>OX155950.1:13655436-14090122 GCA_944548615.1 Micropterix aruncella
AAAAAAAACGATTGTGTCACCGCAAGAGTTTCCTAGCAAGTAGCCAGGGACTTATTTCAGCGCAAGAGACGCAGTTCACACATCGCAAGAGTTGCCGCTTTGAAGGGCCTTACTCTTAATTTAATGTATGGTAGAAATTAAATATTATTTATGTCGCTTGTATATGAGATATTTCAACCAAAACGTCCCAATGTAGTTTCAGTCCAACCAGGCAACTGTATACCAAATTTTAAGTCTGTATGTCCAATATTTCCCGACTATAGTATGACCGATTTCAACTACAATCTTTTGAACTCTTGCCATGACCAAATGATGCCTGCGTACCGAATTTTATCAAAACGGGATGAAGCGCTTGACGCTATCGTGGAGGAATACACACACACACACACACACACACATAGACCGACACAAACACACAGAAGTTGCCTTAGTCATTTTGGGGATGGGTGGGGGAGAGATGGGCAGAGGGGGAGGTTAGAAATGTGTATCCGTCTTCATCTCGAAATAAATATTTAACCCGTTCACAATACTTTACCTCCTCGTCAGTTGGTGGGCCGGTAAGGTAAAATCAGTTATAAAATTCAAATAATAATAAAGCCGATTAAATCAAGTCTTAATTTTCCGACTTATACGGTTCAACTAATATAAGAGCTAAGAAATTTTTCATTCGTATATAATTATTTCCTTATGGACACCGTGCATTAATTGATCCAGATCAACCAAGTGCTAAACATATAAAGCAATAATTCTGACTGACATAAATTTAAATGGTCAGTTATGACTTAGGTATATATAGTTTTCGCATCCTACGTACAATGGTTGATCCGGATCAACAATATGCCGGGCATTGTATCCAATTTTCGGATATACGAATATATCGGCATTTGGAAGCGAGAGTCCGTTACGTTGGCGTGTCAGCGTTTTGCTGGTCGGAAAGGAGAATTTTATTAAATAAATAAATAAAAAATAAATAAGGCGATTCATTGGTGTTTGAATTGGTGATTCATTGGTGTTTGAATAAGTGGGGGGGGGGGGGGGGTGTTGTATTTTTTGCGGAGGGGGGGGGGGGTTGCCTGATTGCAGGGAAAGATAATAAAATTTTGGGTCTCTGCTGTTGACCGTTGAGTTTCCTCGTCGGAAGCCAACCCAGGGTGGTCGGATTTCAACCACAATCTTTTCAGGTTATATCATGACCAAATGATGGCTGCTGATGCCAAATTTCAGCTCAATTGGATGAAGCGTGTTGGCGCTATTGTTGGAGAATACGGACAGACACACAGCCATACGGACAAACACACACAGACAGACACACAGAAGTGCGTCCACAATACTTTCCATACTGGAAAGTAAAATCGGTCGTCACTCAAAGACTTTCCCGGCAGTCAGGCAACCCCTCATTTGCTGCTGATTGACTTTCCAGGCAATCAGCAGATACCCAACATTTTGTATACGCATTCAATTATGATAGCCCCTTCTAAGTTTCACTATGTCATGGCTGATGTACCCTGGGTTGGCTTCCGATGAGAAGACCCCTCAATGGTTCACAGCAGAGACCCATAATTTTGTGTACGCATTCAATTATGATAGCACTTCCAAGTTTCAACATTACATGGCTGATGTACCCTGGGTTGGCTCCCAACGAGGGAACTCCTCAACGGTCAACAGCAGATACTCAAAATTTTGTATATGCATTCAATTATGATAGCCCCTTTCAAATTCCACCATAACATGGCTGATGTACCCTGGGTTGTCTCCCGATGAGGGAACTCCTCAACGGTCAACAGCAAATACTCAAAATTTTGTATACGCGTTCAATTATGATAGCTCCTTCTAAGTTTCACGACGACATGGCTGATGAACACTGGGTTGGCTCCCGATGAGGGGACTCCTCAACGGTTAACAGCAAAGACCCAAAATTTTGTATACGCATTCAATTATGATAGCCCCTTCTAAGTTTCACTATGACATGGATGATGTACCCTAGGTTGGCTCCCGATGAGGGGACTCCTCAACGGTTAAAAGCAGAGACTCAAAATTTTTTATATGCATTCAATTATGATAGCCCCTTCTAAGTTTCACTATGACGTGGCTGATGACACTGGGTTGGATCCCGATGAGGGAAGTCCTCAACGGTCAACAGCAGCGACTCAAAATTTTGTATACCTATTCAATTATGATAGCCCCTTCCAACTTTTACTATGACATGGCTGATGCACCCTGGGTTGGCTCCTGGTGAGGGAACTCCTTAACGGTCAACAGCAAATTTTAATACTCAAAATTTTGTATAAGCATTCAGTTGTGATAACCGCTTACAAGTTTCACTATGACATGGATGATGTACCCTGGGTTGGGTCCCGTTGAGAGGACTCCTCAACGGTCGACAGCATAGACTGAAAATTTTGTATACGCATTCAATTATGATAGCCCCTTCTAAATTTCCTAAGACATGGCTAATATAACCTGGGTTGGCTCCCGATGAGACGACTCCTCCACGGTCAAAAGCAGAGACTCAACATTTTGTATACGCATTCAATTATTATAGCCCCTTGCAAGTTTCACTATGACATGGCTGATATACCTTGGGTTGGCTCCCGATAAGGAAACTCCTCAACGGCCCGCAAACGCGAACGCAACTGCAGACGCGACCGTAAACGCGACCGAAAACGCGACCTCAAACGCGAACGTGACCGCGACAGCGACAGCTACGTCGACGTCAATCGTGCAGTCGCTTTCTGGAGAGTGATTGACTCCAAATCGGATCCGACATCCGACTAGTGTGAACAGGGCGACAACATCCGTTAAAAAATCGGCTGTGTCACCCCAAACTTTCCTGCCAAGTAGCCAGTAACTAACCTGAATAATAATACCACCCACCCTCCTTTCCAACCTAGCACTACTAATTAATCCCCCCCCCCTCCCCCCCGATGATCATGATGATGAAATCGAAATAAAAATCGAAAATGAAATCGAAATCGAAATAAAAATCTAAATCTAAAACGAAACCGAAACCGAAATCGATATCGAAAACTATCGAAAACGAAATCGAAACTCGTATACAAAATTTTGGGTCTCTGCTGTTGACCGTTGAGGAGTTCCTCATCGGGAGCCAACCCAGGGTACATCAGCCATGTTATAATGGAACTTGGAAGGAAGGGGCTATCATAATTGAATGCGTATACAAAATTTTGGGTCTCTGCTGTTGACCGTTTAGTAGTTCCCTCATCCGAAGCTAAGCCAGGATTCATCAGCCATGTTATGGTGGAACATGGAAGGGCCTATAATAATTCAATTCGTATACAACATTTTAGGTCTCTGCTGTTGACCGTTGAGGAGTTCCCTCATTGGGAGCCAATCCAGGGTTCATCAGCCATGTCATGGTGGAACATGAAAGGGGCTATCATAATTGAATGCGTATTCAAAATTTTGGGTCTTCGCTGTTGACCGTTGAGGAGTTCCCTCTTTGGGAGCCAACCCAGGGTGGACGGATTTCAACCACAATCTTTTCAGCTCATGCCATGACCAAATGATGCCAGCATGCCGAATTTCAGCTCAATCGGATAAATTCACACAACTAACACACAGAAAGTGCGTCCACAATACTTTCCTTGAGGAGATTATTTTGAATTCACGTGCAAAATATGTTTTGTCGCTGTATTTGCCAATACCAGACGGGATCAACATACTTTCTATCGAAATTCCAATGCATATATTCCACCAACCAATCAGGTTGCAGTTTGACTCTTATGCTCCCTGATTGGTCAGTTTGAATACGGATCAATTAAGGATGGGATGGAATTGTATATCTTTATCGTGAAATGACGTCGAAGTGGTCACGTGATCTATGGGTCATTATTGGCTCCGGTTGGATCAAATAAGGTATCAGAAAATCACATTAGATCAACTTAAGCGGTTCGGATCAACTAACTAAAACGGATCAAATAAAAACTGGTTTTTAGGCACGTCTGATCAACTAAATGATAGAAAGGATAACTATATATATATATATATATATATATATATATATATATATATATATATATATATATATATATATATATATATATATATATATATATATATATATATATATATATTTATATACATATATATATATATATATATATATATATATATATATATATATATATATATATATATATATATATATATATATATATATATATATATATATATATATATATATATATATATATATATATATATATATTTACACAATAGACTCATTTATTACCCTTTTTTTTAGAATCGTAGAACAATTTGATGTATCACCGTGGGGTATCACTTTGTGGGTTTCGTTTTTTTTTTTTCGTTTTTGTACTCGAACGTACATAATGCGGCTTGTTGCGTTATTAGGGCGATAATATAGCGACCGTATCACGTACGTTCGCATAGGTAGGGCGGTTTTAAACAGTTTTTATCACTCCTGTATTTTTTTATAAAATGAACTCTTCTCATTCGTAATTAAACGATTTAATTACTATCGATACATCTAGAAATATCATGGGTCTGGTAGGTCCGATCCTACCGGAAGTTCGGAAGCGCGGAAAATGTGAAAATACGCTCAAATGAACCTGCAATCAAGTAAAGGACATGTTCGTAGGAGACGCTTGTTGGGTTTTTCTGAACGCAATAATTTCCCGCCGCGCCGGCCGCCAGTCTTGGCGCCAGTCCGGCTCCACATATTGGCGAATGATGGCCAATCTTGCTAAGGTGGAAATGAGACGGCACCACGGTGACGTCAGAAAAATGTATGGGAAAGAGCAAGAGAGACATGTGTGGAGACAATGTGTGGAGCGGCATTAAATGTATATATGCATGACAGAGTTCTAGATTAAATGTTCCAGAGTTCGGCATTAAATGTAAGCATTAACCGCTGGCTAATCGATTTTCAAAAGCGATAGAAAAATGGCGTGTGATCCGATCACCAATCGGTTTTTTTTGGCCGTTCATCAAGGACGTATCCAGGGGGTCACAGGGGACGCGTCCGAAATTTTTTGAGTAAAAAATAAAGTCGAGAAAAAATGAGAATCAGAGAAAGAGAAAATTGTGTAGCTAGTGTCAGGCACGTATCCAGGGAGGGGGGGGGGAGGTAGTTGTGATCTAACCCCCCGAAATCTGGCGTATTTTCGTTTCTATGTACGGGCAAATCTAAGTTTGGTGGGTGCCGCGCCCGTTATTTTAATGAATGTCTCCCCCCCCGAACCTGTGGTCTGGGGGGAGAGGAGCCTGCCGTTCACCGAATAATCACAAAAGCCATGGCTGAACGTTCCCTTTTCTTACGTTGCGCAGCTTTTGCGGACACACATTATCAGATGCACACTTTATTGATAGATATGTCACGGGAGACGTAAGGTGGGAATGAATATAGCTGGCCGTAGCTTTAACAGCACCCAGGAATTTAATACTTGTAGAGAAAAAAACTGCTTTAATTTCAAAATTCGAGCGTAGGTATATTATGACAGACAGGTTGTTATAAGATCATATATTTTATCCTTTTTAGTTAAAACTAACTGGAGTAATGGGACTTTCAGGTTAATCCTTGGTTGTTCCATCCCTTTCCTCATTTTCCTATCCCTAAGGACTATATTCGTACCGTGCTACATAACCATGAAAGCAATAAATACCGTCTTTGAAAAATCGTTATTTTAAACATTTTAGGAGCAACCACGATATCCCCATTTTAGTGGCGAAATTGGACAAAAAATATAGGTACTTACCTATTTCATATTGCAGACCTAAAATAAGGCATAATAAAAATTAAAGACATAAAAACGCAGGGTTACTCCATAATGTACCTACATCCGCATAAATTCCGAAAAAAATGCAACTGAATCGGTTTATTAAAAATGAGAATAAGCCAGCTTCTTCTCCGTTATGGCGATTTTAATACAGTTTGATTATTTTGGATGAATGTATGAATTGATCAAGAAACAGAACAAGTCAGCTCAAGCGATGACTTCGGGATGACTTCGGGTTAATGAGATTGTTCGCGTTTTGCGTTCCCTCGTGCACTTGTGTCGTCTCCGATTGTTATCCTTGTTCTTTCCAGTGTTTATTTCTGTGTTTCAAATGGGTGTCGCTTTCATTCTCTCTTCGTATTTTGGTTAACGTAAAATTATCGCACAAACCGACCCCCTTGGACAAATTGTTGCACAAATCGACCCCCGTAGGTTCAGAAATTTTCCTTTATTAATTACGCTTCTGATGAGGCCACCGTGACTGAATCGGCATATAATTAGCCGCGAGGCAGACAATCATGAGTGCTATTTCCGAGGAGGAAATGGATTCCCGGGTGGCTGAAGGAGCTAACACAGAGGTGCCTTCAGTAGGAGGGCGTGAATTTAATGCACAACACAGCTCCTATGCGCGGGAGGGTTCCCAGGGTTCCTAGTGTACATTCAATGTAAACCAATCCAATCGTCTTAGAGCGATCATTCCAGCCTAGAATTCCCCCCCCCCCTCTGAGTAATAAGATTAATAGAAAAAAATAAAGTACAAGACGTTCTCTTACTAAAAAATAACAGGGCGCAACCGGTTTCAGGTTTCTCTGAAGTCGAGCAACTCAGCTAATATGTTATCTAACGCCGATTTTCTAAAAAATAATACATTGATTTGCATTCTTCCCTCCTTTCTTCACAGTGAGGCTTGGACTCGTTAGGCGCTTAGACAATGACCCCAGTGCGGCGGTGTCGACTACAGCGGGCGAACCCGTCACCCCAAGCCGGTATAACGATATGTGATCGTTCTTTCAGCCGTGGGACGAGCGTAGACGACTTAGAGACAATACAAATCTACTGTCTAGCTATGCCAACATGCCCGACAAAGGCACCGGGAAAGGTACACTGTCTACAGTATAGAAAGGATATCTCCGTCTGGAATTGGATCAAGATATCTCCTTCCTTCCGGCTGGTTCGAGGTCGTTTGCGCGGTCCTCTCCTTTACGTAGCGGTGATACGATGTCTACCGAATCTATCGCGGACCACGGCATCCTGTGCCCACTCTTCACACGGAATCGGGTAGCCGAATGGTCTATTCAAGAGCAGTTGCCGTAAGAATGACCACAGCTACGAGGAAATCATCGATGCTATTAACAATACCAATTATTGTACAGCGTAAAGCATCCGCCGTCAAAACTTGTGCTGCTCCGACCCCCAGGGATTACTATCTGTAGATTTCCCTGATCAGCAAGACTCCCACAAATACATCAAACCCAGCCCTTGGGCTACGAAAAAAACAAGACGACCTCATGAGCTTTACCAACCAATTGTTCGGTTGTTATCAAACTTCGGCAGCAGTCGCTTGCGGTAATGCCAAATTAATGAAGATGATGGTGAATAAAGAACCTCAATCGCGCCGCTGAGCTTCAAGACTTGGTGCACGAAACTTTACAAATGGCAAGCTATTCCTATCGAGACTCGTCGTCGTGGTGACGAACTTCATGTAGTTTGAGTACTCTTCTGATTTGGGAGGCTGCGTAATAACAGGGCCTTTCCTTGGCAATTCATTTAGGGTCAATACGTTCAACTTCAAGGAAATTGCCTTCATACAGACGCAGCTCACGGCAGGTCAGTATTCATCAATTTGAAAAAAGAGAATGCACGCACGCACACAGTCTAATAAATTCCCATAATATATTTATATTTCCCATGAGCCACGCACTTTAATACTCGTATATTCCCATGGTCAAAGAGATTACTATAATAATATAGCTGAAATGGCCAATATGTAGGTAATATTAACCATTGTTATGTACGTTGCCGATCCTATAATTCTATGGCCTAATGCCATTTAACCGCCCTACCCATACGTAGCTACGTGCTACGGCCGCTATATTTTAGCCTGTGCGCAAGATCGCGTACAGAGCGTGAGAGCAAGTTCGAGTACAAAAAAAATGAAACCCACAAAGCGTACGTGATACGTCAAATCGTTACCACGATTCTAAATACAACAAATGGGGAGGAAGAGGAAGAGGGAGAGGGAGGGAAGAGAGGGAGGGAGGAAGGGAGGGAGAGAAGGAGGAAAGTGTGAAATTTTTTGGTAATTCCATTAAAAATAATTACTAACCTGAAATATCACCTTTTAACCAGTGTTTGTTTGATTGAGATTAAAATATATTTTGTCTGTAAAGCATATATAGTATAATATATATGCTTAAATTATTATTTTATATAAGCATATATAATATAATAATTTAAGTAAAAATATACATTTTACTTAAATTTATATCATAAAAGAGTGTCACATCTTAAAAAAAATAATTGATATTGATCGTTCTTCGCTGTAACCAAATAAATATTAACGTCATTTGTTGGTCCTTGGACCAACCCAGATCTTAGCTGAGAAACGAACCGCGTCGCCTGAGGCGTTTCAACGGAACCCAACCGGGTGCTTCCGCCGTCCGAGAGCGGACACTCATTGATTTTATTTATAAAATTAGTATTCAGATGAAACCAGTTCTTGGATACTTGCCGGGAAAGTCTTGAGGTGACAGAACCGATTAAAAAAAACAAAACTAACTGAAAGAAACCCACAGGCATGTAAATTAGAAAAAAATATGTCTCGAGATATTGCATGTCCGAGGCTATTTGTTTTCAGATTTAGTATTACAATGATCGAATCTAGTAGTGTTTTTTTCTTTTGATAAATGAAAAGGGTGCCGATGCTACATTTTCCGAGTAAGTAAACAATAACCTCCAGTAGATTTTTAATTCCTCGTGGATTTGATCTGTGGATCACTATATAATAGTAACTCTCACAGTGAAAGCTCGCCTCGAAGCCTTCGCCATAGGTTGGGTGATACATAGGGGACTAGCTAGTGTATTCTAAGCGCGTACATCCGGGCTCTTGCGTACAACTGGCAACCGCCCGCCCGCCCTGCCACTATCAGGGCAGGACTATCGACCCGCGCCGCGCTCATGCGCCCAAGCCGCTGGCGATAGCGACGAGCGAACGTCGTTTCGGCGGTCACGAAGGCCTGCTAAGCGCCGAGAACCGACACATTGCTGCTACGCTCCAGGCGGCCACACGCACTGCAATCGGAAAAACGCGTCCGGTGAATCCGCGCGTTTTTCACACGTCAGAAGCGGTACTTTCGGCAGAAAATGGACTTGCCCTTGGAGCCCTTCGCTACGTAGTGCCTCCATAAGGTAAGGTAACATATATTGTCCGATATTCATATTTTCCATGTCGTTTATACCTGCAGCGGGATTTTACAGCTTTGGCTTTCTCTATTGCCTTCGGTGTCGCGCTGATTTAGCGAACTATCACCGATTTTAGTTCGGCAAATCAGCGCGAAACCGAAAACAATACAGAACGCCAAAGTTATAAGTTATAACTATTTAGATTACCTAGATACTTAAATTAAATATACGTTTGTATGTACTGATTTGATAATATGGATGTGATTCCAAATGAAAACCCTTATTGAGCGTCGCTAACCTTGACCCAAATGTTCAAGCATACCTAAGGACAGAAGGTCATGCTGGATGATAGTTCTTGACATTGAAAATAAGCAGTTTTTAGGTGCTGACTGCGAAGAAGAATGTGAAACGCATAGAAAAATGAGTATATTCATTGTTACGCTAATAAAATATGATATTAAAATGATTCCCCGACTAGCTAGCTTTTTTCCCGGGACGCATGCTCATTTGATATAGGTAGGTAGATGTAGATGTAGGCCTTGACCGAAGGGGCGATGTCAAGGCGTTTTCGTTAAGTTCCATCTATTTGACTATTCAAATTTTAAAGAGCCCAATTAGTATGAATTCAAACCTGGGGGGCAATTATTGAAAAATTTAGCATGCCAAATTTGTTTATGGTCCATTTGATTTACATGGGCCATAGACAAATTTAGCATGCAAAATTTTTCAAGAATAGGCCCCCTGTATAGCAAATTAAAATTGACGGCTTACGTAAATATAATTGACAAAATTTTAACAAAACCGACTCCATTTTTTATACGTGCATCAGCCATGTCATGGAAACTTAGAACGGGCTATCATAACTGAATGCGTATACAAAATTTCGTGTCTGTGCTGTTGACCGTTGAGGAGTTCCCTCGTTGGAAGCCAACCCTGGGTGCCGCAGTCCTGTCTTGTTGAAACGGGCTGTCGTAATTGAATGCATATACAACATTTCGTGGGCTATCATAATTGAATGCGTCTGTAGGTACTGTTGATCGTTGAGTAGTCCCCTTGTCGGGAGCCAACCCAGGGTGTAGAATCAGGTCATGCTTACCATAAAAAATGCATTGTCATCGGAAGTGAACCAACATTTAAATTTTCAACTTCATATGATAATATTTGAGGAGTTCCCTCAATTCCTCGTGTATTCCATCATCAGAAAAGGATTTTGATGATAATGGGACCAATCTGTAAATACATCCTTTCAAATAAACAAGAATTTTCCAAATTGGTTCATCAATGGCAGAGTTCTCAAACATTAAAAAAAAGATAGAACCGAATTGATAACCCTTCCTTTTTTGAAGTCGGTTAAAAATAAAATAAATAACAGCTATGATTTCAAAATTCGTGTATTATTATATTATGGCCTCTGACGGGCAGGTGGCGTAACTAGACAGTGGATTGTTTTCCGTCCCAAGTCTTCTGCGCTCACCTCACGGGAGACCGAACGATCTAATATCGTCAAAACTTGTTGAGGGGACGGGTTCGCCCGTTGTAGTTAACATCTCTAGTTGCCGCAGGGCGCGGAGCCGCCCTGTCAAACTTTACGAGCTCACGTTAAACCACGAAAGGGCAAATGCCAAGTGGAAGACCTCAACAGGCTCCGACGACTGAAATGAGACTGCAGTCTTCGATTCCAGTCACTAGGGATTGAGTGCTTATCGAGCTGCAAGTTTTCTGCAAGTGTGCCTAATTGTCTGTTCCCTTTAGGTGATACTGCAGGTGCAGCAGCCGCGTCGCCGCAAGTGATGGTGGTGCAGGAGAGATGTGCCGTCGACGCCGTCGCTCGCTCGCTCGCGGACTTCCCCTGCTCGCCGCGGTGAGCTCGTCGCCGGCTCCCGCGCGATGGACATTCAGAAGCAGTTTCTGTGCCCGCGGCTCGTCGATTACCTAGCAATAGTGGGGGCGAGGCCGCTCCTGGCCAGCGCCAAGGGCACATCCGGCCCGCCGGTTCAGGTGCGTCACTTCCTCTCATTTTATCTACACCCACCTAATGTAATTCCGCGTCCTCAGAATCGAGCGCGTGCCTAAGTACGCTATTATGAGTGTTTGCAGATGCGCTACTTCGACTTTTTACGTCGATAGGCTGCTTGCGTCATTGGATTAGAGAACGACCCGCATGTCGTGTGCCTAAATTATGTAACGAGTGCGCTGTCGTTTTTATATTGAAATGTACGTAAACGTTACGATTTTCTACACTTCAAAATTAGGTCGTTACATATAAAGTTGCCGTTACACAGGATTATTGGCTTCTCGATAGATACCTTTGAGAATGTCGTAAAAGAGATAACTCGTATTTGTCAGTGAGTTTTTTATTAGTGACATCCTTGAAATGTACTGTATGTGAAAGATGCGAAAGATGACTCTATAAAGCAGGCGCAAGAACTGAAACTGGAAATTTTAGACCAATTGCAATTTTGTCTTCTTTCTCAAAAATCATAGAGACTATAATTAAAAATAGATTAATTGCGTTTTTTGATGCAAACAATATTCTTAGTGAAAGACAATTTGGATATAGACGAAACAAGTCCACTACTAAAGCTATCGAGGATTTCATATCTTATATAAATGACAAACTAATGGACAAGTACTACACCTTAGGTATTTTTTGCGATTTGAGTAAGGCATTTGATTGCGTTAGGCATGATATTTTACTAAACAAACTAAATCATTATGGAGTCAGGGGAGACTGCTTAAAATGGTTTGATTCATATTTAACAAATAGAACGCAAATCGTGGAAATTACACAATGTCAAAATCAAAACATTACAAAACACTGTTCGATCCCTTTAACTAATAAACTTGGAGTCCCGCAGGGTTCCATTTTGGGCCCTATTCTATTTTTAGTATATGTAAATGATTTACCAATGTATTTCAACGATATAAATGTAACGATGTTTGCTGACGACACTAGTTTAATTGTTGCCGGTAAAGATATGGAAGAATTATTGATTAACGTTAAAATTAATCTATTCAAACTAAATAGTTGGTTTGAGAGCAACAACCTCACACTAAATGCGTCTAAAAGTAACTTCATACATTTTACAAATCATCGAAATCGGAATAAAGGTTCGCCAATAATACTTTCAATAAATAACACTGCCATTCCTCAAACTCATTGTACTAGATTTTTAGGTGTTCATGTCGACGAACTTTTAAAATGGAACTTTCACTGTGAAAACCTCGAAAGTAGGTTAAGTCGGGCATGTTATGCTTTAAGTATTGTAAGAAGGTCTTTGGATGAATTGCAAACAAGAAATGTTTATTTCAGCTATATTGAAGCTATCCTAAGTTATGCCATTACGATCTGGGGAAATTGTTATGCTTGTCATAGGGAACCCATATTTATACTCCAAAAGAGAGCAGTGCGAATAATTGCAAAGGTGAAAAGGGAAGAGTCATGTCGACCCATTTTTAAAAGGCTAAGAATCCTCACCTTAACCTCACTCTATCTCTTTAAGTTACTAACTGAGTTTTTTAAGAATAAAGAAACACATTATAAAAAGTTTTCAGATACACATACTAAAAATACGAGAAATAAATTAAACATTTTTATACCATGTATTAAACTAAACACAGCAAGGCAAGACAAAAAATACTCAGGGCCATATTACTTTAACAGGCTACCAGAAAGTTTAAAAACTATTCAAGTGGAAAGCTTATTCAAAAAGTTACTTAAAGAATTCTTATTAGACAAAGCTTTTTACTCGATCGATGAGTTTGTTAATTTTAAATAATTTTTCAAATTTTTTGGTCATTTTTTTGACAATTTTAAGTAGCATTTTTTAATTATTCTGACTTTTCTGATTTTAATTTCTTGATTATTTTTATCAATTATTTTAATTTGTGGTTTTAGTAAATAAATCTTAAAAATGATTTGGATGCCCTAAAAGCAATAATGAAGTAACTGTATGTACGTGGTGATAAATTTAAATATTGTAAAAACGAACTAATATACTGTAATTTAAATGTACCTAAATATTAAGTTTCTACAATCTGTTAAGATTTTTTTGGAAATAAAATAAATTGAAAATTGAAATTGATGCCAGATGCGAAGCGCGACGAGCTAACGGCCCGACCACCGGGCGGCCATACAGTATAATTACATCGACGACGTCTTGACGTGCGCCAAATGTGTTATATATAATATAATCGAACCAATATATACATTTTCAACTTCATATGACAATATTTGAAGAGTTCCCTCAATTCCTCGAGGATGTTGATAAAAATGGGACCAATCTGTAAGTAAATAAAAAAAATACAAATCGGTTCATAAAAGGCGGTTCATAAAAGATGCAATCGAATTGAAACCTCCTCCTTTTTTAAGGCGGTTAAAAATAGCGTCAATGTTCAACTCTCCATAATTACACTTACGAAAATATTAGCAAACCACAGAAATACAAATGGAATATATGCAGTTCAGCTAACTCTGCCATATATATGTACATATATTTAAAAAACTAACTTAACCTGCCGCAAAATAAGTGTTTATGATAATTTTTTGAAAAAAAAAACTATCTTAACCTACCGCCTATAGGTGTTTATAAATGGTTAAAAAAACTAACGTACCCTACCTACCGAAATGTAGCTATTTGAAGCTTCTTTAAACGCCTGTATCTCTATAGGCGTAGAGGCGTCATTTATGTATATAGATAGATCAAAGATTTTAAAAAGATTTTAGACTTTAGCTTCAGCGTGATGAATATAGTGTTGACATTAAAACATCTTCAACGTAGAGGAGTTTCTAAACTGCATATATACGAGACAAATGAATAACTTATGCTGAAAAACGAATAACACGACAATGAATTTGGAATTTGTAATCAAGCTATATATGTTCAAAGTGACCAATGCGAAAAATGAAATTTACTGAAATAAGGATATTTATATATTTTGCAGGCTCCTGAATTGCTGCGTCGGTACCCAGTAACCGACCATGCCGACTTCCCGTTGCCCCTGGATATGGTGTACTTCTGCCAGCCGGAAGGTTGCGTTTCCGTGGGACCAAGAAGAACTGCGCTTCGCGAAGCCACCTCCTTCGTATTCACGCTCACCGACAAGGATTCTGGTAAGATTTACAGTTTGGAATTACACGGTTTTATCTCGCAAATATTCATTTAGTTTTATGTCTTTCAATTTATGTTTTTGCTTTGTGATCAGTGCAGGATTTACGCATAAGCTACACAAGCTCTAACTTAGGGTCCCCACCTTCTTGTGGGCCCCCAAAAAATTGTCCGAGTGAGAAATTATCATATATAATGCAGCAATAGCTCAAATAGCTTGGGGCCTTATCAGGTATAAATCCGGCACTGGGTGTGATACGTATATTAATATAAGT
The DNA here is from genome assembly GCA_944548615.1 of Micropterix aruncella. Taxonomy (NCBI): domain Eukaryota; kingdom Metazoa; phylum Arthropoda; class Insecta; order Lepidoptera; family Micropterigidae; genus Micropterix; species Micropterix aruncella. The sequence continues at coordinate 13,669,981 of OX155950.1, forward strand.
ATTATATTAATATACGTTTATATGAATATAACCGTGTTAACTGGGTGTGATACGTATATTAATATAAGTATTATATTAATATACGTTTATATGAATATAACCGTGTTAATTCCTTTTATATACAATTCGGCGAAATTGAAGTCATTTGAAACTTGTTATCAATATTTAATGGTGAGCGAACCTAACAAGGTTTCATCATGAAATAAAACTTTGTTCACCAAATATATTCATTGTGTTCCTTTCGTTCAAGCTTCAATTCATTCGAAGTTTTATTTATTTGAGATTTATTTAGTTATTTATTCATTCTTCAGGAATCATACACCGCTTTGTTAATTATTGAAAATTATCTTGGTGCAATGTTTCACTGGCCGATTAATTGTTTCCTACAGTAGTGTCTTACATTATTTCCTTACATGATACTTATCAAAATTGAATTCAATGAAATTGAATTCCTATCGAACTACGTTGCATTTTAGTCACAAATTCGATAATTGTAAGCAAGAATAACAGAGGATAGGATAGGAAAGGAGAGTGATGGGATATAGGTATTTATATTGTAGTTAACTGTTTTGTTTAATTTTCAACAATATTTTAATTTTTATGAAATGCTGAGTGGAACTTGGCATACATACAGTTAAAGATAAAACGACACTGAAAAGATAAGAAAAACTTACAAATAGGTACACAATTTTAAAAGAAATTAAAATTGTTTAAGCAAATGCAACATACTAGAGTATATAGGAGTAACATTACAATCATAGTGTCACCTTAACTTATTAGCATTGTTAGATAAGTTGGTAAGTTATTATACCATATATTCTTTTCTATATTTATAGAGAAATATAATGGTTCAATAAGAAGCCAAATCGTGATGACAAATTTTACATTATCTAAATGGTTTTAAACGTTCCTATTTTGATAATATAAATAATTATTAAGATATATTGGAGGCATTTTTTATGATAATCAATCTCCTTATCCTGGAGTGGCATGAAACGAGGCATATAACAGGGGATAAGACACTAGCTGACCCGAGCCCACTTCGTTGGGCGGTAAACATTTTTACTTGTGATGAGTTTTACTGTGATGATACCTTTAAATTATGAGTGTGATTGTGATGAAATTATGAGTGCAAATGAGTGAATGAAATGATTATGATTGAATAATTTCTGTTTATTTTAATTGTTCAAAACTTCTCTGTATATACTATATTAGATGTAATGTTATTATTTAGTACCAAAATATATTGTCTTTCGGGAGTTCTAACCCGAGATACGGTCGCGGTTGCATACCTATGTCGTATTATCCTTTAACCATTTATGTAGTAAAATGGAAATTATATGCAGTAAAAGGGAAAAATCTTTTGTTTTAAACACTTGAGACGATAAATGTACTTATTTTGATAAGAGTTCATAGTTGTTGATAATATGACCAATAAACATGACCTAACGATTTAAATCATTTTTTAATATAAAAAACTACTTTTTGTGACTTAAATATAAAAGTTAGACATATGCTGTCGCTGATTTTTTTTGTAGGCATTATCAAGCTCTACAACTTTTATCTAGAACTCAATCATATATCTCTCATCGTTAAGGCAGCGTTCGTAAGAAACGTTTTAATTCGACTGTTTTTTCTCCGACTTACTTTGCAAATCCGACTACCACGAAAAAGTCTTTTCATTTTTCGGATTAATATATAGCCTATGACAAATAACGTGGCTTTCTGGTGGTAAAAGAATTTTCAAAATCGGTTCAGTAGATCCAGAGATTACTCCCTACAACCTCACAAATTCACAAACATTACCTCTTTATAATATTAGTATAGATTACGAGAGAATTGTATTTCAAACATAATGTAATTGATTGAAAAATTACCATTATGGCTGAAGTTTAAAGCCTTTACTTTAAAAGCCTCTCTCAACCAAATATGTTTTATGAGAAACCTAGTGTGTAATATTGAGAAAAAATATTGCAGTATTTGTTTAACATTGAATTAGACAACTCGTATTTTTTTAGAAAATGACGATGTCATTTGATTATTAATATCTTGAGATTATAATACTGAGAGATAATACAGACCTTGAGATTAAAAATATCTGAAATCCAAGGCTATCGCAGTTGCCTGACATTATAAATAGGATAAAATATCGAATTTACCGCGTGAATTATGCAGCAGCCGACGTTTCGGCGATGATGCAACCGCCGTTGTCAAAGGTACACTAAAGTAGACTAAGTAAAGGGTAGAGTAAAGTTCTGTTTCTCGGAAAAAAGGGCCGTGCCGGTCAAAAGCTATATGAAGCATTATTTTGTGGCCTGGTTGTGAGAACACGAAAAAGAATTATAATACAATTATGCCGGATTTTAGAAACCCGATCCTTAGGCTATCATTTCGCTAAAACGAAATTGGTAAATTGTTTTCCAAAAAATATGTGTTTTCCAAAAAAATAAAAACGAGCGAGATTTGTATTCAGTTTTTTAAAAACCTAGAAATGATTTTCAATATTAAAAAAATACTATTTACACCAGCGTATGGTCTAATTGCATAGTACTAAGACAGTTTTTGGAACTTACATACAAAAAATATAAGAAAAAATGTTTTAAACTACGTAATTTCCAGAAATGTTATGGCCAAACATATTTTTTTTCCATTTATTAAAGATACCTTTGAGTGATATAAAAAATAACACAGTGATCTTAAGTTATTTTATTATTGTAATTTAATTTTTACTTTATAAAAAACTATTCATTTGATAATTTATTCTATTATAATTGAAAAGCCAAATCGACTATATTAGACGACGCGCGAAGCCGAAATCGTAATTCGTAATTGGCCACTGGCAACGGTGGGACGTATTCCCTTGTCGCCGCGGTATACCTATACATCTTTATGTATATATCGAAAGCGCGCGGGGGCGTGGCATTACAAAAATATCTAAATTTTTAGTCGTGTCAACTCGGAATGGAGCCTTAATCGGAAAATATCAGTTGGATTGTCTTGTCTTGCCTTGTCATTCTAACTAGGTCGATTTACATAATAAACTATTTTGTATCTGTATACCACAGGTAAAACGCGATATGGCATCTGCGTCAATTTCTATCGGCCGATCGAAAAAGTTGGATTTCACCTCGGCGTCGGTGGCAAAGGGCGGGCGGAAAGATCGACCAACTTCCGCCGCGAATCCTGGAGGAAAAGCATGGAGAAGAGCTCAGATTCCGCTTTCTCCAGGTGAGATTAGATATCAGTGACGTAAATACATTTTGCTCTGGATGTTATTGAACTATTGCAGAGTTGTAGCACAATATTACTGCCATGATAAGTGTATATCACATGCATTTGTTTTTAAACTTGTGACTGTTTTGCACTAAGAAAAATGTCCAGTTTGTTTTCAACGCTATTGACAGAGATAGCACTGATCACTTCCTCTGGCAACGCATTCCAAGCATCCACTAGACGATTTGTCAAAAAATATTTCCTGGGTTTCGATGCTGCTATTGTCTTATTTAGCTTCAACTAATACTAGGGTACTCTAATAAATAGAGGAAATAGCGAGCCCAGGTATTGATTATATAGCGTATTATATTGCTCAATGTCGTACTATAATTTGGCAACCAGGATTTTAATGCGAAACGCAACGTGTAGATGGCACTCATAGTTCTAACAATTGATTAGCCTTCTATTATTACCTTCAATATGGCGACTTTCGTGGTATAGTAGTATGGCGGCGCACTGTAGACGGCGCTCTAAACACGCCTATATGATATAAAATAATAATATAATAACAAAGGAATTCATAAATCATAGTCCTAATATTTTAATATTATTTACAAAAATAGGTCTTTTATTAATTTGTTATACAGCTCTTCATTAAAGTTCAGATAGAATAATAGATGGCATTATGTCTCTCTGTATTATTTGTGTGGAATTAGCACAATAAAGTTATTCTATTCTATTCTATTCTATTCTAATAATCAGCCTATACAAAAATGCGATAGGCACATAATAATTGTGGATATTATTGATTAAATTATTGGGTTTTTATAATCATTAGTCCTTTATTAAAAAAAACATTCATTGGGCTCGATTGCGTTTCTTCGTGAACTAAAATCGGAAATTAGTTCTTGTGAACAATACAGGGCAATACGCCAAAGCGGCATGTGAAATGAACGTTGTTACTTTTTCGCATTAAAACCACCCCCCAAAGCTAAATCATCTGAATCTAACACGGCATGTGTTCAAATTTGTTCAAATTTATCCGGACGAGTAAAGGTTCGACAGGTAGTTTTTATCGATGATCGTTTGTTTCATATTCCGCTGTAACGTATTACTCTAACTCGTTCGCCTGAACTAATTTCAGTTTTAGTTCACAATGAAACGCAATCGGGCCCATTATCAATGTTATTATAGATGGCCAAATAAATTGCTACTAGTTTGGCTGCCAATGCTATCAGCGCCACCTACATTTCGCCTCTTTGAAGGGTTGCCTTATCGTACTATGGAGTTGAGCAATCTGATACGCTTAATCAATGATATTGGTCTTATATAAGAGGCATACCTATGTTAACATGCTGATACATATTTCTGTGTATCTTCCTTCATTTAATTATGCTCCCAATTTAATTAAACCTACCATGCGGAGGATGGAGCGAAAAATGGTAGGTATACAATCTTTAAGTTAGGGGCACTTTGAGGTTTCAAATGAAATATCGACCTCCGGGGATAGCGAGACAATTTCTGGGGAAGGGATGGGAGAGGGAGGGGGGGGGGGGGGGTTGAGTACGTCTTTATTTCTATCGGATGTGATTTTGTGATTTTTGCCCTATTCTCCTTTAGCATGCTATTTTTTCAAGATTATGCCCTCCTACAGTAAAGCTGATTGGTATACATAGTTGGTATACAGATGTTGCTCATTATAAATAGGATAGAAAACGAATTTACCGCGTGAAATTTGTAGGACCCGACGTTTCGGTGACGTTGCAGCCGCCGTTGTCTAGGGTAGACTAAAGAGCTGTCAGTCCGTTGTTTTGCGGGTAGGCCGCAAACCGCTGCCGCCACTGCGTAGGTTATAACGGTGGTGGGGGGCCGGGCTCGGAGCGCGGGAATTTTTAAAATCCGTCTTACACACAACATTCACTGTATCCTGTTTTACGTCTTTGCGTTCGGCGTTCGGCGGCGGGAACATTTTAAGAAGAGGGTTCCACGTAGAAGAGAGTTTGTAGCCGTCATCTCTATTGAAGTTCGGAGTTCTTCTTATTTCAATGGCTTCCCGGATCACGGCGGCTGCAACGTCACCGAAACGTCGGGTCCTACAAATTTCACGCGGTAAATTCGTTTTCTATCCTATTTATAATGTCAAACAACCGCGATAGTCTTCGATTTTATAGATGTTGCTCAGTTCGTCGTACTGATTCCCCCATACACGGATGCCACTAATAAAAAACTCACTCTGTATAATGAAAATGTAAATACATACTTTGTGTATTGCCCATTACTTTACGACTTGGCCAATAGATACAAATCCTAAAGGAAAAAATCGACTTTGAAGGGGCGAACACACTATCGGACGCGTCCGTTAGCCGCGGCTTATGGGCGCGATCTGTGTAATGAATTTCTATTGAGCCGTGCACATTATCGGACGTCAGTCGCGGACGCGACCTCGAGCCTCGAGGCTTCGGACGTCCGATAGAGATCTGGCAAGCCACGTCTCAAACAACTGTGCATACTGACCATAAGCCGCAGCAGCGGACGCGTCCGACAGTGTGTTCGCCCCTTGACAGTCGCTTTAACTGTCATTCGGTTGTCAAAATAAATAAACATTTGAAGTTGGAATGAAAAAATTGGATTTGGATTTTTTCTCTGCTCGTTTCCGTTTACTTATTGGAGTGTAGGAACCTCTTCTAGATTGTTGGATTTTTTAACGTCGCCAGACTATATTCAGCACGCTGATTCCGAATCTGCAATAATATTTATTCGGTCTCAATAAATAAACGAAATATAGGCATTCAAAAAAGCGCCAAACCCATACGTTTCGGTAAGTTAGGTTTTTTTTATTTTAAATAATACATAAACACCTATTTGGCGATAGGTTAGATTAGTTTTTTTTTAAAAACAACCTTAAAAACTGAGTTTAAAAAAACTTTTTTGTATGTAAATTTGGTTATGAAATTTTACGCGTCCGAAGCTTTTTTCTTTCACATTTAGCATACAATGATCGAATCAGTAATATTTCTTTATTTTTTCGATTTCTGAGAAAGGTTCCTATACTGCAATAATTCCTTTACTTTTCCCGCCTATTAAAATCTTCGTTTACTATGTCTGCCTTTAGTTTGTGTGAAAACAGCGAAATTGTTTCAGTGACTATAGGGGCAGCAATGTTGCGCCAAGCGATTCGGACAGAGATTGCCCGAGCGGCCCGCGGCGCGATTCCCTGGGGGGCGGCGGCCTGTCGGCGGCGCCGCCCCCCCGCCTCGGCGTCACCCCTCCCAACCCCAATGACTCGGAGAGCGGAGGCAGCCATTCGCCTAGCCCTAGAGCCAGCCGCAAGAGACAGGTAAGCGTTGAAACAGTAATCGCTTAAATTTTATTATTTATACAATTAATTCATTTTAAATATTTTTTTTTTCAGCGTGTCCGGAACCATTCCCTGACTTCGCTCTGTTTGCTGTCTCATCATCCTTTCTTTTCGATATTTCGAGAGTGCCTGTTTATCCTTAAAAAGCTGATTGATGCTTGTAATGAGTCTTCCAGTCCCCGTAGAGTAGGAGCATCACGTCAGATCGGCAGGTTTGTCAAAACATATGTATTTTATTTTATTTTATTCTTTTATTTTTATTTTATTTTTTTAAAAATCAGCTGTTTAATTGTCTTTCCGTCGTTTGTTTTTGCTCAAATATTTTCGTTTGTGCAACCATGGTAAAGTTGTAAAATTGCATTATTTAATAACGAAGCTGTAATAGAAAATTGCATTTCTATTACAGCTTCTTGCAGTCTGGCTATACAGTTACCGTAAATGTGTCCTATTAAGAACTGCAAAGAATGATGGAGAAGTTCGTGATTAAATAATTGAGCCTGGTCAATCGCGCCTCGCCACTGCTTTTGCATGACAACGTACATCCACAGATTTTATTGCAAACAGTCGCAAAGTTGCAGGAGTCGCGACTGGAAAAGAGTTAATTTTTTTTCAGAATTTAGATAACTTTTTACACGGGAAATAAGTCAACTTTGAAGAGTCGTTGAAAAACGTATTCAAATAATTTATTGGTTCCTGTCCACGAGGGTTTTGCAGCAGAGAAATTAAAAAACTTCCATTAAAATTACAAATCTGCATAGAGGTCAATATTTCTATTAATTAAATATTTATTTTTCATAAAAAACAAATTGGCCTTACATATATATCTTTTATAGAACAGCAACTGCATAAGTAAGGACCTAATACTAACACATATTATGCAAATCAAGGCCAATTAAAAGTTTTCACGGACCGGTGTCGGGCCCATCATAATACTATTATTACACTTCTGGGGGGTGAACGGTGGATTCTGAACTAACGACCGGCTGTGGTAGGTTTAGGACAGCTGTCTTGCCACATGTGAGCGTTCACCTTACCACCCATTCACTCCTTCTTCGAAGCCATAGAATTTGAGATGTGGAAATTGCGCATTTAGATAATTTTTCTAGGAAAGAGTTGATTATTTTTCTGGAAAGACCAAAATTTTTTAAGAGGTGAAACAGAGATTTGGTTGGTAGACCATGAGCGCCAACTTCCACCGCTAGAAGGTGAACAGTGAAGCCGTTCCGGGTTACGGCATTTGCAAGATCATGGTATTTATTTAATTTGTACTCGTGGTCTTTTGGGATATTTGATTCTCATGGAACAGTTAATTCTACAATAAGAGCCACCTTCCGAGATAGAGAGTAAAGAGTTATATCTGGACGGAGGGCTGTGCATCCGAGACTTTCAGGGAATTTATACTGCTTAGAGACCGAATCAACCTCCAGAATCCAATCTGTAGCTTTCTCGATTATTGAGAAAGGTTTTGTAGTTAAATGTTTTTTGCCTTTAGAGCCATCCCGCACAAACTGTATTGGGGGTTTGGAGGATACTGTCAAACCCTTGTTGTTCGAGCCACTGAGAGACTAATTACCTCGCGAATAACAGCGAGAACTTTGTCATGGCGGTAAGTGTACCGTCCTTGATCTAAGGCCACCTTGCAGCCAGCTAGAATGTGTCTAGCTGTGCAAGGGGTATTGCTACAGAGGGGACAAGAACTATCCTCGGCAAAGCTCCAACGAGCGAGGTAACTGGGGTCTGGAAGTGTATGCTGAAAGGCATTCAAATAAAATTTCAGCATCTCTGGCGTCCAGTCATAGAGCATTACCTTCCAGTGCATTGGAGGCGGAATGCAAAAGTCCCCAATTGTTGTCCAATCATTCTGGCATTGAAGGCCAATAGCATGAGCCATACTCTTGCTGTCGTAATCTCCCCGCAAAAGAGACTTCTTCAAGTCCACGTCGCTCGTGGTTGTACTGCCATACCCCAGACCAGTGCCATTCTGGCTGATTCCAGTAAGGAACTTTTTGTGGAAGTCTACGCGGGCTTGTAGATCATTTGAATCACTACGGCCACTTATTACGTGCTTCGATATTGCCGGATCTTTGGAATTGCACAGAATCGAATTTTTGGTTATTCTGGAGTTGGCGTAGAGCAGAGAGGGCAGTTTAAGCGCTAGCCTAAAATTTATAAATAAATAATAAATATAATTTACGTATTTTATTCTCATTTCTATTTGCCAATCAGAATTATAATATACATAATAATATATTTGTAATGTAATATCCATAATAATCGTGACAATATTTAACAGATGATGAAATATTAATCAACCTCAAAGGCTAAAAAAAGTGTATTTAGTCTCTCCAAAGCTTGTATTTGATGATAAATTAAATAAATCCAAACCTTGAAAGTTTAAATTGTACGATCTAAGTGTTCTATAAAAGTTCAAACGTTGACCATAAGTAGTAGTGGTTCTCGGTAGATAAAATGTAACGAGCCCTGGTTTTATTATTTAACCCTTGGAGTAAATAAGTATTTTAAATGGATGCATCTGTCTCTTTTGCAGGATTTTCGGCGACATCGACCTTAAAGTACTATAACTACGAAACTACTACACCAATCATATATAGAACAACTGCACAATGATTGCATTGAAATTTCGAATATAGAATATTGAAATATCATTTTGTAAAACAATTAGATAATTATGAATAAATATGAGAACGTCAAAGAAGTGAAAAAAACGCGGAACCAGATCTGGTCGTATCATACTCAACGGATAATTGTTTCAGAACCAGATTTGGTCGTATCATACTCAACGGGTTAAGAAACTTTATATATCCTTTTATTATATCATATCTTATTATGTACAATATATCATACAAAATATTTTTCATATCTACTTCTATTTCAGAGATACTGTATGGTCAGTGCTAACCGGCCAGGCTTTCGACAACACGCCTAGCATCGTTTTACACGATGTCAAAGAAATCGAAACGTGGATACTGAGGCTATTATCCACCCCAGTACCCATACCGGGAAAGACACGCGTGGAAGTTGAAGTTTTATCTCCAACTGTACACACGCCTTTGATTTTTGCTTTGCCCGATCATACGAGATTTAATATGGTCGATTTTCCCCTTCATCTGCCATTAGAATTATTAGGTAGGTATTATAAAGTACTCGTAAAATACTCATAAAGTAAAGTTACTCATAAAATACTCATAAGCTATTTTTACGTCTGTTTCAGGTGTAGATACGTGTCTCAAAGTGCTGACGTTGATATTATTAGAAAATAAAATTGTATTGCAATCGAGAGACTATAACGCGTTGTCTATGTCAGTGATGGCGCTAGTCGCCATGTTGTACCCTTTGGAGTACATGTTTCCTGCAATTCCTTTATTGCCCACCTGCATGAGTTGCGCTGAACAATTGCTGTTGGCGCCAACGCCGTTTGTCATCGGAGTTCCCGCCAGTTTTTTGCTGTACAAGAAGAATTTTAGGTGATTTTTATAATATATTTTGCATCATGATGGTTATTTATTTAGTTTATACATAGGTTAAATAAACCAAATTTATACTTATTGATCATTAATATATACATAAAATACAATTTATGAAGTGCTTCGATAGTAAGTAAATTCTTGAGTGTCTTGAAACTCAGTTTAGTCCATTCAGCAGCCCTGGATGTACCTGCAACCGGGGTAACTGCCCCGGGGGGCAATTTAAGGGGGCGCCAAAGTCGTGTGTTTAAAAAAACTTGTTTCACTAAAGTGCCTAGCATCCAGGGCTCGTCGTACTATTGATTGCTCATTTGATTTTGGAAATCATCCTAAGTTGACTTTCAAACGCGAGCGCAGTGTGTGTGATGTCTTTCGGAAGAAATCCCATCGAGCCTAGAAAAATTCCTCTCCACACACAGAATGGAAGGGGGGTACACGACTGGAGCCAAATATATCCAAACGGCCGAACGTCAATGCAATCAAACGCCAGTGATGGTCGGTATTTAAATGGCTGATTAGGTGTGCGAGTAATTCGAGTTGCTTTTCTTTGTTAATAACTACTTTCTCAAACGCGTCAATATTATTAATTGATATGGTGATAGATTCTTTCGCAGAAAGGAAAGCTAAAGTATAAAGCTGTAACAAGATTGGATAGTAAAATTTGCTGGGACCTAATGGTTGAAGGTGTGTGTACAGTCTGGCTTGTGCGTTGTCTACATTGGTTGTATGTATTCTATGTTAATGTCATACATTAGGTTCTTAGTAAAGTTGTCAGCAAGGGTTCTTATTCACCAGTCACAAAAAATCTCACCCAGTATAATTTGTTTTGTGAGTTTTTAAAAATAATTAATCTCAAATTCTGGAGGGAAGTTTTTGCCCCAGCTTTGAAAGTACCCCAGAAAACCCCTTTGTCTACCTCGTACTTCCAGTGATAAAGAATGTATGGCTTTGTGTGGGCTCCAAACGATCGAGCAGCATTCCAGGTGTTATGCATGCGGCTGAATTTAAAAATAAAACCTAATCCGATGTGGAATAGTCTAGATAAAATTACTTATGATAATTTATGTGCCTAGATTATCATTTCTATTTGCCGATCAGAGACATAGTATTCGTAAATTACTAAAAAATAAGGAAGTTGATGAATATAAATCCGCATAGATTTTAGTGTCCATAAAACTTATTATTTCCAATCAGAGATTATTTTGCAGCAATCAGTTTTTTGTTGTCATTTTTAAATTGTCTCATCTTTGAAGAAACTGACCTTTTGCCCATGTTGTGTAACTGCTTCACCCTTTAATTAAAAATCTACTTTAAAATTTAATAAATAATGATCTGTGCTTATAAACGCATAATTGAAATTGTACGCCCTGTGGGCAAACTGTATCGAACCATTTTGTACCAAAACATCTGTAATTCTAACTTACAGTTATACAATAAATATCTATCTATTTATTTTTAGATGCCTGATCAAACCCATAAGAGCTCATCTCCTACTTTGTTTTTCTAGATTGCCTGAGGACATTTGGTTAGTAGACCTCGATTCCAACAAGCTGTCTTCTCCGACTGGGGCGGACCAAGACTTACCAGCATTACCCGAGCCTGAAGGAACCATACTGAAAAATCATTTAAAACAGGTAACATCTCAACTAGTACACTCACCCTCCTCTATATACTTTACTGCTATTAAAGAACACATCTATTTCTTGAACACTGATATTTCTGTAGAACTCTACCAATTTTCCTATATGATAATGTTATTGAAGATCCTAATTCAGTATTACATGATTCGCTATCACGTCTCAAATGTACAACTTCTCGTGCATTCTCTCTCTTATTTATTGTTATTTCTACTTAAAGGCTATGCAACTCATGGATCAAGTCGGAGCTGGTGTAAATATATTTTATTTGTTTATAGTTTACAAGTTACCAGTAGAGTCGTGTCGGTACTTTAGCTTTTGTTGATTTTTGTAATATACATATCTGCATTTTTATTATATTTTGTTTGTGATTTTGGGGTGAGTACTAGTGATTGTCGTGATTTATAAATATAATGACTGAAGTTTTAGGCTATAATTTCACTTTCTTCTTTTTATGACTGCTTTCTAATTTTAAAAAAATAACAATAATAGATTTTTAAAATATAGATTTAGCCTAGACATTTTTTTGTACTGTACAGTTTTAACGGCTGAAGCGAATGTTATAAATAACATAAAAAATAATTTACCGCATGAAGCTTGTTGCACCCAATGTTTCGGGGATGTCGCAACCGACGTTGTCCAGTGTAGACTGAAGTGCTGTTAATCGTCATCCGTGGCCAAGGACGTAAGACAAGATACAGTGAGTATGTGTGCACGGATTTTAAAAATTCGTACGCGTCGAACCCACCGCCCCACCACTGTTTTAATCTGCGCAGTAACAGCTGCAGTTTGCCACCTACCTGCAGGACAACGGTTGGCCATTGACAGCACTCCAGTCTAATCTAACATCGCCGAAAACGTCCGGTGCTATAAACATTACGCGATAAATTCGTTTTTATCTTATGTATAATGTCAAACAACCGAGATAGTCTTCGATTCCAAGCGAATTTTATTAAAAAAAGTTTGTTTCTAAATAGGCTTTAAACAGCATGGCTGCTAATAATACAGTGAACCAGTCGAGTTCACAAACGCTGCTCCCATCACGAAGAGACAGCTTAGGCGGTGCCACCCTCAGGTATATTAAATTAATTAAAATCACATTTTTTATTATTTTTTTAAAATTATATATTTTTTATTCAGCTTGCGACCTGGTCCGTATAAATCGGCTGATCCCATCAGCTCCACTCACAGTAGCCCCGGACCGCACGCGGCACAAAAACTGCCAATGACCAGCCCGCCGACGCCGCAACAACTCGCGCATAGAGCATCAGTATCGGGGCCACCTGGATCAGTATCTATACCGTTGTCCCATAGACAATCGGTCGCCGGCCAGGCGCAATCTTTCGCTGGATTCAATCCGTTTATCTATGGAAATGACGTTGATTCGGTGGATATAGCCACGAGAGTAGCCATGGTGAGTATAAAAATGCCATTTTTAATTACATAATTTTTGGTGATAATTAGTGTAATTATATAGCGTACAAATTCGCATCATCGCTTACAATTACATTATACTCAATGATGTTGCACAATTTTGTTGCTCGACAAATGTTTACCAATGAATATGCAGCTTTAGACTCATGTATGAATCAAACCAATACATTCAGGCGTGAACTCCACAAAAAAATACATCTGCAGGAGAAACTCCATTATCCAGACTTCTACTCTCTTGATATTCTATTATCCGGGCTCTTTGCAGCTTGATAAAATATTCAACTTGCAGGCAACAATAACGGTAAACGTTAGAGACTGGCTGAACTGCTAGGTAGCAGATCCCGGATTTAATGTAGAACGCCACATGACAATGAGACCAAAAATATTCTGGTGCGTCCCATGCCAAAGCCTTCCAAGCCCTGATTACAGCTTTTAAATGGCTTGAAAGGCTGAAGGAATGAACACAATATAGCTGCTCCAACTTGAGATTTCTCGCTGCAGTTAACCTTTTAACCATGCAAAAACTGGATATGTCAACCACTGCAAAAAAATATTTCAAGGAAATCAGTCCCATCCTGTCGGATATTATTACTTATTCGCTTGAGAATGGCTCTGTACCTCAGGGGTGGAAAACTGCTACAGTTATGCCAATTTTTCAAAATGGAGATAAACTGGACCCGGTCAACTACCGTCCCATAAGTGTAGCTTCTGTTTTATGCAAATGTATGGAAAGAATAGTGGCTAACTCTATCAGAAAGTACACAACAGACCACCACTTACTTCCGGAAGAGCAGCACGGTTTTATCCATGGGAAATCCGTTACCACTAAACTCCTCTCCTGCTAAAACGCATTGAGCATTGCTATGGATAACCAAATCTCGACCGATGTGATATACCTGGACTTTGAAAAGGTTTTTGACAAGGTACCTGGAAAGGCTTTTCGCTAAGCTGAAACATATCGGTATATGAGGCAAGCTGCACAGCTGGATTAAGTTTTTTTTTAATGGCCGCACATTTAAAGTGCGAATTGGCGACACTCTCTCAGAGGAATTCAATGTGGTCAGTGGAGTTGTGCAAGGATCAGTGTTGGGCCCTACGCTGTTTAACTTATTCATCGTGGATCTTAAAAAAGGCATAACATGTGTGAGTTTCTTTGTGGATGAAACTAAACTGTTTGCAATTACTACTATAGCAAATCTCAGCAAAGACCTTTATCAAATTCTTAATTGGTCCACAACATGGTTGATGAAGCTAAATGCTGACAAACGTACGGTCCTACACATCGGCAAGAGCAACCCCAAACACCAGTACTATCTAGGGCCAGTTCCGTTACAAAATGTTACGTAACAAAAGGACCTCGGCATAACAATAGTGAGCGATCTGAAGTAGGGTGAGCACAATACACAGATTGTAAAAAAAGCAAACTTATTTATCACCCCAGCCTTATTTGTGACACTATAAAAAATCTATATCAGACTTATGCTAGAGTTTGGATTCCCAAAGTACGGATTCCAGATATGGAATCCGTACTTTGGGAAAGATGAGGATCTCCTCGAGAAAGTCCAGGAGTAACTTTTGATTCTAAGCTGCTTTTTAATGAACATATCGATAACATTGTCAAGAAAGTGTCTAAAGCACTAGGTTTTGTTATTAGAATGTTAGCAGAATTTGAAAAAGTGAAAACCTTCAAAATACTATACTGTGCATTTGTTCGAAGTCATCTCAAATATGTGTCTCAGGTTTGGAACCCATCTTACGATACCTATATAACTCGCATAGAGGGCATTCATAAACGGTACCTCAGGTACTTGCAATTCAGAATTAAATCATACATTCCAAGCTATTCAATGCGTTGTAAGAAATTCCATATTCTCCCACTATCCAAAAGAAGGAGCGTAGCGGACCTGTCCTATCTTCTTAACATTGCAAATGGAACGGTTGACTGTCCCGAGTTGCTTGGATATTTGGGCTTACGTTCCCCTGCTGCGCGTCTCAGGCATCCCAACCTGCTTTACGTGCCCACTGCAAAAACGAATTATAAGAATAATTCTTATGTCATACGAGCGAGTAGATGTTTTAATGTATTGGCGCGAGAAGTTGATATTGACCTATTCATCACTTCTCGAAAATTGAAACTTATACTAAACAATATGTTCTTTTCTTCTTAGCAATATTAGTATCTATCTACAGTTATATTTGTTTGTTTATTCACTTCTTGTATCTTTTTATTTTGAGTGAAAACTTTTAATTGGCCTTCAATACTTATTTCTCATTGTGTACCTATAAATATGTTTAACTAGCTGTAAGTTTTCCTAAGAAATGAAAATAAAATAAATAAATAAAATAAATTAAGACATGCGCGGTTAACAGGTTAAGTTGGCGTGTAATAATTTAGTTAGATAAGTGTGTTGCATTTATAAATAATAAAGTTTTTTTCTTAGATCTCTATTCTAGTATTTCACTATACAATTAATTATACAAATTTTCGATTTTCCGAACCACCCCCAATGCCTCATAATGGAGCTTTTAATATATACGTTAACATTCATTAAATAGGGTATTAAATTGCTCATTGCCATAGTTTGTTTTGACAACTCTTCTGCGCCGGCGACATGCATGCGACTGATAGATAGCATTGTCTGGCGAAAGTAATACCAATTTATTTGGCTATTTATAATAGCATCGATTGTGAATGTTTTTTATAAAGGACCTAAATGTTTTTTCCGATTATTTAACCATCTATTACATATTTATATAGGCTGTTAACATCACAGAAATAATACGGAGATATTAAAATGCCATCGCGTTTGTTCACCTACATGCGGTGGAAGTTGGCCTGCCAGCTAAATCTCTGTTTCACCTTTTTAAAGATCTTGGTTTCTCCAAAAAAATAATCAACTGCTTCTTAAAAAAAATATCTGAAACCGCAATTTCCGCATCTCAAATTCTATGGCTTCGAAAGGGGGAGTGAATGGGTGGTAAGGTGGACGCTCACATGTGGCAAGACAGCTGTCCTAAACCTACCACAGCCAGTCGTTAGTCCGGAATCCACTGCTCACCCCCCAGAAGTGTAATAACACTATATGATGGGCCCGACTTCGGTCGGTGAATTCCATGGCAGCTCCGTTTGTATTTTATTTTATTTGCCATTCTATTTGTCTATTCTATTGGGCTACTCAACATAAGAGAAGATTAATCAAT
Organism: Micropterix aruncella; assembly: GCA_944548615.1. NCBI lineage: Eukaryota > Metazoa > Arthropoda > Insecta > Lepidoptera > Micropterigidae > Micropterix > Micropterix aruncella. The sequence goes on from OX155950.1 coordinate 13,686,309, forward strand.
GTTTGGAACTATGAGTGCCATCTATGTGTTGCATTTCATAGTAATATCCTAGCTGCCAAAGCTTTGAGCAAAACTTAGTGCGGCATTAAGCTGGAAAAATGTAGTACGGCATTGAGCACAACATTTTCAGTTTCCACAAAAAAAAAACAACAGTTGCTTATTTGCTTGTCCTGATACACCCACTTCAAATATGCTGGTTAATTAAAACTCACTCTGTATAATCAATGATGCGTTGGTTCCTTAAAATTAAAAATGGTTTCTACTAATTAATTTCAGGTTCGATTTTTCAATTCCCAAAATATTCTGGCTAACTTCATGGAGCACACTCGAACATTGAGGTTATACCCGAGACCGGTCGTCGCTTTTCAAATAAATAGTTTCTTGAGGTCAAGGCCGAGGAGTACACACTTTTTGAATAAATTTGCGCGCACACAGGTATGCCTTATCTTTACAAGTAAACAGGTAGGATGAATAAATTTTATCCATTTATTTTTTTAGGCTGTTGAATTTTTGGCGGAGTGGTCTCTGACACCGAGCAACGTCGCGTTTCTACGAGTGCAGACTGGTGTGTTTGACCCTCAGCAGATCGGGGATAAATCCAAATGGTTTGCGCACACATTAGACACTATTAGATTTCCGGTTTGGGACGATGGGAGCTCTTTAAACGGAGCATTACGGTCCATTCAACGTAACGAGAATCAACCGACTGGTAATAATATTTATAAATCATAACTCAATAGTCATTTAATACTGAAAATTTAACTGATTTAATGGACTTGTTTCAGATGAAAGTGGTTCCGATTCAGAGGGCGCCGAAAGCACAAGCTCTTCATATTCTTCTTTGAGTGATTTTGTTTCGGAAATGGTTTCTTCCGATTTATCTCCTGGTAAAAAATCTGTTTTACAATTAGTTCTATTGTAAATGCTGTCTGGTACTATGTTATGTTATATTTTTTAGGAAACTTACCTCCTCATACGGCTGAGGTCTATGGTGCTGTCGTTCAGTCTCTTACTCCGATGACTCTCTCATCGTCTCTGGATCCTAAAACGGTAACTGCACCTTTTTATTATTTATTAATTTTTCTGATAAATTGTTGTTATACTTTTCGTATATTATTATTTATTTATTTATTTAGAATAATTACACAAACAATGCTCTTAACATGTTGAACGCTAAACTGAAAACCATGTTTAGCCCAGTGGGCCGCGGCGGACATCTTGTGACTGCCAGTATATCGGGTCCAGGGGGCCGTGTCAGACTCCATGTGTCCGCATGCCCTCGATCACTTCAGAAGCCTCTAGGCGGCCAACGGACAGCGTTTCGACTGTTTTAACTAAAGCAAGTAACCCGTGGTCGTGAAAGGGTGCCGTGGTCCGCGATAGATTCGGTATACACTGTTTCACCGCTTTGTAAGGGAGAGGACCGCGCAAGCGACCTCGAACTCGTAACCAATCGAGTGACTGGAGTAATCTGGTCGCAATTGTAAGTAAGGGCGTGAGTGTAAGCCCGCTGGGTAACACTCCTGGCTATCTCGCGGTTAAGGCTTTGGTCTCTTACGGGTTTGTGGCGGAGCTAGACGGTGGACTGTTTTGTCCAAGTCTTCTGCGCTCACTCTAGGGAGATAGAACGACTAATCGTTAAAACTTTCTGAGGTGACGGGCTCGCCCGCTGTAGTCGACAATCCAACTTAAAGCAAGTGACCCGCGCGGCCCTACGGTACAACCTGACCACTTGGCACAAAAAAACGAATGGACTTAGAATTTATGGGCTTTTCAACAAATTGTTTCCAAAAATGTCGTAGGTACATAAAGTAAATATTTTGACTCGTTCAATGGAATTTATCATGTAAGATGTATCATTTTAATAGTTCCGACTATTTAAAATGATACCTCTTATAAGGTACATTACATTACATAACAATTACATTACATTTTCCTCGTGTCCAAATTTATAGCTAAAAACTGATCGTGAACGGGTCAAAATATTTGTGTTAGGTAGTAAGTCTCGTTACTACTCTTTAATTAACATACTTAGGTAATTAAACTAAGTAACTATTAGATTGTCAAAGAATAGTATTTGAGATAATTAACCCCTCAAATGAATGGCGATTAGCTCGGGTTGCCTACGGCAAAATGTATATAAATTTATATATACATTTACATTTAAATTTACATAGAGCGGGGTTTACTATAGAGCTATAGCATTACTATAGAGCGGATTACTATAAAGCGGCGCACATTTACATTTATATTTATATTTATATAAATTTATATACATTTTGTATACATTTTGCCAAGGCATCCCTTAAGGGACGCCTCACATTTGAGGGGTTAAATTATAAATTAAAATAGTTAATTATTTGGAACCTACTAAAAGTTGTTCATGGTAAAATCTTATTACAAAAGAAAATAAAGGCTTATTAATTGAAATGGTCCATGATGTACTTATCTGGATAACCTATTTTTTAAATTGTGTTTATTCTCTTCAGGTATACCATCCTCCATTAGCTCTGCGTTATCCAGAAGGAACAGAGGCAGGCGTACGATGGACCAACGCGTCTCGATCCGCTACCCCTTCCCCCTCCCCCTCCAGCTCCGACCGCTCCGACGCGTCCGACGACAACAGGCCTCACGATGGCAATGACTCACACGACCCACACTTGGCAAGCATGCCCGCAAAAGACGTTAGTAGACTTTAGTCTTATAAAATATTGATTTTGGTGGCAGCCATGAAATAAGAGTACATTTTCGTTTATTCGAGCGGCTTACTCTATGCGGATTGAAGGTAGTGATTCAAAAACCTGTTTTTGAACTATTTGATTTAAAAAAAAAATCATTTGGCTGTGAGCCGAACCAGGAGTCAATTCAACCTGATGTATCGTTCTTGGGTTATCCTTCTCACTTAGTCATCCTGCTTCCCGGATGATTAGGTTTGCGATATATTTTTCAAATTCAAATTCAAATAAATTTATTCATCTTCAATTTACATTTTTTACAATTTTAAATAGTCAAGACCTAACTAGGCAGCCGCCTGTACTAAGGTAGACAATTTATTTTCATCGTTAATATTCTAGAATTTCTTTTAACATCATCGTACTTAATAACATTACCCTAATAGCCTATATAAAATTCAAAACAAAATGTCATAAAAAAATCAAATATCAGTAATAAGCAAATATTGAAAATATATTTAGAAACATCAAAAATAGTCAAAATATCATATGTCCTGGATTCTACAGAACAGTTCCACATTTTAAAAACTAACTCCTGCATTCTACACTTTGTCCTGTTTGTTCCGCATCGGGGGTTGCTGCGTGCTTTTCCGTTTCGTTTTTGGGCTGGATGGTATTTTGCAAAAAATACCTGCTTGCTGGTGTGTGAGTATTGTGACTTGTAACAGTATTGTGACTATGCAACCAGTGAATAAACAAAAGTGCCCTGTCAGTTTTAATGCAGAATGGACGAAGCTATTTCACTGGATTTAGTATAGAAGGGATCAGTACACAGCTCACTGTAAAATAAATAAATACCACAAGTTTTCTGGCGGCTGTAGATGCGAGAGTGACGGTGTGGGCCATCCGAATATGGCGTTACATTAACAAAATCTAATAAAGCGTTTTTTTTTTGTTTAGAAAGATTCCCAAAACAAGTAAATATATTAAAAAGAATAAAAAACATGACTGCCATAACAGAAAGTGAACTATTGTATTTATAATTATTTTTATTACGGGGTATTTTCCCATATAATGCTTCACTGTTCACCTTCACGCGGTGGAAGTAGGCGCTCGTGGCCTGCCAGCTAAATCTTTGTTTCACCTTTTTAAAGATCTTGGTCTCTCCAGGAAAATAATCAACTCCTTTCTAGAAAAAATATCTAAAACCGCAATTTCTGCATCTCAAATTCTATGGCTTCGAAGGGGAAGTGAATGGGTGGTAAGGTAAACGCTCACATGTGGCAAGACAGCTGTCCTAAACCTACCACAGCCGGTTCGTAAGTCCGGAATCCACTGCTCTCCCCCCAGAAGTGTAAAAAAAAATATTGTATTATGATGGGCCCGACTCCGGTCGGTGAATTCCATGGCAGCTCCGTTTGTATTTTATTTTAATGTATTAGACCTTGCATTAACAACCTTCGATTTCCTAAGAAATATCGTAACTTATATTTCTAGTAATTTGCCGAATTGCCAAATACTTCATGTCAAAGCGTCATCATTAGGCTTCAATTATCATTCTGTGTCATTTCGTTGAAGTGTCAACAACTGTAATTTTGTTAGCTTCGAAGATATCAAAATGTAGGCCGACAAAACGGCCATTTGCTGGAAGCAATGCTTTTCTGCTTTTATCTTAAGAAAACTGCCGCAGGATATCTGCATAAAGATTGCTGCTTGAGACTTGCGGGGAATTTACTCCGACAGATAGAACTGTTGAGACTTGGTGTTTCTCCGATTCAAAAGTGGTGATTTCGACGTGCAAGACAAAGAGCGCCCAGGCCAGACACAAAAATTAAGATTCGAGTCTAAAGCTGGGAAAGATAAGTGAAGTGCTTAATGTTCATACCTCAACCGTTTCGAGACGTTTAAAATCTATGGGAGTCATTCAAAAGGAAGGGCACTGGGTTCCTCACGAGTTGAAGCCAAGAGACATCGAAAGACGTTTCATGACTTGTGAAATGCTCCTTCGCCGTCAAAAAAGAAAAGGTTTTCTCCACCGAATAATCACCAGCCACGAAAAGTGGATCTTTTACGAGAACCCCAAACGCAAAAAATATCGCTCGTACCCCGGTGAATCACTTTTATCGACCTCAACAGCCACGCCGAAGAGAAACATCCACGGATCCAAGGTAATGGTTTGCATTTGGTGGGACCAAAAGGGTGTCATCTATTACGAGCTGCTGAAACCGGGAGAAACCATCACGTGCGATCGCTATCGAGCTCAGCTCAAGAATTTGAGAGATGCTGTGAAGATAAAACGGCTACGCTATAAGGCACGGCAAGGTAATTTTCCAGCATGACCATGCTCGACCACATGTTGCGATGCAGGTCAAGAACTTCCTGGAAACGCTTCGCTGGGACATCCTACCTCACCCGCTGTACTCTCCAGATATTGCGCCATCCGACTACTATTTGTTCCGGTCAATGGCTGAAGGCCTTTCCGAGCAGCACTTCCAGTCTTTCGAGGATATTGAAAAATGGCTGGATTCGTGGATATCCTCCAAGGACGAAGACTTCTTCTCCGGGGAATCTGTCTCTTGCCAGAAAGATGGGAGAATGTCATAGATAGCGATGGACAATACATTGAATGAAATGCACTTTCCAATTTGCTTCGAAATAAATGTTTAATATCACAAAAAATTAAGTTTTCAATTCAAAGACCTAATATATTTCTGGATTGTACTCAATCAGACCTTTCATTTGACACTAAACATGATATATTTATGTTAATTTATAGAAATTTGGATATTTAGACAACTTGATATTTGGACAGTTAAGGTACCCCACCCCTATGACACTCGGGATGACATAACGATTTCAACAATACCACACATTTCTAAATCGGTTCAAGCGTTTAGATGTTATGGTGGAATAAACCAATGGAAAACATACATAGATAAACCCTGAACACATTACACTCCTTTTTTGTTGGGCAGTCGTGTAATAAAGTCAATATGGCCGTTGCTGAGGCTTGTCATTGCTGTTATACCGTATATCACTCCCCCTGTGTGGGTATATAAATACTCACTGCCATAGAAATCTAACGTAAGCAGTATCTGATAACCAGGTTTGTGTTATGTACGGAATTGCAAAATACCTTGAGCCGTTTTGAAATATTTCACTAATCAATTTTAGCATTTAGCGCCCGACCGCCATAATAACAAAATAGTTGGGTTCAGTTCCGCAATATCAATCTGTAAAAACTTTGTTTCGCTTCTTCCCTGTAGCCAGTCTTGTATTTAGTTGGTACCTCACTGATTTCTTATAATCCCTTACATTTAATGTTGCCAGGACAAGGGCGGGAGTGGTAGTTTTGAGAATGAGTCCGATTCCAATTCGACCACCACGCCTAAGACGGTAGTCAGCGGAAAGGCAGCCGTCGCTCCCAATCAGAGACTGTCGCAGCACTCGCAATCCAGGGTATTTTCCATTTATTGCATCGTAAAATTAGGCCAGTCACTAGGGAGATTTGAATATAAGAAAAATGTTTGCGAAGATTTTATTATTTCATATGGTTAAGTAGGGTCTGAAGTTATTCTTTTAGTTTTACGCTTGATCAATAATATAAAACAGTTGACTATGTATAGGCGGGTGAGCGTCAACTCTATGATATCGCTCATCTTGCTCGTTGCCCTGATCTTGTACGACCATCGCTTGCTCTGGGTTTGAACATGGCCTAAGGCATTTTGACACAGGCAACTATATACAGATATATTTACTAAATAGATAATATTACGATCAGGGTGCTCTCCTAGCCGACTCTAGCAACTGCGTTCACAGCGTTGTTGTCTTGCTGTTCCGCCCTCTCATAATGGGACTGATGTAACCAATTTTGTTGTGAAGAATTACTATTTACTACCGCAGCTGGTCTAGCTTTCAGTTCCTCTCCTAAGATCCAGCTTTACTTTACTTCTGTCCTCGAAAGCGTCCTGCTCTCCCTAGAAACTGTCTCCACCCAGGACAGTCGGCGACTATTACCGACTAAGACTATTACAGACTGCACTGGCTATTACAATATAAAAATAATAGTATCGTATATAATAATATTCACAAGACAAAATAATACTTAGTAGAATTCAATATCTAAAACTTGCATGTAGATAAACCTCTAGGTGAAGTTTGAAAGCTCCGACAGTTGACTGAACCTAGAAACTGTCTCCACCCAGGACAGTCGGCGACTATTACCGACTAAGACTATTACAGACTGCACTGGCTATTACAATATAAAAATAATAGTATCGTATATAATAATATTCACAAGACAAAATAATACTTAGTAGAATTCAATATCTAAAACTTGCATGTAGATAAACCTCTAGGTGAAGTTTGAAAGCTCCGACAGTTGACTGAATTACATCTAGATTTGGTGCTGTCGAGAGTAGCGCATTGAGGTATCGCGTGGTATCCGTATTGTTTAGAGTTAACAACACAACCTTAGGAAACGGTTTTGCACTTCTATATAATTAATGGATATAGCTACTCATGAGGGTTCCAAATCGTCATATGGGATGCGCTGTAGGTACAAGGAAATAATGACCGAATAGATTTTATAAAAATTATGTCAACTATGTTGATTTTATATTAAAGAATATAATTTTATTTCTTTTGAAACGATTTTTAATAAAATGAATAAAATGATCAAGATATTCAGAAATATGTTTTTTGGTAGATTTATTGCACAACTGTTACTAACGCATAAAATCAATGCTAACGCCATTGAAAACCGAGAGACTAAATATTCAGACCCTATGTAATCATTAAAAATCATAATTTCCCCACCTACATTACAGTGGAACCTCTATCGTTTTTGAAGGGAAGAAAAATACAGTAAACAGTTAATCTTTAAAAAAAAAAGGAATTTCAGTACCTAATTGTTTAATGTTCATATTTAAATAAATATGTAACGGCATATAAAATATAAAAATTGAAGAAGTAGGTAAAATTATCAATGCATAAACCTTACATATTACAAGAATTACATTGATACGGAACATAAAGATGATTAGATAACAAAAACAAAAGAAATAAGCAATGTAGCTGTAGTAATGTGGTTTTCTAACCATAACCTTTGTAGCTTGTTTTTAACTTTAATTAAACGGTATTTTTTCGCGCCACATACGCCTCCGAAAAGATTGGCACAACCGGCGGATCCTCTTCATCTTCATCTTTAACTTCTTCAATTGTGTCCTTAAATACTGTTTCGCCTAGATTTTCTATTGTGTTGCATCATGCGTCTAGCGAAGGTGAGTAGGAATTTCCTAAAAAAAAAAAACAGAAACGGCCGCTTTTCTGGAATATTGGAATGGCCAATAAGGTTACGTCATTGTTGCGACTGCTCCATACTGTACTTCGACGTTCTATCATTAAAATTTCCTGATAAACTACAAACTATCCAAAGTAGAAAGTGGAAGTGCGTCGGAAATTCCATAAAAGTATTGGCCGCGCTTTTACTTCGCTTTCACAAATCGATGAATTAAGTAAATTAGCACAACAAATAGCGATGTTTTAGACAATCATTGCGTTATAACGATGTATTAAGGAACTTTTAATGCAATCTATTTTCCTGTGTTTTATTTGGGATTCATTCTGGACCATATAAAATAAACGATATATGCGGAAAAATGAAGTCGTGGAGAGCTATCGAATGAGATTTCACTGTATTTTTATAGTACTTTTCTCTTTGGTGACTGGCCTAAATGGGCATAGATGCATGCGTGAAGTCCGGTTTTAGAACACTATACTCCTCGTATCTATTGATGCATGTGAGGTCCGGTTTTAGAACACTATACTCCTCAAATCTATTGATGCGTGACGGATGATTTCTTTTGTGATCAGATGCCAGGAATGCTGCAGAGGCAGACGAGCAATCAGAGCGGCACTTCTTCCGGCGGTGGATCTCCTGGAATCGGAGTTGGGCGGCAAGCTAGCCAGAGCTCTATTCTCGATCAGTTAGCTTCGCAGGCTAAGGAACTGGTGCGAGAGACGACGCGACAGAGCAGTCAGGATGGATTATTAGCGCAAGTCGATAAGGTATATTTTATGTTATAGCTATCAGTGGATGTTGTGATTTTCAGTGAATGTGATATTGTGGTGTTAATGTTGTGTTTTTGTGCTATGAGTACATTTTTTCAAAGCGATGAAAAATTCTTGAGTTTTGAACATAGTTGCTCGTTGACGTTCATCTATCAAGTGTACAGAATATTTTAATTTGTAATGTACATTAGCTTTTCTGAGTGTAACAAAATAGATATTGACAATTGAATGCAAAAGTCAAATACTGGACTAAATGCACAATAAGGGGGTCAGATACAAAGTGTCCATCAAAGCAAACAATCAAATAATGAATGCCAATAAATATAACCTTATTTCTGTGGCATCAATTCGAATTAGCCTTTCACTTCGTGAATCATCCCCTCAAAATCAAAATGAGTTCAATATTAAAATGTATTTCGAAACCTAACAATGAGGAAAAAGAAAAGCATGAAAATAACGAGAAATCAAAACGAAATGTTATTATCCTTAATTTTATAGCATCCATAAATATGCAATTTAAAATAAAAATTTTGTTAACGGTTAATATCGATCTATAAATTGATAATTCGTTTTATAAACCGTATATTCGCCGGATACCGTGTATGTGAAATATTGTCGGATGTTTCGATTTTTACAATCCGAGATTTTGGATTTCTGATCTTGCAATTTAAAGCGATCATAGGTGATGTATTATTCTTACTGAGTTATGGTCAGTTCATCCAAAGGACACACTGAGCAACCAATTTGGAGTACAGTAGGACACCGATTATCCGAACATTTATTATCTGAACTGGTTATCTAAACAGTGTCATTTTCCACTGTTTTTATTATGATGTAATCTATACATAAATAATTAAACTGATTTAATTTAAAAAGATTGATTGACATTTTTAATTGTGTAAAGTATGTTTATATACCTTATTAAATGTCTCCCTAACAACAGATTTCTTTTATTAACAAGGAATAGTTGTAGTAAAAAATAATACCTCAAAACAACCCCAATTTGTTCGGATAATCGGTGTTATAATGTACTGAACTTTCAAGTCTAAACGCGGCTAGCAGTTATACATCCAAAATGCAGTATGTATAATTTTAGTCATTCTGAACTTTGAACATACTGACTGAACTTAACTCGCAAGAAGTATAAAAAAAAAACAATTTTCAACAATTATTTTATTGATTTCAAATTATCAGTAGCTAGAATATACAAAAGTTATAACTTAACTAGGCTGCCGCCCGTTCCAAGGTAAACAATTTATTATAAATATAAGAAGTAACATATTGAATGGCACTGTAACGTCATCTATGCAATTTGGTTAACACCTGACTTCCAAATATACAAGACTTGCATTGTACATATTTTAATATCTATGTTGTTACACACCCTTTTCTATTTTTATTGCATGTATGAATGACATCTTCAAAAGGCAAAGAACTTTCTTGACTTGTTTATTATTTTTAATCTGTGAATTTGGTTTTACTATTCTTGTTGTCTATTTATTGTCTAGTTGAAAATACATAAGGACGGAGAGGACAACAAATTCTTTGCTCCGCTCGATAAGGTGGGTTCTTCTGAATAAGTATTTTGGTTATGTTTCTATTTAGTCCTATCTTAACACATTTACCAACTTAAAAAATATATATAAATATACCAGATTTATTACCAGAAGTAAAACGAAGACATAGAATGTCATCTATTAGTCTATCTGAACTTTTAAGTGCGTAATTATTACTTATTGAAACCTGTATACCAGAATAAAAATTGACATCTATGTAAATTATATTAAAATAATGAGAGCTATGATTTAAAAATTTGTTTGCTATTATATTATTATTTTATTTTGAGATAGGATAGAAGTGTTTAGAGCGCCATCTAAAGTGCGCAGCCATACTGTTAAACCATGAACGCCACCATATTGAAGAGAAAAGAATATTAATCAATTTTTAAAAATGAATGCCATCTACACATTGTGTTTCGTAATTAAATATTAGCTGCCAAATCATAGTACTGCACTGAGCAATCTAATAAGCTGTATAATTAATGAGTGCACATTTGTTCCTTTGGCTGTGTCTTTAAAAGCCCTACATTTAATTGTGCTTCAATTCACACCTGACTAAATAATCACATATAGATTTTATTTTAGAAGCAATTTTAATATAATAATTGTTTTATCAAACAGCTTACTCTACAAGCGAAAAAAGCAGCAGGCGAAGCATCGAAAAGCGTGCAAGAAGCTTCTAAAACAGCACTCGAAGCATCCAAAAACGCAGCCGGAGTCAGCAAGAACACATTTGACGATTTAACCTACGTCGGAAAGTCTACCCTAGGAGATCTAACCAAATCCGCTAAAGAAGTAGTCGTCAAGAAGGGGTTACTGAAGGTATGCTCCAATTATTCAATTTTACAGTTTATACAATGTGACTGAGTAAAGTTGAGCCAAAGCAATGGGGGTTTTTTATTTATTTATTTATTTAAGAATTAATTACCATAAATCATTGATTTTGCTTATAAAACTAACACTAACCGAATGGCAAAACCTTAACCTTTGCTTATTTGATTGTCACTTAACTGGGACTAGCCCATTTAAGGGGTGGGATTCTAAAATTACAATAAATTGTGTAAAAGTTTTTAGGGCAATTAAACTAAATTGCCCTAAAATGTCATCCTTGAAAAAATAATATTAATGAAAAATATTTAAAAACAATATAATAAATGAAATACAATTCCATTATATAATCGGCATTAAATGAGGATTACTCTATACCCTTAACCTTTCGAATTTATATTTAAATACTAACAATATTGCTTTTTTTATGAATTCTCTCTTGTTACCTAATAATTAGTCAATCACTGCAAAAGGCTGATCGGCCTTTTTGGCATCCCAGCGGTTAACCCCTGGGTGGCCAAGCATGCGGATCGGCGTTTTTCGTATTATCCTTATTATATCCGTGTTTAATCATTATCGCCACCGGTATATATTAGTATCCTAGCACACACCCAAATATTCGTGGGCTTCGAAAATTTTGCGTGGAATGACTGGCTTCCGAAAGGTTAAGAGAACACTCTCTGTGGCCAATAGGGCTTCTGCCATTTTTACTTAAAACTGCATGTACACAGAAGACAAGCAAATTGTGAAAAAATAGCAATCTAATGAAGAACTACTTCCTGATAAGTGATAGTCGTTATATCGAAAAAACTATTATTGAAGAAGTCTCTCTTGCGGGGAGATTACGACAGCAATAGTATGGCTCACGCTTTTGGCCTTCAATGCCAGAATGATTGGACAACAATTGGAGACTTTTGCATTCCTCCTCCAATGCACTGGAAAGTAATGTTGTATGACTGGACGCCAGAGATGCTAAAATTTTATTTAAATGCCTTTCAGCATACGCTTCCAGACCCCAGTAACCTCGCTCGTTGGAATACATAAGGACGGAGATTTTATTTTAGAAGCATAGTTCATGCCCTCTTTGTAGCAATACCCCTTGCACAGCCAGGCATATTCTAGCTGGCTGCAAGGTGACCTTAGATCATGGATGGTACACTTACCGCCATGACAAAGTCCTTGCTGTTATTCGCGAGGTAATTAGCCTCTCAGTGGCTCGTGCCACTACGGGTTTGACAGTACCCTCCAAACCCCCAATACAGTTTGTGCGGGATGGCTCTAAAGGCAAAAAACATTTCACTACAAAACCTTTCTCAATAATCGAGAAACCTTGAGATTGGATTCTGGAGGTCGATTCGGTCTCTAAGCAGGATAAATTCCCTAAAAGTCTCGGATTCACAGCCCTGCGTCTAAATATAACTCTTTACTCTCTATCTCGGAAGATGGCCCTTATCGTAGAATTAACTGTTCCATGGGAATCAAATATCCCAAAAGACCACGAGTACAAATTAAATAAATACCATGATCTTGCAAATGTGTCACCAGGAACGGCTTCACTGTTCACCTTCCAGCGGTGGAAGTTGGCCCTCGTGGCCTGCCAGCTAAATCTCTGTTTCACCTTTTTAAAGATCTTGGTCTCTCCAGGAAAATAATCAACTCCTTCTTAGAAAAAATATCTAAAACCGCAATTTCCGCATCTCAAATTCTATGGCTTCGAAGAGGGAGTGAATGGGTGGTAAGGTGAACGCTCACATGTGGCAAGACAGCTGTCCTAAACCTACCACAGCCGGTCGTTCATCCGGAATCCACTGCTCACCCCCCAGAAGTGTAATAACACTATATGATGGGCCAGACTTCGGTCGGTAAACTCCATGGCAGCTCCGTTTGTATTTTATTTTTTTTATTTTATTTAAATAAAAAAAAAAAGAATGTATCGAATTCACAGAATAGAAGAGCAATTCCAAAATGTAACCAGAGTGTAGAGGATTTTGTAATAATAAGTACTCGGAGTCAAAGAATATACAATCTCTGAGAGGCATATACCCTTGTTGTTTGAGTATTTTGTTTCTATAAGTCGCTAGAATTTCTAAAATCTTACCGCATTTTTTCCTTAATACAGTTTGTGCGGGATGGATCTACTGTCAAAAAACATTCCACTACCAAACCTTTCTCAATAATCGAGAAAGCTTAAGATTGGACGTCGATTCGGTTTCAAAGCAGTATAAATTCCCTGAAAGTCTCGGATGCACAGCCCTCTGTCCAGATATAACACTTTACACCTATCTCGGAAGATGGCCCTTATTGTAGAATTAACTGTTTCATGGGAATGAAATATCCCAAAAGACCACGAGTACAAGTTAAATAAATACAATGATCTAGCAAATGCTGTCACCCGAAACGGCTTCACTGTCCACCTTCATGCGGTGGAAGTTGTCGCTCGTGGCCTGCCAGCCAGATCTCTGTTACATCGCTTTAAAGATATTGGTCTCTTCAGGAAAATAATCTAATCCTTCCTAGGAAAAATATCTAAAACTTTAATTTCCGTATCTCAAATCCTATGGCTGGGAAGGAGTGAATGGACGGTAAGGTGAATGCTTACATGTGGCAAGACAACTGTTATAAACCTACCACAGCCGGTCGTTAGTCCCGAGTCCACCGCTCACCCCCCCAGAAGTATAATAACAATATTACTAAATGAATCCTATCGAGATCGACGTCAGTTTATTGACAGTAATGTTTCAAAATAAACCAAATCAGACTTCTTATTTATGTACAAATAAACCCCTCCTCTCCCACCTCCCCTCCTCCTCCTCCCTCTGCCTTCTCGCTCTCAACCTTCCTCTAACCCTCCCTCTCTCTCTCTCACTCCTTCCCCTTCTCTCCCCAACCCTCCATATTCCTGCCCCCCCTCTCCAACTTTCCCCAACCCTTCGTCTCTCTCTTTCTTTCCTTCTCTCCCAACCCCTCTGTTTTACCCCCACCCCAACTCACCCCCTCACCCCCCCAACTACCCCCTCCTACAGCCCACCATTCACCTTCCCTCCCCCCTGCTCCCCCCCCACCTCGCGCGGAAATCTAGATGTTTTTCTCTTTTGATGACTTTTTTATTTTTTTCTTTTGATTACATATCTACAGACCGAAAGCTTTTCTTAGACACCTCAACCAAATTTTTACACCTAGTCGTTCTCTTAATTTGGCAGTTACAGGAAAAATATGTTATTTTTTTTAAATTTTCCTCTTTTGATTACTTTTTTTATTTTTCTCTTTTGATGACACATCTACAGACCGAGAGTTTTTTTAGACACCTCAACCAAATGTTTACACCTAGCCGTTTTCTCAATATGGCCGTTACAGAAAAAAACACGTTTCAAATTAATATAGAGATATGGGCCCGATTCCAGTCAGTGAATTCCATGGCAGCTCCATTAGAATCTACTATCTATAACCTTTCTAATATTTCATTTCATATAAACGACAAGTGTTAACTGCCATCTACCGGCGGACCTATGTACAAAAAAGGTAGAGTCTTCAATTGGAAAATTAAAAAAACGAATAGGAGGCCAGGTGGAGCTACGCTGGAGGTCTTTGACTTAGATAAGGTGGAAAAGGAATGATTTTAAATACCTAAGTTTTCGATTGGGGTGGCCAACCCATAATCTTGAATAAAAAGGGCTAGAAGATTTTTTTTCCTAATAATTCCTCCACGATTGACTTACCATCATAATGTTTACGAACAAAACTAAGGAAGATAAAATTCTAAAAATTTTCGAAATAATCACTTTTCAAGTGCTAAATGAAGATTTTTTTTTCGAATTCGAATTTGTGCACAAAAATATAATTTAAACGTAAAAACGAACAGCTGTATTTTTATACTAAATACTATTTATCTATGAGTTATAATAATATATAACTCAGCGATGATACTTTACGAGTGCCGGCAGCTATGTAAAATTGGTGTCGGCACTGGTGACACTGCATAAATATTAAGTGACAAGTAAAATTTTCGTTTTATAAATCTTTGGATTAATTAAACTATTTTGGTTTTCAGAGTGATTCCAGCGGTAGCCCACCTCCCGAAAGCAGGAGTGACTCTTCTCAAACTACGGCACAAAGTACTAGTCTGGTCACAACAACTCATAGAGATTTCTTTTCAAATATAAGCTCGGACCTCAATGGACTAGCCGCTTCTACTTCGAGCATGTTCAGCGATCTTTTTGGTAGCAAAGGTACATAGATATTTTATTCATCCTTATCTATGATGAAAATTGAATGAGGCTGATAGACGGATACTTTGTTTTTTTTAAAGGTAAAAACGTGAAAGCGATAAATCAACCTGGAGGTCAAAAGCCGCAAGGACCAGACTCCAAACCTAAGCCACAAACTCAGTCTCAACCTTTTGGACCATTTCCTCAAGGCACTAAAGGACTCGTACAAAAAACTCCTCTAATCAAACACACATCTCCTTCACAATTGGAGGAAAGGAGGAAATCGCAGCACATAGAAAGGACAAACACCAATTTGGAGAATCAGGCTTTTTTGAATGATGTAAGTGCTTTTTTTTGTGGTTGTTTTTCTCTATGTAAAGAAACCAGTTGCTGAGCCCTCGATACTCATAAGACACATACGTCGGCCATAGCTACTTCATACACCCATTATTTTCTCTCTCTTGATAACCAAAGCCGGATTTTCACATACTACATGTTACGCTGACTCTATCTCACCACAACCACTCCGTCTGCATCCGAAGTCATCAACTATTGCCAGCGTATAAAATTGAAGACTTGCCGTTGTTCGACATTAAAAATAAAACCAAAAACCGTTTTTACCGCGTCAAGTCTGTAATGTCTGTAGCTGTGTTGAAACACTGGTTCCCGTCAGGTCACCAAAGTTAAGCAGCGTCGGGCTTTTTTTATTTTTTTTATTTGTTGTTTGGGGCTTTTCTGAGGTCTTTATGAGCGTCGTAACACTGCAACCATTGCTGATCTATTGTGTTCGCCACCTGCTATAGTTCTGCGCTAAGCTTTGTGTCATTTAAGAACCGCAACAGGCGCCAGATTGTTTTACCTCCTCAGGTTGGAGGTAATGACCACCCAAGTGGGTGTATCTTTTACGTATCGGCTGGCCACACTCGCACATGAGGTACAGGGGAGTTTCCTCTGCCCCTTGGTAGAACCTGCACATTTTCGTGTCCCGGAGCTTTAGGTTGTACATGTGTTTGTTCAGGCCAGAGCGCCCTCACCAGTATGCGTAGATTGTTCCTATTTAGTGATAAGGCCTCTCGGGCAGTCTTACTGTAAGCCTTAATTAGCGCTTTTGAATGATTCAAACCTGGCATGTTGTTCCAGTGGTTTACGGAGTGTCGGACTTGGTCAGTTCTTGAATGGGTGATGACCTAAGTACTGCCACCGCCTTTGTAAAAGTCGGCTGCCTGTAAGATAATTGTCAATAGACATTAATGTGGGCCGTTACCGTAAAGGGTATAAGGGCTGAAAAAACATTCACTGTATCTCATTTTGCATCTTCACACACAGCGATGGACGGTGAGAATATTTTATGAAGAGATGAATTTCTTGTGGTTCTCTATATCCTCTTTTTTGGACTTCATTTTTTGCGTTTTCCCTAAAAATATGTACTGGAAGCTGTTTGTCAGTAGAAATTTCAATATTGGAAAATCCTCTCATATTGGCTGAAGGATTTTCTTGTGTTTTGTTCTTTTTGCCTTCAAGTTCAAAAAATTTGTATTATTACATTTACTAAATATCTTTTTACATTCGCAGCTTGTAACACAGGTGCTTGAAGGTGAAGGAGTCGGTTGGCTAAAATTAAATAGAGTCAAAAAATTGATGGAGGATGAATCTTATAGGAACATGGTGCTAAGTAAATTAAATAGGACTCGTAATAGAAAAACTACCCCGGATGATCGAATTGACGATGTGGTGAGTATCAATAACATTTAAACTTTTAACATCACATTACCTCCAAAGGGAAATGGCAGATTTGGGCTTGAATATTGTAAAAATCTGTACTTAAACAAAAACTATCGCAAAAAAAAAAAATTGTCATGTTGGTTTTAAACTAAGTATAAAAAAGTAATAGTATATAGTGCCCCATTTTTTAAAAAAATATTTTTCATTTACTTGATTGGTTATATATGACATTGATTATATGCGGTATTAGATTTCTCAACATAGTATAATTTGGCAACCCCTCTGAAATGGCAAATAGCAATTTATGTGTAAATTTATACGTCTATAATGGGCCCGATTGCGTTTCTTTATGAACTAAAATAGGAACTTAGTTCAACCGAACGAGACAGAGCAATACGTTAGAACGGAATATGAAATGAACGTCGTCGATTTACCTGCACTAAAACTACCCGTCGAACTTATAGACGCTCGAATAAGTTTGAACACATTTCGTGCAGTGTAAGATTTAGCTGCTTTACCTTCAGTGGGTAGTTTTAATCCGAAAAAGTGACATCCGTTCTTTTCACATTCCGCTCTGACATACTGCTCCGTCTCGTTCACAAGAACTAATTTCCGATTTTATTTCAAAGAAATGCAATTGAGCCGAATATTTTAATTTCAATTTACAAATTGAAAATAAATGTTTTTTTCATAAAGGACCGTATAATTATAAAAACCTAATAATTTAACCAATGATATTAACATTCAATTATTAGTGCCATCTATCGCATTTCTTTATAGGCTTTTTACATCACAGAAACAAAGCGAAGAGATAGAATGTCATCTATTAGACTATCTGTAAATAAAATACAAATGGAGCTGCCTTGGAATTCCCCGACTGGAGTCCGGCCCATCATAATACTATTTTTTACACTTCTGGGGGGATTCCGGACTAACGACCGGCTGTGGTAGATTTAGGACAGCTGTCTTGCCACATGTGAGCGTTCACCTTACCACCCATTCACTCCCCATTCGAAGCCCTAGAATTTGAGATGCGCAAATTGCAGTTTTTTCAGGGAATTTATACTGCTGAGAGACCGAATCGAGCTCCAGAATCCAATCTGATGCTTTCTCGATTATTGAGAAAGGTTTTGTAGTTAAATGTTTTTTGCCTTTAGAGCCATCCCGCACAAACTGTATTGGGGGTTTGGAGGGTAATGTCAATCCCTTGTTGGCATGAGTCACTGAGAGGCTAATTACCTCACGAATAACAGCGAAGATTTGGTCATGGCGATAAGTGTACCGTCCTTGATCTAAGGCCACCTTGCAGCTGGCTAGAATGTCTAGCTACAAAGGGGACTTGAACTATCATCGGCATAGCTCTAACGAGAGAGGTTACTGGGATCTGGAAGTGTATGCTGAAAGGCATTCAAATAAAATTTCAGCATCTTTGGTGTCCAGTCATAGAGCATTAACTTCTAGTGCATTGGAGACGGAATGCAAAAGTCCCCAATTGTTGTCCAATCATTCTGGCACTGAAGGCCAATAGCATGAGCCACACTGTTGCTGTCGTAATCTCCCCGCAAGAGAGACTTCTTCAAGTCCACATCGCTCATGGTTGTACTGCCATACCCCAGACCAGTGACATTCTGGCTGATTCCAGTAAGGAACTTTTGTGGAAGTCTACCCGGGTTTGTAGATCATTTGAACGTTACTTTTAAAATGCCTTGCATCGCAAAGCTCGCCCTAGAAAATAAACAATTTCAATCCTATTGTTGCTTTTTAGTACTTAACGAAACCGGTATGGAAGGGAATGTTGAAAGTCTTACAAGCTGTGGTCCACGGTTTAGAACAGACGTATTCAAACTTCGGACTGGGTGGAATGGCTTCTGTGTTTCAAGTGATGGAAATGGCGCATACGCATTACTGGAGTCGAGAGCTGCTAGAATCTGGGTCAATGGGAGTATCCGCAATGGGCGCTGCTGGAACTACAGGTAACAGTTTCGTTATCATCATCATCATTTATTAATTCCGATAAGTAGGTTTAACACCTGCCGATCGGCGTTTTTCATATTATCCGTATTATATCTGTATTTATGCAATTATTGGCTCTATTTCTCCCTCCACTGCGGTAAAAGCCTGTCATTGAAGTCTGCCCTTTAATAAGCCACCGGTATATATAAGTATGCTTGCACACACCTTCTACAAACAAATTTTGCGTGGAATGACTGGCTTCCGAAAGGTTAATGGGACGTACGGAGGAATCCATCATTTTTAAATAATCATATGCATAGTACCCTAAGTCAGTTACAAAATAATTTAGGAAAGACATTTATGATTACAGATGTAAACTATACAGATTAACCTTTCGGAAGACAGTCTTCGCAGGCAAAAATGGCGACGTAACTTTTTGGTCAATTTTGTATATAAATACTAACAATATATTTTTTTAATGAATTACCTCTTTTTACCTAATAATTAATCTTGTTAGTCATGTATATCATATATTTATATAATATATATGGAGGCCGGCCGAAATGGGTACGCGCTGATCTGTTACCCATTGCAACCACCGATTGGCGTTTTTAGCCTCCTAAGGGTTGAACCTACTCAAAAATTAGGGAATACTAGCATTATATTAAGAAAATATAATATAAAATTAAACCACAATCCATTAATATTACAAATCGAGCTAATCGAATAAAAGTAAATGTTTATTTTATAATAAGTATTATATATGTACAAAGAAAGACGTCATTGAATCAAACACTATTTTTTATTGTTTTTACCTGAAGCAAAATCCATTACAAAAATATACAAAATTTCTCCATAGTTTTATGACAACATGTAGGCTAATCGTATCCATATGCACCTCGGACCCATATACATCTTTTACGTCCGTAGCACTCATGCGCGGCGCGCTAACTGATGACCAAGGTCATCATTTGCTGTGCTACTCTATCATTGAAAGGTACTAAGAGCGGCAACGCCGCAAACGTCAAACTTAAAAGTTATTAAGCGAAATACGAAGGCCTGGATCCGTTGAATCCATTAGCGAGTCCTAATCATGATATCGAGTGTTAATCATGATATCATTCAATATATATTGATGTTTGGATTTTCTTTTCATTTTAAGGTTGTTCTCCGTTTGGTGCTGGAATAGTAGATAGCGATCCTCAAAGTCCTATATCGTCCGCTTCCTCAAGAAAGAGTTCACAAGCAGGTACAATCCACAATTCTAATATATTAGCTGTGGAAAAATTACTTTTTATTATTTAACATTGTTCTTTATATTATTATTCTTTATTAGATATACCAACTGTGAATGTGCCTGAACGCGATGTGGAATCAGGTGATGCGCAAAGTACAACGGATATGTTCAAAGATATGTTAAATCAGAAGAAGAGTATGTTATTCAGCAAACTAACATCTTTCGATTCAGATGTAAGCATGATCTTTTATAATGTTGCTATGATTAGGGATGATTCGATACCGCTAATCCGACAATACTAGCACTCGTTCGTATCGAATCATAGTATCGATACCTACAACTTATTGAATCAAAAAGATCGATACTTACGAGTACTCATAAAATAGCAGTTTTTCAGGATGTATCTATCTCTAGTTCATAGGCGCTTATTATAAAAAACTCTTTTCAATTTTTTATTTAAAAAACTTCAAATCTTTACATTATAAGAGAAAGAATGTTTGAAAAAAAGAGAAATTACCTAATAAAAAGAGGTCAAAGGGTTATGCAATACATACCTACATAATAATTATTAAATATAAAAAAAAACTTCTCATGCGTGGAACCACCCAATAATAAATGTTTATCCAAATGTTTATTTCACAGTTTTGTTTTTTTTTTATTATTGCGCGAGTTTTCAAAAATAGCCATTCACACGAGACTGAAGTGGCGACAACCACTAATAATATTAATATAAAATACAGTTTTCATTTTTTTCCATCCTTGAATTGATTTACTCTTCAACAAAGACACTTGAAGACAACGAAGGAATCGAACAATACCCAGATAATGACAAATACGCTTTTTATCTAACTTATTTTTTGTCCCAAGACTAGTTGTTTATAAACCAACCGAAAGTCATGTTTTTCAAACGTTTCATCTCCAGACTCACTGCTAGACTTGGAACAGGATGCTGTTTTTTATACAATTTCTTTAAACTTTTGTGTATCTACCTCAGGTGATTGCATTTTAGAAATGTAAGGATTTGCAGTGAGAGTCAAGCAAAATTGCCACGGCTACATGTGTTGTATTTCATAGATTTCCACAAAAATTTTCTAGCTGGAATCAGCGAGAATGGCACTGGTCTGTGGTATGGCAGTACAACTATGAGCAATGTGAACCTGAAGAAGTCTCTATTGGGAGCAGACTGAGACATTAACAGTATGGCTCATGCTGTTGGCCATAATGACTAGACAAAAGTTAAAGACTTTTGCATTCCTTCTCCAATGCGCTGGAACGTAATGTTGTGTGACTGGATGCCAGACATGCTGAAATTTTATTTGAATACCTTTCAGCACACTTCCAGACCCCAGTAACTTCGCTCGTTGGAGTTATTGTGAGGATAGTTCATGTCTTTGTAGCAATACCCCTTGCACAGCTAGATATATTCCAGCTGGCGGCAAAGCGTCCTTAGATCAAGGACGGTACACTTACCACCATGACAAAGTCCTTGCTGTTATTCGCGAGGTAATTATCCTCTCAGTGGCTCATGCCAACAAGGGTCTGACGGTACCGTTCGAACGCCCAATACGGTTTGTATTTGTGCAATACGGTTTGTGTGGCTCTAAAGGCAAAAAACATTCCAATACAAAATATGTCTTTTTAAAGAAAGCTTCTGGAGGTCCTTCGGTATCTAAAAACTATCCTTCTGGAGGTCGATTCGGTATCTAAGCAGTATCAATTCCCTGAAAGTCTCGGATGCTTAGCCCTCCGTCCAGATATAACTCTTTACTCTCTACCTCACAAGATGGTCCTTATTGTATAATTGGCTGTTCCATTGAAAACGAATATCCCAACAGACCACCAGTACAAATTAAATAAGTACTATGATCTTGCAAATGCCGTCACCCAGAAGAGCTTCTCTGTTCACCTTCACGAGGTGGAAGTTAGCGCCCAGTGGCCTCCCAGCCAAATCTCTGTTTCACCTCTTTAAAGATCTTGGTCTCCCTAGGAAAATAATAAACTCCTTCCTAGAAAAATATTTATAACCACTCTTTCCACATCTCAAATTCTATGGCTTTGGAAGGGGAATAAATTGGTGGTAAGGTGCACACTCACATGTGGTAAGACAGCTGTCCTAAACCTACCACAGCTGGTCGTTAGTCCGGAGTCCACTGCTCACCCCCCAGAAGTGTGATAATAGTATTATGATTCCGGTCGGTCCGTGAATTCCATGGCAGCTTCTTTTGTGTTTATTATTTACTAACATCTTTTATTTATTTTACATATTATGTGCTATCTGCACCATCTATTCGATACCATTCCTATTATTCATTATTAGTAATTTTATTCGATATTAGTATTTTTATTTGATACTGGTACTTAGTATCGAAACATACGTATTGTTGTCGACTGTTAAGTATCGATATATAACTAGTACTCTGTAGTATCGAATCACTCCTAGCTATATGCGTACGACTTGTATAATACATTTGAGCACTGACACAAAACATGAATATACACATATTTCGAAATACTGTAGAATCCATTTAAAATGCTCTTTTATGTAGTTACCACATAAAAACTGCATTTGTCTTAGGTGAGAAAAGTACTGTATTAAAATAGAAATGTTTATACAAAAAATATCTCATTTATTCACATAAACGTTACGGTAAGTTTTACTGAACGTTCAATTACAAGCTAGTAAAGAAGTAATATTTAAAAGATATGCTTAATATTTACATTAATTTACATACAGAAAAGAGAGCACTTGAACCCCAAATAGGAAGAAATCCTACGTTTTTCTCAAGGTGAAGTCGAAAAGTTAGAGCTAGAGCTTCGTCACTTACCCTTAGTTGAGTGGCTGCACTATTATATCTTAAATGGATTCTACTGTAACTACTTTTTGACTGCAAATCGATCAATATTTCTTAAAATTTGCGATACTGAAAGTCCCCTTTTATAAAAGTTTCTTTGCTTATATGTCAGGTCATACCTAGCTTTGATTAAATGCTTGCATGTGACATTTAACTTGACAATTTTCAAAATTTCGTAAATTTATTCAATAGGTACAGTCTGGCCTGAAAGAGTAGACCCTACGTTTTGGGTAAAATATTTATATTGCAGCACAGTAATATGAGAATAGTAAGACTAAATCATCTAGGGACATGTCTTAGTACCGTCTCCCCAAAAGGCGAATTGTACTCAGACTAGTGTTTCTGCTCGTTTACTGATTCTATCACGTAACATCGGCGTTTGAAGGATTGTGGGCTTGAAAGAAAATGAAAAAACGTTAATTGTGCTTTCGGTAAATAATCATTAATTTTGACTATGATTAAGACAGTTAGGTACGAACAATTTATGGTTAAACTATACGAAATGTCAGACAAAACATAGCATCAAAACGTATATAGAAGTACATTTTGAGTCACTGTAAACGACTTCTCTAGCTCCGCTACGAATAGTTTTGTTCATTTTTAACGCAAAAGAATATGAATAACAAGAATTAATGACAAAATGAACGCAATTTCATGAACTGAACTAAGAGGAAAAAAATCATCTATCATAAGAGTTAGTGTTGCCACATCAAAATAATTCCCCCCCCCCCCCCACGTCGAATTGATTTGTACTCTTAATGGCCAGACTGTAGAGGTTAACTTTTTATAAATTGATTCAAACGAGGTTAACAGTAACTCTAGAAATTTGTAATTCTTTCCGAGTATTTTAAATATTCAATATTTATGCTTTAGTCTTGGTACTGAGAAAATTGTTACTATAAGAACAATTGGATAATAACTAAAAAGAAATAAAGGTTATTAGAAATAAAAAATAATTAAACCTTATCGTAAAAATATATCATCTCCGTTTGATAAATTTTTCCAAGATATAAATCTAAAGTCGAATAATACAGAATACAATCCTTGGTATGATGAAATTTCTTAATTACACATTTAGTATAGTTCATTGGTGCTGAATTTGGTTGTATTGTATCCTCACTCGAATTACAATGAATCATAAAATTTGAAAAATGTCACCATGTTCAATGCCATAGTAGTTGCCTAGACGTGTTTGTGTGTGTGTTGTGCACTAGGGCACTCTGCTGGGCTCGGATGGCTCGCTGGACGATAGCGGATCCATCACTACCAACCGCCCCAATGCCTTTGCCAATCACCGTGCATCGTTTAGATCCACCGTATCTGACACTGAAGTGCAGCAGACAAATGTAAGTCACTGTTACATTTTTTTAGCAATGTATATTTTTTTCAATATTAACTGCGGTTCGTAATCTGCAACCCTATTACGAACACTCGTCCAATCTCTCTTGCAATTGCTCCATTAGTTATTACGAACACTCCAGATCTAATCTCTCACAATTGCTCCATTTGGTATTATGAATATCTCGTTTTTTGTTGCCCCTGTCAAAGAATAGGTAAACTTCTTACTCTCGCCACGCTATACAGACAGTAGCTTCTCTTAGAGCAAAATTGTGCTGCCATTGAAAGAAATTCGCATATGGCCATCACTCCGCCGATGCAGATATTCAAACGTTCAAGAAATTTAAAAACCCTCACTCGCGCGTAACGCTAACTACAGGCGTTTGCCGTAACGTATCTCTCTGCTCACTTCCCTCGCACCCTATCTTTGCAACGCCTTGCCACTCGAGAGTGCACCTACTGATCTAACTCGGTATAATGTGCTCTCGCAGTGTAAACCACTGCGATTTGTTACTTCATATCATCAAAATCAGTTTGTATCGCATCTCGATCGGTTGCAGCAATAGTATCTTTGCTCTCCCGATGTGATTGCTTTTGAAGATATTTGGGTGTTTTCAGATAGTTTATTTGTGAAAATTAAAAATTGTCATAGTTTAACGTTTAAAAGGAGGAAATCTGCAAAAATAAATGCTTTGATAACATTCTTCTATGAAGTTTTTCCAATGTTGTGTGATCCTTTGTACTGCTTGTGTCACGAAATACAAATTTTGGAAAGATGTGTTCGTATAATAAAATGTGAATCTTATAATAAAATATTTTTTCGAGTCGATAAACTTTAAACCCCGTTTCACCGGCCGGCCATTTGTGTTTTTATTAACTGTAACTGTCTGTTAACTGAAAGCGTCTGCAAATGCCCAAATAAAGGCGACGATAATGCGTCATCATCTTGGTGACGCAGGACGTTAGCGATGGCAGGGTGGAGATGTATGGAAAGCAATACCACCTCGCGACTTAAAGCTCCCTGTTTGCAGAAGCTCATAAACAAACTGGAACGCAACTGACCAACGCAACTTTGATAGTCAAAATTAACATTATACTTTTATTCCAAAAAAGTATTAATTAATCACTATTAACCTTATTAATTAATCAACACTGAACTTACACAAGTACCTACTGAAAGGATTTTTTTTTTAAAGATTACCTCACTTTTTTAATTTATTGTTTGGAAATTAAGCAAACTGTCTTGGTCAATTTTTGATATATGTAGAGCTAAAATGCACCTCCTTAGCAGTGGCGGTTCCTTGATACAAGCCAAAAAACCCTGCTTGCCTTTTTCTTAAAAAGGACGCTAAACTAATAAATAAATTTGCGAGCACCTATTGCTATCTAGCGGGCACAGATCGCTCCATGTGACAAAACAGCTTATCGACAGGGCAACAATTCGCTGCAATCTTACCGAGTTGAGTTCAGCTAGTCATCTCACTCGCATACATGGGCTTGCAACGGGACTTTCAAAATCAGTGGCCCTTTCATTCTAACCTGTGGCAAATTACGCAAAACAATATATTTATCTATACGACTTTTGTATTGACGAAAAAGTCAGGCTTGCGTTAGCATGAAGTAGAATGCGAGCTTGTTCCGTATTTAGTTCCGTTTGTTTTGAACAAGTGACAGAGCAGATTTTTTATTGTATAATTTCAATTGATTTGTTGTTTTTATTGCCTGATTAGTATATGTATGTTAAATTCTGTCTAGCAGTAGCATGCCTTCAGTGTGCTTTATTGAATCTAGGACAGAAGCAGTAAATTTCAAACTGTAGATTGAAGAGTAATGGGGTAAGACTTTTTTTTACTATAAAAAGCATAAAAAACACAAAAGGTATGTCGGGCTTGCCCCATTCACCAACCCTGGGCACGCCACTGCTCCTTAGATCAGTCGGGTTCCTGTAGTCTACGATTTGAGTGACGAGAGAAAAGTGAGGGAAGGGTCTTCAGATTTTATTTTACATTTCGATAGCGATAGCGAGAGTGTTCCTAATGATGTTTAAAACTATTGTCGCTTGTCACTCACCAATAGCGATTGGATGGCGAGAGTGTTCGTAATAGGGCGCTGATAAATGATTTTGTTTTGAAGTAATTTTCGCTTTTGTAAAATAACATGATTCCATGATTCGGAATCACCGCTAAATTAGAAATCGCTTTGCATTTGTAGGATAGAATTCAATATTCCATATTCTGATGTTTAAGCGAAGAAACTATCTTACATATTTCTCATTCTATATAAAATAGTTTTTAAAGTTGCTTCACTTTATGTTTGCCTTTATATGTTTATAGTTTTATTTCATTTATCACTTTTTTGATTTAACAATCATTTTTCCACTTTCCAATATAAACATATTTATATCAGTAATCTTACCTACATCATATTGTGAAAAGACTTTTATATTTATCAGTAGATTTTATATATGTGGTTTATATTAAGTGATTGTATCCACATAAGTAAATTATAAATAAATTCATGACTTCAAATTTTGGTTTAGAATGTACTAGAAAAGTTGAATCATTTTATTGTTCACCTGCATGTTTCACAAATGAATTGGTCAATTCGAAAACACAATAAAGTCACATGTTGCATAACATTTTTTTTTTTGATTAGGATACTGAAAACCATCCCGCGTACGTTTCCAATCGAAAACAGCATAAAAGTCGGGTCATTGATGGTACATATGCCACCTCGATTGCCGAGTCATTTCGATAACACCAAAACTCCTATTGCTTATGAGTTTTAGAAATGTATTTTTATTTTATTATTTTCTCAAAAACTAACCTAACCTAATTTAACTGTAATCAATATATAAAATTTTATTAAAATAGAACAAAAAAATGACTGCTTCATTTGCTACATATGAATTTCTGGATGTATGAATTCATTTCGATAACAACGAAAAATAAGGAACTGTTTAGGCATTTCCTTCATAAACAACATAACCAATATTTTCTTTTATTGTTTTCTAGGAAAGTATTACATTTTTGACTATTTTTGTGACATTTAGTGTAATATTTCCTACAAGAAATAATGCATTTAACTTAAAAAAATAGTGAAACAAAAAGTTATAATATTTTATGAAAATCAGTATTTTATCTATCCTATATGTAAAATTCACTTTTTGTGTTATTTTCAAAATGACCGATCCAAATGTATTTTATGCTTTGCTTCTTTGTAATATTGTATCAAGTCTACATATTGATTTACCCATTATCCATTTGATGGTAGGTGCCCCGAATTGCAAAACCTCGTACTTCAAGCGTCTGGTCCTCGAAGAATTCTCTCAGTACGGGACTGCGATTCGTCGAAGGTCACATGATCAGCACTTCACCGACTCCCTCTCCCGACAGCGCTAGGACTTATTTGTACCAGGGTTTAATTGGTAAAGACCGTTCGAATCTATGGGATCAGATGCAGTTTTGGGAGGACGCTTTCTTGGATGCGGTCAGCCAGGAGCGGGATATGATCGGAATGGATCAGGTATTTTGAAAGAGATTCTTGATAGTTAAAGGAAAGAGGGTTTCGGAATAAATGTGTTTGATAGGTACCGTAGAGTGTGGTGTCCGCCACAATCGCTGCATGTAGCCGCTGTGTTTATTGGGTGTCGGAGTTTTTCTCCAAGCATAGTTAAATTCCTGAGGCCCGGCATATTACTACTGCAAACCTCTGTTATTTACTAAATCGAGTATAGCTGTGTGGGCTAAACACCTTATTATGATTCAAGTAATGGACCACATCAAAGTCTGAAACAATTAGCACATATTGGACATTGGAATGAATAGTTATGGTTACAGTTTCGTAATCCAATTGTCCTCTCAAGAACTTCCTCAGAAGCAGACAAAATCATAAGAACTCCAAACTTCGATTCAGGTGAGGGTTTCAAACGTTCCACTGCTTACTAAACGTTTAACCCTTCAGGCCTCGGCCCCTCAGCCGATTGACAAGTTGATGTCCCAAAATTTTTTTGTAAAAATTAGTAAAAAAATTGAATTATGACACTGTCTCACCAAAAACATTAATTACTGCCAAACCACTGTACCCATAAGTAAAATAAAACATATTAACATAATAAAACATAATGAAATACAACAAATTAAATTAAAATAAAATTAAAACGGGCCCGTCACGCTGCATCAGTTTGTGGCCGATATCGGCCAATCGGGGCTTGAGGGGTTAAGCCCTTACTAAGCTCCTCCTATGCAGCACACAACGTGGACATCTCGTGGTGGTGGAAAATCAACTTTTCCGAACATCAGTAAACTACCGAATTACTTCCACCATTTTTTGCTTATCGATTAACCGCAAAAGTTTTTGAAAATTACAGTGAATTGTCAATTATCTAAACTAGTAGGGATTTAATGTGGTTCAAATATCTAAATTGTTTGGATATTAAAATAACTCATTGGGAACCTCTAATTCCAGCATTGATGGCAGAGTTTAAGGTTTTTAACCGGGAAGGCTGCCCTTAAAAACTGGTGAAACTTCAAGTTTTTAGTTCTTGTTAAGTTTCATACATAAAATGACTCTCTTTGTGTTCATCTCTTTGAACCAACCACAAATGAAAAACTATATATATGTCCTGGCGACTTATATAAACAAAATAATAAAAAAACAAAGGTAGAAATTTAAAAAAAAACAAAGTCTTTCAAAGATATTATATTATTTGGCCCCAATCAATTGATATTGCTAAAACTTCTATACTTTAACCAAATTATTAATTCCCCTTTCACTCTGTTATTTAACAACTTTGACCTGAGTTAATCGTGTTTGCGAATTTTCATCTATCAAAATATCGTTCAATTCCAATTATGGCAAAATAAATAATTACACAAATGAAGGTTATTACTTTAAATACCCATCGACAATGTCATCAATGAATATTTGTTATTACTTGTCGCATTCTGAAAAAAAAACACACTGGTTCTTTTGATGCCTATATACATTGGCTGTCTGATTTTCTTCCCTAAAATATTCAAGAGTTACTTTCAGATAATTGACATTTGCTTAGTTAACATTCACATAATCTACTCTTTTCTGTAGATTGCTAAAGTACTGTAATTATTTTCGATAGGGCCCTGGAGAAATGATGGAAAGATACAAATGCCTCAGCGATACCGAGAGAAAACGTCTCGAACATGAAGAGGATCGATTGCTGTCAACGGCTCTATATAATTTGACAGCGTCTATAGTGATGCTCGGCTGCGATGCGAATCATATCAGAAACAAAGTGCGACGACTATTAGCTAAAAGTCATATCGGTTTAGTTTACAGCCAGGAGGTTAACCAATTACTCGATCAGATTAACAACCTCGTAAGATTTTTCAATCCGTATTTGTATAAATTATCAATAATTTGATTTTTGTTTAAAGCTTTACTACTTTTTTTAGCATGGAAATGACATTGATTTAAAACCACTCGGCTCGCGATTGATGCATAGACAATCATTTACGGTTCATCAAGGTACAGACAACACTGGGGAGCTGAGGTTTATGGAGGTTCGAGATGATGGCCTTATACTAAGATCAACACAAGGTTGGTATATTTTGTATATTATCATACTTATATATTTTTGATCCGAATTATCGACTGTGCTGATTTCAGGGACTATTATTGAAAGATGGTGGTATGAAAGGCTTGTAAATATGACATACAGCCCTAAAATAAGAGTCTTGTGCCTATGGAGGAAAAACGGAGGGCAGACTCAATTGCACAAATATTACACTAAAAAAGTGAGTTTTTTTATTTTTTACTTTTTATAGATAAGCTAAAGATATAGCCAGCATTATTGCGCAAGGCAAAACAATATATAAAAAAAGATTAAACCAACGGCTTGTTACACAGATAATAAAAGAGAGAGAGAGAGTTCTGATTATGCATTCTGATTATTATTATTATTATTATTATTATTCTTTATACCTTTAACCGGTTGGGCGCCAACAATGCCTATAGGCATTTTGCATCGTTTGACAGATCCGCGCATAGCCCTTTTGGCCGGCTCCCATTTATATTATCCTACTAATATTGTAAATGCGAAAGTTTGTAAGTATGTATGGATGTTTGTTACTCTTTCACGCAAAAACTACTGAATGGATTTTGATGAAACTTTACAATAATATAGCTTACACATAGGCTATAATTTATAAAGATATAGCATGAATTATCTAAAATATAACGATAACTGTCAAGTAAGTAGGAAAAAAATCTAAGAAATTGACATTCGAAATTTAAATTCTATCCTACTATCCTACTAATATTATAAACGCGAAAGTTTGTATGTATGTGTGGATGTTTGTTACTCTTTCACGCAAAAACTACTGAATGGATTTTGATGAAACTTTACAATAATATAGCTTACACATCAGAATAACACAGGCTATAATTTATAAAGATATAGCGTGAATTATTTAAAATATAACGATAACTGTCAAGTAAGTAGGAAAAAAATCTAAGAAATTGACATTCGAAATTTAAATTCTATCCTACTATCCTACTAATATTATAAACGCGAAAGTTTGTATGTATGTATGGATGTTTGTTACTCTTTCACGCAAAAACTACTGAATGGATTTTGATGAATCTTTACAATAATATAGCTTACGCATCAGAATAACACATAGGCTATCCTACTAATATTATAAACGCGAAAGTTTGTATGTATGTATGGATGTTTGTTACTCTTTCACGCAAAAACTACTCAATGGATTTTGATGAAACTTTACAATAATACAGCTTACACATCAGAATAACACATAGGCTATAATTTATAAAGATATATGGTTTTTCTATCATCATTATCACAATTTGCCATCACCACGCGGGTGAAAGCGCTGGGCGCAGCTAGTATAAATATATAATATACATCACTAACAAGATTAATAATTAGGTAACAAGAGGGAATGCATGAAAAAATGATGTTGTTAGTATGTATTTACAAAATCGACCAAAAACTCGCGACGCAGTTTTTTTTGCACGCGAAGTTTGGCTTCCAACCGGTTAAGGATAATCCTAATTTATTGTTGACATTGTTGGTTTTAAACTAATTTCCTATTTGTATACTTAATTGATCTTTGGAATTGTAATTATATTATCGTAGTCTTGATAATTTTTAATTGGTTTCATGTAATTTTTGAATTATTAGTTTTACTTTGTCATTAGGCAGTATTCCAATAAACCTATATGAGCATAACTTAGTGTAGACGTCTCTTGCGATTCAGTTAAGTTAGATTTTGTTATTTTATATCTGTAATTAAGATTTTTGAAACAATAAAGGATTTGATTTGATTTGACTTTATATAAAGTCCCTTGTATAGATTCTTATTCAGTTCCAAAAGTATAAATGTCATATTTTTTCAGTGCAAAGCGCTTTACTATTGTATAAAAGAGGCAATGGAACGCAGCGGTCGTGGAAATCGCGGGGCGGAACTCGGCGGAGAGTTTCCCGTTCAAGACTGCGCCACCAGTGAAGGTGGCTTAATACAGGTACATTTTAGTAATATTGCGTATTTTGCTTATAGCATAGATTAAATAGGGTGTTAGATTTAGGTTTTCTATGAAACGCATTGATTAAATGGCTCTCTTTGTTCCAAACATTGATTAATCTTCTCCTCTAGACAGATGGCGTTCTAAACATGCCTATGCGATATCCTATCTCAAAATAAAAAAAATATAACAAAGGATTTTTAAATCATAGCTCCTCATTATTTAATAATATTTACATAAACATCTCAATTTTTAATTTGGTATACAGGTTTCAGTATGTAATAATTACACGCTTGATGATAATTACGCACTAATAGATGACATTCTAATCTCTCCGTATTATTTCTATTAGTAATCAGCCTATATAAAAATGCTGTGATGGCACTAATAATTAAATGTTATTATTGTTATCATTGCTTAAATAATGATTGTTTTTATTTATAATTAATCGGTCCTTTATAAAAAACCATTCATTATCAATGTATATTATAGATGGTCAAATAAATTGCTATTAGTTTCGCCGGACAGTGCTATCAGTGCCACCTGCATGTCGCCAGCGCAGAATTGTTGCCAAAACATACTAAAGCATTGAGCAATCTAATCTATACCCTATATAATCAATGCTTTTAGACAAATGGACAATTTCAAGATCCGGAGATTAAAAATAATCTTGTCACAATGTTTTTTTTTTGAAACACAGGTGTGCATGGAAGGAGTCGGTCTTTTGTTTCATCACAGTAAGGTAAGTGAAAGCTTCTAATGTAACACCGGTCAATTTCGTTGTCGTTTTGATGTTTAGCTTAATTTGTCATGAGTATATGTCTATATTATCATGTGACCAATAAATGTTTCGATGAAACTTTGGGGAACATCCTACGCTTTAAAATTACCGTTTAACACCTTTGTGAATCATATTTCCGAATTAGCTTGCAAGTTCCCAATATTTTCATTCATCAATAGTCAGAAATTGTTAGATATTTATTTAAGGACCACTCAAATATTCCTATATTATATTCCCTCTGTTAAAAAAAGAGGTTTTAAAGTCTTTAAATTTAATTAGAAATGTATGCAAGAGTAACCGATCCCGCTCTCGAAAGTGCCTCATTTTGATAAGGGCAAATTAGTCGTATTCCCTTTCCGTCTGATTTCTATCCACACATTACGTCGATTTGTCGAAGAAGTGGTACTTTATATTTTATTATGTGTATTTCTGCATGCGCTACCTGTTTGCCTCTTCTTTTTATCGTATTTGCTACAGTAACTTTTTACTATGCTAATCTTTCCAATTTTATTTAAAAAGGAAAAGTTCGAGGCTCTTAATGATGTTATCTGTAAAGCTCAAAGCAAAGTGAGGTATGTCTGTTCCCATGAATACCAAAAACTCTCGTAACCGGTTTTTATTTTGCAATGCATATATATAAAAATGAATGCCACATGCTTAGGAACTTTTGAGATGGTCCTCGGTGTGTGACTCGTACATGCGTTTATTCTATTGGGAGTGTGACTCGTACACGCGTTTATTGTATTGGGTGTACGCGTCAGACGCCCGCACGCTCAATGAGAGTGCGATCATCTATGTTGTTGGATGTTGAAACGATCAAACCCCATAGTTACATTCAGGTAAACTAATGTGATGTTCTTTTTGTTTTGTTTTGCGTTTGTCCGGACTTGCCGTGTGACCGGTGCGCGCTGACTAAAGGATTTCGAGGTACTTGGTGGTTCTAAACCGTTCTGGATGACAATTTGTCCATTACGCATTTGTTCTTCTGTCACGTCATTAGACTGATCTGTCGTAAAT
Source organism: Micropterix aruncella (assembly GCA_944548615.1). Taxonomy (NCBI): domain Eukaryota; kingdom Metazoa; phylum Arthropoda; class Insecta; order Lepidoptera; family Micropterigidae; genus Micropterix; species Micropterix aruncella. The sequence goes on from OX155950.1 coordinate 13,720,069, forward strand.
ATTTTAGCGAAATGTCTGTTTTAGGATAGCGGGCTTTAACCTGTAGATTTGAGGCTTTAAGGTTTTGTTTTCCCGTATTAGCAATGTTTTAGTTTCATCTTTTATTGCGAGTTGCAAAGAATACACTCTTTTTTATTTTTCTTTTCACCACCCGTTATATATACCCTTCCTTGAACGCAAGCCGGTGTTGTGGTTCTGCCGGCGCGGCGCCCGAAGTGCCGAACCTTGTAAAGACATTGCAGTGGAAGTGAAACGCATGCCGACGGGTAGTTGGAGATTGTGTCCTAGTTCATTTGCACTTAGCGGCTTCTGTCAATACATAATGCGCGGTACTCGATAGCCCGTGTCATCACTTCATCACTCTTATACCTATTTATCGTGAAACACAATTTTATAGTATGCAATTGGTGTCATTTTCCAAAAACTGTTTTTATCAATGTTTTAGGTACCTATATATATATATATATATATATATATATATTGTCACGATGGTGTCACTTGTGCACAATACTTTTTTCTTTTGTTGGTTTTCACCCTTTAACTAATATTGATGTTTAGTGCAACAGTTGTGAAATACTACTCTAGCAGACCATCTCTTAAGTTTCGTGGCGTGACTCTGGCCGGGTGGAGTAAGCCATGTTCCACTTGAACTATATATGGCTGAAGCCTGCAACGCTTAACATGTTCGCATTTTAAATGCTTTATCGCTTCATCTAAAATATACTAATATGCATTTTTCATATTTGTTTCAAATTGATCTTGGCGTAAAATTGCGGGATTCTCAATTTCCAATATGTATTGCATCAAGTAATATTTGATTCAAATATAATGATCATATCCGATACTATGCTTTTAGCATCATTTTAGTTATAGAATTTTTCATTCACAGTTTTATTTGTAGATATTTTCTGAACCGTGAATGGCTTTATAAGTCACTTGAATTAGCAAGTTTCGCTTTTGGCATGACTTTATTTTCAAATATGTTCACACATCCACAAATTCCCATGCATCCCACACATTAAGAACTGTAGGTATACCACAAAAGTAGAAATCCCAAAATAAGGATCTTTACATTGAATGTAGGTAACCTTTAATAATAATCCAAATAGTTTTATATCCAAAATGTTTAGATCGATGTTTTGAGATTGACTAACAGAGTGAATTAGTTACGATAGTAATTATTTCGAATAAATGTAAACGAATCTTTATTTTTAATTTTACAGTTCTTTGTTCGCTTGGACCACATCAGGAAATGTTTCACGCAAAAGGGAGGGATATTTGTCCTGGAAGAGTTTAGTGAGTATCGTTTTGGACCAATCTTTGCTTAAATACCGATACGTGAAATAATATAATTTTCTTTCAGATCCCAAAACAAGGCAGATTACTCAGAGAAAATATCGATCTCCAATGGTGAGAATTTTATATTTAATAGGTTGCACGTTTTTAGAATGTTCTATGTCGTTTTTTCATTCTGTTTTGTTTGTTTTCGTAGGCGGAAAAGTTATGTTTTTGTCTTCACCGTTGCTTTTCTCTACGATTATCGCAGTCGATGAATGAATTCTGAGTTTGGTTCATCGTTGTCCTGGATTATACTCATAGTGGCGTTTTCGTTTCGGATGTTATATTTTTAGTAAGCATGCACTTTTTTTGTTCACTGATCTTATTGCTCTTTTGGGCACACCTCGGATATTAAATTCGGTGGCGGTGTTTCATTTAGTTTTTTTCCCTATATAGTTGTCACACCAAAACTACCAATATGCCAAAATGGGTCGCACACAGAATGAACGTACACAGTCATACTCAGAATGAAACCGAGAATATTGTGCCGAAATCGCCGATGTGATAACTGCAGTAGAAGTGGTCGAAACAATCCACTTATTTTTTGACCAATGTGTTCTTTTTAATATCTGAGCATGCCAGAAAAGCCTATCTATTATATTGGCTATAGATATTTGAAAATATTGTAATAGGTACTATCATGCCAAAATCACCAATATGGCACAATGGCTATTTTCACATTTAATATTAATTTCATAATGTTTGGTCTAAAATGACAGTCAAAATTTAGAAATAATTTACAATGTCATTTTGGTATTGTATCAAAAGAACCCATGTGTTTTTTTAGAATGCGACAAGTAATAACTAATATTCATTGATGATATTGTACCTTAATAACCTTTATTTATTAAATTATAATTTATTTAGCTGTAGTTGCAATTGAATGATTATTTTTAGATTAGGAATACCCAGACACCCGGATACATTGCCTGATTAAGGCCACACGTTAAGCTTAACACGTTAAACGCCGAGCTGAAAATAATAGGTTTTACAACAGGCCGTGGAGGACGCCTCGTGGGCGGCAGTCAGACTTTCCGTTCAAGCCAATGCGGCCACCATATGACCGCAGGCAGCGTACATTTTTTAATGTGTCTAGTAGGCCGGCGGCGTTGAACCTACAACCCGCGCGGCCCTGTAGAACGGCTGTGTGGGATCATCACTTGGATTTTTTTCTATGAAAAAAAATATGTTACATTGAATTCCTATACTATTATACGAGCAATATTACTTCGGCCCACCAGTTTATATATTTGTTTATTTGTTTGTAATCGCCTTCCCTGAAACGGCTTTTCCGATTTCGATGAGGGTTTACGGGAGCGAAAAATCGATCTAGCGAAATTCCATTTCTGCAAAAATTCGTTTTCTGTCCTGAGCAGTACTCGGTCGCCCAGGTAATCTTATAAAATATTCTTGAGAGTGACAACTTACTTGAACATTATTTGTTTTGTATGAATATAGATTAGGTATACTATTACTGTTAGAAGATTACATTTTTTTTAAATACATTAAAAAATACTTTTTATTTTTGTATTTTATAAAAACATTACAAACATAGGAACGGTTTATTGGGTCAGTCCTCACAAAAAGAAGTCACTTTTGAAAATGTATAATAAACTCTGATCGTAAAAATTTTTAATCGTAATAAATAGCATAATTGTTATAAATTATCGACATTTGGGGCCCCGACATTTTGATGGACCGACATTATGATAACCTGGCTTTTGTTTGTCTACTAATAGGCACTGTCTAAAAATTTTGGATTTAATTTCTGCCTGAATTCTTTTTTTTTTTTACTTTTAATTATTTATTTATTTTTGTTGCCTCTGATCTGACAGGCCTTTACAGGGATACGGTAGCCAATGTGTAGAAGACACTCGAAAAACTTCCGAAGACACCCAATGTTGGGTGTCTTCGGGAGACACTCGAAACACTCGATGACACCTATTGTTAATTAGTATAAAGTCTTCGATTTTATACTAATCCAACAATGTAGAGTAGACAAACCAAAGCGATAATTTTCTATATGAGGTAAACGATTAACCGAGAGTTGACACATTTCCATACTTTATTGACATATCTTTTGGTATTGACACTTTTGGAGCTCCACAAATGACACATTTCGACGTGGCATTTGTGCCATTTAGAATATTGCTCACTGGTCACAGAATATTGCTCACTGCCAGTGGTCAATGTGAACAACATCTTCTAGCTAACAGCCACTTTCAGAGTCGTTCTGAAAGAATTTTCCTTCGTTTTTTTTCTTTTAATACATACTTTAGTGAGGTCGGAATTTTCGATTGAGTTTGATCAAGAAGACCTACGGCTGAAAAAAAACATAAAATGTAAGTCGCTGGCAGCTGTAGACAAATGTTTACAATAGTGAAACTTTATTAATATAGTAACAAGAAAAGATAAAATCTATGAGGAGTGTTTTGAGGGAATTTTTGATGCTCTGTCAAAGTTCGAAAATATATCTGTGCCTCCTGTGCAAAACGATTAAACTCGAAAATTACTACTTTCAAGAGAGCAAAAACAAATTTAAAAAATATATTTTTCATTACCTGTATTAGCTAGCTAAAAAGCATTAATGAATTACGTTGCATGAAAATGTATGTTTGAATGATGTAAATATTTTTTTAATTTTTATCGGGTAGAATATCAGAAAAACTAAAAAAAATTAAGAGTTGTACCAAATGTAGTTTTTGATTTGACTTTTTTGACGTGTCTAATGATTTAACCCTTGGAGTAAATGGGTATTTTCATGGATGCATCTGTCTCTTTTGCAGGATTTTCGGCGACATCGACCTTAAAGTACTATAACTACGAAACTACTACACCAATCATAAAAAGAACAACTGCACAATGATTGCATTGAAATTTCGAATATAGAATATTGAAATATCATTTTGTAAAACAATTAGATAATTATGAATAAATATGAGAACGTCAAAGAAGTGAAAAAAACGCGGAACCAGATCTGGTCGTATCATACTCAACGGATAATTGTTTCAGAACCAGATTTGGTCGTATCATACTCAAGGGGTTAAATTAAATCATATCATTGAACACAAAAAAAAGCTTTTGATGAAAATTGATATTTGGTGATTTTATTTTAATAGTAACATTATATTTGTAGTGCTAAAGCAACAGTCGTAAAACAAAAAATACTGAAAATTATTGGAGGATTAATGTTTTCATACCTCGAGTTGTACCAAAATTTAATGCAGAACGTATTGGTACTATTTGGGCTAACTCTAGTTTTAACAAAATAAAATTTTTAAACGCTATTTTGATACAACATTGATTAAATCTTTTTACACCAATAAATTTAGTTAAATCGAACTCATGATAAATCACTAGACACCTAGTTGTATCAACCTATCTCCATTAGTAAGAGAGCTATCAACACGTGAGTTAGACCAAAAAAATCCCCCTTTTTTACACATGGATCCATTAAAAACGCAATTATGATATAAGTCTAGTTAAATCATTTTGCACAGGAGGCACAGATATTATTTTGACATAAAATTGAAATTATATTTTTACATGTACCTAGATAGAGTTGGAGGCGTGTCAGGAAGGCGGTAGAAGGCTCAGAAAATTAGATGGAGTTGAGGTGGTCTAGGAGGGCGAGGGCAGATTAAAAAATGGCGATTTTTTTTTTGTTTTCATGATACGTTTTTCGGAAGTTCTACAGTTTCCGTGGTGTCGCGATTTGACGACGGATTCTTATATGTAGATTCATTTGTGTATCCATTAGGTTCGCGCATCAACTCCACGCATCTGCAACTGCTCAAATGGAGACGGCGCACCCATCAACTCGAGAACAACGACTGCTCCGCAGTTTTCAGTCGAACGTTGAGCGAACATGTCATCGCCAAAATGTCTTTTTAAATTTCTCATCCTTCGGATCCCACAGCACTGTCAGTATACGTTAATCGCAATTGACGACTAACGATTGAAATTAGTCAATCGGCGACTAACGATTGATTAGTTTCAAACGTTAGTCGCGATTGACGATTAGATGTCTGCGATTGATTTTCTCGACAGCGGTCAACTTCAGTTTTTGCGTTTTTTCGTCGGTCGGTGTCACTACTGGAGCAGTTGCAGGTGCGCGGAGCAGAGTTGGTGTGCGAACCTAATGGATACCCAGCGTAAGAATACGCACTATATAGCGGTGGCGTTATGAGATTTACCCTGTCGCATCCGAGCGTAGGGTCCGGATGCCATTCTGGTGCCCCGGTCCGGACTGTCTGCAGTCCGGGCGTACATCGAGCGTCGTTACATATTTGAACGGTATTCGGAACTTGCGCTTTGCAGTATTTCGGAGAACTCGTTGCTTTTCACTCTCTTCGTAGGTTTCATTCCTATCTTTCCACGATCGTCTCCGCCGCGGCGCTTGCAGATTTAAATTCGCAAGGCGGTTTTCGCGTTTCGCAGTCGGCGGTCCGTACGGAATTATATCGTCGGCGAGCGGGCGGCGGATCGGTCGCTTTTCTTCGCCGAGGGTCTCTCGACTGCGCTCGCGGCTCGGAAAGCTCCCTCAATGGAAGGTTTATTTTCAGGCCGATCAGATATGCTACGCGGTGCTGTGCGTGTTCTCGTATCTCGCCGCCGGGCAGGAGAAGCGCAGGGAGATCCTCGAGCGGGCCGCCGGCGGGCCGACCGGCGGGCCGACCGGCGCCGGCGGGGGAGAGGCAGGCGGTGCGGCGGGCGGCGCGGCGGCGCCGGCGATGCGCGACCCGCCCGGCGCCGCGGCCGGCCGCGCAGAGGCGGGGGCGTCGGCGCCGGCGCCGGCCGCCGGTCGCGCCGAGGCGGGGGCGCCGGCGCCGGCCGCCGCCCGCACGCCGCCGCGCCGCCCGAGTCGCGAGGGCAGCCCGCCGCCGCCGCGCGCGCCGCCGCCGCCGCCGGCCGTGCCGCCGCGCCCGCGACCGCCGCCCGCGCTGCCGCCGCGCGCGCCGCCGCACGCCGCGCTGCGCCAGAACACGCTGCCGACGCACGCCCACTCAGGCCGCGGGTAATGCCGCGAACGCCTCTCGCCCTCACGCCCTCACGCCCTCTCCCACTCTCGCCCCCGCTCTGGTTCTCCCCCCCCTCCCACTCTTACTCTCACCCCTGTGGCCCTACCTTCTCTCGCCCTCCGCCTATATCCCTTTCCTACTCTCACCCTGTCCGCCTATCTCCTATCCCCTTATCTCTCCCTTTCTCTCTCGGTCCCCCTTTTTTCCTCTCCCTTTTACCCCCTCTCTTTTACCCCCTCTCCCTTGCTCCCCCTCTCCCCCTCTTTCCTTTCCCCCTCTCTTCCTCTCCCCCTTCTGGCTCTCTCCATCTCACTCTCTCCCCTTCTCACCGTCTACCCTCAGGATCTCTCCCCCTCTCCCTTGTATTTTTTTATTTTTTTATTTAGGTAAAAAACAGTCATAAACAATTGTTTTAACAAATACACTCAAACAAGTAGACCTACATTACAATTAATTTTAACAAAACTTGTAAATGTAGCCACAACAATGTAAATTTCTAGTCGGATCGAACTATTTTCATTTACTACGAATACCTAAATTATTACTTGTAAACTGAAACTAATGCAACAATAAATCACTCAATTGTTTCCTAAAAGTAATTAATGACACTGGGAATATATCTATGTCGTTCAAAACTTCATTTTAACACATGCAAGAGCGTCTGAAGAAGGTATTTTTTGCGTAGTTTAAATGAAAAGAGGGAATATAGAAAGTATCTTTTGAACGTGAGGAGGAAGACCGCGGGATTTAAAATTTTTTTTTTTCCAAAAGGGGTGCAGAGTTGATGTGGCTATGAATAATTTTATATAAGAAAATGCTGTCTAAGAATTTTCGTCTTGAGTACAGAAAAGCATTTTGTGTGTTGTTACTCTCTCTGCGTAGTCGGTGCAGAGGCTACCTGTCCGAAAGTCTAATGATTTTAAACATTCCTTTTGTACCCTCTCAATCCTATCTACGTGAACAGCATACTGGGGACTCCAAACTACACTTCCGAATTCTAGGACACTACGAACAAATGCATTGTAGAGTATTTTAATGGTGTTGCCTCTGGTAAAAGGTTTACTTATGCGCAGAATCAGTCCGAGTTGTTTAAAAGCCTTAGCTACGATCTTATCAATGTGGAGGTTAAAGTGCAGTTTGGAATCCAGGGTAATGCCTAGATCACGAATGTTGGTAACTCGAGTTAAGTTATTACTGGATATTTTGTAATCATAAATAATTGGATGATGCTTTCGGGTGAATGTTATGACGTTGTAGTACTCTTCCCTCACGCCCACACCCCCTCTCGCCCTCTCCCCTATCCCCTCTCCCTTTCCTCTCCCTCCTTCATCCTCACCCTTCTCCCCTCGTTCCTCTCCTCTCACCCCTCCCCTATCTCCCTTTCCCTCTCTTCCTCTCCCTTTTACCCCCTTTCTCCTTCTCCCTCTTTTCCTCCCTCTTTTCTTCCCTCTTTTACCCCTCTCTCCCGCTCCCTCTTTTCTTCCCTCTTTTACCCCCTCTCACCCTCTCCCTTTCTCCTCCTCTCCTCCCGCTCCCTTTCTCCCCCTCGCCTTCTCTCCCCTCTCCCCTCTCCCCTCTCCCCTCTCCCCTCTCCCCTCTCCCCTCTCCCCTCTCCCCTCTCCCCTCTCCCCTCTCCCTCTCCCTCTCCCCTCTCCCCTCTCCCCTCTCCCCTCTCCCCTCTCCCCTCTCCCCTCTCCCCTCTCCCCTCTGCCCCTCTGCCCCTCTGCCCCTCTGCCCCTCTGCCCCTCTGCCCCTCTGCCCCTCTGCCCCTCTGCCCCTCTGCCCCTCTCCCCCTTGTGGATCTCTCCCTCTCTCCCCTTCTTACACTCTACTACCCTCAGGATCTTTCCCCCTCTCCCTTGTAGTCCTCTTCCCTCACGCCCACACCCCTCTGGGTTGGCGACACACTCTCAAATAATTACAATGTAACTATAGTGATGAAAAAGGCAAATTCATAGGTATAGCTCATTTGCAAACCATTTCGAGGTTTAACACCAACACTTTTCTGCGCTTTGTATAAGATATATGTAAATCCAATTCTGGAATTTGGGTACCAAATTTGGAACCCATACGTCGTCAAGGATGTAGATATCAAAAAAGTATAACATTAAGCGACAAAGATGCCAACTGAATTTAGAAAGCTAAACTACGAAGAGATGATAATTTGATTAAAATACTATGACTGCCCCTACCTTAGTACCATCTTTTACCTTCAACACCAAACACCAATCAGTCTGCGTGGTCATCCGTTAAAGCTTATTAAATATGTTATGTAGATTGTGTACTTTATGGTTCGTAATAAAGTCGAAATATTGCAGCAGCCTGCGCGCAAATGCCTCCTGGCCCTGGCAAATGCCTTTAGTTTGCCCTCTGTATTATATCCTGAAATAACCCCTAATAAGGCTGAATAAGATATTTCTCCTCAAAGAGATCTCACTCGTGACTCTCCTCCGACTCTGGCAGATTTAGCCATTCGAGCCTTTCTTCTGTAATTTTGTACTGTTGGAATCCTCATATTATTGTAGTAGTTCTTCTTTGCACACTCATGATAAGTTTGATGTCTGGCAAAATTTAGACTTCGTATCTGAAATGTATACTCCAGTACTGGTAGTACATAGACCTTACAGGCTAGCAGAAAGACCTTAGGCATTAGTATCTGAAAAACTTTTCGAATGAAATACAATGTGAAATTGCCTCTTTTCATGATAGTAGTTATATGCTCATTACACTTAACGCTACTATTACTTAGGAATCATAGTAGCTAGTAGTCACGGTAGTAGGTCCTTCTGCGAGTGCACGACTTTTAGCTCTGCTCCATCTAGCGCAAGGGTTGTTGCGCCCGACTTGCAATACATTTTTCTTTATTTAGCTCGATGAGCCATTAATTGGTTCATGCTTCGATTCCGTCCAAGTCACTATGTAATTTACCATGCAAAGAAGGCTGCTAGCGAATTTTCTGTCATCTGTGCTGAGACATGTAGCTGAGAGGATAGTAGATTCCGGGTTAGATATGTAAAGCAGGAAGAGCACTGGTTCAAGAATCGATCCCTGAACCACTCCAGTATGCAACCCTATCTGACTCCATACCATATCTTCGCCTCTTCAGAAACATTCTGGTCAACCTCGATGCTCGGCTCTTCGGTGTCAATAGAGATGAAATGAAAAATGTCTTTATTGCACAATAAAAGTATTTAGAGTACAACGGCGGACTTATTTCTAGTTAGACAAAATTTCCAGTCCACCGACATGCGGATGCGAGTAGGAAAAATTGGAGTACGATGAAATTTAAGATTAGATTTTAAATTGCTAGGAATGTTATGCATTTTGTACGTATTAAAAGTCGAAAGTAAATAAATAATAAATATTTCAATAAGACATATATTAATATGTAGTTAAATAATAAGGAGCGATAAGAGAGAGGTTAGCATTACCGCTTTATGCTTATTGTAAAAAGAAGTGCTTTTTCAGCGATCGCTTAGAGGTGGAAGGCGAGCTAGCGCCTTCAATAGCCGGAGGAAGCGGTTCCGCAAGCGGGCTGCGAGGGATCGGGACGTTCGTAGGTCTAACGGAGATTATATCGTATCGATCGCAGGTCGTCTCCGGGGGCCGTCCAAAGATCGGCCGGGCTGCACGGCCAGCAGTCGTTCCAGTACGGCCCGACGGAAGCGCCGCCGTCGGGCTCGAGCCCGCCGCGCCGCTTGCCGCAGCGGCAGGGCTCCGTCTCGAGCCCCTTCGCCGGCTCCAACCCGTTCGCGGCGCCCAACCGGACGGCCGAGTTCGTGATCCCGCAGCGGCAGCGCTCGCCCTCGCTGTCGCGCCAGGACTCGCACAGCCCGGGCAGCCCGCCCAAGCGCTACTGACGGAGCTCGCTGCCCGCCCCGGACGAGCGCGGCCTCGGGGGGCTCCTCTCGTCCTGCGCCCCCTGGCGCCGATGACTGGCCCGGCGCGCTCCTCTCGCGTCCGCCGCGCCTCGCCTGCGGCCCTCGAATCTGCGCCGAAGCAGACGCGCTCGTCCCGCTCGGCGTCGCGCGGGACGACTGTGTCTGCTTTCGTGCCGATTCGAGAGCCGGACGTCACGATGCGTCGCGTACGCGGGACGAGTGCGGCGATGGCCTAACTTTGTATCGGCGATAATTCTGTGCCTACCGAAAGCAACATTTCTTTTCTTAAAAAAAAAGCTTTAAATATTAAACGCTTAGGTAATTTTGAATCTTGTTGTAAATAGAGAATAGACGAAAAACCTTATGATAATTAATAAATGTGTCATTTGTCGCGTTCGGTGTCGTTTTAGTGCCAAATGTACGTAGATATGTTCGATTCGAAATAGCCGTTAATTTTGAAGCGTTAGCTTAGATACCGCGTACCTTTAGCTAAATGAGATCAGACAATATTACACATATAAAATGTTAGAAAATTAGAGCACCGCGCATATATTAAAATGTTTAATTTCGATTGCGTTAATTGTAAATAGTGTCTGTACATTGCTGGAAAGTTTATCGAATTATTAGAAAATTGTCTATACGTAGTTATCTAAATATTATAAACTATTGTCCCGTTTATTTCCCGAGGAGAACGGACGGGCGTACGATAATATTGACTGAAAAATGAAGTGTGTATTTGTGAAGCTTTACTATGAAAAAGATACTTTGTGCTATTTGATATTTATTACGATAGTCAGTCATATCTATGTGGTGGTGGAGTCAGGTAGAGGATATTTTTGAGTAAAACGCTTATTATCTACATAATCAATAAATTTATAAAGCAATATTTATGTGAAGTCTACGATAGGTTACGAGAGTCCCTTTTCTCTTTTTAATTTCGTGTTATATATTAATTTATTTTTTAATAAAACATATGTTGTCATAAAAAACGGGTTTTATTTTATTACGCTTGAAATCATCATTGCCATTTAAAAAAGGGCAGGTGTTGCGTGCGCTACCTACCTGACGCGTCTGGCAGCTTTTTACGATCTTGAAGAAGAAGAAAAAAGCCAAACAAATAAATGTCAAAAAAAAGTAGCGCTCTGCGGTCGATCGACTGTGAGACGGTTTTTGATTAATTCAACAATTTCCGTAAAATAATTCATTATTTTATGACGTGTATCCATTCAGTAAGTAAAGAAATCGAAATTATTTCAGTAATTTACGAGCTGAGCTGCGATTTCGCAGTTGTTTGTCGAATAACCTAAACACAACGCAGCTCCCTCTTGTTTCTTGTTTACATCAAATTACTAAATATTACCAAGTATTTACCACGCATTTCTATAATAAGGACAGCAAATGCGATATTAACGGAAGAACCGCTTAAATTCGTTGTCGAATTATGCGCTCTTTCGCGATCCATTGTCTGCTTTTCGCTTAATCAGTCTTATTCGTGTATTTCAGGTGTAATCATGTCGATCCAGCGATTCTGTTTGCGATGATGCTTTTCGCTTAATCAGTCTTATTCGTGTATTTCAGGTGTAATCATGTCGATCCAGCAATTCTGTTTGCGATGGAACAACCATCAGCCGAATTTCATATCTGTGTTCACAACCATGTTAAACAATGAATTCCTCGTGGATGTCACTCTGTCGGCCGAGGGAAAAGAGTTGCACGCTCACAAGATCATCCTCTCTGCGTGCAGTGTCTACTTTCAGACTCTCTTCGCTACATATCCGAAAAAACACGCCATAGTTATAATCAAAGATATTAAATACACAGACCTGCGGGTGATAGTGGATTTTATGTATTACGGAGAGATCAATGTCTCCGAGGAGCAGCTACCCGGTGTACTGGAGACGGCACAGTTGTTAAAAATAAAAGGGTTAACGGAGATGCCCGATTCCTCACTGGTTGCGAAGACGCACAATAACTTAGCAGAGCGATCGATGCCTGAAAGGACATTACCGGAAAGGCCATTACCAGAACGGACATTACCGGAACGGACGATGCCAGAAAGGGCATTGCCCGAGAGAACAGAGATGCCGTTTGTTTCTCCCGGTGGGGATTTTTGCTCGGATGGTCATCGGCAATCGGTTTCACCGTGCAGAGTTGGCAATATTCAGAGGAAAAGGTTTGTTGTTTACTTAATGAACAGGGGTAACAAAATAACTTTTAGGCCTGTGTATGGAATTTCTCCGCTTCAATTATGAAGATTTTTTGATGAATTATTATAGTTTAACTACTCTAGAACTCGTTAAAAATAGATTAAACTTGGGAAAATTGGTTTTTATATTTTAAAAAAATAGGATTGCGCACAGCGATGCTATTTGACAGTTCGCCAAGCTCTCGCAGGGGTAACAAGAGTGAGATTAATGAAAAATTACAATTATTTTGTGCTAAAATGATTTTTGGAATTTATATGGTACTAGCGCCTTCAGTTATCAAAAAAAACCACTACTAGATTTGATCATTTTAATGCTAGTAGTAGTAGTAGTAGATGGAATGGGGGGCTTGTTTCCAGCCCTTGATGTCACCTAGATCTGTAAGGTCTTTTGTAACTACCCACTGTGTGATTAGGTCAGTGGTCAGCTAGTAGCCCGGTACTTCTTACCAGTCCAAGCAGGTCACTGACCTTCAAGTAGGGCAGATCGCTGGGTTCGAGAAAGGCTCGTCCCAGTAAACTGTGTCTTTTGGCGGCGAGCCCTGGACAGCGACCAACAATGTGTATGCTGTCTTCAGGTTCCTCGCCGCATATTCGGCAATCCTTGCTCTCAGTCAAACCAAGGTTGAATAGATGAGCTCTAAGGGTCGTGTGTCCGGTGAGGAGACCGATAGTGGTTCTAAGGTTCTTCTTGCTCATGTCAAGTAGGGCCTTGGTTTTCTTCTGTAGTGGTTGCTCCATCATGGCTTTTGCTTGGCGACATCCCTGACTCTGTTTCCAGGAAGCCCGATGTTCCTGCTCCAAGCAGTCCCTGATGATTTTCTTACCTGTAGCGAAGGGGACCCCTACAGCTGGCTCCACTGGGCAATCCAGTGTGCCCAGTTTTGCCAGTCTGTCGGCCTCTTCGTTTCCGGGTATGCCTTGGTGACCCGATTTTAATGCTAAATCTAAAAGGAAATAGCGTCTTGTCGGACACGGAATATTTCAAGACATAACATTTTTAAATTTACATACCAGTTTTTTTTTGTTACTTTTAAGATAGTTTTAAACATAAACCTAGCGTGATCTTACTGCAATATAGGTGTTTATGAATTGTTTAAAAAAAAAAACTAACTTAACCGACCGAAATGTTGGGGTTTAATGTTTGTTGTGTTTTTTTTTTTGACTGGTCATGAAAACGAGAACTTTTACATCACATATTTTTCACCTTTATCTCGTGTTTTTGAATATTTCTGGCTATTAAGAGCCGGCTTAAGGGGTAAGAGTTCGCTGAAGGTGTTTGTTCGAAGAGCTACCTCTTTACCGAGCCCTTAATTTCTTACCAATAGGCATACATATCTGAGTTTTTGTTGGTTTTCGTTTTGTTTTAATTTTAACAGCATTATGGTTTTGAAATATGTGCGATATTATTTCTTAAAATTATAAAATGCAATTTTCCTATGTTAAATCTAATTTGAACATGTTCAAGAGTTGTTAAAGTACAATAAGCCATCAAAAATCTTCATAATTGATGCGGTGAATTCCTTTATTGCTATTTTTTATTAACTTTTTTTCCTTATTAACTATTTTTTAATCTGGGAGTTTGAGTGTGACTTTTCTCCTATTTTTTCATCCAAACTTGCATTTGGAGGAAGATGAATTTCATACACTTTTTCATGCATTTAGAAAATAGATACAGTAGGGCCCCAGTTATCCGAGCCCCATTTTACCAAGTTCCGGGTGTTTTTACCCAACAATGTCACTTATCTGCTCCAATTTTACTATAAACTACTGTATTTTATAAATTTATGTATGTATTTATTATACACCTTCCTAGTGCCTCGCCGTACGGCGCTGGCCTCTGGCAGGTTCGTGTCTTTTCAGGATGGTAGATTTGTATCGTCCGAAAGTCTTCTACGCTCACCTCTTGGGAGGCAGAACGAGCATTATCGTTAAAACTTCCTGAGGTTCGCCCGTTGTAGTCGACATCTCCAAATGTATGTATTGTATTACATTTTTACTGATTATATTTAAATATGTAATAGATGCATTCTTTTACCTCATTAACTATGTTTACATTCATTTTAAACTTTACCGTATGTTTCCCCTTCGATTTACGAGACAGTCCATGTTTTCCAAGTTTTAGATTATCCGAGGTACCCTCGGTCCACATTACCTCGGATAAGCGAGGCTCTACTATATATGGATAGATTTCCTATGTATTTTAGGCTGTGAAAATAAATAAATAAATAAACTAATCCCTGGGAGTAAATATCCCCATAGACCATGGGTATATTTGAGAATATAGGTATATAGATAGATTCCATAATTACTTTAGGCTGTCAAAAAAAGAAAGAAATCGACTGTTCTCCTGGAGTCCAACATCCCCAAGACCATTGGTATAAACTCAATACTAGATTTCTACGAAATCTTGGTATGTATTGTGGCTTCACTGTCCACCTCCTTGCCGCGAGGATTGAGGCTACCGACTTAACAGGGGAATCCCTGTTACATTCTTTATAGATCTTGGTCTCTTCATGAAGTTAATCAATTTCTTCCTTGAAAGAAATATGAAACTGATTTCCCCACCATATGTCTTATGGCGTCGGAGGGGGAGTGATTGGGCGGTAAGATGGCTATGCATTCGACCTTATGAATGGGCCCGATCATGGGGGGTGATTTTTTAATCGATAGAGAAAATGTCTAGAGATGTCATCACTTCTGATCACTTTCGCATTCTATGTTGGAATCTCAATTGAAGAGCGATAGAGAATGACGTCATCCTCATATATGACATTTTCTCTGTTGATTCAAAAATCGAGTCCCTGGTCAGTGAATTCCACGTCAATACAACTCCGTTGTCTTTTTGAAAGGAGCTGATCTTGAGTGACTAAAAATGATGTAGTAAATAAATAAATACAAAGCGGTCTGTGATAGAATTGTGATCAGGATCAGGCGTCTCTTTTTGCCTTTGGCTAAGGACTTATACAATGCTGTTTTCTAACGCAAGCATAAGAAGCATCTGCAAGCTTGATGCGGTTCCAAATAAGGACCTTTTTCTGTTAACTTGATGGTGCTTGTTGCGATTTAGACGCCAACAAATCTCGTCTTCTCAGCCTTTAGTAGGTTTAAGATGATAGCTATCTTGCGTAGTCATAACCGTTAAGCGGTCGCCCGGCGCTTTGCAACATGTTTTGTCGCATTAATCGACCAAAGTAAGTTTTAAAATATAGAAAATCTAACCTTCAGTAATTATATATCCGAATTATCCGGCGCTACTGGTTCCCGCTAATTAGCCGTAAATCAGCAGAAAAGCATTTATATAATGAGGGCAGAAGTCCACGAATCTGAATATGGATCACTGGTAAGAAGTGATGTTTAGCCGCCTTCAATCACTAACGATTGGGGAAGGATGGCGGCATTGAAAATGTAGTTTTTGTCTTTCAAATGAGGAATATGAGACATAAAACATAAACTGCCGATAACTCTCACCAAGCTATCAAAATAAATATATACTTATAATAATTCATTTTAAATTATAAAATATACCTGATTATAAAAGAAACATTAATGTTCATGTCTGCCAAGGGTTCATCAATTTTCTCCCTTACACGCATGGTGAGACGCTCACTTTACAATGTCCAAGAACAGGGCAATACATACCCTATTATGAGACTTTCTCCCTTACACGCATGGTGAGACGCTCACTTTACAATGTCAGAACAGGGCAATACATACCCTATTATGAGACTTTCTCCCTTACACGCATGGTGAGACGCTCACTTTACAATGTCAGAGAACAGGGCAATACATACCCTATTATGAGACATATTACGCCTTCTTGCCACAATGTTATTACTGCGCCGCAAGATTCTTGTCTATTTTCAATTTCTCACTATTTTCACATTTACTGTTTTATCTGGTTATATTTTTAAATGCTAATTACATAAATCGGTCTTAGAAATTCACTTCTGGTTCCAGATCACTCATTCCGGATCGACCAGATCCAGATCCGGCTTCCATCGAGAACTCTGCTCAGAAATCAAGTAACGAGAATCACCTCGTTAGCAATCAGGACATGAAGCTTATGCTATCCTACAACCAGAACCAGAATATCAAGCACGAGTACCAAAAGGGTTTGAACGAGGGTGGCAGTATCGAAAATGTAATTTTTATTTTTCAAATGGTAGAATATGAGACTGTAATGTTTCTTATTGTTTTATATCATATTTCAGAACATTGAAGAGGACAGGAATAACTATAATATGAACAAACCTCCTGATCTCAATAATATTGAAGAATCTTCAGCTGCTCATATGCAGTTACAGGGTAATTTTTAGATGATCGCTCAAAAATTCATACTTTTTAGGGCATATGTCCTGGCCGTGTCATATTTCTTAGTCCCTCGCATACATGCTCAGGTCACACGTATTTCATTTATTGAACACCAATGCACTGAAGCCAAAAAGAAATAAAAATACTAAGCATTTAAAGGATTTGTATCCCTTTTTGGTTTCAGTGCATTGTTCAATAAATGCAATACATGTGATATGAGCATGTATGTGGGCAAGGGACCAAGAAAATTGATGCGTCGTATATTATACGCAGTATTAACAATGTATTATTTGTATTTTTTGTTATTTTGCAGATCATCAGTGGCCAACTCTCGATGAACAAGGCTACCAGCGCTACTCCAATTTTATTTGCCAGAATATCAATATCGAAAACAACATGGACTCGGGAAACTTGGAAGATATGCACGGTCAAGAAGGCGACATAACACCGAACGTCCCACCTATTCTTAATCCATGCGAATATCAAAATGAGATATCGTCGCAACAGAATATGCACAAAATGGACATGTGTTCGCCGGGGCCATCGTGCAACAATTTACCAAACGTGTTGTTTGATCCGAATGCCCCATTAAAACGCAGACGCAGAAGTAATCCGCAATCCGAGGAGAACTTCCAGAGGGCTCTGGAAGCGGTGCGGTTCGGAGGCATCGGCTTCTGTAAGGCCGCTCGCATGTTCGGGGTGAATAATAGAACGCTGTGGCTGGAATATAAAAAAAAGGGATATCCTAATAACAGGCTGAGTATAACGAATAGGATTAAGCTGGAGCATAGGTCTCCTCCGCCGGATCCGATGCGGGAACATGAGCGACCCATTCTTCCTCAAGATCAACAATTGCCGATTCTTTGTCCGCCGCATACTGTAGGAATGATGGGCTTTCTCGAACCTGTTGATTTCACATCTAATATGCAGAACATAAACAGGGCCCGATTTGGGGACGAACCGAATATAATGGCAAACTCGCCGATCAACCTCAATCTGCACGGATTGAATTTCAATGTAATGTAACTAATGAACGATACTTACAAACAGTATTCCACGATCTGTATGATATAATATAATATAATAATGTCTACCGGATAGATTAAAAATAATTTAAGATTCCATAATCCAATAGAACATAAGTTGCTTTCTCCCGCTGAGAAATTATATTTTTTTCGATTCAAATTTGTGATATATATTTTTGCAAGAAGCGCTCAATAGCAATAACATCCACAGAATTAACTTATAGGGATAATTTTAGGTAATTAAATATATTTTTGCATATTTTATTTTTTAATCACTTAGAAATCAGATGTAGGATTTTGGTTTCTGTGATTTAAGTATTTTCTTCAATCACAACTCAGCCAGAAGTTACCATTATAATATTTTTGCTTGGTTTTATTGTTGAGGTTATTCTTCAATATTTTTCAGAGTGATTTCACCAATATCAATCCATTTTTGACAGCCTTTATTTTTGTATAAACAAGATTTATTTGTAAAATTATTGACATTTTCGATTTAATATTGGGTTTCTGTGACGATTTAGTAACGTGCCTATGCCAGGATGCAGAACAAACATAGTTACGATTGTCTACAACAACCTACCGTATTCGAAACAAATGAAATTAATATTGTTTTAACTATTAAAATGTTTATTTTATTTCCTGGAATTATCCTGTTTGTATATAGGACTTTGGATTATTTCTTTAGGATACTTAAATAATCTTTTATCATGAGTAGGAACATATTTTCCCAATGAGAAATCTAGGTAATATTTTTTTTATAAACAGACTGACTTGTATGATAATAAAAAAACCTGCAAAAATGCCTGTTTTTTAGTAATAAATAAAAACATACCTGCCATAGAATTCACCTGAGCGAAGGAATCCGGACTAAGACGGCTGTGATAGATTTAGACAGCTGTTTTGCCGCCTTCACCTTACCACACATTCATCCCCCCTTCAAACCCATAAGATCACTTTGCTCCACACTTAAAGTATGATTTGACAAATATTTCAGATGACTAGACATTTTGCCAATTTTTAAACAAATGCAACGGCAAATATATAACAAAAGACAATGGGCAAAAATGTATGGGCGCTAGGTTTACCTCTCCAATAACAATAACGTATTTACCATTGAAAAGATTTATTTTCCGTTGGGGTAAAATAAACAAAATTGCATTTCAATTTCGTCGATCGAATGCAATAACAAGACACATTTTCACGCATGTTTCACGCTCACATACTTATACACTTTATAGTAGGGTCAGCTGGAAGAGATTGTCATATGATAATAAGCCCGCCCATTGTGAAATTTCACAATACAGAGTAAAAACAAACAATCCAACAAAAATGACTACTACAATTTACCTTAATTATGAGCCCTTTTGGAGTTTTGAAGTTTGGAATATTCTTATTACAAGCTAATTAAACCCCTATGCCAATTATTTATTTGAAAAATATTATTTGCAGTGATGATCCATAAAATATAGTATATTATGATGTACAGTCACTGGGCACACCATGTTGAACAGCTGACCCTAGCATATTACGCGCTAGGAAACAGAGCGGGAATGAAATCATGAGAGTTCCATAGTTCAAGCGACATATCCCAGTATTTACCCTCATAAACTGCTGATAAAGTCGAGCATTCTTAGAAATATTTAGTTTGTACTCATACAGCGTACGTACTTTATTGTTTCGGGTGTTCTGCGACGATTTAAAAAAAAAAAAGTTATTGAAAATACAATGCCTGGGTATGTATGGTGGCCTAGGGGATATAGGTAATTAGCCATATTTAATAGGATATAAATTAGAAATTGAAGTGATAGAGGTCAGTCGTTATAGTAATAAATGTACATAAAGAGATCTTTCTATCGGTAGGTATATGATTTACAGTTATTACAAAAGTGGACCCGAAATGACCATTCTCTTTTCCATATGAATTTTAAGATTGCTAGGGATAAAGGTAGGGATAAGGGTGAATACAAGACCATAAATATTTATATTATCATTTCGATAATAAAAAAAAATCATAAAAAACAACATACCTACATAAAAAAAAGTTGGTCATCATTTTGTAGTTCATTATGGAAACTTCCTGGTAGAAAATAAAACAATTCATTTTGGTATCAACATGGACATTGACCCTTAATTTATTAATGTCCAAGTCTTGGGGAAGACACCTGCCCCACGAGGTATAAATGAAAGTTTAATCTACTAACAGCAGGGGCGGACCGTGCTTTTGTGGGGCCCTGGGCTAACTATTACTTGGGGCCCCTGCCTAATTAATCAACTAATTGCCATTTTGTCAAAGAACTTTTTTTGAAAATGATGTCTAGGTCACTAGGTACACAATATAGGAAAGAAAGAGGAAAATACAATATTTTATTTGTTTAATATGACAGACACACAAACACAACTGTTAACATTTAACTTTTTACTAAAAATAGACAAATCGATTAGCGTAAGAAAACGTTGCTACTAAATACTAATGCTATTGCTACTAAACAACATTAAACTAAACAACATTAATACTAATTGTAATAATATCTTAATTAGTAGCTTAATTAAGCAAGTATTGATATTAATTGTAAAGCTGGTTAATATAAGTAAAATTTAAACAAACATTTATTACTAGTCACCTATTGACAATGCACTAGCCTCGGTAGGAACTCGGTTCACAATATTCAATGGAGGCTGGGGCCCTTTATATCCACGGGGCTGTGGGCTGCAGCCCAAAAAGCCCTTATATAGATCTGCCCCTGACGAACAGCATGTGGGCGGATTCTGCGACTGGGATGCTGCTTAGGAGTTTGGTATATTCGGACTGGCGCCACGCACCCGTTTATACTTTTTGAAATATTGCTGTTTTTGGGGTATATTTCTATCCCACCTAATGTTTTTTTTTAGTTTTACATGCGATCATTGATTATATAGGGTAGGTATTATACAAGTGAGTTTTAATTAACCGGCATCCTTCAAGGAGGTGAATGAGTATGACCATCTAAACAACTTTTGATTAAAAAAAATATATATTTTTTTGGTTTTTTAATTACTGTTTTTTTCTTTATTTCAAGAACTTGTCAGTTAAATTTTGACAAGCGTTTGAGCGCGCTTCACTACCTATCGGTAATAAATAATATTAGCTATAATTTACCTACTGCTAGATGGCGCATCGGCTCAAGGCTTTATTAGATAGAATATTGGTAGCTTTTTTGGCAAGCTAAGTATTTTTATTGGTTATATTTTTATTAGTGAACATATCAATGTTCATCAATCATGTTTACGACATCTAAGGATTGTTTTATAAAACAATCCTTAGATATCGTTGTTTTATAAAACAATCCTTAGATATCGCACTTGTAAAAGCATGAACCACTTATAAAAGTGGTTCATTCTTTATTATAAAAATTGTTGGGCTATGAAACTACCTACTTCACTAGTCAAGTAAAGACGCAAAAAACTGTTTATATTCTTCGGTAAGAATAACAGCATTGTCCTCCTGGCAAAGTGAACTTAAAAAAAAATTAAATTTGTCATATTTTTATTTTGCAAATTTTAGTATTGCGCTATGTAAAATCACTTTAGCTTTGATTATTATAGGGTATTAGATTGCTCAACGCCGTACTACGTTTTGGCAGTTAGGATTTTACTACGAAACGAGAGTGTAGATGGAACTCATAGTTCCAAACATTGTGTAATCTTCTCTTATGTTCAGTAACCCAATATATGGCATTCTGAATGCGCCGTTACGGAATTATACCTCAAAATAAAACAATAAGATTATTAAATTATATTATATTGTTATTATATCTTAAATTATATTGTTATTATAAAGAAATGTTTAAATCATAGCATTATAATTTAATATTATTTACATAGAACTGTCAATTTTAAATTTGGTATACAGCTCGCAATATGTAATCATTAAGTTTAAGATTGAAGACTATTTAGATGGCATTCTAATCCGTCTGTATTATTTCTGTTATGAAATCAGCCTATATAAAAATGCAATAGTTAGCACTAATAATTAATTGTTATTAGTTGTATCCTTCATTATCAATGTTAAAAAATCATTTATCAATGTTACTAGTTGAAACCCGTCGAGATCGACGGTCAGTTTATTGACATTAATGTTTTAAAATAAACGAAAACATACTTCTTATTTATGTAAAAATAATATTTCTTTGGATTATTTGAGCTACGATCAGAAATGTAACCAAGGTATTGGAGAAAACGGACAGCAACAATCAAAGAACCACGCCTACGTGATATGACTTGTGACAGAAAGTAAACAAAAAGTTTCGCGCCAATTCAGCTTACTTTAGCAACGATGGCGGTGAAATGATTAAAAACTTTAAAAATTGTTTTAACTATAGTGAGTAAAAAAAATCGGTTGTCACCCCTAGACTTTCCCGGCAAGCAGACATTTCCCCCTCGCGGGCCAAACCCCTAAACCCCCCAATCTCCACCTCAAGCTCACCCCCCCCTCCGAACCTCTCCGCCCCCTCCCCAACCGTCCCTCTGTCCCTCTCTCCCCCTTCTCCCGCCAACCTGCCTTCTTCCTACACCCCCCTTTCCAACTCCCCCGAAAACCTACCCTCTCTCTCCTCCCTCTCCCTCCCAACCATTCTCTCCCTATCCCCTCTAACTACCCATTCCTCCCACCCACCCTTCACCCCCTCCCCCCATCATCCCCCCTCCCTCCTCCCCTCTCACCGCCCGCGCAGAAATCCAGCAGATTGCACTACAATTTTTAATTTTTCTATTTTGATGACTTTTTTATTTTTCTGTTTTGATGGCATATCTACCCACGACAGTTCTACAGCAGCAACTGTCCACGACAGTTCTACAGCAGAGGCATTAATCAAGTTCCATTAAAATGGGAAAACTGCAAAAATTCGATTAAATAAATAGCATCATAACCTCATCCTAATCCTCAACCAACATCCTAAATCGTTCATAAATAAAATCTAAACTATGTAACTATTCGTTTTATCTATTTTACTAAATATTATAATTTTATGATAATGATGATTATTTTTTATATCAGTTTATAAAATGAACAAATATTTATATAAGAATTAGGTTTCAAGGTTAATTTATAAAGAACTCAATATGTCGGACATTCTAAGATACCCAACCTTCAACGCTCATGCTCACACTCCACACCCAACACTCAACACACAAGACAGACACATATGCGCATGCACACACACACACACACTCTCAGGACATGGGTGCTATCGGGCCTATCTTCACAAGTTTCACCACGAGGATTCCCCGGAGTGCCCGGCCTGCGCAGGAGTCTCCGAAGATGCGGAGCATGTATTCTTCGTGTGCCCGCGCTTCAACGCGTCCCGAAGCGCTTTCGAGACTGCAGTCGGAGGAAGGATCCAGCCTGAAAACCTGGCGGAAGCTATGATTTCGACAGAGTCAGCCTGGAAAGCAACCAGCACTTTTGCGGCGGAAGTCCTAAAGGACCTACGCCAAGCTGAACAGGAGAGAAACAAGGGCAAGAGGAAAAAGAAGAACCACTAAGAGGAAGGAAGCAGTGACTTCGACCATCCGAAGGAAGAGCTAAGGCTTAATCCTCCCCCCGCGCTGTAATGCCTACCGGCGATCCCACGGGGAACAGGAGGCAGGTGGTAGAGGATGTTTTTTAGTCGGTACGGGTTGCATATTCGCCGAGCCAATGATACATGTCGGGTCTCACCAACCACGGCGGCTCGTGGTCAATAAGACCTGACCCAGCCTGACACTCCACCCTGGGAAACCCCATCCCGGGTGCGTACGTAAAGAGTATTTTTAAACCTCTACATACAAAAAAAAAAACACACACACCCACACACACACCCTCACACACACATCCTAAACACAAGCCTCTTACGGTATACACATTTTAGGTATTTCAGTTTTATTCGGTATTTTATGTTTTATACAGTCGTTCTTACGTAGGTAATTTCTGAAATTTTGTTGGAATCCGTAACCGATTTTATTTTTTAATATTCTGTTTTTTTTAATGTAATTACTCTGTATTACTGTGTGATTTCCTAAATAAAGATTTGATATGAATTGAATTGAACATATTATTTTTTATGCTAATTTTTTGGTCCAAAACTCCCTTAGCCTCTTCTGAAGAAAATTTGAGTGGAATATTTGAGTGGAAAATTTGAGTGGAAAATAAATTAATAGTTTAAAAAAAAAACACTAAAAACACGCTTTTGGGCTATGATACGATATTCACATACACACGGCTATGATACGATATTCCACCATGGAATGCCAGTGCCTATCTTCCGGCTTCATCATCAGACCTTGAAACCTAATCGTGGTCCAAGTTCATTCCAAGACTTTTCTAACAAGTCCAAACACAGCGTTGATACGATGTTCCATCATGAAGTTCCAGTTCATATCTTCCGACTCCATCATCAGATCAGTTCGACAGTACAATATTATTGTATTGTCATCAGAAATTCATACAGCTGCCAATTTTCATGACGCTACGATCCTTGGAAAATGGTTAAATTAGTTACCTTAGATTCCATTACATAGTTAGTTACATACAGGTCGACCTAATAAAAGCGTGTTAAAAACACGCCACTTGCAAGATTACAAAAAGTTACTTATCCTGCATCAAGGGCCACCTATAATAGGTGGCCCTTGATGCAGCTTTACCAATGTATTTATTTTTGTTTTGAACAGCAATTAGCCAGAATACAAGAACATGCTAATATTGGAACCTAATTTTATGTCAACAGGTAATTTACGTCACAAGTGACCATTTTATGTCACCAGATATAATCATAGGTGACGCCAGGGTCTGAGGAGGTTAGAGCAACAACTTCATCGGTTGGAACACAACTCAATAGGACCTACGTAATATGTGTGCCACATTCTTCACGGGTTCAAGTCCTTCTCTTGCCTTGTAAGCATTGGCGTAACTACTAAGGTGTGAGGTGTTGCAGTACACCAGGGCCGTCAGTGCTAGGAATCCCACGGGGCTTTTGGTTGTTGGATTAACTAAAATAATGAGAATATTTTACGATACCTTTATTATTTAAATAAATCTTAATTTGTTCACAATCACCACCTAGACGCAACGAGTAGAAATATTTATAAAAGGTCAAACTACTACTGTTACAATGAGAGCAATGGCATTATAAATAGGATAGAAAACTAATTTACCGCGTGAAATTTGTAGGACCCGACGTTTCGGTGACGTTGCAGCCGCCGTTGTCAAGGGTAAACTGAAGAGCTGTCAGTCCGTTGTTTTGCGGGTAGGCCGCAAACCGCTGCCGCCACTGCGTAGGTTATAACGGTGGTGGGGGGCCGGGCTCGGAGCGCGGGAATTTTTAAAATCCGTCTTGCACACAACACTCACTGTATCCTGTTTTACGTCGAAGGAACAATTCTACTTTCCTCGCATGATCCGGGAAGCCATTGAAATAAGAAGAACTCCGAACTTCAATAGAGATGACGGCTACAAACTCTCTTCTACGTGGAACCCTCTTCTTAAAATGTTCCCGCCGCCGAACGCCGAACGCAAAGACGTAAAACAGGATACAGTGAGTGTTGTGTGCAAGACGGATTTTAAAAATTCCCGCGCTCCGAGCCCGGCCCCCCACCACCGTTATAACCTACGCAGTGGCGGCAGCGGTTTGCGGCCTACCCGCAAAACAACGGACTGACAGCTCTTCAGTTTACCCTTGACAACGGCGTCTGCAACGTCACCGAAACGTCGGGTCCTACAAATTTCACGCGGTAAATTCGTTTTCTATCCTATTTATAATGTCAAACAACCGCGATAGTCTTCGAGAGCAATGGCGTTTCGCGAGCTGCTTCGCCGTGCAAGATAGCGCACTGCGATCGTCGTTTATCTCTTTTGGCGCAAATTAGTAGAACGGCCATGCGGTTAGCGATGCTCGTCTCATATGTATGCTGCGTGCGTTATGCGTATCTCGATATTGCTTCAATAAGCACAAAAAGCATTTTTTAACATTAATTAGTTAAATCTTCTTTTACTTTGTGTGTGGACTTGTGTGTGAAGTGGAAACAAAAGTACAACTACTCCTACCACGTTTCAACTTCAGTGCGAGTACAGTCATTGATAGCTTGGCAAATATGAAGGTAAGATGGAAATTGAGTAATGATAGTATGCTTCGATTTTTATGATTGGTACAAACATTTCTCTTAGAAACAAAAAAAAATAATTTCAATTCAATAAGTTTCGTTTTGATTTGAGGAGATGGGTGACGGGGGCCCAATTTTCTCTTTGCACCAGGGCATTTATGACCAACTAGCTACGCCACTGCTTGCAAGCAAGCTTCCTACGTGTTTCTACCGCCCGAATAAATCTTTTGTAGAGCGCTCACCGTCATCGTCTATTCGAGCCACTGGCAGCCACAATGTACAATTAATCGCCTATAATGCAAACTGGACGCCTTTGTGAGAATATCGCCATAATAGAAACCAAACAGACCGACATAAATGGATGTCTCGGACATGCCCTCCCTTCGTAATATTAAGGTTGGAAACAATGGTTAAGGGGCCGTTGTGACAGCCATCGTAGAATTTACCGTATAAACTCGTTTTATACGGAAAGTACACTTTTGAAAAATAATCAGGCACACGGAGAGGGATTCATCCTGTATAAAATACGGGAGCTAAGGGGCCTTTGCTGAGTTGGCCACGAAGACCCATTCTGTTCAGGGTTGGTCAAACTCACGGGTCAACACCCATCCGACGGCCTTCACGCATGAAGTGCGAGCCTGGGTAGGACTCTGGCCTTAGGGTTAGTTTTCCCTAGGAATCAATTTTCTGGCGCTCCTGGACGGTCTGCGCACCGTGCGGCATAAGCCAATCGATTGCGCACTTTGACTAATAGTCGGGGGAGTCTGGAAGCAGTACTGTTTCCTATAGAGCGGGGGTGGTTGAGGACCTTATGGCGACTGCTCTTGAAACGACCATTGGCTATCCGATCCTGGGTGAACAGCCGGGCAAAGGATGCCGTGGTCCGCGATAGATTTGGTATACACCGTTTCACTGCTTCGTAAGGGAGAGGACCGCGCAAGCGACCTCGAACTCGTAACCAATCGAGAGACTCTGGAGTAATCTGGTCGCACCTGGAAGTAAGGACGTGAGTGTAAGCCCGCTGCGTAACACTCCTGGCTATCTCGCGGTTAAGGCGTTGGCCTCTTACGGGTTTGTGGCGGAGATTGACGGTGGACTGTTTTGTCCAAGTCTTCTGCGCTCACTCCAGGGAGATAGAACGACTAATCGTTAAAACTTCCTGAGGTGACAGGCTCGCCCGTTGTAGTTGACAACTCTAGTTGTATAAAATACGTTCAATTTATTGCTTTCTGTTTTCTTAATGTGTCCAACAGTTAATTTTTTGATTATTATTTTTATTTTTCCTTTTTAAAAATGAATTCCATCGAGCAATTACCGAATCCTATTCGCAGGTTCTGTTCATAGAGTTTATTCCCAGTTAATAATATGGGCCTGAAAGATGTTATAGCATTTATTCAACTCTCATTTACATATTTTTGTACAGATATTTGCAACCTAACATGCAATAATGGCCGTCGAGAGCTATTAGCCCAGTCAAATAGGACCAAATTTCGACGTTTAAAGGAAATAACTGGTACTAAGTAGTTTGAATGTTGGCAAAAATATAATCATTAAAGTGTACTGTTAAACTTACTAATAGTCCCCTATCGACATGCAGACGACACATGTGCTGTCGTATATCCCTAACCTTACTTCTGACGTTTAAAGGACTGTCAAATCGGTTCTAGAATCGCAAATATCGTCGAGTGACGAGTGTTACCTCTTTGTTTTCATGCAAATTCAAGGGTCCAAATGTCAATGCGTTGTATTGGTTGCGTATGTGGGACCAGTCTGTCTTTGCCCTAACATGGCGAGGGCGCGGGGTGCGTAGAGGCAGCAGGTGACGGGGAAAGATACGTTGAGCGGCAATCGAGCAATCGTAGGTCCTACGGTACGATCGTAGGTACGCTGCGGTGTTCTGCCATAAATCTAATTTTATCGCCCTGAGTAGCTGAAAATCTTCAGAGGAAGCATTACAAATTTAGCCACTATGTTCTGGCATGCGTAAGAAATGTTATTCCTCTCGGGGATTTATCTTTGTTGATATAAAGTAAGACTAACGATCATAAGCGGTTTACTGGGTAATTACAAATGCAGCGCACGTCGCCAGGTCACAAACGCACGGTAAGCCTTGCCTAATCTCTCCCCTGATTAGCTGGCTCATGTATAAATCATTAGGCGCAAATTATAGGCACTAGGCAACATCATTCCCTGATAGAATTTCGTGTAAGCTTGTAGGTATATTATACTGTATATAGGCATATAAAATATATACTGGGATATTAAATGTAAATATTTCTTTAAAAACTGGTATCATTCAAAGCGAAATAATATCAGTATGTTAGAAATAAATTAAAATTAAATAAGGATTTTTAAAACAGGCTTTACTTTCCTCCAGGGAGTTCCAGTGGCATCTCCCGGCTCCATCTTCAGACCCTCGTAATTATGTGTAATGGAAAGTACTCAAGACAACAAAACGAACGAGCGGAAACTAGACTATCTTAGCACTGTTAAGATAGTCTAGTTTGACCTGATTAGACTATCTTAACAGTGCTAAGATATAGTTTGATAGTCTAGTCTAGTAACCTGATGTAACCATCAGGTTTCTCGGTTTCATCTTCAGACCCTCGGCATCACGTGTAATGGAAATAACAAAACAAACGAGCCCAAACTCGACTATCGCACCTCGATCCGCTTATTAAAGCTCAGAAGGCGCTGTTAAGAGTTGTCAACAAAAAACCGTTGAGATACCCGTCCGAGCAAATTTTTCGTGAGTTCTCTACAATACAATACAATACAATACAATCAACTACTCCAGTAGATAGTCATTCCAACACTTGGATGCGTCACAAAATTAAATGCTTTAAATTTAATTATTAAAAACATAACTATCATGATAGTTGTCATAACTGTAATATTCAATATTACCTACTTACAAATAATCAAAATATACTAAGGTCATTAAATAGTAAGAGAGAATAATATACATTTGAGGGGTTAAATGCATATTTTATATAGAAATGCAAATTGTGGAATGACTATGTGGAATAATCAATGTAAAATAATTATATTGTCAATCCTGCAATATGCCTTCGTATTTTTAAACATAAATAGATGTATACTAAATTATATGAGAATTAGAATGTCAGCTATCATAATTCCGTTATGTTTAAAATTTTACAAATTTTGCTAATTATCAACATGGAAAATAAATTCGGAATTTTCAAACTCCCTTATACCATAAATTGGGTTTCTTACCAAACTATTTATAATTATCTTTTTAAATTGGTCCTCTCCAAGGTTTTTCATTTTCTCTGGAATCTTATTATAGAAGGACAAATTTTGGTGCATAAAACTGTATCGCACTTTGCTATATCTCGCTGTATCTCTGTTCTTGATGTACGGCAAACATTTGCTAAAACGATAATACTCCATTATCACAAACATAAAGAATTGCACCAGCAAACAACCCATAAAATTATAACACGAGCGATAACTAATAGTAACCACAAAGTCCCTAAACTGAATAGTACCCATGCACAGAGACATTTGCTATACTTGGCACCGTCGTTGTTCAATAAAACTAAGGATATGCCCGGCATTAATACTCAAGGTACCTATAAATATAAACAAAAAAAGACTAAACCACTGGTTGAACCCAGGGAAGGAAAGAAACTGAAAAACTAATTTGTTTTATTCCTAGCTAACTTACCATTCCTAACACATTATTATTCACCTACCATATATTTATGATTGGCATGCTTTTTGTTCTTTATATTATTATTATCCCTTATATTATAACCTTTTAAGATTATTTGAAATTTTATTTTTTAATAAAATTTTAGTTTACTTGATTTTATTTTTCACGGCATTCTTCAACGTATTTTTTATTGAGAATTAGGCAGTACTTAATTAAACGAGTCTGGAGTCTGAAAGAGGGGACGCGCCCCCCCGCGCCCCTCCCGCGCCCCCCATATGTATCCGCTGCTGAAGCAACCTAACCGGGCCGTTTATATAGTTAGGCAAATAGTGGGCTCGATTGCGTTTCTTCGTGAACTAAAATCGGAAATTAGTCCGTGTGAACGAGACAGGGCAATACGCTAGAGCGGAGTGTGAGATGACCGGTTGTCACTTTTTCGCATTAAAACTGCCCGCCAAGGCCAAAGCAACTGAATCTTTCCCCGTACGAAATAAGCTCGAATTTATTCGGACGAGTATAAGTTCGGCAGGTAGTATTTATCGTCGATCGTTCGTTTCATACTCCGCTCTAACGTATCGCTCTGTCTCGTTCGCTTGGACTAATTTCAGTTTTAGTTCACAAAGAAACGCAATCGGGTCCAGTGTCTATTTTTTGTGAATAATTACATAAAATATGAAATAATATTGTATAATTTTGTCCTTTTTTCCAAACATTCCACGTAACATTTTCACGACCATGGTTTTAATCATAGCGAATGCTCCTATTTTCAGCAAAGACGCACTCCACAGTGGCGGACCTGGGATGCATTCCCGGCATGAAGGATTTATGCGATTTCCGCAAACCCATTTCAATTTGTCCGCCGGAAGAAGATGAGTAGCCGACCTAATGGCGACTGACAAATTTAGAAAAATCAGAGATAGGCCATGCCCATTATAGGTAGGTATAGCGGAAGAATTTTAATAAATTTTTGTCAGTGTTTAAGGTATTCATGAATTGTTTTTTTTAACTAACAGCCAACCGAAATGTAGGTAATATACGTTTCTTTAAATATGGAGGCCGAATAAAGATAATTACAGTTTCGGAATTAGCATGGTGAATATAGTCGGATGAAGTTAAAACATCAACAATTTAGAATAGGTTTCTACTCTACATTAATACCATTATCTGTTATATAATATAATACATATATTGTTCATTTGAAAAGACGATGCGAAAAAAATTACGCATATATCCACTATAGTGGCAAAGTAATACAAGAATCGGGTTTGGTATGCTTGTTTTGACATTTGATGAATAGGTGTTCATCACATTCGAATAGGACATTGTAGTTTACGGGCCCTTTATCGCCGGTATTAATCTAAAAACAAATTTTAAACTCCTTAAAATAATATCGATATAATTATGATGAAATAAAACGAAAAAACAATAAAAATGCACGTTATTACATCGGCAATGCCGTCCCCTTATATTGGCTTGTCGAAAACTTTAGGAAGGTTTTCCATTTAAAACAAATATATCATTAAAAGTTGCTGGGTGGTTATCAGCCAGCCATGGAATCAAATTAAAAAAGGTCAATATGCTCATTTAAATGAAAATAAATATTCAAACATTCGTTCTGGATTAAGCGTTTAAACTTAACCCGTTGAGTATGAGAGTCAACAAAATCTGGTCGCGAAACAATTATCCGTTGAGTACGAGTCGACCAAATCTGGTCGCGCGTTTTTTTCACTTCTTTGACGTTCTCATATTTATTCATAATTATCTAATTGTTTTACAAAATGATATTTCAATATTCTATATTCGAAATTTCAATGCAAGCATTGTGCAGTTGTTCTTTTTATGATTGGTGTAGTAGTTTCGTAGTTGTCGCCGAAAATCCTGCAAAAGAGACAGATGCATCCATGAAAATACCCATTTACTCCAAGGGTTAAGCCTATTAGAAAATATTTACATGATTTTATGGAGTAAGTTTACAAAATAAAATGAAATTTTGTAATATTATTTATATTTCTATGCTTTTTAAATCTTATTTTAAGAATTTGTTAAATGGATGAAGTGATGCGAAAAAAATATAATAAAAACCACACACACACTAGAGAAAATGTCAATGGATGTTCTGGTAAGCTTGTTTTTACATTTGATCCCTTTATTTCATTTGTTCCTCACTTAGTGCCACCGTGTGGAAACTGAGTAAGGGCGGTTATTTGTGCAATGGATGGTTTAACGAGTTATCCCGAGGAAAGCGAAGATTCCCGGAAGATTTCATATCAAATTATTTTTAATATTGACGTAACTTTAAATGCAATGTAGTCAATTTAATGCGCCCGTCAAATTGATGGAAGCGCTAAGTTGAGGTGTAATGCGCATTCGCAGGACAAGAATGAAGTACGGCGCAGGATGTAGGAAAGAGAGTTTTTATCCACGAGACGGCACGCGCGAGGTTAGCGATCAGGGAGTCTCATTCAGTAAACGTGCATGTGAAGACTGCAATAAATGTACTGATAAAATAAATATCTGTCGTTATTTTAAACGCACCAAAGACACCGGACAGATTACACTCAATGTTAGAATAGTCTATAATATAGTTTCTGTGCAATTCCTCTGAATTGAGACGGTATTGCACTACATTTGTGATATTGAGAAGTCGTTCATTTTCAACTTCGAAAATAGTAATTTTTTTACAAAATGCTCAACAAAGTAGTATAAACACAAAAAATGACTATTTTTACGTTTCAAGTACATGAAATTAATAATAATAATTATAATAAACTCTATTTGCACTTAAACATTAAAACTATATATACTTAAACATTACAACACAAGGCAAGCGTATTGCCGCATGGCAATACCTTACAACTAACCTAATCACAATGCAGTGGTACATGCGCGCGTCGTGGAAATAAAGTTTATTAAGTTTGTCTGCATCAAATACAAACTACTATATTTTAAACTGAGAATGTCAGAGAGAAAGTAGGAGAGGAAGGAGAGAAAAGGGAAGAACTGTTTACTTCTTCGAAAAGTAGTCATTTTTGAGGTGTCTTGAATGATTGTGAAGAAGGCTAGTTTCGTATGGGAGATGGTTCCATAGTCTTGCCCCATGAACGCAGAAAGAAAGGAGTAGAAAAAAGTATTATGACAGGGATTTTTGAGTAAGTTGGGATTGCGGAATGCTAATTTTTAAAAGGTTTTTTTTCTATTACACGACAATTCTCGAGACTCCAATATTTTATTTTAAACGGTATCAATGCATCTTTTTAATAACTATGTCTCGAATATATCGTTTACCAAGCTGGCAATTTTGACAAGGGCTCGCTCGTATAAAACAGGTAAAAGTACCGGTACGACATCAGTGTACAGAATGCTTTTCTTGTGTTTTCTATATGCGTTATCACTCGCCCGCCCGCGGATCCGCGCGTCCGCATTCGCCCGCGTGACTGAAGCTTCGGCCTTTTATTCGGAACCTCGATTTATCGCAGCATCAAATGACATTTATAAAAAGTATTGCTTTTATCGCACTCGGCCATCGATAAATTGTTGGACGGGGCTCAGGAGTCAAGGGATGGATGGGGCAGAAACGACGGCCAGGCACAGACGAAATCAGCAACTTGTTTTTTTTATTTATATTGTTCATGCTGGTTCTATGGTTTAGTTATCAATGGTTCCTTGCAGCTTTGGTGGTGATGGCCGTCTTTGTGTTACCCTGATCGGCCCAACTCACGGCTCAGCTTCAATCCGGTAGACTCCTCGAAGAGGGACTTAAGCTGGAACGGCCGCTGTGAACTCTGTCTGCGACTGTCCCTGCAGTGGTAGACGTTTGGGATTGAAAGTGCGGATCCAGCGGAACATTCCAGGCGGTTTGCGCACCGGACTTGCTTAATCAGGCGAATAACTAAGGGGGGGGGGGGGGTCAGGAGACGTACGTTTCCTAGTAAGCGGGGGTAGTTGTTGACCTGGCGTCACCTATCCTTAGAAACGATCCGATGTTCACCAGATCCCGAGTTACCTTGACATGCAAATGGCGGCACGGATCCGCTATAACTTCAATATCAATTACCGCTAACGTCAAGTATAGGCCGCGCAAGCGACCTCGAATCCGTGACCAGATTAGAGGGTTAAGAAATTCGTCCAAATCTGGTAGTAAGGGTGTGAGGTCGGCCTGCTGGCTTGGTTCCCCAGTGCCTCGCTGTAAGGCATTGGACTCTTACAGTCTGTTAACGAGTTATACTGTGGACTGTTATAGTCCCTAAGCCTCTTCGTTCACTCCGCGGTAGACAGTATGGTGTGATGTCGTTATAACTCGCTCGGGTGGCGGGTTCGCCCGTAGTATTTGACAACCCCCTAATGTTTATACTAATCGATGATTAAACAACCTTTCAGCTACGTTATAAAACACAGCGAGGCGTTTTATCGCGTGCTTTGTAACACTAATATTTTGTTAGCACCGGAGCAAGAAGTAATTCGGCCACCATACAAAGATATTAAAGGCTCGGAGCCGTTTACCTTGACTTCGTGGAGCAGGAGGTTGGGATTAATTAAACCCTTACTCCCACTCCCACTCCCCACGAGCAAAAGAGCCCTTACCCCCACGTGCCATTGACTTTCACGAGATCTTAATTGGAAACCTTACGCTCTTATTATCCTACACAAAGTTTCTTTCGTTCGCCAAAGCAAAAAGGGCTGGAACGGAAAAGAAAATTAATCTGTAAACGTTGTGTGATAAGCTGACGCGGGCAGTAAAGAGGCTTTTAACAATTATTAAATGGTTATGAAATCGAAGACTCTCGTAGTTGTTAGACGTTATAAATACTAAAAAAATGGATTTTATCGCGTGAGGTTTGATGCACCCGACGTTCGGCAATGTTACAACCCTCGTTGTCCTGGGTAGATTAAAGTGCTGCTGTAGTATAGAAGTACCAGTGAGTAATTTGAAAACAGGATTTGTATCTCTGGTGAAAACAGGACGGGCGACTGGCCCCCTCCTAATTTTATATTTTATTTTCTTAAAAAATGTGTAGGCAAACTTACGTAATTTAACTTGGTATTCACTGATTGGACGTGTAGCTACATAAAGTCCATGTTTTTTATCAAGTCTCTATGCTGATAATGGTTCTCGTGCAGTTGGGTCACTAAGACCCGCTCGGTTTTGGGTCGACCTTAATCACGGCTCAGCCCCTGTCCGGTAGCCTCCAAGTCGATGTTCAAACCTAGCAAGGACTCTTGTTGCCCCTGTGGTTCAGTTCTCCCCGAGTAATGTCCTTCGGGCGCAGTTCAGCGGTTCGAGCCTTGTTCGGCGTCAGCCAGTCGACTGTGCACTCCGGCGACGAATAACCGGGGGAGTGGGGGGGGGGGGGGGGGGAGGGGGGGAGGGGGGGGGGTTGGAAACGATATACGGTTTCCTATTATAGGGGGTGGTTGTTGATCTGATATCAGCCGCTCTTGAAACGACCCGTTGGCAAAGGACGCATCGGTCACCGATAAATTCGAACTGAATTACAGCTTACATTAGGTAGAGGTTGCGCAAGCGATTTTGAACCCTTAACCAGGCAGACGGGGGAATGGATAAATCCGGCCAAATCTGGTAGTCAGGGCGCGAGTTCGGCCCGCTGGGTTTTCTTGCCAGTGCCACGCGGTAAGGCGTTGGCCTGTGGCGGCCATGTTCACGTAGCCAGAGAGTGGACAGTTTTGTCCTTGAGTCTCTTCGTTCACTCCAGGCTGAAAGAACGATAATTATCGTTATACCTACCTGGTTTGACGGGTTCGTCCGCTGTAGGTGACATCTCACCAAGTCTCCTTGAGAGGCAGTAAAAATGATGTATTAAAAATGATGACTTGCTATAAACAGCAAGTGCGCTGGAAAGCCAGTGGGGCTCCCTCGCTCGCTGTATCACAGTTTTGGAAAGATTTCTCCTTCCACTAGATTGGTCAGAGCTCGAGGTCAACTGTATAAACCTCTATCTTGTGTGAAACCCACGGCGTTCTTTGCCCGCGGTCACCAGGGTCGGTGGCCAATGTGCTATTTTAAATGTAGATTACATCAGGACAATATCTCTATGATTTCTTTCAAAAACTAGGCTATAAGATCCCCCCGATAATTCGCCGGATACAACACTGCTTTTGATTAGCGAAATGCCCAAGAATCGCCCGAGAAAATTCTTTCATTCAATCACCTCTTCTCGGAAATCTCGGATGGGAGCTAAGACATAAGTTGGGCCGGTCCCGAATCAAGCTGGCCTCATTTCCCGAGTTTCATGGAACCATTAACCACAAGTATTGAGCGTACTGCAGGTCGCTCATTGGTGACCCGACAGATATAGCTTCCTCTTCACCTTCATTTACTTGGATTTTCAGCGCGATGTAGGCGTACTGGCCGGAGGCGTAGCGGTCCTACACACGGTGTACAATGAAATTCGAAGTTTTGCCCCACTAACAAAGGGCCCAGTGAGGAACGTTTGCATTAATTAGTAACGAGAGACTTTTGATAGTGACGCGGAGGATAGAGCGGCGGGGGAGTATCCATTCCGTTACCCGTTACTTGGGCGGTTATACGGCTTAAGCCGCCATAAAGAGGGTGGCTAAAGCGGCGGCAATTACGCCGTTTCTGCGCGTTCTGCGAATATTACCATTTCAAACGACCACGCTCTTAAAACTCGCCCACCAAACAAAGCCATTCATCAACATTTTAATTAATTTAAATCTCTTATGGAAATTTATTAGATACGTGAATAGCGCGCTATTGCTAATGGATTCACCTGCAGCGATTCGCATTTGCTAAGCCTGCGAAAAGCGCCAATTTGAATAATATGCTAGTCGTATAAAGCTGTAAAATTGAAACACATTTTCAGTTATAATTCCGGCTGCTATGGACATATTTTGATATACGTACTATTTTACGTCAAACCGACCTTGCATCCAGTATCATCCAAATTGATCCTAATTGTGATCAAGAGG
Organism: Micropterix aruncella; assembly: GCA_944548615.1. NCBI lineage: Eukaryota > Metazoa > Arthropoda > Insecta > Lepidoptera > Micropterigidae > Micropterix > Micropterix aruncella. Next base: position 13,756,590 of record OX155950.1, read on the forward strand.
ACTATGCAGTTGTTTATACTCTTTGTGAAATGTCACAATGGGCGGGTTTATTGTCATATGACATCTCTTATACCAACCCTGCTATGACATCGACTCCTGCAGGCGAAACCGCCACCCCGGGAAGTCAAAACGATATAAGAACGTTCTTTTAACCGTAGGGTGAATGAAGAGACTTAGGGACAACATAGTCCACCATCTAAGTACGCCAACAAGCCCATAAGAATCCGACGCCCTTCCGCAGGTAGGTATTCGAGGTATTCCTCCAAATCAATCAATCTTCTGATCCCAACTGCATCTGACTACAGATTACAGGCATGGCAGAAACTCACAGCGGCCCTGGCAGGTTAAGCCCCTCTTCGAGGAGGTTACCAGATGGGAGTTAAACCGTGAGTTGGATAGGCTAGATGGCATTAAAATTGGCCAACACCACCCCAGCTGTGCGGAACCATAAGGAACTAAGAGGATCAAGAGTGCTTAGGGATGGACATCGATGTCCGATATATCGAAAACATCGATGGTTAGAGATCGATTACATCAGTGGTGCCTTATCGATGTTTGGGCACCATCGATGTTCCCCCGTCGATATTTCTCATCTATACATTGTGTTTTCTTTTGCTCCACATATGAATAATAATATTTTATGAAAGTTGATATTTCTTAACACTTAAACTGCTGGGGCAGCAAAGAGGCCGAACGGCCTATTGCAGTGGTTGACAGATCTGCACGTAACCCTTTTGGCAGGCCTCCATATATATATATATATATATATATATATATATATATATATATATATATATATATATATATATATATATATATATATATATATATATATATATATATATATATATATATATATATATATATATATATATATATATATATATATATATATATATATATATATATATATATATATATATATATATATATATATATATATATATATATATATATATATATATATATATATATATATATATATATATATATATATATATATATATATATATATATATATATATATATATATATATATATATATATATATATATATATATATATATATATATATATATATATATATATATATATATATATATATATATATATATATATATATATATATATATATATATATATATATATATGTACATGTCTAACATTATCAATTATTAGGCAATAAGAGAGAATTCACAAAAAAGCCATATTGCTTTATACTTTTTTAATTGTTATTTTTTTTAACAACTATGTTGAATGATACATAATATCAATGTTGTCATCTCTATTATTGATTTTCTGACCCATTGTGAATAATACATGAAATGCTAATGGCTCATTAGTAGCGGAAAAAATACTATGAATGTGAATTCAACCATCACTAGTACACAGCCGGGTTCGTGCCGTGCTGCGGCCGGGTTCGTTTGCCCGAGAGCGGCCCCGCACCTACGACTACGTGGCGGGAATCCTGATTTTTAACACGCTTATTAGGTCGACCTGTATGTAACTAACTATGTAATGGAATCTAAGGTAACTAATTTAACCATCTTCCAAGGATCGTAGTGTCATGAAAATTGGCAGATGTATGTAGTTCTGATGACAATACAATAATATGGTACTCTCGAACTGATCTGATGATGGAGTCGGAAGATATGAACTGGAAATTCATGATGGAACATCGTATCATAGCTGTGTTTGGACTTGTTAGAAAAGTCTTGGAATGAACTTTGACCATGATTAGGTTTCAAGGTCTGATGATGTGGTTTTTACGTGCATTTAAAAAAGCGTGTTTTTAGTGTTTTTTAAAACTATTAATTCATTTTTATTCTTCAACGCGCGAGTCAACGTTTTTTTTCCAGCGGGCGCGCGCTTTGATCCAGCACGTACATACATAGATACAAGTAGATGACACGTTGAAATCTGAAAGTTCCATGGTTTTGTTTAGATGTGTGTACCTCGGACATACGTATGATTAGTTACTTCTTAGAAAAGTAAAGTAAGTAAATTAATTTTTGAGGTGAATTTTGAATGATTGTAAAGAAGGGGAGTTTCTTTTAATTGCTGGGAGATGGTTTCAGTCTTGCACCATGGACACAGAAAGAGTAACAATAATTATTATGAAGAGCAAATTTGATTAAATTGTCAGAGGCTAATCAAAGTACGAAACCGCAGCAACTTAATGGTTCGAAAAGCTCGTGGAGATAAGATGGTGTTGATTGGGAGAGTACACGATAGGGGAAGCATTTATATAAACATTTCTCCTCTGGCTTACTGGCAACCACTTTTACAGTGCCTTATATTATGATCATACTTACCTGTCCATATTAACGATGATTTTGTTGTTTACCAGCCTGGGAATCAATATCAACTAAGAATCTTGTTCTTGACAGAGTTAATACCAGCCTTAAAATCTATATTTAATAATTGTTTAAAGAAAGGCATATTTCCTAGGCACATAAAAATAGCATTTTATTTCTTCTGTTTATAAGAAAGGTCCCAAAAACAGATCCAAATAATTATCGATTAATTTCGATACTACCGGCTCACTCAAAAAAATGCATAGCAGAATATATGAGTTTATTACTAAATTTAATATCATAACTGCAAGCCAATTCGTATTTAGGAAAAACAATCTACTGGAATGGCTATTGGTGAACTGACCAAATTTATATTAAACGCCATGGATACATCGTCTAATCCTGAGAGTATTTTTGTGACTTATCGAAGGCATTCGACTCAGTAGGTCAAAGTTTATTTATCAAGAAATTAGAATGTTATGGGATACGAGGAAACGCCTCGTCACTTATAAAACCATACCTAGAAAATAGACAACAATTAGTTGAAGTCCGTGGAGTTAGGTCACAGACGAGATATATCACCTATGGAGTGCATCAGAGATCTATTTCAGGGCCGCTATTGTTCACACTCTTTATAAATGATGACTGAAGCAGTGCTGCTAGTAAAAACAATCCTTTATGCAGACGATACTAGCTTTTTAGTAAAGGATAGAAATATAAATGATCTCTCCGATACAATTGAAGACAGTTGTGAAACACAGTCATTGATTTTGTGACGGACACAAAGTTTCTAGAAGTGACTTGGGTATCTCACATCAATAATTTATGTAAAAGTCTGTCATCTGCGGTATTTGCTATCCGAATTTTTTTTCTTAGCTGGGGAATGTTTCCACTCGAGGCTGTCGTATGTGATCCTTGTTTGGGGGTATTCCACGGACAGTAGCCGAGCATTCGTCCTCGTCCAAAAGCAGGCGATGAGGACGATAGCCGCTGTACGGAGGCTCACACATTGCTAGCCTCTTTTCAAGAAATACAAAGTTTTTACTATGGCGATGGTGTATATACTTAGTTGTTTAGTGTACCCTAAAAACAACATACACGATTGTACGTTTAACATGCACGTACATAATCACGACTTTCTTAGCAAAGCCAACATGCCCTCGCCAAAATCCGACTATGATCCAAAAGTCATTTGTGTATTTCGCCTTTAAACTCTTTAATAACCTTCCAAAGACAATACGAGAATTAGAACCAAAAATATTTAAATATAGAGGTAAACACTGGCTCATCACACATGATAATTTATAAGAAAAAATATTGCAACATTTTTAATATAGGTACATATTTAATATGAAAAATAATAACGTAGGTCTAAGATACCATCATTATTCTAATTTTAAAACATACGAGTCGTTGTTACAGTTAGTTGATAATATTTAATTATTTATTATAAATATTGTCCTTTTATGAATGTGGTTATTCAGCATTTATCTTCTATTTTGTATGACTTTGGTTATTTTTAGTATTATTTTTACAAATTATTCGTTGCATCAGTTTTTGGCTGTTGATTTCTCTGATGAAAAAAGAGAATTACATATTTCTTGCATTTATATTTTGATTATTGTGTTTTAAACAATTAGGATGATGATATTTTTGGATAAATTAAAGACTATTGACTTATTGTCTGTCTGTTATCGAATGTTTGTCTGTATATCTGTCAATCACATGTATATCTGTCAAATATCTGTCTGGCCTGTGCCAGATATAAAATCAGGCACCATCCGATAATGAATATTACTTGGGAATACTTTCTTTTCGCTACTTTTGCAGGGAGAGCGGACAGACGGAGGATACCGAAAAGGCTGGATTAAGATACGAGAAAAAGGATTGGGCCAGCGATGACCCCGGGCAACGCTATTTCATCAGAAGCGAAAGCACGAATATCTAGCGAAGGATGCGGATGAGTTTAATTTTCCCCACGTTTAGTCGATTGTATGTGGATGGAAAAATATTCGGATGTTTACATTGGGAAACAGTTTTCGCATTTTTAATTGGAAACCGCAGGGGCCACAGTAATATACGTATGTATATTGCAAGGTTTATTACTCTCCCGGTCATCCAACCGACGAGGAGGGAAGTATCGTGAACGGATTTTTTTTTCGAGATGTATACGGAAATATCTAATTTGAGCCCCTTTGAGGCGATTAAGACCATTTCCAGATGGAAGTCCCTCTGTGTGTGTGTGTGTGTGTCTGTCTGTCCGTGTATATCTCTCCTAGATAGTGCCCAAACGCTTAATCCAATTGAGTCGAAATTCGGCATGCAGACATCATTTGGTCATCGCAAGGGTTGAAATCGGTCCACACAGTGGCGTATAATACACTTAAAAGGTCCACCAGGGTGCACACTAGTCATATTTCAATCATGAAATATTGGTCTTAGAGACATGAAATTTGGTTCACTGATTCCTTGTTGGGACGAAATCAGATTGTCGAGTTTTGGCTGGAATATCTCATGCCCAAGCTACACTAATAATATTTAAATGACGCCATACATTTTAATCATATATTAAAGCAATCATTTTAATCATATATTAATCATTTATAATCTGTTGGTGCTCGGCCCAACCCCGCTCTTAGCCAAGAAACGAACCGCACAGGCGGTTGCAGCGCGTAGCCCAACTGGATTTGTCCGCCGCCAAAAGAGGGCGTTCATAGGTTTTATTAATATATTCAGATAAAATCCGTCCTCCCCCCCTCTGAGACGATTAGGACCATTTCCAGACTGAAGTCTGTCTGTGAGTCTGTGCGTGTGTGTGTTTATGTGTGTGTATGTGTATTCTTCCACGTTAGCGCCTAAACGCATCATCCGATTGAGCTAAAAGGCATTCAGACATCTTTCGGAGCAAGAGTTGAAAAGATTGTAGTTGAAATCGCTCCACCAGAGCAGTTACTGCAGTTAGAACTACTGGTACACAGATGCTTTGTTGAACCGAAAACACTTTGTGAAATGTTGGTTGGAATATCTCGTATACAAGCGACGCGAAAAATATTTAAATTTTGCTATATTTAAGAAAATACTATATATTTTTTAGAAAAATACCATTTTACTACCTCGGAAAATACTACAAATATACTACGAATTGGCGTGGGAGGGAAGGTTGGGTTGGCGCGGGGGAGGGGGGCACGTTGTCTACTTACCGGGAAAGTCTTAGTGTGACAAAACCGATTTTTTTAGGTTTATATTCCATCGGTTGTATGTAGGTAAACAGTTTGCAGAGATTCCATTTGGCACACACTCAAGTGGGCGGCGTTAATTGAGCGAAATGCGCGCTGAAAGTGCTGTCGGGCGCTTTCAGGAAATGGAACTCATTTGAATACACTTACACGGAGTGATTGAATTGAGTTTGAATGTGAGATTTATTAGCTCTACCACCTCGAAGAGCTAATTTGCGCCCGCACTCCCCTTCCCAGTCAGGCACATGCTGAAGCTCAAATAGATGGAATTGGAAAGGGTTACTTATAAGCACATTGTTAGAATGCCAAGGAGTTTTACATTTTCTTAAAGTTTTTAAGATTTGTTTTATTTACCCAAAGTTTTCGTAATTTGGATGATCAACTCCTTTAACGAAATATGTAGGGTGTTAACTGAGAATTAGGAATTATTTAAAATGCATATAGATTTGTCATGAATAAAGCAGCAAAGAGGCCTAAAAATATCATGTTGACTATTAAAAAAAAAAGAAAATTCACCTAATTGATCTCTGTTTATTTACGGATGTTACATTTTCATATGATGACTCAATTTATCTTATTAAGCATCGGAAAATTACCAGCATTAAATAAAGAAATCTGTTTAATTTCCAGATGTATCATAAGTTAAAATATTTGGCGACACTTTGTATAGCCCCTGACAAAACTTCGAAAGAAGTGTAAATTTGGGGAAATACGCCTCCATATTCCAAGCGAAGGTATGCGCCATTATTGAATGTGCGGATATCAACCTCCATAAGAAATACGCCAACCACCGTATCTATATCCACTCGGATAGTAAGGCAACTCTTATGGCACTAGCATCGAATACCATTCATTTAAAGCTAGTGCAAAACTGCGTATCACTGCTGAAATCCCTGGGCGAAAAGAACAGGGTAATTCTAAGATGGGTTCCCGGCCATGCAGGAATCGAGGGAAATGAAAACGCCGACTAACTTGCTAAGACGGGAGCAAAGGGAACGTCATACGGCCCTGAACCTTGCTGAAATAATCCGTCAACCACTGGAATAACACGCCAGGGTTGAATCATTCCAAAGCGCTAATTAAGGCTTACGACCGTAAGGCCCGTGAGGCCTTGTCGCTAAATAGGAACAATCTACGCATACTGGTGAGGGCGCTCACGGGGCCACAAAAATGTGCAGGTTCTGCCAAGGGGCAGAGAAAACTCCCCTGCACCTCAAGTGCGAGTGTGGCTTGTTGATGCGTAAAAGTTACACCCACTTGGGTGGTCATTACCTCCAACCTGAGGAGGTAAAACAATATGGCGCCAAAAGCCTGTGTCGGTTCTTAAATGACAGGAGGCTTAGCGCAGAACTATAGTAGGTGGCGAACACAATATATCAGCAATGGTCGCAGTGTTACAAGGCTCATAAAGACCTTAGAAAAGCCCCACACAACAAATTAAAAAAAAAATAGCCCCTGACAGGCTAAAAACGTGGTTGTATTTTTAGGAACGACGCGATGTCTCGTTTTCTAATTAAAACTCCAACCGGGCTGGGTAATATTCCGATATAATAATACGTATAAATATTACTGCAAGAATCATACAAAGATATTCATTTTCGCTTACTTGAAATAGAATAACTTAATGAATATGTTAATTTCTATACACGAGTACGTCGATGATGTTGTTATTTTTTATGAAAAATAAACTGAATCGTGATGGTAAAAAACAAAACGTTATTTCGTACGTACTTGCGAAGTTTTTTATAACACTTTATCACATATATTAAACGAAAGCTATACAAGTGTAACATTATATTACATTAACATATACTATTGACCTTTTCCGAGAGTATAGAGTGTTGAGTGTAAGAAAAATGTTTGTGCTAGTAACTCTCACTAAATTCCAGAGTGAGTTAGGAGAACAGGAAAAAAGCCAGCAATCTCGTGTGACAAGAACATTGAAACAAACAAATTTTGCAATACCACTCAGGAGATCCGCTTTTGGCCAATCCAGTTTCTCTCATCTTGCCCCCAAATTTTATAATTGCCTACCACCAAACATTAAAGACATTAAAATTTTCTATAGATTTAAAAATAGTTTGAGTATCTACCTCTTAAATTATACAAATGCAGATATTGAACACCTTATTAGATAATTCAATCTTTATAATAAAAACATAATAGTATATGTAGTAATATAAATTGATTATTTCTAAATATAATTTTATTTTTATTTTTGTGAATTCATTTTGTATATTAATAATACATATTAATACTTAATAATACATATATAAATATATATTAATTTTTATCATGTTTTAAAATAAAATAATAGGTTATTGACAATTTTCATGACATTTTCTTACGAATTTTTAATTAGGTAATTAAGATATTTCTGTTACGTTATGTATGATTTTGTTTATTTATATAAATATAATATTATAGATTTCTTAGGATAATTAAAATAAATTGTCTACCTTGGAACAGGCGACAGCCTAGTTAGGTTAAGACTTTTGTATATTGAATCTACTCATAATTTGAAATCAATAAATAATTTGTAATTTGTAATATTACAAGTGTAACATTTTATTCTACACAAGCTAAGCTAAAATATATGGCAGAAAAAACCCACCCCCACACGATAGTGATTGTGTCAATTAACTATGATAGCAAAAGTTGTCTAATTTAGTATTTTATAGGATTTCCGTGGTAATAAAGTAGGTATTTTACAATATGATGTAGTATTTTCTTAAATACGGCGGTATTTAAAAAAAAAATCTTTTGTATAAAGATATTCCAACCAAATTCACAATGTGTTTTCGGCCCTACGACGCATCTGTATACCGAATTACAAGTCTCCGACTGCAATATTTCGGGATTCAAGTATGACTGGTGCCCCCTCTGGTCGAACGATTTCAACTACAGACTTTCCAATTCTTGCCATGACTGAATGATGCCTGCATGCCGAATTTCAGCTCAATCGGATGAAGCGTTTAGGCGCTATCGTGAACGATACACACGCACAGACACACGCACACACACACACATACACATACACAATCTCACAGACAGACTTCAGTCTGGAATTCCGGTCCTAATAGCGTCAGGGGGGTCAAAATGCATATTTCTGTATTAATCTCAACAAAAATCATCAGCGCGTTCACAATCCTTTCCTTAGGCAGCGAAAGTAACATGACCATTCTCCTTTAATAAATTTGCTATAACCTGTGCCATTTCGCAGACAAAGTAAAAGCAGTGGTTCACTTGCCATGTTCGTAATGGTATTTTAAGCATAGCATTAAAACAGGAATTAAGTGCCTAGTTTCATGTCTGTGACTCCTGAACCCGCCGAAACGAGCGGTTGGGCGTGATCGCCGCATGATTAACAGTCCCGCCCGCCGGCCAAATGGAATTAACAATTCACGGCCGTTAAATTGTTTTGAAATATTAAAAGGGATAAAGTCTCCATGATTAATTAGTTATGCGTGGGGCTTTCTAGTTCAGCAGCGCATAGTGTGATTTCCGCAATCTAGCTGCTGTCCGCCCGTCCGACACACCCCTTATGTCAAAAACGAAGACATAGCATTACAAAGGAAATAAGACCCTTCGGCTACCTAACCACCAAATTTGGTTGCACATCAGAACATCATTGACTATGTAACGACCAATATTGGCGGCTTGTTCCCGGAGCGCACAGTAATATTATTTTCTAATTCGAAAGCATCCTAAAATCCATACTAAATATCTCATTATTACCATAGATACATAGACGTCCGCTAAAATAATTTCGCGCGTCATTTCGCGGATATTTTGGGTAAAATACCATTGACAAACATCATCATTTGTGTTTTCGAGAAATCATCAAAAATTTTATTGGTTTATGAGCTAATATCTAAATATGTTTTTATGTAAATAAGCAAAACCAAATATTACCTTTGATAGAGAATCTAATAAAGATCATGATAGTATTTACAATTTCTAAATAAGGTTCCGTATTTTTCCGTAAGACAAGTACCTACACGTTAGAAATGCCGAGTTTTTTTCACTTTTTCGAATTTCTCATATTTATTCATAATTATCTAATTATTTTACAAAATGAGATATTCTATATACGAAATTTCAATGCGATCATTGCACAGTTATTCTTTTTATGATTGCTATAGTAGTTCCATAGTTATAGTACTTTTTGTCGAGCGCGGCGATATTGCAAGAAATTCCTATAAATTGCCGCGGTCTGACATGAAATTATGCCGCTACTCGAAGGGCTAAATTACTTCTTTATTAAGTATTGTATTGATGATGATGATGATGACTGAGTTTGGGGTTGGTTGTCAGTATTATGACACTCGACTTGGCTCTCGATGTGGAGCCTTTGTACGGACGCCGTGATACTGTAACGGGTCAGTTCCACTCAGCGGAAAGAACAAGATATCACACCGAGCTTCGGCCGCACAAAAGATGACGAGTCTCCGAGATAATATGGGACAAAAATTCTGAATACTGCTCGTATTTAATACTAATGATTATCGTGTAGTTAAGCCACAAGAATCGCTCGTTTTCTTGGGTCTGCCTAACTTACAGTTCAACTACTATCTGGTAGCCTTTTCGAATATAGTCGAACCTGGAAAGCACTCCGATTTCCCTTGTTCGGCATGGTGGATCGGATTCCTCTGGGGGACAAGTCCTCCGGGCGCTGTTGGGCGGTTTGCGCATCGTGCGGCGTCAGTCTCACGACTGTCCACTCCGGTGAATAATCGAGGGGGGGGGGTCTGGAAATGCTCTTATACTTTTGCTAAGCAGCGGTGGTGGTTGTTGACATAACTTGGGTTGCGGTTCGACCACCATACCACGCAGCTGGTTGGGGGCCACGGAGAGTTCAGAGCCAAACTATTTGACTTTGGACTTGCCGATGACCCCCGGTGCGCCTGTGGGTATGGTCGCCAAACTGCGGAACACGTAATTTGGTCTTGCCTAATTCTAGCGGCTGCACGGGAGAAATTGATGGATGCAGTGGGCGCGTGCGTTGGGCGCTCTCCGATTTGCTACCCGGATTTGGTCAGTTGTAGGAGCTGCTTCCAGTCGTTTGGCGAGTTTGTGGAGCACTGGGTGGCTTCTTGGGAAAGCATGAGGCCTCGGGATACCCCCCAGGGGGTACCCTCTTTCTTGGTGGCGTGATTCGGCGGCTACTTCCAGCCCGAAGTGCCCATCTTGTGTCCGTCTCTTTACCGCCCCGAGAGGCGTTTCGTTCTTTGCAGGATCCAGGGATTCCTCCCCCCGTGGCTGCTCCGAGACCTGCCCACGGACAGTGGGCCTTCACCATCATCGTTCTGGAGCGTCCTCTACCCTGCTTACCGGCTCCTAAATTTACGCTATTTGTTGTTTTTTTTTCCTTTTGTGAATATGGTAAATTTAGTAATATTTTTGTAAATTTTTCTTTTGTATATACCTTTTATTATAAATAAATGGGTTCTCGGGGCGGTACGGGGGGGGGGGGGGGTGGTTTACCCTATTTCACCCCCTGCGCGTTTTACCCATCTGGTACGCGCAAGGTTGTCGTAGCACGACATCCCGGGCAGACAAGACGACCCTCGTCGTTATAACTGCCCGGGGTGTGGGCGGGGTTTGCTGCCCTCACCTATCGCCTTGAAACTCTTAACTGTTAGTTAGAGTGCACAGTCGATTGGCTTACGCCGCACTTTGCGCAGACCGTCCAGGAGCGCCAGAAGTTTGATTCCCAGGGAAAACTGACCATAAGGCCAGATTCCTACCCAGGCTCGCACTTCATGCGTGGAGGCCGTCGGATAGGTGTTGACCCGTGAGTGGGACCAACCCTGAACAGAATGGGTCTTCGTGGCCAACTCAGCAAGGGCCTAGTAACTCCCACCTCCCCCCCACACACATATGTTACATGCACACATACATGTAAACACTTCATAGTAACCCTACTATATGGGTTGTAAGAGTTGTCGTATGCCAATAAACCCGCCCATTGTCAAATTTCTCAATAAAGAGTGGAAATCTCCACAGTGTTCGAATGCTTTATAAAGATTTAACACAATTGTCTGGACTGCATAGACAACCGAAACCAGGGCAACAGAAGAACACTTCCAGATCTTGCACCTCAATGTACGGGGTGAAATTTCGTGACAGCTCCCCTACCTCGGATAGTGGAAGACTATCATGTAAGAGCTGCTCAGGAAAATATAACTAGCTCTGGAAATGAAATTGGGACTGCTTAGTTAGATCGGAACTTAGGGAACGGGAAGAGTAAAGCTTGGCACAACCCGCTTCTACACTGTTGAATAGTAAGCACCCGCACGGATGCCTGCGTATCTCTAATCGCAGTAATTATGTAAGTCAAAGTTTTAACTTTAAATCTATTCATGATTCTAGATTACGAAGTTTAAAGCAGTTTCTAATAAATGATTCCGAGTGTTATTATATTTATATTATTATTTTAACAGATAGTAGTAGTAGTAAACGGAGTAGGGGGCTTGTTCCAGCCCTTGATGTCACCTAGATCAATATCTTTTGTAACTGCCCACTTTGTGGTTAGCTCAGTGGTCAGCTAGTAGCCTAGTACTTCTTACCAGTCCAAGTAGATCACTCACCTTCAAGTTGGGCAGATAGCTGGGTTCGAGAAAGGCTCGTCCCAGTAAACTGGGTCTTTTTGCGGCGAGGCCTGGGCAGCGACCAACAATGTGTATGTTGTCTTCAGGTTCTTCGCCATATATTCGGCAGTTCTTGCTCTCGGTCAAGCCAAAATTGAATAGATGTGAAGGGTCGCGTGTCCGGTGAGGAGACCCATAGTCGTTCTAAGGTTCTTCTTGCTCATGTCAAGTAGGGCCTTGGTTTTCTTTTGTAGTGGTTGCTCCATCTTGGCTTTTGCCTGGCGACATCCCTGGCTCTGTTTCCAGGATGCCCGATGTTCCTGCATTTTAACAGGTTAAAATACATAGATTTATTTCACAATACTTCTTGCTATAATGAAAGGTGACGCGATAAAAGATTAGAAGACGTTTTATTGGTGATGTAATTTACTGGAGTTAGAATATTATATTTATTCAGTTATTATTAGAATTATGAGAAAACATGAGTTTAAATATAATTGTAAAGAAAATAAGATTATGAATTTGCTTAAAATTATGAATAAGAATATGAAAAAGCGTAGTTACACGATCCAACACGATCCGAACATCTCAAAACCCTTCAGGGTATATCTAGCATACGGGTTCTATCTCGATTTAACTTGTATTTTGGTAACTAAATAGGAAAACGACTGAAGGCGTTTTACATAGGCCGAAGGTCACAGAAATTCGTCGTTGTTATAGAAATAGACTATAGAACAAAAAAAGTCCGCTAATCTTTCACTTCCAATTTAAAAGTAAAACATAAAAACATATAAATAAAACATATGAAAGACTAAGGTAGAATCACTTATTTAGCAAGTAGGGAGACGCACCTTAAATAATATACTTGAGATCCGAAATCAGAGCAGAAATATGGCGGGTGAACGAAGAGCGACAACGAATGAATTGCTAAGCGATAATATCTGAAATGTACACTGTGTATAAAAATGTATTTATGTGATATTTTTCATTTATTTGATTATCTTTAGATTATTTTGTAGTAAATTTAATTATTTTCCAAACAGATACAGGTTGAGTTTTTAATTAGTGACTGTAGTAGGTAAATCAGTAAAAACAAGTAACTTTTGATAAAAAAATGTTTTTTTTTGGTAAATTTGAAAAAATTGACTAATAAATACGATTTTGACGAGCGATAAGCGCGCTGCACCATCTAGCAATAGATAAAATATCGTATCTTGCTTAACTTATTTTATACTGTTTTTCAAAACATAAAATTTTTCAAATGTTTAAAAAAAAATGTTTTTTATTATTTTTTTTGTTTTTACCAAAAAAAAATAACCAAAAGTTGTTTAATTGCTCGTACTGATTGACCCATATCAAGGATGTCACTAATTAAAAACTCAGCTCAGCAAACTCAGCAAAAACTTTAACATTGTTTATTTTTATGTTCGATTACTTTCTATTCTATTTGTAATATAATATTCTGAGTTTGCTTTGTGTCATAGTTTGTGATATTTAGATTTGATACATTTTGGATTATTATAAAGTACATATGTTTACATTGGGTATTCTCACTACTTTTTCGATATTTTATATTATGCTTTCAAAGTCCTTTCCTTAAGGTATATTATTATATTTATATCCGCAGTTGTTGACTGATCTTTTAATGGAAGAATGCTGTTGCAGACAAACCTCCTACCAGTTTTTGCAAGTCTTTGTTTGATAAGTCGAACATTCATATATTTTTACGTGTGTTATGGCAATCGATGTCAGATATCTTTGTTAGGTCATCCTTGTTAGCGCCCAATGATTAGTCGCGATCTAGGGAATATGGATTGCACAAGGAAATATATTAAAAAGAATAAAAAACACGACTGCCGTTACAGAAAATGACAGTTGCATTTATAATTATATTTATTACGGTTTATTATGAAATATTTGGGGTTAGTGTATTCATCTATTTAGATAGATGAATATTCCCGGAATGTACTCAATCAGATCATTCATTTGACACTAAACACGATATATTTACGTTAATTTATTGACATTTGGACATTTATTATTTCTGGCGGCCGCGAAGAAGAAGAACGAAAAAAATAAATAAAAATAAACAGTTGTGTTATGACATTCATAATTATGAGTGTCATAACACAACTAACACGTTACACGGCGAAATCGAAGACGCTGCTTTCTCATTATATGAGAGCAAGGGGTCGTCGCACATATCCTATGTCACTCGGGATGACTTAACAATTATAACAATACCACACACTTCTAAATCGGTTCAAGCGTATATAAGTTATGGTGGAATAAAGAAATTGAAAACATACATAGATGAACTCTGAACACATAACACTCCTATTTTGTTGGGCAGTCGTGTAAAAATATCATACTGTGCGGCGCAAATTATTTATTTCGCTGATTAATAGTCCAGCTGGGTTGGGTTGGTCGATTTGAAGCCAGCGGGCCGCTGCTGCTTAGTTACACTATTAATTTGTTATTGTTCTCCAGCCAGTTGACAGATTCCCGCATGTACGCGCTTTCCCGTCGCCACCGAGACATATTGAAGCCGTGACTTGATTAATCGAATGGCCATTGCGCTTGTTTCCGCTTTGTTCTCGCGTTGCAATGCTTTATTTGGGTGAGTTGCAGCTTTCCGGAGAGACTTTGCCACACGATTTACTGCCACCGCAATATCACCGTACTTTTATTCCGTGCGGTCTTAATCATTGATCGAACAGTAACCTATTTCTAGGTCTTTGGTAACTATGTTTCTATGTTTCAATAGTAGGTGGATAATACCATTGATTATATAGCGTATTAAATTGCTCAGTATTGTACTACAATTTGGCAACCATGATTTTACTACGAAACGCTACGTGTAGATAACACTCTTCTAATCTTCTATTATTATAATAAATATGGGGACTTTTGTGGTATACAAGTATGTCGGCGTACTGTAGATTGCGCTCTAAACACGCCTATTCGGTATAAAATAATATTGCAATATTAAATTTAAAAAAAATCATACGTGTTATCATTTTATTATAATTTACATGAGGATGTCAATTTTTAATTTAGTGTACAGGTTTCAGTATGTAATTATTACGCACTTTTAAGTTCAGATGCTGTTCAGAATTTATTTCTGTGATGTAATCAATTAATATAAAAATACGATAGATGACACTAATAACTAAATGTTATTATTGTTATCATTGCTTTAATTATTGAATTTTTATAATCGATCAATCTTTTTAAAAACACATTAATTATCAATGTTATTATAGATGGCCAAATAAATTTCAATTAATTTCTCAATCAATGCTATTAGCGCCACCTGCATTTCGCAGGCACAGACGTGTTGCCAAATCGTACTATGGAGTCAATCAATCTAATACCGTATATACATAATCAATCATAATTCTTACAACGAATTCTAGTCCTGAAACACGCTTAGAACACCGAACTGAATCGCTACCTATAGATGAAATGTCCTTTCGTTTGTCTTTTTTAAAGAAATATGTTTTTAAATTGCACTTGTTTCCACATTATACAATATTGCTGTAAAAAGAAGTCGTTTGGGTATCAAAATCCCAGACTTTTTAAATCGCAGTTCAGAAAATACTTTACATCAGAAAGTTAATGATTTAATAAGGTTGTGACTTTTTTGCAGCAATTATGAAAGCACCTCCTGCCATTTCAATCGGTGGCTCTATCTTAAAGCACTAAAATCCGCACAACTCTGCCTTAAGGGGGACCTATCTGTTAAATTATATCACGCAGGATGTACGGGTTGTCGGAATTATCAGGTTTCTAATGATTCTGGGTAGCTTGGGTAGTGTTGGCTAATTTTATGTAGGTAACCTTGCCTTGCCCAACTTACGATTGCCATTATACAGTAGCTTCCTCGTAGATGCACTTAGCCTGTTAATCAAACTACGCGATGGACAATGCTGGATGGAAATGTATATTTTTCAATACTTGTCAAGCACGCTTACCCGTCTAGAGATATGCTCGTCAAGCAACATCAGTGCGCTACGACACGTCATGGCGAGTATATGCGACACGAGCGGTGACAGCGGCGTGCGGCGGCCGCGGCGGCGGTGAGTAGCTGCGGCCTGCGAGCGGCGCGCGCGATGAAATCACTACGACTAGGGATAGTGATTATACACTATTGCTGGTATCTTTATACAAAAATCCGCCGATACTATGGGACATTAAGTTGAAGCATTATAAAGGCAAGAATAAAAAGAATATGGCACTCGCTTATATGCTGACTATTTAAAAAGGCATAAAAGTGATCTCAACATTGAAGAATATGCTAGTGTCCTGTTTTTCAATATTTGGTAGAAACAATTCTAAACCAGTGAGTGTCAAATGCTTGTCTATGATCCATCCAATTTTTTTAAAATCAGTGGTCCCTGCTACCTACTTGAAAAATCTTTTAAAAAGTTTATACGTAAATCCGTCTCTTAACAAATACCATTGCATAGACCCAGGGGCGGATCTATATAAGGGCTTTTTGGGCTGCAGCCCAGGGCCCCGTGAATATAAAGGGCCCCAGCCTCCATCGAAAATAATGGACAATATTGTGAATTAAAAAACAAAATATCTTTTTCAAAAATTCTATCATAAGTTTGGCAACCCTGAGATCAAATTCTCACATCTATTCCGGGGGACTCCCCGCCGCTTGTTTTCAGTGTATTTTCTCGAAAACGCAGTCATTCGCAGCGAACAAGCTTCATGTATCAATTTCTCGGTGGATGGGGCGGACCGCTAGCGACAAAATTCTTTTGCAATACCTTTTTTAAAAAATTCTTTATTCATAGAAATAACATCTACGTATAGCAGTTGAGTTCCTACCGTGGCTAGTGCCTTGTGGGCAACTAGTAATGAATGTTCGTTTGAATTTTACTTATATTAACTAGCTTTACAAATAATATTACTACTTGCTCAATTAAGCTACTAATTAAGATATTATTACTATTAGTATTAATGTTGTATTGTCTATTTTATTGAAAAGTTAAATGTTTGTGTGTGTCAGTTGTGTTTGTGTGTCTGTCATATTAAACAAATAATTGTATTGTCCTCTTTTTTTATACATTGTGACTAGACATCATTATCGAAAACATTTTTTTGGCAAAATGGCAATTAGTTGATTAATTAGGCAGGCCCCCAAGTAATATTAGCCCGGGGCCCCACAAACGCACGGTCCGCCCCCTTCTTTTGTTGTTTTCTTGCACAATTGTAAGAGCAAGAAGCGTTATATCTGCTTTAAAAGAAGTTCTGGACTTTTAACTCCACCACACTCCAAATACAGCACTGTTTTTGCACAAGCTCCGAAGAGGCTGGGTCACTCTGAGGGGACTAAAATGCAAATGAGTGTGAATGCTTGAACATTTCATCAAGCCACATAAAACATGCTTGTCAAACACGTAACTGTTTGACAAGCCATTTTGACATCTAGGGAGGCCCTAAGAAAGTACGGTTCAAATTGATTGGGAAGCGCGCAGTAGTGGGAACAATAACAGGCCTGCGCTGCTGATAAACGTTACTCTTGACGGCAATAATAGGATGGCAGATACCTATGTAACAATGGATCGTTACATTATTTTGAAATAATGAAGGTACATTTAAAATAAACTCTAAAAATATAGCAAAGCAACCAATAATAGTTTCGTGATGTATTTTTCTTGGTTCCGCGAAAAGCTTTCTTCGAGTGGTGAATGTCCGCATCGCAAAGTGCTCCTCTAGGACGTTAGCTTTGATGCATTCCGATATAGGAGCGACTCTAAGCAAATAGGAAACGCCTGCTGTCGCAGCCGCTCTGCTAGCCTCCCCCGACTTTCACCGTCTTCTATATGTGTGACGTCATGGAGGCTTTAGTCGGCGAAAGGCTAGACGTATTTGCATGCCGGCTTCTCTGAAATTCACGCAACGGCGAGGCTCTTTCCTCCTGCTAAATTCTCCCGAGATTGCAGTCGGCAAACAGCTTATATATATAAGATAAAGCTATATTGGATAAAATCAATCGAATTGCATTATACCCGAGTGATTCTGATAATTCTAACCGATAACATTTATTCAGGCTGCAGTAAGGATTTTAAGCGGGGGGCGCCAGTTTTGCATGCGGCAGTCTTGCACAAATGTCACTTTTGACAGTTCCAAATCTGTTGAGGGCAGATTTGCAGGAGGCAACCTTGCAGGCGGCAACCTTGCAGGCGGCAACCTTGCAGGCGGCATTTTTGCAGACGGCATTCTTGCAGAAAGCAAACTTGCATACAAACCCGAAGTTAGCAACGTTTGAGAATGGCGCATTAGGACATGATTACATGAATAAAATAATTTTATATTATTTTACAAACCAAAAATAAAGCAGTAAAGCGGTCATATGTTATTAATTTTAAATTTAGAAAAAGAAGTAGCAAATTATCATGTCAGGGTAAATTAAAGTGGTGAATATTTTTACCTCTCCACATTTAATTACCGGCATCCTTGTAGTGGATGATTCAGTACATGAAACTAAACAAAAAAATGTTTTGTTTTTCTGTTAGGTTAGGTTAGGTTAGGTTTTTCTTTCCCTAAAATCGAAGTGACATTAATTACCGGCATCCTTGTAGTGGATGATTCAGTATCAAACTAAACATTAAAAAAAATGTTTTAAGTTTTTCTGTTAGGTTAGGTTAGGTTAGGTTTTTCTTTCCCTAAAATCGAAAGTTGATTGCTGAGATCCGCGATGGAGAGGACACTCAAAGAAGTGGACTGGGTTCCCTACATATGAAAACGCGGCTTTTGTCGATTTCTACTCTGGTAACATTAAATTTTAAATGCGATGTTTTGCTTCTAACTTCATTTTCTGCAAAAATGCCGTCTGCAAAAATGCCGACCCTCGAAACGTCAGTTTGACATTTGCAAAACTGCCTTCTGCAAGATTGCCTTCTGCAAAACTGCCGCCTGCAAGAATGCCGTCTGCAAGATTGCCGTCTGCAAATCTGCCTTCTGCAAGTTTGATGGGACCCTTTTAAGCAACATAGGCAGGCGGAAGTTGACGATAGTGAAGGAGCAATCCAGTTTACCACCAAATCAAGACAGACATTGAGGATACCCGTTCAGTCTTAAGATTTTTTTGTATGGTCATACAAAAAATTGTGATGTGTCCGTCCAAGACTTTCCGGCAAGTAATATAATCAATCAAAATCACAATAAATCAGTCACAAGCCCGTAAGAGGCCAACGCCTTAACCGCGAGATAGCCAGGAGTGTTACCCGGCGGGCCTACACTCACGCCCTTACTTCGAATTGTGACCAGTTTACTCCAGTCTCTCGATTGGTTACGAGTTCAAAATCGCTTGCGCGGTCCTCTCCCTTACGAAGCGGTGAAACGGTGTTTACCGAATCTATCGCGGACCACAGCATCCTTTGCCCGGCTGTTCACCCAGGATCGGGTCGTTTCAAGAGCAGTCGCCGTAAGGTCCGCAACCACCCCCGCTCTATAGGAAACAGTACTGCTTCCAGACTCCCCCGACTTTAGTCAGAGTGCACAGTCGATTGGCTTACGCCGCACGGTGCGCAGACCGTCCAGGAGCGCCAGAAGGTTGATTCCCAGGGGAAACTAACCATAAGGCCAGAGTCCTACCAGGCTCGCACTTCATGCGTGGAGGCCGTCGGATAGGTGTTGACCCGTGAGTGTGACCAACCCTGAACAGAATGGGTCTTCGTGGCTAACTCAGCAAGGGCCCATTAACTCCCTATATAGATATAGAAAATAACGAAAGTAGCATATTATTCATAATAGAAAGGCTATATGTATCTACAATAATAAATCTAAACATCGATCAATGGATCAGTCGATATCACCCGAAGCAGCAGCAATCAATCAGCGGCATCATCACATGTCACCGACTCT
This sequence comes from Micropterix aruncella, assembly GCA_944548615.1. Lineage (NCBI taxonomy): Eukaryota > Metazoa > Arthropoda > Insecta > Lepidoptera > Micropterigidae > Micropterix > Micropterix aruncella. Next base: position 13,776,600 of record OX155950.1, read on the forward strand.
TTTCTTTTGCCGGTTTAAGATCATTTATGGTTATAGTAAAATATGTATAGGGGAAATTGGCATTTCAGCAATTGGCACACATATTTATTATTAATTTATTCTCGAGAGCAATGATTCACCCCGAATTCACGACGCGGCTCCGATGTAATATTCACGGGCTCCCGTAGTTCATTGAGAGTACAATGGGGCCAAGGCGGAGTGGAAAATATTGGCGGAATTTTATTTTATTTAAGAGGGGCAACAACTCTCTTGAGTGCGCTACGTCTCCGATTGTAAATGTATATTATTATACTAGTATTTTGGTTTTTGGAATCTTATTGAAGAAGAAGTATGATGAAGTAACTTTTTTAGGAAAATTGGCAGGCCGACAAGGTTGCACACCATTGTGCGTGTGCGTATGTGTGTATATATGTGTGTGTGGGTGTGTATGTATGTGGTTGAGAGTGAGTTCAAGTGTGAGTCTGAGCGAGTGTGTGTGTGTGTGAGAGAGAGAGGGGGGGGGGGGGGGGGTAATATTTTCATTGTTTATGTAAATATTTACTTTATATATATATTTACGTAAATATTATACTCGTATTTATGCTGCATATTTCTTCCAGTCTTTGAAGTAGTTATATTGGAATGCAATATATAGCAGTGGTTTTGAAGAACCTTGCTTTTAAATTTTCAATTAAACGACATAAAATATGTTTTATAAGTTATAAGTACCAATTTATTATTATATTACCTATAATTCTGCATACCTCTTCATTTCGTACATAGTTATTTTTTGTTGGCTTGTTCGGTTTGTACCAATCCTTTTTCGTAGGAAAAATGGTCCCTCAATATTATACACCGCCATTGGCACACGCAGAAGAAGCGCACGTACTATAACAGCTACGCCTATGACGATGTTTTTATACAGACGCGGAAGAATATCCCGAAATGTCTCCTCCTGTTTATCGATTGACGTCGGTCCCTAAAATGTAGTGAGATAATTTGCAATCTCTCAACATTCGGAAAAAATGTCGTGTTCCCGGTTCATCAACTACATTCAACCAGATAAAAAATCTTAGTTCCAATATTTAATAACCTAATAATATTAATACTCAAAAAAGTACAGGAGAAATGGAATTACAAAAAAAGAAACACTGCTTTAGAGCACGTTCTCCACATTAAAAACATTAAATATTCTAAAAACCGAATAACAATATTACTTTCTTGAGGGAGGTGACAAGTGAATGCGGTTGTGCTTTCCTAGGAAATATCAGATTGAGATAAAATTCGTAAAAAGTTGACTATAGATAGATATCTGTCTAATAAATAGGTAACTAAACATCTCTTTATAGACTGCATCGAGCATGTTTATATCTGTATTCAATTTATTAATTATTTAGTAATCTTGATTTTCTCAGGTCTTACCTTCGACTTTTATTTTAAATTTATATAATAAATATAAATTGTCATTGTATTCCAGATATTTTTAAGCTATTGCATAGCTTTTATCGCGGGCCTCTAGGCCAGCGCGGCGACCGAATGAAGAAATTTCTTAACGAAAATGAATTATTTTAAACTGATAATTACGTCTAAACGAGTACTGCTCACGATTCGAAAAAAATATATGTAAAACAAAATCATTTTCCTAATATTCTTAGCTTTGAATATTTAATATTTTGTTTATATTACATAGTGTAATTAATTTGTGAAATTAGGTCTAACCGAACACAAAAACGACTACTACGCAAATACTATCTGGTGTATTATTATGAAACCGGCACCATTTTAAAGATAATTTTATTATCTATCTTTTTATCTACGATTTTTTTGAATAATCCCTTTTTTTTGCTTTATCGAATAAAAAATTCGTGCGCGGCGCTCTATCGGAAGACGTTTAAATTATTCCGAAGCCGCAGATGATTCGGAATAATTTCAACGTTTTCCGATAGAGCGCAGTTATGTGATATCAGAAAAAAATATATAAATAATTATAATTGCATAAGTTATTAAAAATGCTATGCGATAGCTTTACCGCGGCAGTCCCCGAGTGCCACACGTATTTTTTCTTTTCATATAAAGTATCATATTTGTCATATTTTGTCCTGCGAATAATATACATAATATATCTACAACAATATTCTCTCCTTTTCCTTCTCCCATTCTATACTAGGTACTATGCGTATCTGAGACATTTCAATAAACTATTGTTTTAAACAAGTAATTGGCCAGATATGTATTTATTTAATATAACTATCATATTTTTTTGGCGCTGTATGTTTTCATTAAATAGAATATCTGGAAGTATACCCACAGTTTGAGGATGTACCTATAAATAATAATAATATGGGTAGTAGTAAATAGTAGTAAACGGAGTGGGGGGCTTGTCTCCAGCATATTTTGTAACTACCCACTTTGTGTTAGGGTCAGTGGTCAGCTAGTAGCCCAGTACTGCTTACCAGTCCAAGCAGATCACTGACTTTCAAGTTAGGCAGATCGTTGGGTTCGAGAAAGGCTCGTCCCAGTAAACTGTGTCTTTTTGCGGCGAGGCCTGGGCAGAGACCAACGATTTGTATGTTGTCTTCAGGTTCTTCGCCACATATTCGGCAGTCCTTGCTCACGGTCAAGCCAAGGTTGAATACATGTGCTCTAAGGGTCGTGTGTCCTGTGAGGAGACCGAGAGTGGTTCTAAGGTTCTTCTTGCTCATGTCAAGCAGGGCCTTGGTTTTCTTTTGTAGTGGTTGCTCCATCATGGCTTTTGCCTGGCGACATCCCTGGCTCTGTTTCCAGGATGCCCGATGTTCCTGCCCCCAAGCAGTCCCTGATGATTTTCTTACCTGTAATGAAGGGGACCCCAACAACTGGCTCTACCGGGCATTCTGGTGTGCCCAGTTTTGCCAGTCTGTCGGTCTCTTCGTTGCCGGGTATGCCTTGGTTACCCGGTATCCATATTAGGGTGATTTTGTTGGCTTTTCCCAATTTGTTGAGCTCTTGCATGCAGTCCCAGACCACAGAAGATTCTGTGGTGGCTTTAGCCAGAGCGTCCAGTGCTGCTCTGCTGTTAGAGCAGATGAGTTTTTTTAGGTATAAAATGGGTATAGATATGAAGAATATGGGTAGGTAACATATTATTTACATATGAAAAGATTTGTCTGTGTTGAATGTTGTCATGCATTTTTATGAGTAGATAGTTTCGAGGAACCTCAGTTTTATACGAACTAGCATAGAGAATAATACTTAATTTTTAGCAGTGCCGTCAATGCTAATAACAATCTTTGCACTAATATTACGTTTGCAACTCCTGCTACGGCATACTTGCCGCTCTGCGTAGCAAGCAGAGAGCTACGCCCGCTCTGTCACATATGACGAGGAAATACCACTAATCGTAGCAGCGATCTGGGTGTGAGCAAAAATTTAAAACAAATATTTGGTAAAGACACGAAAAAACCACCGAAAAAACACGTATTTTCACGATGCATCAAACCGGCTATTAGGCTATATTCGTTTTCTCACTTGCTTCTTTGTTTGTGTGATTTACAATTGTCGATTAGTGATCAGTCGAGCTACAAATTATTTATTAGTTGAGATTCAATTGGATTACGGACTTGATTAATACTAATTAATCAAGTCCGTAATCCAATAAAATAAAATAAAATAAAAAAAAGGAAATAAAATAAAATAAAAAAAATAAAATAATTAGTGCACATATAAGATATATGGAACTCTATATAGATACTTTCCTTCATAAACTTTGCATTCGTCATAGCTGGGTTCTTGCTTGCGGACTTGGTATTGAAAATATCGCAAAACGATTGCTTTTGCCACGTTGACCTATGGAAATTTGAATAATTTGTAGCGTATTTGCCCTACGCCACCTTTGACATTTGTTAATATTTTCCTATATTCAGTTTCTTTTGATGACTAATTCAGGGTCCACACAAGCGATAAAACAGAGCTTAACATTAAAACGACGTTTTTGGTATTCCCTTTTATGTGTCCGAGTAAAACTTCCGTTTACAGAGCTTACTTGATCCTAAAAACGGCGTTATAGTCTGACCAGGCACTCGTGACACAATGGCATTAACAATTTTTTTTAATCTGCTGTCGGACAAACTATCAGATTTTCTGTTGGATGCCCGGGTTTTACTTATTTTGGTCGATTTCTCGGTTAATATGCGAAATTCATTTAAATGCATATGCAAAATTCATTTAAATGTTTTGCTATTATGCATCAGGGGTCTTGAGGAGGTTAACTTCAAGAATTAGGCACAGTGTATTTATTTTAAGAACCCAATTTATGGTATTAGGATTCTTGACAATATCGAATTTTGCCAGTAGGTACTCTGACTTTCTTGACTATTTTTATTCTTTTGACTTCACTAAATTCTATTGACTATTATATCGTTGTAAAATTATCTGAAATATATTATATATTTAAGAAATTGTCTGAAATTGATGATTTTTTATTTTATTTTATAAAATTATCCTATACAAAAAATAGATTTTGGCAAAAACAAGGTATACATAATGTCATTTTCACATTTTTTTTTGCAAAGCAGATAAGATTAAATTTTTGTGGATTTCATCACCCCAGTAGGTTATATATCTGTTCTAGGGTGATAGTATTTAATACATAGTGACTTCACTTTTCTTTTTTTTTCATTCATTCCGATCGTTCATTTTTTCTTAAAAATTAAAAGTAAATATATAAATTTATAAATAAGTGACTATATAAATTTGTAAATAAATGTATAAATAAGTGATTTTATTTTAAAATATTGGAAAAATGCAGATATTCAACCTTGAAAATCTGCTCTTAAATATCCAACCTTCATATTAATATACCTTATAATGTAGGTACATATAACAATATTTTGGTAATTTTGTAAATTTACCTAATTTTAACATTCGCAATTGTAGGAATTCTTATCAACTGGTATATAAAAATACTAAAAATAAAAATAAATAATTTCTTTAGTCAAAGTGTATAAAATATGGTATGTTCAATATATACAAGATGCTGCTGTATGTTGATTCAATGAGTTGTGACCCTAAATTTATTTTTATTATTTATTATTATTTATTCCGTAGCCGGCGATTGGGGAGGGGGTCGCCCTCGCAGCCAATACGCTGCTGTCGGTGCCGCTGGATCTCGTACTCCATTCACGATTCGCTTCCATTCTTGACGATTTTTTGCCACGTTTCGAGCATCCCAAGCCGACAATCGTTGATTTTTAAGGTCGTCTTTGATGTTATTTAGCCAGTTTTCTTCGGTGCCGATCGCTGAATTCTCCATTCTGTCGGACGGTCTCGCCAAAGAAGTTTACGTGGCAAGCGATTGTCGTTCATTCGGCAAACATGGCCGAACCATCGTAGTCGACCCTAAATTTAAATATTTCAACATGTCATTATTGACATCGTTTGTTGGATATTATTTGTTCCACAGACCACGGATTAAACTGTTTATAAGACAGCGGCGAATATGAAAATTTTGTACTTTATAGCATTGATTCACTGCCTTTCGCTACTCCTACGGCACGGGCCTTAACAGAAAACTGCATATTGCTCGCTTTTTTAAAATAATAAATAAAGAAAAAAAACTTTATTTTGCATTTGGGATGATTTTGTAGAAATAATATATTTTTTTGTTAATGTTTAGTTTCTTTTCAATTCGTAAGTATCTACCTACTATAATAAAATTACTATATTTTTTTTAACGGATAGAATAAAAATCGAAACATTCTCAAGGCTGCCAAATCCGACCGTATCCTGCTGATGATAGTTTTGGAAAATCTTTTCATAATCGCATTTTTAATTCGAACTTTTCTCGCTTTACCCTCACGATTCGCTGATCTGACTATAATTACAGTTAAGGCAGTTTTCGTATTCCGTTTCTGCACGTCGGGGTGGATGGGAATAAAATAGATTTTCTTTGGGGATATTTTCAGAAAACTTGAATATCGAGCATTCTAAACTGCCACACGTGAAATTCGACATTCTTAGATATTTTATTAATATCAATAATAGATAATCGAATAAATAGCACTAAGATATTATTTGTTAATGACATTGCTGTCGCTTTCTTATCACTGCAACTTAGTAGCTACCTAATTTGTGATAATATCAAATTTACTTTCTACCTATTGTAGGTAGGTACATTCTACTTAAAAATATGTTTTAATGATATTTATTGCTAATATTGTTTAATTTAAATTAATTTCTCTTCGATTGATTTTATGTCAATATATTTTCAACAACTGACGAATTTTAGTATTTTAAACTAGGTTTAAGTGATTATTACACGTTTTACTGTATTCATTCAGAATAATGGATTCAATCATTCATTCAGAATAATGGATAAATTGATACCCATCTGTATTCCATTTTTTCTTAGCAGTTAAGCGTGCTGTAGTGCAATCTACACTAAAATAACGAAACACGCAAGGAAATTCGGATACAACGCGACATTGTCGAAATTTGAGAATTTAACATTCTTTCTTAAGTTTCATGAAACGGAATGTCGAAGAAACACGAACGGTTTTTAATATCTTTTATTTTAGAATGACAAATAATAATAATAATTTATTGATTTCAAAAAAATACATTTAAAAGGTTTTCATTGCAGAATCTGTCTAGTTATGGCCCGTATTAAGATAAAAATGTATGGCAATGATTTGTTTATAAGCGCGCACATATAGAATCAAAAACATCAATTGTGTCAACCTAAGACTTTCCCAGCAAGTAACCAACGACTGATTTCATATGAATAATAATTTCATAAACAAAATCGATGAGCGCCCTCTGTCGGCCGGCGGAAGAACCTGGTTGGGTTTCATTGCGACGCCTCCATCCGGCGCGGATCGTTTCTTGGCTAAGGTCGGGTTCCGGCCAAGCGCCAACAGATAGCGATAATATTGAAGTAAAATAAAAGGCGGAATTGAAATATTATTAGTTTAGCTTGTATATGAGATATTCCAACAAATATTTCACATTGTGGTTTCGGACCGACAAGGCATCTTTGTTCCAAATTTTAGGTCTTTAAATATAATATTTTAAGATTGATGTATGACCACCCCTGGTGGATCGATTTCAACCAAAATCTTTGCAAGTCTTGCCAGGACTACATTTCTTAACACGGTGATACGGTGGCATAGTGGTTAGGTGGCTTGATCTTACTTTATGAGGTTCCGATTTCGATTCGGGAATGTTGAAAATGTTGACCCGGTAAATATTTTCCGTTGGGATAATATTAACGGAATTGCATTTCAATTCTGTCGATCGAATGCAATAATAATACATAAACTTACACGAATGTTACACGCACACATGCATATAAATACTTGATGATAGGGTTTGTTGTAAGAGATTATCGTATGATAAAAACCCGCTTATATGTAAATTTCACGATAAAGCCAAAGCCAAATTCATATCAAATTCCAGCTCAATCGGATTATGCATTTGACGCTATCGTGGAGGAATACACACACAGACACATAGAAAGACAGACATAGGTCATAATATTTTCCCTACTGGTTGGTTGGTGGGCCGGGAGAGTTAAAAAAATATAATAAATTACAAAATAGGTAATGCAAAAACTGTAATAAAATTAATGAAAAGGATATGTTTAAAAATATCTGTGAGTATTCATCCGTATGATAAAAAGGCCTTAGGGCTAGTTTCCCATAGGAATCAACCTTCTGGCGCTCCTGGACGGTCTGCGCATCGTGCGGCGTAAGACAATCGACTGTGGACTCTGACTAACAGTCGAGGGAGGCTGGAAGCAGTACTGTTTCCTATAGAGAGGGGGTTGTTGCGGACCTTACGGCGACTGCTCTTGAAACGACCATCGGCTACTCGATCCTAGGTGAACAGTTACGAGTTCGAGGTCGCTTGCGCGGTCCTCTCCCTTACGAAGCGGTGAAACGGTGTATACCGAATCTATCGCAGACCTCGGCATCCTTTGCCCGGCTTATTCAACCGGGATCGGGTGGCCGAATGGTCGTTTCAAGAGCAGTTGCCACAAGTAAACAACCATCCCCGCTCTATAGAAATCATTACTGCTCCCAGGCTCCCCCGGCTGTTCGTCGGAATGCACAATCGATTGGCTGACGCCACACGGTGTCTAAACCGACCAGGAGCGCCCGAAGGTTGACTCCTAGTGTATTTTTACTAGTGTATTTTTCAGAAATATGCGGTTTTAAAATTTAAAAGTTAAGCGCGCTTCGGTCTGTCGCTTCGGGCAACACGAGGACGTATCCCATATAAACGCGATATCAGAATCGTTTTTCACGTTGATGCCTCTGCACGGCAGCATTATCACGATCGTTAAATTTTATAGCACCACGCACGCTGCACGGGAAATGAGAAAGGGCGAATTTTCATTGTATTTAAAGGCCGGGAATTTTACACCGCCTCCGAAAAAAACATCATTGTCAACGACCGACTGCCTGCGCGGTTGTCGTGAAAAGGCCGCATTATTATTTCACATTCAAATAGTCGTAAAGGCGGTGCGGATTTGCAATGCGATTTCTTCCGCCTGTCGCGGTTTTACGGCGCTTCATTTTATTGACGCAATTTCGCAAAAAGCTATTGGTATACATTGCATCTTTATCGAATCGCGGATATTCGCGGGAGTCGTAACGTGCGACCTTCATCGGTAGGTAGCGGTGGTCGATTTGAATCAGTAAGTAGAATTTCCCAGTTAGTTTTCATTCGTTTTCTACTATTTAGTAGATTAGTTTATTTATTATTAAATTTCATAACAAATCAACATTACAGTTACGACCAATCCGTTAATTGTCATAATCATAAACATTATTAATCGGATAAAACAAATTTACCGCGTAAAATTCATGCGGTAAATTCGTTTTATCACATTTATAATTTCAAACAACCGCGATAGTCATCGATTTCAAATCATGAACATGATTGATAAGAAACATTAAAATGAACATAAGTATATACACAACCTATATTACATAAGCAATAAATATGCAAGTACAGGTATAAAGTTTTCGGCGTATTTGTAAATTAATTTCGCCAAATTCATAAAAAAATCTTTTTCTTTTTTCGAGAAATCATAAAAAAAATATTGGTTTTTATGAGCTAACATCTAAGTATTTTTGTATGTAAATAAGCAAAACGAAATATTATCTTTGATCGAGAATCTAAAAAAGATCACTTCAGTATTTACAATTTCTTAATAGGGTTCCGTATTTTTCCGTAAGGCAAGTACAAGTTAGAAATGCCGAGTTTTTTTCACTTTTTCGACTTTTCATATTTATTCATAATTATCTAATTGTTTTACAAAATGAGATTTCAACATTCTATAAACAAAATTTTAATGCAATCATTGCACAGTTATTCTTCTTATGATTGCTATAGTTACATAGTTATAGTACTTTTTGTCGAGCACGGCGATATTGCAAGAAATTACAATAAATTGCCTTGGTCTGCCATGAAATTATGCCGCTACTCGAAGGGTTAAGTATAACAAAAATAAAATATAATATATAAAGAATAAAAACAATTGATCTTATTCTGACAAAAACAAGTAGCGTAATGTAGAAATGTGGGCTCGCTGTAAAACTGTCCAGGTCTGAACAAAGATAATATTGATCTTATGATGGAGAATCAGTATTATGATGAGGATCAGTATTATCGCTGTTCCTCTTCATAATACTGATTTCTACTCCTACTCTTTCTGTGTTTATGCTGCAACGCCCTGGAACGATCTTCCAGCAAATATACGAAACTCAGCTTCTTTAAAATCTTTCAAGACTCACGTAAAAAAAATACTTTTCTAATAAGTAACCAGCTCTTCCCACTCTCTCTCCTTCCATCCCCGATTTCCTCGCCTTGGAAATTCTTAGTTTTATAAAGGAGCAAAAAATAACATGCATATAAGGTCGACTAACCAAATTTGTTCATGCTGAATCAGAAATAATCCGTATGATAGACGCGATACTCCGAAACTATACGCTTCTATAATGTAGTCGTTGATCAGTGCAGCAAGAACAGAAACTGAATGTACTTTCCAAGACATTTCATAAAGAGCATAACATTTTAATTTCTTTTCTGACAATGCAATAGAAAATATTGATCCTAGTCATAATACTGATTTCTAATTCTACTCTTCTTGTGTCGATGGTGCAAGGCTCTGGAACGATCTCCCAGCAAACATACGTAACTCGCCTTCTTTAGAATCATTCAAGACTCACCTCATAAAATATTACTTTTTTAAGACGTAGTCAATTCTTCCCTCTTTACATCTTCTTCCTCCCCCAATTTCATTTCCTCGGGTATTCTTAGTTTTAAATATAGTAGTTTGTATTTTACGCAGATTAACATATCTGTTTACTAACCTTTATTTCCTCATCGCTCACATGTACCTTTGATTAGGGTAGTTGCATGTAAGATGTTGCCATGTGGTAACAACCTCACTTTTAATATTTTATATTTTTAAGTGCATTTTTTTGTAAAAAATTCAGCAGATAAAACATAATACAATGGGCCCGATCGCGTTTCATTGTGAACTCAAACTGAAATTAGTTCAAGCGAACGAGATAGAGCAATACGTTAGAGTGGAATATGAAACGAACGATCGCTATAAAATCTCTCTGTCGAACTTATACTCGTCTAAATAAATTTCAACTTATTTTGTGCTATCTTAGATTCAGATGCTTTATCTTTGGTGGGTGGTATTAATACGAAAAAAGGACAACCGTTCATTTCATATTCCGCTCTAGCGTATTACCTTGTATCGTTTACACGAACTAATTTCCGATATTAGTTCACGAAGAAACGCAATAGAGCCCAATATTTTATCATAAAAAAATCGATTGAACCAAAAGTTAGAAATCATTTGAATAGAAAAAATCCAATAGTATATTACACTCCTACTATTAAAAATAGATTACTTTCCTGCAGCAAGGACTGCTTACTTAGGATTGACGCAGAATGAATGTTTCAGAAAATTAATTTTAATGTATATTTCTTATATTAAATAAAATAGTAGCTTTCCTCTACGTATTTCATTTAACACAGATCTGACGACGCCACAAGATTGCAAAACTCAAAGAAGAACAGTTTCGTTTCAGGCGGTGAGCTCATCTAGCTTATTGATCTTCTACAACTTTCAAGCGGAGACTCCTTGGAAATGAAGTTTGCAACTTTAATCGAACTGATTGATAGTAGTTGAGAAATGTATTGCTTATGTTTTATAGCTAGAAATGTGAAAAGTCTCAGTACGACAGATGACAGACTCGAAATGGCAAGATGCGGCTATTAAATATGATTATTAGTTTCAAGCCGAAACCAGCCAAGTCTGAAAAAAATAGTCACGCGCAAGAATAGAGGTATGTCGAAGGACATTTAGTCTAAATAATATTGGTAGCTATCACCATTTATAATACATGGTATTAGATTTCTAATCTTCATCGTGTGATTTGGTAACCTTCTGCGCCGGCGAAATGTAAGTAGCACTGATAGAATTGACGGCGAAACTAATTGCAATTTAGTTGACCATGCCCATAACAGAATTCATAATGAATGTTTTATTATAAATTACTGATTATAAAAACCGGGAGCTAATGGGACCTGTTGCAGTTAGGTCACCAAGACCCATGTGTTTCGAGTCGGTCAAACGGTAGTTGTAAACCTTATGGCAACTGCTCTTGAAACGACCATTCGGTTATCCGATACCGGGTGAACAGCCGGGAAAAGGATGGCGCGGTCCGAGATGGATTCAGTAGACACCGTATCACCGCTACGTAAGGGAGAGGACCGCGCAAGCGACAGTCGGGAGATCGGAGTAATCTGGTTGCAACTAGAAGTGATGGCGCGAGTGTCAGCCCGCTAGGTGATTAACCTGGTAATCTAGCGGTAAGGCTTTGTTATCTTACGGGCGAGTGGCGTAACTAGACAGTGTACTGTTTTCGTCCCAAGTCCTCTAGGTTCACCTCACGGGAGACAGAACGATCTAATATCGTTAAAGCTTCCTGAGATGACGGGTTTGCCCGTTGTAGTCCACAACTCTAGTTGATTATAAAAACCCAATAAGTTAACCAATGATAACAATAATAACATACAATTATTAGTGCCATCTATAGCATTTTTATATAGGCTTATTACATCATAGAAATAATACGGAGAAATAAAATATCATATATTAGTCCATCTGCACATTAAAGTGCGTAAATATTATGTATTAAAAATTGTATACAAAATTAAAAATTGACATTTATATGTAAATAATATTAAAACAATAAGAGTAATTATTTAAAAATTAGTTTTATATTATATTATTATTTTATACCATATGGGCGTCTTTAGAGCGATAACTAAAAAAGCGCCGCCATACTGTTAAGGGCTCTCTAGACGATCAAGCATGCTTGTCAAGCGTCGCGTCCCGGACTCGGAGGGGATCGTAAACCCCAGAAATATGCAAATATTTTTTTATATATTTACGAAAAATGCCTAATTGTGTAGTTTTATAGCAGGGAGTCAATTATTCATCAATCAATTATGTGTAATTAACGTGACTCCCTGGTAAAAACTACAAAATTAGGCATTTTTGGTAAATATTCCAAAAAAATATATGCGTGTTTCCTGCGGTTTACGATCCTATCCCTGCCCCCGACGCGAAGCTTGTCAAGCATGCTTGATCGTCTAGAGAGTTTCTTATAAAACGAACGCCGCCATATTGAATATAATAAGAGATGATTGATTCATTTTTGGAACTATCATTGCCATCGACATGTCGTGTAGAAAATCGTAGTACGCCGATCAGCAATCTAATACGCTATATAATCAATGTTTTCACTTATAAGTCCCTGTACTATCACAGCCGATGGAACTATTCACTAAATATCGCATAAATTAACGAAAATATATCTCAAGATAAAAATTTACACAAAAATATTATGTATTTCCGGAAATGAATCAAGATATTCATCATAAATTAAGAGAATTAAATTAAGATAATTAATCCATATAGTGCGACTATTGGGCGATAGATTAAATTATTTTTATTTAATTTTTGCATATACATCATGCATGCATTAGGTATATATTCAACGCGAAAAAAATTGATCACGTCTCTGAGTATAGAAGCAGACTTCATTGGCTTCGAATACATGAACGTAGAAACATGCATATTCTTTCCCTTCTTTATAACATCCTTAACAATCCCACCGCTCCCTCCTACCTAACCGAAAAATTCAATCACTTAGGAAGTCATGGTCTTTCACACAGTTCCAGTCAGGATAGTAAAATTGCGATTCCAACTCATAATTCTTCTTTTTTACTTATTCCTTCACCGTTCATGCAGCTAGACTATGGAACCAGCTCCCGCCAGACATCAGAAACGCACCAACAGTTTCTACCTTTCAAGTGTCTCTGAAAAAGCATTTCATGTCCCTAAATTCCTAGTTTTTAAATTATAAGTTTCTCTTCTTATTTTGTTAATTTTTAATTTATCTCTTGGCACCTAAATTTTTACACTTTCACGAAGGTTGGCTGTAAGAGATTGTATTTTAGGCAATAAGTCCGCCTTTTGTATGTTTTTGTTTAATGTGCAATAAAGAATCTCTATCTATCTATCTATCTACATCACAAATGATGTGACATCGTATCCGATTCTCTTTAGGATGTGAAGGTTTTGTCAAGTTTAAGGAGAGACCGATGTAGCAGATACGAATTAACGAATAGAATACGTTTCCTATCATTTTTATACAGTAATTGTGTGCTCTCCTCATTTTCTCTTTTTAGGGGAAATTTAATTAGTCTCTTATATCCGTTTGTGTGAAACTGACGAATTTTCTATCTCGATTCATCCGCATTTTTTTAATCAAAAGTGTTCTAAGGTTTCTTAAAACTTTGCTGAGGTAATTGGAACGCTCTTTTAGCTACGCTGCCCGGAGAAACCTTTTAATGGAAAATAATGTCGGACTGAAATTAATATTCGTGGAAACTTGCTAATTGCTGTTTCTTAGCCAGTTAGATGTTTGATGTTTTGGTGGAGAAGTATAGATGCTGTTTTAGCTATCACATAATATTATTTGTTTTGATTGCAGGCATTCCCTCCTTCATAAAATCAAACTTCTATCGATAATACGAAGATATTGCATTTAACCTCCATTGAGGACACTTAAATTATATTATAATTTACACGTGTCATAAATATAACCATACATTGGATTTTGTCTCTTATAAGTTCTGTCCTTTAATTGAAGTGTGAATGCTCTGGCGTAATAGTTGATGAAAAGGTCCGTGAACACGTCCAGAGATTTCTCTTTGAATCCGTTATACCTAGATGTTTTTGGAGAGAGAGTAGAGAGAACACAAATATGTAAATATTTGATTAAGTTTATTAGAAGTTACATTTTACATAGAAAAAGCGACTTACCCATTTGAGTGTGTGACAGAAGATTATCAAATTATGTTACAATGCACTCTTTTATAATAAAAATTACGTCAATACAATACTACGAAATTATGAAAGACGCATGAAATACGCGTTGTGATAGATTATTTGAATTATATTATTCATTAATATACGCAAATGAAATGACATTTTATAACTAGAATTTATATCAAGTCATGATGTATGTACACTTATTTTAATTTGTGGTATACCTACCCCACAGAAGTTTTAAAGACATGGTATTTTAAAAACAAAGTCATTTGTTGGAATTTTAGGTAACTATATCATAAATTCCTTATAATTTGACGAAAATATTATTAACGAAACATTAACAAAAAAATATCAATATAAAGATTTACATAAAAAATCCTGGAAATAAATAAAAAAATCAATTTTAGGACGAAATAAATGAGACCCTTCGAGCACATCTATTTAACCTCGGTTTGACCGAGAGCAAGGACTGCCGAATATTTGGCGAAGAACCTGAAGACAGCATACACATCGTTGGTCGCTGCCCAGGCCTCGCCGCAAAAAGACACAGTTTACTGGGACGAGCCTTTCTCGAACCCAGCGATCTGCCCAAATCAAAGGTCAGTGATTCGCATGGACTGGTAAGCAGTACCGGGCTACTAGCAGACCTGACCCAACCACAAAGTGGGTAATTACAAAATATCTTATATATCCAGGTGACATGAAGGGTTGGAAACAAGCCCCCCACTCCGTTTACTTCTACTAGATTTTTAAACCCGATCAGGTTTTCAAGTTGTCTCAGTGGCAAAGGCACAGAGTTCCATATTCGGGCAGCTTGCACTGCATGCAAATGACTTGGACATGAAATTTGATGAGTGCTGAGGTATAGCCAGTAAAAGATTTACCCGAGAGAGTAATGGAAGGCATTGATATTGTCTCCTTCATATAATCAGACCTCTATCGATAATACTCAGATATTGCATTCAACCTCAATTTGGGACACCTAACATACCTTATCATTTAATACGTGTCACCGATGACTTTATATTTGTGTACACGGTCGCTGGGCCGTGTGTAAATCAAATAGGTTAGTGGGCAAATGGGGTTAATGTGGGTGGGGGGAAGGGGGGGTGCTTTGAATGGACACCCCAGCCTCCCCCCGTACAACCGGCGTGTTACACTGTAAAATCAGGCGGCAGTAAATCACACTGTCCAAATTTACGGCTCCCGGGAAGGTATTTAGTGCTTGATGTGCTGAATATTCTCTGCACTTCTGTATTTATGTTCAGCTAGGAGGCACGGCGTGGCTCTTTCCGGACTGATTGAGTTGGTCGGTCAAAACGATGCTTTATTATTAGGTTAGCGATAGAATTTATTTAAATTTCCAAATCTAGGTTATTATTGGTCTCTAGTTCCTTCTCTCTGACGAACATGGTTTACTTAATGGCTCCATATAATTATGATGAAATTAGCTGAAATATTGAATAATTCAAACGATATAATCTTGTACTGGTATGTTCCGATTATTCCTCATCTCTAATAAAAATGGTTTAACTTCAGAAAGTTGAACAATTTTGATTAGATCAGATATCATTAGATACATCAAAATGTAGATTTAAAAATAATAATTGTCACTTATAACGCACTTTTATCTAAGTGTCACTCGTTCATCTATCATGAAGTTTCCTCAACTTCTCGTCATTTACATAAGTGGTTTTCGACCGTTTCTTAGTGACTGCACACTTTTATTTGAGTTGAGTCACACGGGCTGGTTTTTCAAAATTAAAATAAAATTCCTATCGCCGTTAGCCAATTTTTGGTACATTTTTTCAGTAGGCAAATAATATCTATAACTGAAATATATCCCAAACGTATGAGAAATGTATAAAAATGAGTTGCTATGAACAACCTTACAGACACAGGAAATATTGCCATCCACACCCAGGGAAGGAAAGAAACTGAAAAACTAATTTGCTTTATTCCTAGTTAACTTACCATTCCTAACACATTATTATTCACTTACCATATAATTATTATTGGCATGCTTTTTGTTCTTTATATTATTATTATCACATACCTTTTAAGATTATTTGAAATTTTATTTTTTACTAAAATTTTAGTTTACTTGATTTTATTTTTCATGGCATTCTTCAGCGTATTATTTTTTTATTTAGCATTAGGCAGTACTTAATTATACGAATCTGAGCCTACCTTAGTGCGGACGTCTCGTGCGATTCAGTTAGGTTAGGTTTAATTTAATTGTAACTGATGTTATGATTTTTTGTAAAATAAAGAATTTGAAAACATAGTGGCATAGTGGTTAGGTCGCCAGATCTTAAATTGTAAGGTCCCAGCTTCAATTCTCGGCTGAGTCACAATTTTCCGTTGGAATAAAATTAACGAAATTGCATTTCAATTCTGTCGATTGAATGCAATAACCAGACACATACTTATACACATGTTACACGCACACAAACATATAAATACTTCATAGTAGGGTTGGCTGTAAGAGATTGTCGTATGACAATAAACTCGCCCATTGTGAAATATCACAATAAAAATTAGAAACAAACAAACAAACACACAATTTTTAATTTATCGAAAAACTACCTTCTATTTCATCAGATGATATCAGCATAATCTGATTTCGCCCCTGCCTACTTGCATTTAATTTATTAAGATGCTTAAACAAATCCGTCACGAAAGCCAACTTTGTGCACCTAGTTTCATTGCTGAATAAGTCCACTAATGTAAAAGTAGCGTTTCCTTATCTGATAAAGAATATCTTAAAAACCTGGCGGCAAACCATGAGGTTACTCGTGGTACACCATTGTGCCACGGTACATCGGGGAAAACTACTGCTCTATATAGTAATACCATCATCACAATAACGTGTTTGCCTATGGAAATATACTGTCTCCTAAACAGCGGGGCTGGATGTTACCCTGTTTTTTTTATGACATCCTTTAAACGACCTATTAACCTCCCGATTCCGACTAGTATGACGGACAAAGGACGCCCAGGTCCGCGAAAAAATTTATACTGAATTACCGCTGTAATATAACAGGTAGAGGCCGCTTTAAGCGACTTCAGACCCGTAATCAGTCGGGAGCTCGGAGGTATCTTGATGGCGAACTAGAGATGTAAACTACAACGGGCGAACCCGTCACCTCAGGAAGTTTTAACGAAATATGATCGTTCTATCTCATGTGAAGTGAGCGCAGAAGACTTAAGAACAAAACAGTCCACCGTTAAGCCCGTAAGAGGCCAACGCCTTATTCGCGAGATAGCCAGTTATGTTACCCAGCAGGCTTACACTTACGCCCTTACTTCCAGTTGCGACCAGATTACTCCGGTCTCTCGACTGGATACGAGTTCGAGGTCGCTTGCACGGTCTTCTCCCTTACTTAGCGGTGAAACGGTGTCCACCGAATCTATCGCGGACCACGGCATCCTTTGCCCGGCTGTTCACCCGGAATCAGGTAACCGATGGTCATTTCAAAAGCAGTCGACGTAAGGTCAGCAACCACCCCCGCTCTATAGGAATCAGTACTCTCCCGACTGTTAGTCAGAATGCACAATCGACTGGCTTATGCTGCACGGTACGCAGACTGTCCAGGAGCGCCAGAAGATTGATTTTTAGGGGAAACTAGACCTAAGGCCAGAGTCCTACTCGGGCTGGCACTTCATGCGTGGAGGCCGACGGATGGGTGTTGACCCGTGAGTGTGACCGACCCTGAATAAATGGGTCTTCGTGACCAACTCAGCAATGGTCTATTAGCTCCCTTGATGGTTAGTTCCAGACGGAGATATCCTGCCAAAACTGGTAGACAGTGGGCGAGGCTGTCAGCTTATGTAGCATATCAAAAGATGTTCCCGGTGCCTCGCCGCAAGGCGTTGGTGTCTGACGGGTTTGTGGCTTTGCTGAACTGTGGATTTGTATCTTCCTCAAGTCATTTACGCTCACCTCATGGGAGACAGAACGATCATTATCGTTAAAACTTCCTGAGGTGACGGGTCCGCCCGTTGTAGTCGACAACTCAAAATTTCTCCTATGTGTCCTGGAACGAACTTGGTTTACTGACTGGCACGAGTATTTGGCGATCAAAGTTAATATTTTAGTATTCACTTAAGATCTTCCAATTAATTACACAAAGGAGGTCGCGTTAATTCGGTTTCTTCGCCCGGTTTAAAAACAAAACATTTCGATGGATGAATTAATAAAAGTGGAGCGAGTTCTTTATTAAATTAGAGCGGGCGGTAATAAAAGGCCGACCCGGCATGGATTACGTTATATAATACAGTTCCATTCCGCGGCAGAGAGAGAGACCTCCATTCGTATCTTCGACAAACAAAGGCATTCATCAAAATTTAATTACTGTCTAATCCTGGATATCATTTTCCCCGTCCATTTGGCGGCGCCTCGCGCCTTGTTCTCGCGTCTCGTGATGAAATAATATTTTTGTTTTCCGTCCTGAAATAATTGAAATCTACCGCTTTTGTGTTCCCAATTACGGGTTCGAGTTGTTGTGTTTCTCGCATTATCGCCGTGTTTTTCACGCGGCGTATTTCTCCCGCGGGGCTGCGTGCGCTCCGCGAAAACTCTACTCAAATATTTTTCCCAGGCGACCACGTGGTAAAGTATTGTAAACGCGGATTTAAAAAAAAATATCTATTTATTTGTACAGTACACTACAGCTACAGTTTCATTACACTACACTATACTGCAGTTACATCACATTACACTCAAATTACAGTGTTTTTTAATATTACTACTTATTTTTTAATATTATTTCATACCTAGCATATTTTTTAAATTAAGTAGTCTAAAGTATGCAGAAGCCACTGTGTATTTGGTACACTTGCCTTAGTACGGGCCTATGTCTAGTTAGAAAGCGTTGATTTCAAAAAATTGTGGTCTGCGGTGCTTTCTATTTTGCTATTATTTACATTTAAACCTCTGATGTTAAACTTACAATGTACTGCCGTGAAAAATGTGATTTTCTTTAATAAATAAATAAATAAAACTAATTTGTTTGTCAAGAAATCATACATAATCATAAACAATTGTACATACGTCATGGTATCAATGAATGTAAGGCCGTTTATTTGTTTTCTACGTTCTACAATAAATGATTAGCAATTTTACTTGCTTTTATCTAAAAGTAGAGGATCGGGAAGAGTAGGGATTGAAGGGAAATGTATTGTATTTTATACATACATACATATACAAATAGAGTTGTCAACTACAACGGGTGAACCGGTCACCTTAGGAAGTTTTAACGATTGTTCGTTCTATCTCCCGTGAAGTGAGCGCAGAAGACTCGGAGAAAACAGTCCACCGTCAAGCTCCGCCACATGCCCGTAAGAGGCCAACGCCTTATCCGCGAGATAACCAGGTATGTTACCCAGCGGGCTTACACTCACGCCCTTACTTCCAATTGCTACCAGATCACTCCGGTCTCTCGATTGGTTACGAGTCCGAGGTTGCTTGCGTGGTCCTTTCCCTTACGAAGCGGATTAACCGAGGATCGGGTAGCCGATGGTCGTATCAAGAGCAGTCGTCGTAAGGTCCGCAACCACCCCCGTTCTATAGGAAACAGTACTGCTTCCAGACTGCCCCGACTGTTAGTCAGGGTGCACAATCGATTGGCTTACGCCGCACGGTGCGCAGACCGTCCAGAAGCGCCAGAAGGTTGACTCCTAGGGAAAACTAATCCCTAAGGCCAGAGTCCTGCCCGGGCTCGCACTTCATGCGTGGAGATCGCCGGATGGGCGTTGACCCGTGAGTGTGACCAACCCTGAACAGAATGGGTCTTCGTGGCCAACTCAGCAAGGGCCCATTAGCTCCCAACATACATATACATACATTCATAAATACATATATCAATAAAATACTTAGGTATATATTTTTTTCGAGATGAAGACGGAAATATTTATTTTGAGCCCCCCTGAGATGATTAAGACCATTTCCAAATAGAAGTATACGTGTGTGTCTGTCTATCGCTCGTGTGTGTGTGTGTATTCCTCCATGATTGAGCTAAAACATGGAATGTAGGCATGATTTGCTCATGGCAAGGTTTGAAAAGGCCTCTCTAAAAGTCTCTCTGTCTGTCTGTCTATCTGTGTACATATGTGTATTCCTCCACGATAGCACCCAAACGGTAAAGCCGATTGAGCTGAGATTCAGAATGCAAGCATCATTTGGTTATAGCAAGAGTTTAAAAGGTTGTGATTGAAATCGGTCCACCAGGGGGCACGCTAGTCATACCTCAATCTTATGTTCGTAGCACCTTAGAGTTCGCATCGCAGATTTGGAATCCGCAATATGGCGTGTATAAAAATAGGGTGGAGGGCGTCCAAAGACGTTTTATTAGATACCTGGACTATCGTGAGCACTTGGGACTTGGAACTTACGAGAGCAGGCTGAACTATTTCAGTATGTGTTCACTGGAAGACCGCCGCACAGCGGCTGATATGACATTATTGCATAAAATAATTCATAACAAAATTGATAGCCCTCATTTGGTAAAGAAACTGTCGTTGTTGGTTCCGCCACGAAGGGTACGCTCTGTACGTTCGAAATCCCTCGTGTGAACACTATTTACGCCCAAAACTCTGTTATGCACCGCTTGATGACCACATATATAACAGTCAATTCGAAGATATCGACATTTTTTACTTAAATCAACCTAAATTCAGCGAGGCTGTCCTTAGCTCACTAGGCGTTTAGGAAGTGATTATAAAGTGAGTATACAAATTGTTTCCAAACACATTTAGAGCGAAAATGAGAATAGCAAAGAGTATAATTTGAATACCTATATCCTATCCTACATATATCCCATCCCTCTCCTTTCCTATCCTTGCAATAGTTCGATTGTGATTTAATTTAATTTAGTTCAATGCAAATTTAGATTTACCGTATAAGAAAATAATGTAGGAAACAATTAATCGTCCAGCGAAACACTGTATTACAATAATTAGTAATAATTAATGAAGCGCTGTATGTTTCCCGAAAATAAAATAAATAAAAAAAATAGTAAAATAAATCTCGAAATACTACGGTTAGAGACTTGAAATTCGGTACACAGATGCCTTGTTGAGCCGAAATCACATTGTGAGATTTTGGCTGAAATATCTCACATACAAGCTAAACTGATAATATTTAAATACCGCCAAATATTTTAATCAGATAATCATGCCATCTATTGGCGTTTGGCCCAACCCTGCCCTTGGTCGAGAAACGAACCGCGCCACCCGAGGCGTCGCAATGTAACCCAAGCGGGTTCTTCTCTTGGCCGAGGAGGCGCTCCTATTTAAAAAAACTGATATTTAGAAGAAAAATAAGAGTCCTTGGCTACTTGCCGGGAAAGTCTTGATGTGACAGAACCGATATTTTTTGCGGTAATGTTTAATTTGTATTACTTTTCTTAAATTTATTATTTGATTTTAGGCGACCATATACGATAGAATGTAGCGTGATTCGGCAAGCTGTTGAATGTTAATTTCTGATTATTCCTTTTCTTTAAGGCGACATGATACCTGGGAAAGGCCATATCTGAAGAATTTTAGTTTTATGAGTTTTTTGAAAAATATAAGCATTAATTTAAAAAAAAGTTTCTAAGCGAATCCCTCGATGAGGAACCAATTTAAAATTTGGACTCAAAAAAGTTACACATTGTCTTGGACATTAAGGCTTTAAACTGACTTCGAAAACTTTCAGGCGCATTTACTCCTACAATGTAAGCAGTGAGAGTGTTTTATTATAATTTCATTATATTGACTGGTTAATTCTCTAGGGCAGCACTTAGCCACATTTTTAATTCAGGCCCTAAATTAATTAATTAAAACATGAGAGCGCTCTGAGAGTTACGTTAAATATGCTTTGCCATTAACACCCTTATACCACCACTGCGTAAAGATAGTTATTCTGTGCTAGCGCTGCGATTGACCGTTTAGTATGCGTCTGGTTCCCGGCGCTAGCAGACGTGGAATCTCCGCTTGACGCTTCGGCAACGCTGGATTTTTATTGGTCAAACCCTACAAAATTGACCCTATTTTTTGGGTGTCCGCCCATTTCGGATATTTTTCTGAGGTCTCATGTCGCCTTAACAGCCCTTCCTGAAAGAATGTACGTGATACGTCCGTTATGTTATCGCTCGAACACAACAAGCCGTATCAAGTACGTTCGAGTACAAAACAAAAAAAATAAAAATAAAATCGAAAACCACAAAGCGTACGTGATACGTCAAATTGTTCTTACGATTGTATATCCAAAACAGGGTAATAAATGGGTCTATTGTGTAAAAAAAATATCTGCTATATTGTAACCAAGTATAATAAAGAAATCTAATGGAAAAAACCTACGATTTTTTTAGCAATTTTTTGAATAATAACCGGTAGGGCGGTTCAGAATCTCATATAGATTAAAAAATGGTAAATGTTTTTATAGGATACGTTCGTCTATGTGTAGCTGACCAGTCATTCTCGGGGATCATGCGTCGAATTCAGACGAATGGGTATCATTCGATTGTTGGCCGAATTTAGGATAGAACCTACGTATGGTATCAGCGAAGTAGATGGGAAAATAAATAAGCCGCCCGGACATTCGGACGTGATAAGGTCAACTACGAGACCAGAATAAACAAACAGGTTCATTGATTCCATACTACTTCTTATCGCCTATGTGAATACCTCTTTCGTGTAACACACATTTTATAAATAAGACAAAGACGAATTTACCGCGTGAAGTTTGTAACACCCGATGTTTCGGCGATGTTGCAACCGCCGTTGTCTAGGATAGACTGAGTCTGAGATAGTCTCCCCTGGACAACATAGCAGTGTCAGATTAATACCTTTTTTAAACATAGACTATTTGACTTTGTGTTGCCCCTTCCCCTCCATCCTACCTAACTAAATCATTTGTGTTTTAGGCAGCGACCTAGGCCTTTTTTAGGCAGCGAAGAATTTTATAAATTTAGGTAGCCAGGTAATTGGGTAGTTAGATATTGTAGTTAGTAACGTCGGGTGCAACAAACTTCACGCGGTAAATTCGTTTTTATCTTAATTATAATGTCAAACAACCGCGATAGTCTTCCGTTTCACAAATACATTTTAGTTATTTATATCTATCTAAAACGATTCTGACTTATAATATACTTAATAATATGATCCTGGCTCAATCATTAATTTAAAGCTGGTGCTTTGAATTAATTGAAAAAATTAACCTGTCACTACTGAATTCCCTGGGCGAAAAAAACAGGGCTTTTTTAAGATAGGTTCCCTGCCATGCAGGAATTGAAGGAAATGAAAAACCCGACGAACTTGCTAAGACGGGGGCAAAGGGAATGTGATACGGCCCTGAACCCTGCTGTGGCGTACCAAAAAGCCTTGCAAACCTAATGCTCAATAAAATATGTTTTGAACAATCTGTCAACAACTGGAACAACACGCCAGGGTTGAATAATTCCAAAGCGCTAATTAAGGCTTACGACCGCAAGACTGCTCGTGAGGTCTTATCGCTAAATATAATCATTCTAGGCATACTGGTGAGGGGGCTCACGGGGCATTGTGGCCTGAACAAACATATGTACAACCTCAAGCTCCCGGACACGAAAATGTGCAGATTTTGCCAAGAGGCAGAGGAAACTCCCCTGCACCTCATGTGCCACTCATTACCTCCAACCTGAGGAGGTAAAACAATCTGGCGCCAAAAGCCTGTTGCGGTTCTTAAATGACAGAACTAAAGCACGTAGCGAACACAATAGACCTGCAATGGTCGCAGTGTTACAAAACTCATAAAGGCCTTAGAAAAGCCCCAAACCACAAATATAATATAATAGTTAAATCTATGTGGTTATGACTGGGTTGTGGCAAAAGTAAAAGCAGCAATATTAATACGTAATAAATTATGATTTCAGCGCAGCTTAATATTAAATCGTAAAGCGCGAAACAAAACATATCAGAGTTTACAAAACGCTGTTTTATGAAATATTCGGTCATGAATACGAGTATTATTACGATCGTAATAATTTATTATTAAAGGGTATAGCGAGCGGTCGGCCGGCTCCAGTTAAAAATCGCATTCATCACAAATCCGCATGCCACTCCAGCACTGCGACGTATTCCAATTACCAACGCTCCGCCGTATTTACTTTTATTCCCAACGGAAATTGTAATACTGCGGAAATTACCAGTATGCAGTGAACGCAGAGCGGCACGTCGGATTTGAAATATAGGCTAAAATAATGGCGACATATAAATCCATTATGAAAATATTTATTTTTTTATTTATTATTAGCACAAAATGGCAACAATGAGTATACACTGATTTATACAGCATATTTCAATCAATGAAAATAAGTGGAACACAATAGTAAACCATATTTAAAAATCGTGGCATAAGCCAAAGCTTGTGCGTAGAGTAGACAATTAAGGGATATACAATCCAAGAAGGAATATTACATAATTCAACTACAATTTAGTGCTTTCTCCTCCACAGTGGAATTTCTAGAAGGGATTCATTTAGATTAGAGAGATAACTATTTCATACGGCATTTCAGGTTGCGGAGGATCTACACGTTCTGCTCTAAATCTACTTATGACAACGCAAAAGGCACTTCTTCGGATTATTGCCAAGAAGCCCCGAACGAACTCCTAATCCAACTTATTCGCAGAGCTAAACTTATTAGAATTCAGGCAGATATATGCAAAAACATTTCTTCCTAATTACTTTAAAAAATATACATTCACGTTAAAACTAAGCATAAAATTGCGAAGAGATGCCCTACAGCTCCTAAACACGTCGTACGGAAAACACGAGCTTCTTTTGCCCAGAGACGCTTTGGCTTTATAGGGCCCAGCATTTATAATAAACGAAAAGAATCTATTAAAACACGCAAAAATATAAAGAAAAATCAATTTAAAATTTCAGAACTCTTACTTCAACTTGAGAGAAATGAGGTGGATTTTCAAATGAACTTCTTTACATTATTATTGTCATGTATTGTAATAAACTTTATTTTTTTTGTTCTTTAATTTTTTTTATTACATTTTATATTAATAGTATTTCTATGATCATGCTATTTCGATATTTTTAAATATATTCATAAGTTTAATTTTATATCAATTACCTGTTTATTCTTTATTATATTTTTTTATTTAATCCTGATTCTATACGTGCGTATATTTGAACAAATCATCGTCATACATGGAGTCTATTGTGCGGGCTATGGCCTAGTTAGGCAGATTTAGCAATATGAACTATTTAATTTATTTTTTGAATAAATAAACTATTATTATAATAATATATAGTATTTAAATTTCCTTGGTTGTTGACCAAACAGTGTCCGGGTATAAACATTAAATATGATATTATTTTTACAGGTCTTTTTCGATCGACGACTTTCACGATCTCCAAGAATAGACTAAAGCAGTTGCTTTGAATCCTAAATTGGTGCCCATTATGGTTCAGTGTTTCCAACTCGTCGCAGTGTTTGCCTGGCGCGGACGGGGTCATATTGATCTAGTTAGAGCGGCGGGCGAGAGCGCCACGACGCCCCAGGCTTTTATCATCTATTACGTGGAGCATCGCGACCACTTATACTCACCCTACATATACACCATTTCGCTTTATCGCACCTTTACCGGCCAACTCCTTTCGTATTCTAGATCCTCCATAAGGCTCGAGCTTAGAAACCGCATTTCAATTATATTGTAAGTCGGATCTGCTTTGATATTGCTTTTTGTGTATGTGAGAGTGCGCCGTTGCCAGGTATATATGTCCGCTCAGTCAAGTTAGTATTTATCTATTTATTTATTTATTTATTCTTCAGGAAACATACAGCGCTTCGACAATTATTACAAATATTATTGGTCAACTTCTTCCGTATCCAAGATCATCCATATAGCTCGAGCTTAAAATTCTTTTTTGTTTTCCTTATATTGTATTGTTTAGCATATTATGTAATCCTTATATCGCAAATAATTTCAAACATCATTGGCTTTACTACCATTATATATTATGCTTATGTGTTATTTTCGTGCTTTATGTTTTTAATAAAATAAATAAAAAACCGCATTTTAACTATCATATAATATGTATGATCTGCTTTGATATTGATTTTAGTAAATGTGAGAGTACGCAGATTTTACGTACATGTTTACTCAGTCAAGTTACTATTTATTTATTTATTCGTCGGAAAACATACAGCGCTTTGTTAATTATTATAACTAATCTTGGTACAATCACTGGGTGATTAATTGTTTCCTACAATAGATTTTTAATTTAATTTATTATACGATAAATAAAATTGAATTAAATTGAAATACGATCGGACTGAATTATATTTTGGTAAATAATAGTGTCTTAATGTAATTCCTTATACGATAAATTAAATTGAAATACTATATTAATTAAATTGTAATCTTATCTATTCCTCCTATATATATTATCTAAATTAAATCTTAAGTAATTAAATTGAACTACTAAATTGAATTAAATTGAACTACATTATACTTTAGTCGCCAATTCGATAATTGCAATCAAAACTAGTAAGGGATAGGATAAAAAAGGAGAGGGATGGGAAATATATTGTATATTGTATATTGTTTTGTTTCATTTTCGCTCTGTTCATTTCAAAGTATATTATTTTTGTTGATTTCAAAATATATGTATATTATACCTATTTCCTAGTTTGCTCATGTAAAATATGAGGATATCTTTAAATCGACCGTTGTATTTGGTCATCATTGGGCGTAGCTAGTGTTGACACAAGGGACTTCAAATGCACGTGGAGGGCGAACCATTCGCGGCGGTACGAAAAATTAAAATTTCTTTACCAAATGTAGGCTGTCAATATTATTGTGCATTATTTTATACAATAAAACCATGTCAGCCTTTGTGCGGCTTTATTCCAGTGTACTCATACGAAAATAGTTCAGCCTGTGTTCGTAAGTTTTAAGTCGCAAGTGCTCGCGGTAGTACAGGTATCTAACAAAACGCCTATGGATGCCCTCCACCTTATTATTATAAACGCTATATTGCGGATTACACTATCTAGATAAATATTAAAAGTAAACTATAAATTTTAGTCGTATTATTATTATTATTACCTTATTAAATATACGGCATACACTTTACCGGTAATTTAAGGATATCCCTCCCTTACGCAGTCTGAATATTTCGAAAAGGCGAATTTCGAGCCTCAAAGCATATTTATACCAAATTTCAAGTCCAATATATCGAGGTTAAAGTACGACTAGAGCGCTCCCTGGTGGACAACCACAACCTTTTCAACTCTTGTCATGACCAAATGATGCTTGCATGCGTAATTTCAGCCTAATCGGATTAAGCGTTTGGTCGCTATAAAATCAAAATCAAAATCAAAATCAAAATGTTCTTTATTCATATAGACACAATTAAATATTATTTTTAATTTATGTTCTTATGATGCGTCCAAGCCTTACTTCCAAGCCGTTTTGTCATTTACATAATCAGATATTGTATAGTATGCTTTTTTATACAATTTTGCTTTGATGGTAGCTTTAAACTTATTTACAGATAGTTCTCTAATAGTATGAGGAAGTTTGTTATAGAAGCGTATACATTGTCCCAAAAAAGAATTGCTTATTTTGTGGAGACGAGTAGCACGTACAACAAGGTTATGCTTATGTCTAGTATTAAAATTATGAGTGTCGCTTTTTATTTTAAACTTGTCAATATTCTTGTGGACATACAACAGATTTTCGTATATATATTGTGATGCAACAGTAAGAATATTTATCTCTTTGAATTTTTCTCTAAGTGAAACTCGAGGACCAAGTTTATATATAGCTCTTACAGCACGTTTCTGTAGTATAAAGATGTTATTGATGTCCGCACAGCTTCCCCAGAGAAGAATCCCATAGGACATAATGCTGTGAAAGTAACTAAAGTATACAATTCTTGCTGTATCTACATCAATCAGCCGCCTTATTGTTTTAACTGCGTATGCCGCAGAGCTAAGTTTTCCTGACATTTTCTCAATTTGTGGGCCCCATTGTAATTTGGAGTCAATTGTTATCCCTAGAAACACAGTTGAAGCAACAGGCTCCAGTCTAGTTCCATTTATTTCTACATTGGTTTGTACCTGCTTAACATTAGGTGTAGAAAATTTAATCACTTTGGTTTTTCTTTCATTTAATAGTAGGTTATTTACATTAAACCAATGGACAACTTTTGAGAGTGCATTGTTAACTTCGTCATAATTGTACAATTTTCGACTAATTTTAAACGTCAAAGAAGTATCATCAGCAAACAATACAATTTCGTGATTATTCCTTATGTGAAAGGGTAAATCATTTATGTATATTAAGAAGAGAAATGGGCCAAGAATGGAGCCTTGTGGGACACCCATGGTGACCATTGATCCTGGTGATCTTTTACCGTTTACATCAACCTTCTGAATTCTATTTCCCAAGTAAGAAGTAAGAAGATCAAGAGCCTTGTTCCTAATGCCATAGTGATGTAATTTCCTAACTAGTGTATCATGGTGTACACAATCAAACGCCTTAGACAAGTCACAGAAGATGCCTAATGCGTCTTGTGACTCTTCCCAGGCATTCAATATACCTGTCAATAGTTCGGTTCCCGCATCTATGGTTGAGCAACCCTTTGTAAATCCAAACTGTTTCTTATGAAGTAAATTATATTTGTTAAAATGAGTGTGCAATTGTCTAAGAATTAATTTTTCGAAAATTTTACTCAAAGTGGGAAGTACGGAAACTGGTCGAAAATTCGAGGGATCAGAAGTATCGCCAGATTTAAATAATGGTATAACTTTACTATGTTTCATCAGATCAGGAAACACTCCAGAAGTAACACAACAATTGAATATATAGGCTAGATAAGGTGCGATTATTTCTATGATGTATGAAATTGTTTTTACAGAATATCCCCAAAGGTCCATAGTTTTCTTTATCTCAATTGTTTTAAAGGCATTTATTATATCATTGCAGTTAACAATAGTGAAAGCGAAGTCGGTAACACATGCGGAAACGCTTTCTTTAAGTAGCATCTCAGCTGAAATGGAAGACGACTTGAGGGCATTAGTCGTTATTAACGGTATATTCGTAAAAAATCGCTCAAACTCAGTCGCAACTTCCATATCCGCTTTAATGTCTAAATTATTTATCTTTAAATGAAAGTCCCTTGTGCGAGCTATAACCCTATTTGTTTCATTATTAATAATATTCCATGTAGCTTTAATTTTGTTTGTAGAGTTTTTGATCTTATTCTTCAAATAAATTGACTTCGCAGTGGAACAGGCTCGTTTGAATATTTTGGAATAGTTATTTACATACTTCTTAAAAGTCGCACTATGATTATAAGTTTTTTCATTATACAGTTCATACAATTTATTACGACTTTTGTAAATACCAACAGTTGCCCAATCACTAAAGCATAAGCGATCACTGATCGATTTCGTTTTAGGTATGAAGATTCTATTAAATTCAACTCTAATTAATTCAAAGAATGAGTCATAAAGTTGGTCAGGATTGTCGTGAATTGGCAACCTTTGTAATTTGCTAATTAAGCTAGATTTAAATTCCCCTAGACGGCACTCAGTAATTGGAATAAAACTAATATTTTTTCTTAGAACCCTAGTGCTTTTCTTAGGAAATGATACTAACTGACCGCAGTGATCAGAGTGCAAAATATTAATTAGTGATTTATAATTGGGTTTTATGTTTGTGAATATATTATCTATACAAGTAGCACTTGAGGCAGTTATCCTCGTAGGTTCAAGAAAAACATTATATAAGTTAAATGATCTAAATAAATTTAAAAAGTTACATGTCAAGGATTTTTTTTCTAATATATTGATGTTAAAGTCTCCACAAATAACAATTGTTTTAGGACTATTGGTTATTTTGAATAAGGCATCTTCCATAATTTTATAAAAAGCTTCATAAGGCGCACATGGTGGTTTGTATACACTCATAACAATGGTTTCCTCCAATTCTATACATGCAATCTCTAAAACTCGTTCGACAGAGAGGCTCACAATATCACGTCTTTCTTTAAATTTCAAGCATTTCTTTGTAATTATTAAAGAGCCACCACGTATCAACCGAACTCTGTTAAATGAGCTGGCAATCTGATGGTTATTGGAACTGAAAATGATCTGATGGCTTTTGAGCCATGATTCTGATATACATAGAATGTCGATATGATTACAGTTCAAGAACAATTCTAATTCTAGCTCTTTGCCTATTATCCCCTGAATATTCTGATGCACCAGATTTATACAATTTTTTGGCATATTTTCTTGAGTAATAACCACTGATGGGGATATCAGATTATTTATATTATTAATTTTCTCTGAAGACAATTGTATTAAATTACCATTATTGCTACTTAAGTTTTCATTTTCATTAATTATATAGCCAGAGTTTCGCTCTATTGTCTTAAAGTCTAATTTAAAGAATATGCAACATATTCTGAATTGTCATTACTTAATGTCAAATCGTTTAACTGCTCATTAGTAGCAGTGGTGTTTGCCGATGTTTTGCCTGAGTAATTCAAACAATATGATAGCCCATTTGCTAACTGTTTTTTGCAAAAATTTGAAAGATAAACATTATCTATTGTGAAAGAGTAAAAATACTTATTAAAAGTATTTATGTCAAACAATTGGAATTTGTCATCATACAATGTCAACGTATGTAATTTATTATTTAGTTTATATCTAGACATATTTTCCATTTCGGGCAACAATTTACTATAAGGAAAAGCAAATAAGACAATTTTTTTCACATTTAACTGTGCCAATAATTCAAAATATTTTATTAATACATGTATATTTGCGTTTCCCCTTCTCCCAATAAAAATAATTAAAGTAGTGTCAGGACAATAACAACTATTAACTATTTTTTCTAATATTTGAGTAAAACTGGCGCCGGGAAAGCAATGATTAGCTACCAGTTCTCCGGATGTTTGTAACATTAATTGGCCCATATTTTTACCTATTTCATCACTGTACATAATTACTTTGGTGTGATTTTCTTTGCTATTTTTATGTAATGTTTTTTGGGAAGTAAAATTACTAAGACTATCATTCAACTCCACACCCTGGGTGTGCAATAGAGATATTGTAGTTCCATCTTCAACACTCTGGTTATTTATTTTATTTACAATCTGTAGAAATACACACAGCTATCGTGTAGAAATACACACACACACACACAGTCTGATATACACATAGATAGACTTCAATGTAGAAATGGTCCTATTCGTCTTGTGGGCTCAAAATCGATATATCCATCTTCATCTCGATTTTTTTGCGCATTCACAATACTTTCGTTCCTGGTTGGTTAATGGGCCGGGAAAGCAAAAGAATTCATGAGCATCTACCTCAGTACGAGTATCACTCGAGCCAGGTAGATTTTAAAATTTTTAACTCAATATTTGAAATACGTGTGAAATATTATATAAATAAAAAAAAATACGTGTGGCACTCGGGGACTGCCGCGGTAAAGCTATTGCATAGCATTTTTAACAACTTATGGAGTTATAATTATTTATTTATTTTATTTATTTTATTTTTTCTGATATCAGATAACTGCGCTCTATCGGAAAACGTTTTATTCCCAAGCATTTGCGGCTGCGGTAGCAAATGATTCGGAATAATTTAAACGTCTTCCGATAGAGCGCCGCGCATGAATTTTTTATTCGATAAAGCAAAAAAACCGGATTATTCGAAAAAAAATCGTAGATAAAAATATAGATAATTAAATTATCTTTAAAACGGTGCAGGTTTCATAATAATACGCCAGATAGTATTTGCGTAGTAGTCGTTTTTGTGTTCGGTTAGACCTAATTTCACAAATTAATTACACTATGTAATATAAACAAAATCTAAAATATTCAAAGCTAAGAATATTAGGAAAATGTTCTTGTTTAACATATATTTTTTTCGAATCGTAAGCAGTACTCGTTTAGACGTAATTATCAGTTTAAAATCATTAATTTTCGTTAAGAAATTTCTTCATTCGGTCGCCGCGCTGGCCTAGCTAGGCCCGCGATAAAAGCTATGCAAAAGCTTAAAAATAAAATACAACATAAGATATTATAGGCGTTCGATGTCGCTCGCGGTGATAAAAAAAATAAAATGTGAAAAATAAACTATGCATTCCAAGCATTTTTGAGCTACACAGAAAACGAATGGCTGAAAAAACAAGAGTCCAGTAAGATGTCGACTCCTAAATCTGACGTGCATTTGGGGACACATTTAAGAGTCGTATGTATACACTCATAAATATGGCGCCCATTTGGGGCTAGATGTAGGAGTCGACGGTTTATTCACTGTACTATTTTATTTATGTAATTTTTCCGTTAATGTAACATTTCCGAATTACAGATTTCCCGCGGCGCTCTTGTCAATTTTAATCGTCTTTTCGATTTAAACATTGGACCGAGCCCGTAAAGCTAAGTAACGATTTTACAAACAGGAAATTTATCGGACATCTAAAAAATGTATGTTGATGTTCTGGCTTTCTTTTCATACTTTCTCTGCGTTTTTCACTTAGCCGTGCCCTCTCAGTATGTGTACAATATTTGCTCAGGATTAGCTACAGATGCAGCGAAAAGGTGTGTATCCATTAGGTTCACGCATAAACGCTCCCCGCATCTGCAACTTCTCCAGTAGTAGATACGTTCGCGCTCCTGAAGCGTGCAACGTTGCACGCTCCGCGACGAGCGCTCCACGCGGTGGCAGTAAATGCTGTTAACACAATAAGG
This sequence comes from Micropterix aruncella, assembly GCA_944548615.1. Taxonomy (NCBI): domain Eukaryota; kingdom Metazoa; phylum Arthropoda; class Insecta; order Lepidoptera; family Micropterigidae; genus Micropterix; species Micropterix aruncella. The sequence continues at coordinate 13,809,749 of OX155950.1, forward strand.
AGCGCAGTGTGTTCGCGGACGAGTCGTTCGATGGTGTGTACGTCTCGCGCATCACGTTCGGCGTTCAGTAAACGCAAATCCGTCGCTATGAAGTGGGCCGAAGAGAAATGTCTAACTCTAATCGAGGAGTACCGAAATTATACAGTGCTGTGGAATCCGAAGGATGAGAAATATAAAAATAAAATCTGGTGACGACATGTTCCCTCAACGTTCGAATGACAACTTCGGAGAACTCGTTGTTCTTGAGTTGATGCGCGCACCGTCTACATTTGAGTAGTTGCAGATGCGTGGAGCAGAGTTGATGCCTGGACCTAATGGATACCCACCTGAAGAGATTGCATTCTAGGATTTTTGAAATACATATTATACAGAATTTCTTAATGATTTGCCAAACTTTAAATTGCTTGCTTTAAAAGTGAGTGGGTTTGCTTGAGTGCAACCCCCCCCCCCACCCCAAACTTGTGGTTACTTGGTTGGACTGAAAAAAAGAACGACCTAGTACATTAGTGGAAAATACATAACGGTAAAGTGAAGTTGGGTTTCCTTGTCTCCGTCGTTGATTTTTTTTTAACATTCCAAGATATTTTGGAATTTTGGAGTATAGGCAGCGTTTGAGACAAGCCAGCATTCTGGCACGTTTTAAAATACAGATAAATACCAAAATAAATAAATTGGAATATAAATAAAATAACTAAATACATATATTGGACAGATCGCAAAACAACACAAAGTAGTAAAATATAATTTTATTTTAATTTAGGCTGGAGTGCGTATTTCCGATTTTTTCTCAAGATCTTTCAGATTTTATATTGAATACATTCGATTTAAATACTTCCATCTCGAGAGCATAGCGATTGAAACAAAAAAAGAATCAACCTAATTTGTCATTCCTATTAAAAAAAAGAATTCCGGATATCCATCGTTCGAATTGTGAGTAGAAAAAAGAACCTTTACCTTTTCCTCAATTTCCCATTTTCAAAGGAAATTTTTCCAATTTTCTTTTTTGTTAGGACCTTATTTGAACTATTACGTACATATTAAAGAAAAAATAGGCAAATCGGTTCAGTCGTTCAACCTAATACGAGACTATCACAGCGTTTAATTTTTATTTATATAGATACGTACTATTGGTACATGCGACTCTCGCCTGGCGTTCGTCTCAGCGTGGCAAAATTTCAGCAGCTCTCACTTGTACTCGTATATCCAGTACCGGCAGACGGCGACCATCAGGAGTTGATGCATCCGACATTCACCCTCCCAGGGGAAAATATAAAATACCGAGTGAGAGAAAGAGAGTGGAGGAGAGCGTCTCGCTCTTATCGGGGGCCGCACCGCCCGCCCCGGGATTTATTGTGGATCCCGCGGCGACATTTCAATTTGTCCGGCGGAAAAAGACAAGCAGCTAGCAAAATCGCGAGTAAGCAATTCGCACAGCGGCCATCCAGTCTGCTGCCGCGCTGCGTCGGTTCCGACCGCCTAGACCTGACCGTAATCTCAATCCGCCCAGAGCGATGCAATTTTTCCACTAAACTTCGGTTTTACGCCGCCGCCGCATGATGCGCCCCCCCCCCCCCCCACAACTCACTCCCCGCCTTTAGCTAATGGCGGAAGGTGCAATTTCGCCGAGGGTCGGACTATGAAGTCGCCGGACGGCACCTGACTGGCAAGTCCGGGTCGTAAAAATTTCATTTGTGAAATTTGCATTTTTCTGTGCATCTTTCGCATTCAGTTGACAATGTTGATTTGGTGAGTCAATATTACTTTCCCGGACCACCAACCAACGAAGAGGGAAAGTATTGTGAACGCGCAAAACAAATCGAGATGAAGAAGTAAATACCCATTCTGAGCCACTCTGAGGCAATTAAGACTATTTCCAGGTGGAAATCTCTCTGTGTGTCCGTCAGTATATATGTGTGTATTCCTCTACGAGAGTGACCAAATGCTTCATCCGGTTAGGCTGAAATTTCGCATGAAGCCATCACTTGGTCATGGCAAGATTTCAAAAGGTGGTTGAAATTGGTCCACCAGGGAGCGCACTAGTATTATGTACCTACTTCAACCTCGATATATTTGACTTAGAGACTTGAAATTTGGTACATAGATTCCTCGAGGCTCGAAATTCACATTTTCAAAATATTTGGACTGCGAAAAAAAGGGAAATACTTAAATTATCGATAAGGTTTATACCATATAATTAATAAGATAATGATAATAATAACAGGACAAATCATTATAGTTTACTTTTAATATTTATCTAGATTGTGGAATCCGCAATATGGCGTATATAAAATAGGGTGGAGGATTCAACGGATAGGGGGGATTTCAATGACTTCCCGACTAGTTACGGGTTTGAGGTTGCTCGCGCGGTCTTCTACCAGCCGTCTGTTCAGCGGTGTTTCAGTTTGAATTTATCACGGGTACCATTGCATCTTTTGCCCCGCTCTAAACTCAGGATCAGGTAGCCAGACTGTGATTTCAAGATTGGAAGACGACATTTGGAGTTGTCGACCATAACGGGCAAACGCGTCTCCCCAGAAAGTTTTAACGACAGTGATCGTTCTGTCTCCCGTAAGTTGATCGTTGAAGACTTGGGGACGAAACAATCCATCAACTAGCTTCGCCATGGCCCGTCAGAGACCAAAGCCTTACGCGAGACACTGAGAAGCATCCAGCGGGATGTCTAGCCCCTGACTACCGGTTATGATCGGATTTCTTCGTCCTCCCAACTGGCTACAGGTTCGAGGTCGCTTGGGCGGTCCTCTTCCTTATGTTAGCGATGATTGAATTTATTGCGGACCACGGCGTCCATTGCCCGACTGTCCACTCGAGATCGGGTAGGCTATTAATCGTTTCAAGAGCGGCTGGCAAAGGTTAACAACCGCCCCGCTCTATAGGAAATAATGCCCATTTCAGACTCCCCCTGGTATCAGTCAGAATGCACAGTCGATTGGATGACGTCGCACGGTGCGCAAACCGTCCAGGAGCGTACGAAGAACGATTCTCAGGGGAAACCGGCCAGCAGGCACTACCCGGGCTTGGACACAGCAGCAGTCCTACCCGGGCTCGAACTTCTACTAGGAGGCTACCGTATGGGTGGGTAGCCTCCTAGTACCCGAGAGTTGGACTGACTTTAACACATGGGTCATACGACACAGTGGAATACGACCGTGGGGGCGGTGTCGACTACAACGGGCGAACCCGCTACCCCAGTTGGTGGCTTACTGTGGCTTATTAACAGAGACCTGCGACTTCAGAAAACGCCACAAAAACCAGTCTAGCGTGGTTAAATCGCAACGATCTTGGTGGCCAATTCACGTCACCCCCGCGAGAGATATCCATGCACTAACGTACACTCGTTTCGATAATAACTTTTAACGTGCTGCTCAATAGTGTAACAAGCCATGGTGGTTTGGCATCAGTGACTAATAATAATAAACAACAGATTTGACAGACGCCAAACAACATGGCCGCCACAGACTGTCAACATCGACCCGTAAAATTCTTATTAAATTTTATTACTGTGAATACACAGATGAAGCAGTTATCAATTGCTTAAAATCAGATTATTGCAAAATTGCAACTTTTCTAGGAAACAGATTTGAAACGAAAAGTGAATTATTGTTTCGATAAGTGACATCTAAGAAATTTGAGATATATAAAACAAGCATAGAAGAAAATTTACTACACCAAAGTTCAAGACAGGATATAAATATAATTTATAAGCAGTTTTTCGAAGTCGTCTTAAGAGAATTTCTACTACTTGAATGATCAAAATGGCGTTAATACACCTTACTTATTTTCAGATTCACTCGCTACACTGAGAAAAATATAACGATGTGTTACACGGAAATACTAATTTTTCAACAAGGATTACGTATATAACTCGGACTGTGGTCCATGCGTATCAACTAATGTGATACGTAACGGTGTTGGCGACACGGTCATTACCGTATCGTAATGTTAAAACATAATGTTATTTCATTATGTCGCGACCATGGCATCTCGCTTCTAACATGACAGTATGTAGTAGTATACGTACGGCTATAGTCAGACACATGAATCATATTGAAACATCAGTATACTGTTATTTCCGTATTAATCGTAAGGAAAATGTTGATAAGCATCGTTACTCTGTATAAAACCGTAATAACAAAATGGTAATGTAAGAATCAATCAAATATTTTTTCAGTTTATTTTACTTTACGTATTTTTTCTTATCCTAGTCATTCTGTTTCGGGTATCATAAACTGGACCGATCATCTGGACCGCTCAACAAACTTGAAAAAAAATAATTGCATCTATAGTGTCTTGAGAAAAGTATGGTAGCAAAAATGAGGCTTATGGTCTTCTTTGGCTGACCCTTCTGAAATTTTCAGACCTAGGAACCCCTCTTTCTAAAATACTTTTTTCAGGGGAGTGAAATACATGTAATCCGTAAAAAATTTAACCATTATTGTCTAAAGACTTTTAGCACGTGTAGGTACGCAATATGTTTGGTTGAAATTAATAAAAATAATTTCATATCAATATACACATTTTATAATCTCCTGGCAGCGCTGACTAATACGGCATATCTGGAAACCCGCAGTTGAGGCACACAGAATCTACGACCCAATATGCGAGCTCATGAATGAATTCTCTAGCGCCATTATCACGTGCAGGTTCACCGTGAATGAGTTTACTTGATGCAGTATAGCACGTGGGTTTAAGCACGTTCCGTTACTAATGGATTCTTTGGATATGTTGAAATTGGAGCAACTTAGTTAGTTGGTTTAAAGGAAAGATGGTTTCCTAATAACGAAGTTGCCGGCTGGACTGTATTTCTAGCTTGACGTGATGTACCTTTTATAATATAGGCTAAGCGACGAAACAAAAGATTTGTTGCTTTATGTGTATACTAGCGAGGTGTCAACGAGCGAATCTGTCACCCCAGGCTAGTGTGACAATAAGTGATCGTTCTTTTAGTCGTAGGATGAATGTAGACGATCTACTATCTAGCTTCGCCATCATGCCCGCCAGTGGCAACGCCTCACGATAAGGTACTAGGAAGGCAACCCAGCGGGCCACCTAGCCCCCTGGCTACCAGTTGCGGTCAGATTTCTCCATTATCCCGACTGGTTATGGGTTCGAGGTCGCTTACGGGGTCCTTTATTTAATGAAACGTCGATTTTGTTCCAATCACCGCGGACCACGTTTCGGTTGTCTATTAGCCGACTGGTCGTTTCATGAGCGGCTGTCATTAGGAAAAAAGCCACCCCCGCTCTACGTATAGGAAACAAAGCCGTTTCTAGAATCCCCCAGTTATCTGTCGGAATGCACAGTCAATTGGACGCCTGACAAACTATTCACTGACCCAAAGGCACAGTCCTACCCGGAGTCCTACCCGGGCTCGTACTTCTACTATGAGGCTTCCGGATGGATGCTGATCAGTGAAATGGGCCGACCCTAACACATTGGTCATAATGGCGTAAACTGTACTGGGCCCATTAGGTCCCATTATCTTTATGTGTACAACATTAGTCAGGCCTATAATTTGACACTAAACACGATATATTTATTTTAATTTATTGACATTTGAAGATTTTGATGATTGATGATATAACAATTCAAACAATACCACATATTTCTAAATCAGTTCGAGCGTTTAGAAGTTATGGTGGAATAAAAAAATCGGAAAACGTACATAGATGAAACCTGATCACATAACACTCCTTCTTTGTTTGGGCAGTCGTGTAAAAATTAAATCGAGAAGCTCTCTAAATCCACCCAAAAGCGATAGCGTATGTTCAACTTCGGTTTAAACTGAGCTAGCGCCTACGACGACGACTCCAGTTCCTTTTCCGTCAGCAATTTTTCGCGAGATTCAGTGGAGAATATTTCGAGCGACTCGTCGCGAATTTGTCTCTGGCCCGTGCAATCCGCGCGGCACAAAACGCGCCATTATTTTCACACCGGAAACGGGACAGTCGAGATTTGCCGGAAACACCGCCATTGCGGGAGCTCGTAAAATATGAGGGCGCGCCGCCTTCCAGCCGGAGCTTGCTTCGAGGCGAGTGGCATCGGGAGATGTCTCCATAGACGTGAGAAAACTGGACCGTTCAAAATTGACGCCCGTCTTCTCATTGATATAAAGAAAGAAGGTAGTTGGCCTAACTCCACTGAGGACCAAATAATCATCTTTTGGTATAAATCATTTTATATATTGATGAAATCGAGCAGTTCACATTAACAGTCCACTCATCGCAGCACCTCTTCGTAGACTGTTTTTTGGGCATCGTTTTAATCAAGCCAACATGATTTCATGCATATATCCAAATAACCTTATTAACAACTTACTTTATTATTACTTTTCTTACCCTTATAATGTTATTAGCTTTATTATATTTTTTTCTACTATCAACGTGTTCATGTTAATAATGCAAGAATTGTAAACTATTCATAGGATAGTAAATGTATGCGATAGGGATGTATGCTATGTATGCGATAGGGATGTGAAAAAAAAGGAAAAAAAAGGCGAAAAAAAAGGCAATGAAAAAAATAATGCTTATAGTTTTCAAAAAACTCATACAACTAAAATTCTTCGGAAATGGCCGTTTCCAAGTATTATGTCGCCTTAAGTCTTTGTTTAGGGTATTCATTTTAAAGAGATATTTCTCTATATTTCAATGTGAACGTTTATCTCCTGGCAATAAGAGAATGAGAGGGGGGGGGGGGGAGGGGGGGTGTTGGTCATGTGGGTGTGGAGTGTGAGCGTGTATATAGTAATAGTAGCGTATATAAATTATAATATAATTATAGTAATAATAATTAATAAAAATAGCTTAACGAATAGTCAGTTTCTTTTATCGGTTAGGGTTTGATTTAAGGAGTATTTATAGGTTATTATGGAATTATTAAATACAACAATACTATTTAAATGTGTATTGCTCACAGCAGCGTGTGAATACTCCATTTCTTGATGCATTCTTGCTTGGTGAAATTGGTGCGTGGTCCTCATTGGGGCATTAAATATTGATTTCGCCAACCAGGTCAGAGCAATCGAAAAAATATGTCATTCATTATTTTATAGAGGCACAGAGCATCATTCAAGTTGCGCCGATAAGATAGCGAATTTATTTTAAATAGTAAGGCCGCCTCTTTAGAATTACAGTAACTTTTCGTCTTGAAATTTAAATATCAAACGAACTTATTTTGGATACTTTGTAGTCTGTTAATATGGACTTGATAATAGGACAATATTGGAGAATCAAACCCAAGGTGAACCGTTGATATACAGCTGTGCTAGCCTCAAACTGAAGACTGTAGCGTATCCTTTCCTTTCAACGTAACTTGTGTACCGTACAGAAAACCGAGGACGTGAAAAGATAAACCGGTGTGGGTGCGAGTGTATCTCCGCGCGGCCAAGTGCGCCAGCGGCAATGTTTTGCAAACATTGCATAAGGAAACGCCCCGCTGCTCCTTCCTCCCGCTCGCCACTCCGCGTGACCTGCTTCCTTTTCAACCCCCTCCTCGAGAGTCGCCCCGAGATGTAAACCGTGCACGCGTCGAAGTTGACTTTTAGTACTAACGTACACGGTATAATACGCCGGCATGCATGCACAAAGACGCTCTAGCTACATTAAATTAGTAAAGTTAGTCTGGATGGCGCCTTGCTGTGAATTTATTAGTGTTTGAGGTCTCGTCGAACGAACATTGAACGCGGTCGAAATTCACTAATGTAAACTTGCAGTCTATGAAAGTGAATCAACCGCAGAGTCTGCATGACATGCAGACTCTGCGGTCTTCACAGAAACTACAATATCCATATATTGTAGTTTCTGTAAAGTAGTTGCATGTCATGCATGCAGACAGACATGTCATGCAGACTCTGTGGTTGATTCACTTTCATAGACTGCAATGTTTCCATGAAACTCACAAGATGTTATCTCTTTCGTTTAGCCACTAGTAGGTGTTTAAAATTATATAATTAGAATTGTTCTTTTTCCTTATATTTTAATGTTCTGACTATTCAATAAATAATTCAAAATATATATTTTTTCTAGGTACTTCAATTTCGTAACCATTTTGGTCTTGGATTATGAAACCATTACATTAAAAACTTTGTATTGCTTCAAACGCAGGCTCAAAGACCACTTGAACCCACGCTCATAAACTTTTCCTTATTTTTCCCTATTTTTTCCTCCCTATTGCGTCCCTTGCGTCATTATAGGTTTATTGTTTGTTTTTTTCTTAAATTTATTGTTTTGTTTCCCTGCTGGATTTAAATGATTAAAATTTAATTTATTAGTTTATTTTTACCGCATAACATGTTATTCCACTAGGTTAAGGTTAGCTGTAAGATATTGCTTTTAGGCAATAAGCTCGCCGTTTTGTTAAAGCAAATAAAGCGTTTAATTATTATTATTATTATTATTATTATTATTATTAAAAACAACTTTTCATAAAATTCTATAATTAATTGCTATTATATAAAACTGCTATTTTCTTAGCTATGTGTGACTCAGAATCATTGCGTTTTTAAATATTTTTTATGTATTTTCTTGACTTAATGATAATTTTTTTATTCATGCAGTTTCTTCTTCTTTTTTCATGTTTTTCCTTGAAAGGTTCGGAAACCATGATATCAACGGGATATGCGAAATACTCATGCTTGCAATGAATACACGTCGGTAGGTAGGTACCCTACATCAAAGGTTATTTTAACAAAAAAAAATAATTTAGATTTTGTAATAATCACAGTATTACAAGCACTCACAAAATTAACGTTCACCTTAGAACAGGTCCCGGCCTAGTTAGGTGACGTTGCCACTGGACTATGCAATGTATTCATTTTCTGCTATTTATTCAATGTTTAAAATATTTTTAATAAAATATATAGCATTAATTTTTATAATCTACTCCTTACCACTCTTAAACAGCTGGAGGACGTAACATAAGAAAATCGGTTGTGTCACCCCAAGAATTTCTGTCAAGTAGCCAGGAACTTAATTCATCTGAATATTAATATCATAAATTCTACCACAATCCCCCCCACCCCTAACCTAGTGCTTTTACGATTTTTCCGTCTTTTTCGACTTTTTCGACTTTTTCGACTTTTTCGACTTTCCGACTTTTCGACTTTTCGACTTTTTGACTTTTCGACTTTGAGTAGAGACTCAAAGTAGAGTAGAGACTCAAAGTCGAAAGTGTTCAACGTCTTCAACGTGTGTGTTCACTTGTGTTCACGTGTGTTCACTGTGTTCACTTCAAGTGTTCAAAGTCTTCAACGGTCAACAGCAGAGGCTGTTGACCGTTGAAGAGTTCCCTCGTCGTGAGCCAACCCAGGGTACATCAGCCACGTCATGGCAAACTTGGAAGTTGCTATCATAAATGAATGCGTATACAAAATTTTGGGAAAAAAGTCTTATTGTCTGGGTATTTTATTTGGTCGTATATTTGTCCTTTTTTTTTAATGCATGGCGTAGATTTAATTTGATTATGTAACATTTTACTGACAACCTGAATATTACCATGAATAACTTTTACTGCGTATCTATTCGAATTATAGGCTATTTCAGTTATTAGGCTCCTATTTTGATTATTTATAGGTATATATTATTTATATTTTGACAATCTAGTAATTAAATTCTTCACTATATATGTAAGTTAAGTAAAGAATAGTAACAAAACTTTTCACCGCTATTTTGACACGTCCAAGAGCGGTTTTTAGCCGTCAATTGGACACGACGAAATGTCATGTAATATATAACAGTAGCCGTAGCGGACAACAATCCGGTTTCGTCATATCATTTAATTAACCCAATGCACCTTTTAGTGGCAACATTTAAAGCTATATATATGATATACACATGAACGTCGTCAAATATTAAGCTGTCATTTTCGTAGATACTCGGAGAGCGGTTGCAAATACGGCAAAAAGGTTTCCATTTTGTTTCAGCGAGCTCCAGACCGAGATTCATCGCCCGTAACTTTAATATCTCAATGACGATATGGAGCGTAGCGATGAACAGGATAGGAATTTTAGTGGGTCGTAGCCGAGGGCGATGCTGTCTCGATTACAAAATTTAAAATACAAAATGAGACATAATAGAGTAATTTGTAAAAATTTTAAAGAAAAATGTGGACTTGATAGAAATAAAAAATAAAAATTTTGTTCGTGTCACCCCAAGGTTTTGCCGGCAATTAGCCAAGGCCTGATTTCATCTGAATATTAACTTCATAAATAAAATTGATAAGCGCCCTCTCCCGGCCTGCGGATGAACCCATTTGGTTTTCGCTTCACAGCCGCCTCAAGCGGCGCGGTTCGTTTCTTGGCTAGCCTTGGCCGGCTCGGCGGTAATATTGTGGATTATGCGTTAATAAATAATGGCAGAATTTAAATGCTATTAGCGAAGCTTATATATGAGATATTCCAGACAAAACTGCACAACGTGGTTTAGCCCCAATCTGTGTATCAAATTTCAAGTCTCTAAGACCAATATTTCGAGTAAATTGTATGACCCCCCTGGTAGGCGATTTCTACCATAGTTTTTTAACTCTTGCCACTACCAAATGATGCCTGCATGTCAGCTTAATCGGATTAAACGTTTAGGCGGAATCGTGGAGAAATACATGTCTATACACACACACACACACACACGTAGTCTTCAACCTGGAAAAGGTCTAACTCATCTTAGTTGGCTCAAAATGGTTATTTCCGTTTTCATCCCGATTTTTTTTGTTGGCGCGTTTACAATACTTTCCTCCCTCGTCGATTAGTGGGTAAGGAAAGCAAAATTAAGTCTGCTGCAACTGCCATAATGATGTCGAATATTTCCACAGCTAAAGCATTGAGAACTCCTATATGGAGGCTTTATGCACCGTCACGGCCGGACTGCGCGCAAAATAAGTCGCGAGCTTATTCTTCGGTCACATTAATGTACCGCAACCACCCGGAATTACGGAGTTTAAAATGCTGGAATCATTATCGTTAACTTGCCATTTCCAGCGTTGGAAAATGTGCTTTCGCGAAACATTCCGGAATATTTCCGCGGCTCGCGAAGGGTAAGCAGGCATTGTTTAAGGAAACCTTTGCGGAGAAGGCACGCTAGGCGATTCACTGGATGTTATCTGCCCGTAATGTCGTTTGTAAATTTGGCTGTTGGAGTAACTCACTTAAACACTACGTACCTTTGTTCTACGGGGACTACTACTAAGTTTAAGTTATAAGGTTTATTTATTTATTATTAATATTTCACACACATTTATAGTACTAGATTAATAAAATGAAAATCTACCTTGCTGGAGAAATGCCCGTACTAAGGTAGACTTTTATGTATTCTTTTTTCCTTTTTTTTAGTTGGTAAGTGTAACATAATGTAGCATTGCTTTACGTGGTAGCTCCATATTTACACAAATTTTACATATACTTATAATTTAGTAACATAATATACATAATAATATTAAATAATCATATATACATATATACATTTATACATATAATCTATACCTATACATAAAATTAGTAATTTTATATAGTTAGGTATTCATATACAGCACTATAATTACCTAATTTCGCCGTTTCGTTTCTTCCTAGTTATGAGGTTACTAAGTTTAACAGATCGCCTATTGTATTTTATTGAGGTTACTCTAGTATGGGAGATAATGGACCCAGTGCAGTTAAGCCGTTATGACCCATGTGTTAGGGTCAGCCCAACTCACGGGCCTGTACCCATCCAGTAGCCTCCTAGAAGAAGTGAAAGCCCGGGTAGGACTCTGCGCCTGCAGGCCGGTTTCCCCTGGGAATCCGTACTTCGGGCGCTCCTGGACAGTCTGTGCACCGTGCGTCGTCAGCCAATCGATTGTAATTTGTCGATTGTATTGTGTTTTTATTCTTACTTTTGGAGATAGACGATTATTATCATTACTAATTTGTCAAATTTTTATTTATAAAAAATCTGTATAGATTTATGATAACTTTGAAATTATCAAGTAATTCGCACGATAGTACGATAATACATATGATAATTGGAAAATTATCGAAGAATTTCGTATGAAAATATCGGAAAATATGGTTAATTATAAATAACCTAGAAAATCTTTGCTTGAATGCTCAACTTTCTTGTATGTATACCTTATAAGGTAGGTCCTTATATACATATTCGATTAGTGATTTTGATTATTTTATTCGAATAGTCATTTTGGCTAATTTCTCTTTACCAATTTTAAAAATTGTGTCCTAAAATAGTGAGTTGTCAAATTTATAATTCGATCTGTTCATAAAATTCCCTTGTTAAAAATTTGCGTTCTGTTCGCAATGAAAGAGCATTTTGAAATCGCACGAAAGTGCATCCAATTATTTCCGCTCCTTCGTGTCCTCCTGTTAGCGAATGAATAGTTCCGAATGGCTTTGTGAAGCAGGAAAAAAATAACATCCGTCGAGCAGTCGCTCTCGCCAATTTCAAGTGCATCCATGGAATTGCAAGTCGAGTAGGTAATATTGGTAGGAACGATTCTATACGGGAACGGAAATGGTGGACCAGAGTTGATACTTCCCTGCGCTTGAAAAGATTTGCGCGAAATAATTTTGCGCTGGGTATTTTTTCAGATTTACTTACTTTATTACAAGCACTGACTTAGAGAATCATAATAAAAATTAGTGTTTTTTTATTAAACCTATATACACTCGGGAGCAATGACATCGGATCACCAACATAAACCTTACTATCTCAGAAACTAAGAGTGCTGTCTTAGTCAATGTTTACTACATTAATAATGAATATTGAATACTAGGAACGATTATTGTTTTTTTTTGTGACAAGAGAATCCAAAGCAAAAACAAATGCAGTGGATTCATATTTCAACTTTTAAAAGAAATATATTTATATTCTAGATTTTTTATGGTATTACTTTACAGCGATTAAGAAATTTACCTAATTTTTTTGAGTAGTTTTAAATAAGATATAAAATATTTTTTATGAGATATTAATATTTATGTTGGTGGCGACCCGCATTCATTGCTCCTGGGTGATATCTGTGAATTAATAAATATGAAAACAGCGCAACGGGCAATGCACCGATGCAGGAGAACAGTTGAAAAAATAGGCGGGGTCAATTTTGTAGGGTTTGATCAATAAAAATCCAGCGTTGACGAAGCGTCAGGCTCAGGCACTCGCGCCGGCGACCTGGCGCATCTAAACGTTCGATCGCAGCGCTAGCACAGAATAACTGTCTTTGCGCAGTGGTGGTATAAGGGTTTATAGTAAATCATATTTAGCGTAACTCTCAGAGCGATCTGACGTTTTAATTAATTGTAATTAATTTAGGGCCTAAATGAAAATGTGGCTAAGCGCGACACTAGATAATTAACTAGTCAATATAATGAAATTAAAATAAAACACACTCACCGCTTACATTGTAGGAGTAATCGCGCCTGAAAGTTTTCGAAAACAGTTTAAAGTCTTAATGTCGAAGGCAATGAGCAACTTTTTTGAGCCCAAATTGTAGATTGGTTCCTTATCAAATTATTTGCTTAGAAACTTTTTAAATTAATGGTTATATTTTTCAAAAATGTCATGAAACTAAAATTCTTCAGATATGGTCATTCCCAGATATCAAGTCATTTAAAGATCGAGCAAAGAAATGAAACAACATAACATGCATCTTTAACATGCATATTAATAAGCGTATTGACAGGTCGCATGAACCAGCATGACCAGAATTGGATTAATAGGCCTACAGCACAGGTTATTCCATATAAAAACGATTTTGTGGGAACAAATTTTGTGGGAAACCTTTCATGGCCGAACAATGTGCAATAATACTGACACTATTAGCCGCGCGATCCTCTGATTTTACCGCCTTCGAATATTTTATTTTAGGTGCCTGAAGGAAAGGGTGTACACAAACAAACCAACCAAGCACAATTCCTTTATGCCTACATTCGATTTTTGACTGAAATAATACCTGAAGTCTGCGATGCTTAAGGGCAATTGATGCTTTCATAAAGAATTCATAAAGAAATTACTGAAATAAGACCAGAAGTGTGGGAGATGTTATGAAAACTATGCTAGAAATAACCTCGGGTTTGCACCACGGACGATTTGACCACCGTAACATTCCAAACATAATGTTAAAATGCATATAATCAATCGATAAAATATAAATAATGAAATTGTGCCTTATTTAAAAGTTATAAAAAACTGTCTAAAACATAAAGCGCAGTCGGTTTTTTTTGTCGACGGACTTTATAAAATGCTCCTTTCGAAACGTCAAATAAAACAGATGGCGTAATTATTGTCAAGATTCAATCTGAAATAATATATGGTAATTCTCTACGATACAAATTACTTATTCAATACGTATTACGATATAATTAGCAAAGTTCAAAGGGGCCCCGAGAGTTCGCTGGCCCAAGGGCCTCTAAATGGGTTACTGTATGTACGTTTCACGTGGTATGTATTCCGTTTACTATCTTACGTCCGTTGACTCTCGTGAATGTGATTTTCCATGATGTTCCCGTGAATTGAAAATATGAAACAGAAAATCACTATAAATCCAGTAATACTAATAATAATTCATTTATGTATTCTAGTTAATACTTCAAACTATATTTATTTTACCCATTCATTATGACGGCAAAATGGGGGGCTTCATAAACTAGATGCAAATTCAGTGACACTTCTCACGTTTGCCAAAAATAGCGCATTATGACACGTTTTTCGCTATAAACAGTGGCTGCAAGATGGTTTTGGCACAAACTCCTTATACTGTAATACTTAATACATAACATCCACGAAGAGAATGGTACGGCAAGTCATTTAAAAAAGGATTGAGTTAAAAACGCCTCTCACATAAAATGCATCCTAACTAGAGAATCCTAAGATAAATAATCTATGAATAATAATGAGATGACAATATGTTTTATTTGTATTCAGAGCCGAGTCAGGACGTCGCCCGGTGATATTAACCGTCTAGTGGTTGTGAGCTCAAGTGAATCCTCTTCTTCTTTTCCTTTTGATTCCTGGGCTGATTCTATAAAAAACGATAAATACCGACGCACCCGGGGTTTACAAATGAGGCGGGAATACAATTTGTTGGGTCTTCATAAGAGTCGTCGCTCCTACACAGGTTTAGTAGCATTTTACGTTGCTCTTATATTTATTTATTTATTTATTTATTTGTATCAAACATAATTATAAAACGCATAAAAATGGTCATAACAAGTAATGGTGCGAAGAAACAACGGCCCACATTCACATGACCATGCTCAGCGTATACCCAACTAGGCCAAATATAGTCTGTATCTGGGCATACGACTTACTTTCTGACTTAGGTGGAGGAGCCTAACTGACGTAGGTACTCATATAGATACATATACACATACACACATATATAGCTTCTTTGGGAGCTAATGGCCCCGTTGCAGTTCGGCAACTAAGACTCAGTTGTGTAGGGTCAGTTAAGCGCACGGGTCAACATCCATCCGGCTGCCTCCACGCAGAATTGAGAGCCAAGGTAGGACGCTGGTCTGCGTGCCAGTTTCTTTAAGGAGTTAACCTTCGGGCGCTCCTGGACGGTTTGCGCACCGTGCGGCGTCAGCCAATCGATTGTGCATTCCGACTAACATCCGGGGGAGCCTGGAAAATGCAATGTTTCCTATAGAGCGGGGGTAGTTGTTAACCTTATAGCAACTGCAATTGAGACGACCATCGGCCATCCGATCCTGGGTGAATAAGCCGGGCAAAGGATGCCGTGGTCCGTGATATATTCGGTAGACACCGGTGGTCCGTGATATATTCGGTGATATATTCGGTAGACACGTGATATATTCGGTAGACGTGATATATTCGGTATCACCGCTTCATAAGGGAGAGGACCGCGCAAGCGACCTCGAACTCGGAACCAATCGAGAGACCGGAGTAATCTGGTAACAATTGGAAGTAAGGGCGTGATTGTCGGCCCGCCAGGTAACATTCCTGGCTATCTCGCGGTTAAGGCGTTGGCCTCTTACGGGCTTGTGACGTAGCTAGATGGTGGACTGTTTTTGTCCCAAGTCTTCTACGTTCACTCCAGGGAGATAGAACGACTAATCGTTAAAACTTCCTGAGGTGACGGGCTCGCCCGCTGTAGTTGACAAACCAAGTTGTTAGTCCGGAAACAGTACAGTCTCCTAAAGAGTGGGGGCAGTTGTTCGCCTTACGGCAACTGCTCTTGAAACGACCAATCGGCTACCCGATCCCGGGTGAAGAGGCGGGCAAAGGAAACCGTGGTCCGCGATAGATTCGGTAGACGCCGTATCACCGCTACGTAATGGATAGGACTGCGCAAGCGACCTCGAACCTGTAACCGGTCGGGAGACCGGAGTAATGGTAGTAGGGGCGTGAGTGTCGGCCCGCTCGTTCTGATTGATTAACCTGGCTATTTTGCGTTAAGGCGTTGGTCTTTTACGGGCGTGTGGCGTAACTAGACTGTAGACTGTTTTCGTCCCAAGTCTTCTGCGCTCACCTCACGGGAGACAGAACGATTTATTATCGTTTAAACTCCCTGAGGTGACGAGTTCACCCGTTGTAGTCTACAGCTCTAAATGCAGTGTACACCTTTATGTCATCGGCATAGACCAAATAATTTATGTTCCATCACAGCGTCACAGCATTCGTATATTAAAGGTCTTTTTAGCGGCTCGGTTCTCGCGTATATAAATTAGAGAATGGGAGACATTAAATGACAAGACAACAAAAAAGGGTCCGCGGAGACGCGTGCGGCGCGGGGATCCGGGCCTCGCGAAAGGAAGAAGCCAACCCCTGAGGGGTCATAATTCTATTTTCCTTCACACGTAATGCCTACGTTAGTACGTGCCCGGGCAAATAATTCATATATACGTGATATAGGAAATCCGCTCTTATTTACGTCAGCCGCAGCACCTGCGGGCATTTCGCTTTCTCTCTTTATGTTCGGCATTAGAGATAGTTTTCATTGTGCCATTTACATATTTTTCGCGGTGCTTGTTTACGGCTAATAAACGGGCTAACGAATAGCGTGTTTTACGACAAATCCAACTTTACATATTACATTTTAGAGAATACGTCATTGTTTGTATAGTAGTTTGTAGTTTGTTTTCAGATTAGAACATACTTTACTGTGTATATAAATATAATATACGAGTATATACTTCTTACAAAATAGAAATTTGTACCGCTATGATTTCTATGTAGCGAGAAATCCATGGCCGAAAATCGGTAAAAATGCTCAAAATGGATTTTCATAATAATTACAGTAGTGATAAAAAAAATCGGTTGTGTCAACCACAAGACTTTCCCGGCAAGTAGCAAAGGACTGTTTCATCTGAATATCCCCCTCCCCACTCCCGATGGAGTACTTGGGTAACTATTAAAACACTTCAGATAAAGCGGGATATGAACCCACGGAAGAAGTAGAATATCGGAAAAAGAAGAATATTATCGTTCGAAACCTAATACATTCTGAGTATTTAGGTATCTATTAAAGCACTCTAGATAAGGCGGGATAGGAACCCACTTAAGCAGAACAATGTTGGAAGAAGAAGAATATTTTCAACTGGAAGGTTATACATCCTGAGTACTTGGTCTGTCTTTAAAGTTGAAGCACTCTAGGTGAGGCGGGATAGAAACCCACAGAATAAAAAGAATATCAACCCCCTCTCGATAGTGATTGATTACGACAGCAAATCTAGTACATTTACAGTATTTTTGTAATAATTCCGTGGTATTCAAATGGCTATTTTCCAACATGGTTATTTTCTCCACTAGTCTCGGGCGGCTCCACGTTATTATTTGATTAAAATGTATGTTTTTTTTGTATTGCTTGTATAAGAGTTA
Source organism: Micropterix aruncella (assembly GCA_944548615.1). Lineage (NCBI taxonomy): Eukaryota > Metazoa > Arthropoda > Insecta > Lepidoptera > Micropterigidae > Micropterix > Micropterix aruncella. The sequence continues at coordinate 13,827,583 of OX155950.1, forward strand.
TTGCAACCTAAATTTAGCAATGTATCATAGTTTCGACCCTGCGTCGTATCTGTGTATCGAATTTCAAGTATCTAAGTCCAGTATTTCGAGGTTGAAGTATGGCTAGCGCCCCCCCCCTAGTGGACCGATTTCAACCACAATCTTTTCAACTCTTGCCATGACCAAATAATGCCTGTATGCCAATTTTTAGCTCAATCGGATTAAGCGTTTGGGCGCTATCTAGGAGAAATAAACACAGATACACACACATACAGACACAGACACATAGAAATGCCATCAAAGTACTTTCCTTTTCCAGGAAAGTAAAATGCTCAAAATGGCGTTTCCTGTAATAATCTTACTAATCGCTTCAGATATATGAAATGAAAAATTATAAAAAATGTTTATCTTGTAGCGATCATAATAATCGATGTAGAGATATAAAATGAAAAATGATAAATAATGCTTTTCCTGTAGCGATTATAATAATCGATGTAGAGATATAAAATGAAAAATGATAAAAAATGCTTTTCCTGTAGCGATCATAATAATCGATGTAGAGATAATAAATGAAAAATGATAAAAAATGCTTTTCCTGTAGCGATCATAATAATGGATGTAGAGATAAAGAATGAAAAATGTAAAAAAAATCTTTTTCTGTAGCGATCATAATAATCAATGTAGAGATATAAAATAAAAAATTATAAAAAATATTTTCCTGTAGCGATCATAATAATGTAGAGATATAAAATAAAAAAATATTAAAAAATCTTTTCCTGTAGCGATCATAATAATCAATGTAGAGATATAAAATAAAAAATGATAAAAAAATCTTTTCCTGTAGCGATCATAATAATCAATGTAGAGATATAAAATAAAAAATGATAAATAATGCTTTTCCTGTAGCGATCATAATAGGTAATCGATGTAGAGATAAAAAATGAAAAATGCTCGAATATGTTTTTCTGTGCTAATCATAATAATAGTTGTGGAGAAACAAAATAAAAAAAATCCTTCGCTGCTCTTAGAGTAAAAGAGTTGAAAAACAATCTCAACGAATTAAAAACTTTCGAAATTTACTACTTTTTAATTAAAAACAAAACAATACATACGCGTGTGAAGTTAAGTATCGTTATAAACTTTTGCGGCGGTTTGAGCAGTATCGAGAATTGGAAAAAAACAATTCGCCTGTTTTGCCTTACAGAATAGCAGCAATTGCCCAAGGGAGAACGGGACAAAGTAAGCGCAACGAGAAAATTAATGTGGAGACTTTTTGCCGGGTCAAAGGTCGCCTAAAGTGAATACTTTCTTATTTTTCGTGGAGGAATGCGCGCATTTTTTTGGCATTTTTAATCTCGCATGACGAGCGACATGGCTGGAAGCAGAATGGTAACATCTTTCGGGGTTGTATGGAGTTAGGTCTTTCTTTTTCAAACGGAGAAATTCACCACACATAAAGGTCTAATTTTATTATTTTTATTTTTAACAATTTATTCACAGTACAATTATTTTTATGGTTACGTAGTGTAGAATGAACGCGACGGTTTTAAAAGAATGATTTATATGATTCCTAAAAATTACTTCTCTAGTAACATAAACTTATGGTGGTTTACCTCATGAGAGAATATCAAGAAGGTAATATACTAGCCAAATTTAAGGTTTCATCAGTAAAATCTTACTTTGACTTGCCAGTCTTGTCATACTGCCACGAACGTCCGGCAGTGAATAGCCTGACAATACTCGGAAAACCTACTGTAAGCTGGGAAAGAGTTTCTTTGGAAGTAGCAGCTGGCTTTATAATATCGAGCCTAAGCGGGATGTTGGTTATTAAGCTGGATCCTCGGCTCTAGACTGGATATGGAACGGCGCGTTGTAATCCGCAGTTGCGGCATTCTAATCGCGCCGTGAAAACCAAAGGAAAACTCTTCGAGGCTCTTTTCTTCGTGTCCTAAAATAAAAATCGCGATATATTGTAATGAATTTGACTTTTTCTTCTATTGGAAATCAATTGGAATGTATACAATGTATACCTATGTGTCAGAATCGACCAATGGAATGTGATCCAGTAATATAGGTAGAGGCTTATTATTTAAAAATTAAAGTATTTTCTTTCCACTCTGTAATTATTTCACCGGGACGCGCTGTCTGATAACGACTGATAAATTATTCCGTCGATATCTCAATTTCTCGTCACTCGACTGGTTACGAGTTCGAAGTCGCTTACGCGACTTCTACCTGTTGTATTACAGCGGTAATTCAGTTTGAATTTATCGCGTACCTGGGCGTCCTTTGCCCGTAGTGCCACACGGGATCGAGTGGCCCAAGGTAATTTCAAGAGTGGCATGACAACAGGTGAACATTCACCCCCGCTGCTTAGAAAACAGTGTATTTCCATAGTCTCCAGACCCCTCCAGCAATTAGTCAGAATGCACAACCGATTGGCTTCGCCGACCGGTGCCGAAGCCGTCGTGGCGCCGGGATGCAATCCCGCCGGGAGAAACCGGTCCACCAGCTTTCACCACGTAGTGCGACCGTTCACAATTCCTGTCTATGTGTGTGTGTGTGTGTGTGTGTGAGAGAGAGAGAGAGAGAGAGAGAGAGAGAGAGAGAGGGAGAGAGAGATAGAGAGTTTGTGTGTGGGTGAGTGTGTGTGGGTGGGTGGTTGTGTTTGAGAGGGTGTGAGGGTGTGAATATGTATGTTTGTGTTTGTGTGTGAAGGTGTGTGTGTGTGTGTTTGTGTGTGTGTACGATGATTTGAAAAGAATTGCAGGTATAAGTATTGTATCATAATAAGACCGCTCTTGTTATGTTTTATTTACATATTGTTGTGGGGATAGGTTGCAATTAACCACCGCAAGATTATTTTTCCTAGTTTTTACCGCAGCTGCTATTCGGACATCTATGATCTAAAATCTATGATCTATGTAAAAAAGTAATGATCTCTTACGTCTGATGTTATATACGGCTTCCAGAAGAAGTGTTTAGTGTAGTCACTAATTCACTCAAAAACACACATTTCAGTAGCCGATTCTTGTTCGGTTGTTCTCCGAATCTCAGTGGCTTCGTGCAGTTTTCATTTTGCGAACAACGGTGCTAGGAGCTCGCGTTTCCGCTTCTTAAGTCAATAGTGGCCTGAAGACTTTTGTTTCAAACAGTGCGGGAACTCCGCCTTGAATGCGTTATTGCTCTCTTCGATTGCCATTTTCCTTGCTCCTTCCCCGCGTGGGACTATTTGCAATTCGTCGTCTATGATGATGATGAAATGGGGGATAGCCGATCATACGGCTACCCGCATTAAGTCTTAATTTTGGATCATTGTGGCTTACTCCCATCTATGTATTTATTGGTGACCAGTCCATACTATAATCCTGCTACCGGCTCAACTTTGGAGCTGTCAACTACTACGGTCCAACCCGCCACCCCAGGAAGTTAATGCGATATTACATCGTTCTTCCAACCGTGGGGTGAACGCAGAGGCAGCGAAACACAGTCCACCGTCTAGCTACGCCAAAACGCCCGTGACAGTACAACGTCTTACCGCGAGGCACTAGGAAGTGGAAACACCGGTCCGACCTCGCACCCTCACTGCCAGATTTGGCCAGATTTCTCCGTTTTGCGGTTCGGCATCAGATTCGAGGGCGCTTGCGCGGTTTCTACCTGAATTAAGCGGTATTTCAGTTTAAAAAAATATCGCAGACCTAGGCGCCCTTACCCTTATGATCACTTGGGATCGAGTGGCAAGCGGATCATTTCAAGGTTAGATGACGTCACGTCGGCAACTACCCCCGCTGCCATAGGAAATATACATTTCCGAAACCCTCCGATTATTTGCCGGATTGCGTAAGCGTGGCTGACACAGCCTGGTACTCAAACCTCCCAGTTACGTCCGAGATATTCCTCGAATACACGATTTTCTGATACCAACCGCTTCCGACTGCAGGATTGGAGCCGTGGCAGAAGCTCACAGCGACCCTGATAGGTTGTCTCTCTATGAGGAGACTACCAGATAGGAGTTGAACAGTGAGTTGGGCAGACCAGATGTCATAGAGTTTGACTAACACCACCCAAGCTGCACGAAGTCATTAGAAACCAAAAACTGGGAACCGTAAGAAACCACCAGAAACCAGATCAACTTCTAGGTGTCTACTACAAAGGGCTAACACGTCAACTTAGGGAGTTTAAACGATATTGATCGTTCTGTCTCTCGTGAGGTAAGCGCAGAAGACTTGGGACGAAACAGACCACTGTTTAGTTACGCCACTCGCTTAGAAACCAACGCCTTACTGCGAGACACTGGGTGTGCACCCAGCGGGCCGACCTCGCGCCTTACTTTTAGTTTCGGCCAGATTTCTCCGGCCTCCCAACTGGTTATGGGTTCGAAGTCGCTTACGCGGTCCTCTCCCTTACTTAGCAGTGATTCGGTGTCTACGGAATCTGTTAACAACCACCCCCGCTCTATAGGAAACAAAGCCGTTTCCAGACTTTCCGGTTATCAGTCGGAATACACAGTCAATTGGCTGACGGTGGCGCACGGTGCGCAAACCATCCAAAAGTATATAAATAAATAAATAAATAAATAAATAAGGTAAAGTAAATAAATAAATAAATAAATAAATAAAGAAATAAAAGCGAAGGACGCTTTCCAGGGTAACTGGCCGGCAGGCACAGAGTCCTACCCTGGCTCGCACTTTTGCGTGGAGGCTGCCGGATGGGTGCTGACCTGTGAATTGGGCCGACCCTAACACATGGGTTAAAATGGCCCAACTGCACTGGGTCCATTAGCTCCCGAAGTATCTCAATTGGGAGGATTAGCCACAAAACCCACTATGGACGGAAGCCGCACACATCAGCCATATCTTCCTCATATATGCCTATATTTTCTCTCGCCGGTCATTTGCATATTATATGCTCAGCCGACTCATCTTCTATTCTGCTACCTTTGCAAACGGGGTCGTCGACTATCTCTAGTGTGTGCATATATTTGTTAAGTCGGCAGTGCCTATATAGCAGGCCCATCGTTAATTCGTAGTGTTATAACTGCCAATTCCCTAAACCAAATATTACAGGACGTAATTAAAACCGTTATAGTGAAGGAATATGATGATATAATCGAAAAAGAAAAAAACCCGCAGGTTTGCATTTATTATATATACAATTTAGTACATAACAAAGGAATTGTCTTCGGAATTTGTTTTTATCGACAAATCTGTATGTGTCAAGTTTTCTCTGACTGATTTGTCTTTTTGAATTGAGTTAGCAGTTTAGTGCATTATTGCTGAAATATTTAGGAAAGGGTAGCCAAAGTAAAAACAAATAGTTCGTTTATCTATTTCTAATGAGTTTACTAAAGATTAGACAAACAGTTCAGTGAGTTATTACCAAAAAAATGCGAGTCGTAGCTATTTAAAAAAAAATGCTAAACGATAATTAGTAATCCGATATTAATTACTATGCTCCTTTTGCTGAACTATTTTACTAGAAACCGCTTAGATAATAGTGGCTAAATGCTAAGCAGTCACTGAGGCAGCCAAAACTTTAGTATCTGGTTACTTAAGTTTTAGTTAATAATAACCGACCTTTTCTCAGTGCAATTGACAGAAAATTGTAATGCGAGGCAGTGCTCTATTTTTATGGTTTAAACGTGTTTTCAATTTATTTTTACGTTTTTTTGACAGGTTGCTTAAGGGAGAATAATATGACCAAATTTTAAAAAAATAATGTCGTAACATCAAACTGTTATCCAGCCAAAGCAAATGATTGGGGCTAAATATTTATAGGTACCATGAAAGAGAGAATGAAAAATCATATCTTAACATCGCTATCAACATTACGACTAACTTTAGTCGAATTTTGAAAAGTGCAGTGATGAGAATTTATGGCAAAGCTTATAAACGCTACCCAAAATGATTAAGTTTACCCTGATTAGGTAATTTTAATCTCTCAGGTTATACTTTTTACAACAATACTTTTTTCAATTGTTTTTATTACGTTTTAAAGTACAATGCCTCTTATATATACCTACTAATGAATATTATACCTTCAAAATGGGAAAATTATTTTGAAATTGAAAAGTTTTCTCGGGCCACTCTACGCATTAAGGAGGGAGCCTGGTTTAGACGGCCAAAAAAAATGTTTTTCATGTTTTTTTTTTGTACTATAATTTGAAATATATTCATTAATCATTTACCTCTAGAATCGCTAATAGTTGCAGATTGCTGTAAGAGTTAAAATATACTACTGTTCTTTTAATAAAACTTTAAACGCTTTTTCCTCAAAAGCACATTTTTCTGTTCTGCACCGGTGATTAAAAAAAACTACTTGACGGATCGAGTTGCTTCCTTCAAGGTTTATATAGGTGTTCCGCTGTAGAAATTCTTAGAATAGTTTTACAAATCCATATCAAAGTAAAGATACTAACGGTAAAGATAAGAACGATATTCGCACAAAGGCAGGGTTGGTAAATTATTTACTTACTTAGAATTAATAAGTGGCTATTGGAGCTAGGTTAATCTGGAACAGAGAAAGAACTGACAATTGTAGTTTAATATGTTTAAAATATTATACTTGTGAATTATGTCAAATAGATATATTATTAATTAGTGTTTGAAGTTTAAGTAGGTAGTAAATATATTGTCTTTGTATTTTTCAAATCTTTACATTAACTCAATTTTTTTACGTCTAATTGCAATCCAAATTATGTCGTAAATCGCATAGGTGCAGGCGTAAGCCTAGTTATATGTCTGACGGGCTTTGGTTTGTTTGGGATTGGGGTGACCTACATAATTAGCCTCTTTGTTTTTATTTTTTTCATTCCAGTGTAATTTTTTTCATTCCAGTAGATTTATATAATATGTAATATCATTAATTTGTAATTCTGTATATATTCCTGGTCATGAAATGGCAGTAGCGTCACAACCGAAAAGATGAACAAGATGATGCGAATTTGAAAGTACAGACCGGGCCATATTTTATTTATTTTTTTTTATTTTTTTTAACAACATGGTTTACAGGCGAATGGCTATGATGTTCGTTATAGAGTACAATAAAACGTGCAGGAAAAACAAGTTGAACCCATAGCCGTTGGCTCATCGCATACCTAACTGAGCAAGAACGCCCGTATCTAGGGATGCTGATATTAGACTTAGCATATTGCGAGCTGACATGTATGACGTTCGGTTTTATAATTATTATTGGTATAAGGAACATTCATTCTTGCATAATACAAATACACAAGCACAAAGAGTTATACCAACATTTAAAAAAATGTAAAGTAGTAAGAAATTATTATTAAACCCAACACCAATATATAGTAATACATAAATACAATAAATACATATTTAAAATAAATATACATACTAATATAAAATACTATAAAATACACAAATAAATGAAATTGATATACCTCTAGTCTTAAACCTCACATATACGTCTATTATATTTATAAATTTAAAAAAATCTAAGTATTTGCTTTTTATTTATTAATTTTACCTAATCAAAAATTCTGTTTAATTCAGTTTTGTCATAGAGTGGTCCTTTAACAATCAAGAACTTTTTTATTGCTTTTTTAAATGCTACCATGTTAACTGAATTTTGTATAGTAATTTCTATATTATTATAGAGCCTTGGAGCTAAGTATTTGAAGTATCTTTGTGCGAATGAAGTTCTCACACGCGGTACCAAGAACTGCCCCGCCCCAGAACTTCTAGTAGTTTTTACGTGTTGGTCCATAGGCTGCAAAGGTTTGAATTTATGAAATAATAATAGCACTTGCTTCACATACAATTGGCGTACGTCAAACACGCAATATTCTCGAAATAACTGTAAAGAGGGATATCTAAGGGGCTTTTTATTTATAACCCGTAGGATCAACTTCTGAGATTTAATTAAAGGTTCAATCACTTGCTTAGTGCATCCACCCCAAGCAATCGATCCATGTATCAAAAGGCTCTAAAAATCTCGGTCCCTCGCCCACACGTATTGCATTTATTGAACACTAATGCGCTGAAACCAAAACGGAATAAAAATCCTAATCCTTCAAAGGATTTCTATCCCTTTTTGGTTTCGGTGCATTTGTGTTTACTAAATGCAATACGTGTGATCTGAAGGGTGGGCGATGGACCGAGAAATTTGCCGCGGCCTATAATGAACCTCAGACTATTTGGGACTCTAACATAAATAAATCCTAAATTAGGATGGTCTGTTCAATCTTCGGATACCATTCTACGAATCTCTAAAGTCATTACCTAATTCCTGCAAGCAACTTCTCGCCTTCGGCCCCGCCTGAAACTAAATCCGCAAGTTTCCATCAGCACGTAATCGGTTATAATGCCCCAGAGACATTTAACTCATCGAGATCTCACCGCCAAACTCGGGAGTAAATACGATCGTTATGCTCCGAACTCTAAAGCCGTGACCTTTCGCTTATACATGTAATTTGCATATTATCCGAAATTCGCAGTAAAACCTGCGCAGTTAAATTTACGAATTACATACAGTTACTATTGTGTTTTTAATGGAATTCTAAATCTATAATCTCTCACATTTTATATTCGGAGTTGTTATTCTTCCCTAAACCTCCGAAGAAACATTAAATGGGAAAGTTGATCAAGAAGTGTCTGACAATGTTATTTATTATTGTATGTCTAGAAGTACGGAATTTACGCAAAAATAAAACAGATATTTCGCAAAAAAAGAAATTTCGCAAAAACTCGCATATGCATATTGCATATGCTTACGCCACGCGTTCGATTACGAAGCAGTCTGTCCATATATGTTTAGAGTTCTCTATTGCATCTACTGTTTACTGATGAATTTTCAGCTTTTCTGAAACACTTTGGGGGCACTAATTAAAATTACACCAGCGCCAGCGCCAAGTATCCCGGAATCTGGCCTGCTGACTGTACCCTGGCATTCTATGGCTAAAATACTGTATGATTTAAAAGTATCAGCTTTACCAAAACTCTTGCACTTTTTTGTCGCGGGCTCTTGGTCTGTAAGCGTTTGGGCTTCATCGTGGAGAACACGAAGTCAGAGACACAGACAGGCAGACACACAGTAGGGAGGTGTCGACTACAGCCGACGAACCCGTCACCCCAGGCTGGTATAACGATATGTGATCGTTCTTTCAGCCGTGGGATTAACGTAGAAGACTCAGAGACAAGACAATCTACCGTCTAGCTCCGCCAACAAGCCCGTTAGAGGTCGACGCGGCAACGCCTTACGGCGAGGTATCGGGAAAGGCACCCAGCGGGCAGCCTTGCCTCCTGACTACCAGTTTGGAAGGATATCTCCGTCTGGAATTAATCTTCAGGATACCTTCTAACTGGTTACAGGATCCCCATTTTTTGGCGAGTTCACAACACCTTTTCATTTCGTCGGATTAATGTGATTTGAGCCATTGTGGTCTTACATTTTAGGGCTAGACAGACAAAAAGATTGATACAACAACTAAGCAACAGTCGTGTCGCTATAACGATGCCGGAAGGGTAAACAAAGCGACGCGCCGGGATTACCGCTTCGGAGTGTCACTTGCATCATCCCCTTTATTATTTTAAACTCGCTCGCCAGTTTAAAATGCAGGCGGACAACTGCGAACACTATAAATTGAAACGGGAAGGTTAATTGCGTCCGCCATTTGTTTTAATAATCCTTGCCTCGTCCGCGCTGCTGGGCTGCAAAAGCGGTCGCCTCTTCGGTTGACACGCTCGAAATATATTCGCCGCACGTCCATCGCAAAGTTTGTGTAATTTTTAGCACGAGCTTTTATTTCGCTTGTAGGATAGTAATATGTAACTCATATGTAACCATATGTATTATATGTCTCTATATGTACTATATTCTTTAATTATTGTTGTATTCACAATCCAGGTATCGCCGTGATCGAATTATCGCAATAATAATTGTCTTTTTCGCGCGATTAACTTAATCGCGCACAGTTATTTTATTTATTTATTTATTTATTAATATTTCACACACATTTAAAACACTAGGTTAATAAGATTAAAATCTACCTTGATGGAGTGATGCCCGTACTAAGGTACACTTTTATGTATTCTTTTTTCGTTTTTTTTTAGTTGCTAAATGTAACTTAATGTAGCATTGTTTTATGTGGTAGCTCTATATTTACACAGATATTACATATACTTAGTCTATTTTAGTAACATACTAATATTAAATAATCATATATACACATACACATATTTACATATACATCTACACATTTACATACACATATATACATATAAACATTTATACTTATAATCTATACATATACATATGTTTTACATCTATATATATACAAAAAAGTAGTAATTTTATGTAGCTAAGTATTCTTATACAGCACTATAATTAACCAATTTTTCCGTTTCGTTCATTCCTAGCTCAATCAACCATTCCGTCATAATTTTTCTTCCTCGTATGGTATCTAACTTCACTTTTAATTCCGAATTTATTCTATTGTGTAGTCGGACAGCTAGAAAAGAAAGTATACAGACAGTATACAGACATTTGAAGGTGTCGACTACAACGGGCAAACCCGTCACCTAAGAAAGTTTTAACATTTAATATTTAGGAAAAAATCCGGAATATAATTTCTAGGAATTTATATGAGGAAGCTTTTTTGAGTAAAGCCGATGTGATATGTAATCGGGATTAAGATATACACCGTGATTTTTTAGTTAGTGACATCCTTAAAGTGGGTAAAAGCAGCCATGTCATGAAAAAACTTAGAACAGACTATTATAACTGAATCAGTATATAAAATTTCGTTTCTGTGCTGTTGACCGGTGAGGAGTTCGTTTATCGAGAGCCAACCCAGGGCGTAGAATGAGGTCATGCTTACAAACAAAAAATGCATTTTCATCGTAATTGAACCAAAATGTAAATTTTCAACTTCATATGATAATATTTGAGGAGTTCCCTCAATTCCTCATGGATCCCATAATCAGAAAAGGATTTTGATGAAAATGGAACCAATCTGTGAGTATATAATTTCAAACAAAAAAAGAATTTTCCAAATCGGTTCATAAATGGTCTGCCATTTTTGAGGTAATAAACGGTTCTGAGGTAACAAAAATGAGACAAAAGTAGATACAACCGAATTGATAAACTACTTTTTTTTAAAGTTGGTTATAAAGGGTAAAAAGAGTATATATTCGGAAATATGTTCGCCACATTGTGTGACAGATGAATTGCATTTTTTTGCTGGATAAAAGTGAAAATTGCCAAAATTTTAAATACAATAGTGCCTAAGGGAGGTGTAATATTTATTTAAACGCTGACATCGTTCACGTGAAAACGATTTGTTATTTTAGGGAGGTGTTACTGGTTGGCACCGCGCGAGGATCGGGCAACCTTTCAGTCAACCTTTCTGTAGCCTAACCTAAAAGAGTACAAGTACCCAAATTAAATTAAATTAATATTATGACGAGTGGATATGAAGAGTTAAACAGTTTGCCCAGTTTCAGTGTCGAGGCGTCGACTAAACCAATGTTTACTGACCAAATTACACTGGCGAAAGTAGCCATGCTGTTATTACCGTAGCCTGGAACAGATGACCGCGTCGCTGTGCTCAGCTCGGTTTTGCCAGACAAAGAACATTTGAGTAGACGCTTACGTCGTTGTAATTTGTAATTGGATTTACTTTGAGAATTATGCGCATAATGTAAAATGTATTGTCAGCTTAAAGTTGATCATCGTTATGCTTCGCTGGAATATCTTTATGTAACATTGTCTGGTCTCCCCTTTCATTTAAAGAAACCTATTATTTTACAATTTAAACGAAAATCGCTATGAAGAATCTGCTGATAAAGTCATCTATTAGTTTTCATTGATTAAACCAGTAGATAGGAATGACTTGACCATTGGAGTCTAGTATCCAATAGATTCTACATATTTTATATTGTCAACGTTTTCAAGTTCATTTTCCCCATAGCGTATACCGGAATAAAGTACACTACATTGAGTACCGTGATTCGCATTACCTCAACTGCATAAAATATTCGGTTGATAAACCTCGGTGACAACATATTAAAAATATTTTTAAAATCCGTTTTGTCACCCAAAGACTTTCTCGGCAAGTAGCCAAGGACAGATTTCATCTGAATACTAATTCCTCGAATAAAATCGATGAGGGCTTTCTCTCGGACAGCGAATTAGCACACTTGGGCTCCATTGTGATGCCTCAGGCGGCGTGGTTCGTTTCTCGATTATGAGCGGGTTTGGGCCGAGTAACAAGAGATGGCGTTAACTTTGTATTAAAACGTAAGGCGCAATTTAAATATTATGAGTGTAGCTTGTATATGCGATATTCCAACTAAAATTTCACAAAGTGACTTCGGCCCAAATAGGGATTTGTGTATCAAATTACAAGTTTTTAAGTCTAATATTTCAAGTTGAAATATGACTAGTGTGGCCCCTGGTGGACCGATTTCAGCCGTTCCAACCCTTGCCATGACCAAATGATGCCTGTGTGAGGGACCACCCCTCACTAGACTCTAAACTATTCGGTGTAAGGTGGTGGTATCAACTTGCGGGTTATCTCCGTATTAATAGGTGATTTTGAGTGGATCAGAAGGTATTTATTGAATTGATTGAGAGTTCGATATTGCCAGTTTGTAACGCTTCCCGAATAGGTTATATTGACGCGGATGAAGTGACTCGCGGAATGAATGAATGGATGATTCTGCGAGGATGTGAGGATAAGGATGTTACTTGTACTCCTAGTATCTCGTACTGGGCACTGCTTGAGTCTGTGGGAAGGCATAGACTCAGACTGATGCTTCTCGATAAGGAAAGGAAGGAAAAGGAAACCAAGGAGCCGAACTCGTTGAGCGACCTTGTGAGAGGGGTACCGAGTTTGCCGTCGCAACCTTGGGGGAATGTGATCACTCGAGGAATGATACTTTGGTTGCTTTTTCGCCGGTTTATATAGGCCAGGAAATGATGCAATCCAAAATATTCCGAGTAAAAGTATTGTTTCATCGTGCTGATTCATCGCTACACGAGTCAAAATAATAGCTGGATTGTGTCAGTGTATTTCACTGGAAATCAATGCATTTGTTGATCGCATGTAACGGTACTTAAGGGCCGTTACACCTGCATGCCAATTTTTACCACAATCGGTGTTTGTGCGTTATCGTGGAGGAATTGACACAGACACACAGATAGACTTACATCTGGAAATTGTCTTATTTGTCTCAGAGGGGGATCAAAAAAGATATTTCCGTCTTCATCTCGATTTTTTTTGCGCGTTCACAATACTTTCCTTCCTTGTCGGTTGGTGGGCTCGGAAAGTAAAATAGAAGAATTTTTAATTTCCTAACTAACTGCGATTCATCTTTAAGACAGTGCATCCTACACTGCTCATAAACAATATAACAAGAACGACTATAATATCAAAACGAAAACTAAATATTTCTGAAATAGCTAAATATTTCTGGACTGGTTGAGGTTACGTAAGTAACCCGAAATGACACAAAACAAACAAATACATCCCGCAGGTTGTGGACACCTGATGCAACGACGCCCAGAAACGACAGGGAGATATTTTTTATTCGATTAATATTTTAAGTACTAAATATGCCGAACGGTCACAATTTAAAAAGCATTGTCAGGTTACATAAACCTTTCAGGGCCCTCCCATTCGCTATGTATTGCCAGTAAAAGCAAATTAAAATTCTGATCACGCCCGCAGAGAGGCACCTTTTACTGAGATTGCTGCCGTTTTTTTTTGTACTAATGAATGAAATTTTATTTCGCTGTAAGCACGGCTTGAATATTTTTCTGGTAGATTCGGTATTTTTTGAATCTCTCTTTCTGTTTGGCGCTCTCCACTTCATACTATGAAAATATATTGGTAATGCTGCGCAACGCTGAATAAGCGATATCAAGATACATGTAAAGATATTATTTTATATTTACTATTGTTTAAATTCCCGTAAAATTTTTAATTGTATTAGTGAAATGGTAGCGAACGGTTTTGTGCAGCTTTGGCCACAAGATCCATTTTGATCTCGGATCGGCTAAACTCACGATTCAGCTCCTATTCAGAAACCTCCTCGTGCCGAAGGCTACCCCGGGTAAGACTCTCGCGTCTCAGGCCTCACAGCTGGTGGACCGGTTTCTCCTGGCGGGATTGCATCCGGGCGCTACTGGACGGTTTGTGCACCGTTCGGCGACGCCAATCGGTTGTGCACTCTGACTAATTGCTGAACAAGTCTGGAGACTATGGAAATATACTGTCTCCTAAGCAGCGGGGGTGGATGTTGACCTGCTGTCATGCCACTCTTAAAATGTGTGGCACTACGGGCAAAGGACGCCCAGGTCCACGATACATACAAATTGAATTACCGCTGTAATACAGTACGTAGAGGCCGTAAGCGACTTTGGACCCGTAACCAGTCAGGAGGGCGGAGGTATCCTGAAGGTTAAATCTAGACGGAGATATCCTACCAAAACTGGTAGTTTATGGGCGAGGCTGCCCGCTGGGTACCTTTCCCGGTGCCTGGCCCTAAGGCGTTGGCCTCTAACGGGCTTGTTGGCGGAGCTAGTCAGTAGATTGTCTTATCTCTGAGTCTTCTACGTTCATCCCACGGCTGAAAGAACGATCACATATCGTTAAACCAGCCTGGGGTGACGGGTTCGCCCGTTGTAGTCGACACGGCCCTACTGTATTAGTAAAATAATTTTTATACTTACCTAATTTATCTTTTTCATAACTTTTTCATTATGTAATTTTATTTTAATATGTGTTTTTTTAAATTGATTGATTAAAAAAATAATGTACGCCTATAACGCAGGTTGTGTGCCATTAAATACTTGTAAAACTCCATGTTACTACACCACAATCACAATACAATAAATTGAATTGATATAGGACAGTTAGGGATATTCAGAAAGTCAAACGACATCCATGTGACTGGTGCATATTTTGTGTGCTACGATGAATGCTGTTCTTAGCGACGACATCAGTTATGCGGTCTGACGTCACGACGTAAGAGCGATTCTCCACTGTTCGAATTGTATTGTATTGTATTGTATTCGAGTCTGAAAAGTTTTATAAAGTATACCCAATATTAGCATTTACAATTTAAATAATGAGGCCTACTGAACGTACTGCCAGCTGAACAAACTGGACCTCGACGCAGCTAAGTGCGTTTTCATTCACTAGAAATATTCTGTCGGAAACCACTCAATCATTAAGAAAGCAAACAAAATGTTAGGTATTAACATGCAAGCTATTCAAAAACATACCTGCGATGAAAAGTTGACTAATGGTTGACTGATTAACGGTTGACTGTAAGATATCGCTAGAGCGATAAGTCCGCCATTTGTGCATCCGCTGCTTTTATTATAAAGTGTTTTTATAGCACAATAAAGTTATTCTATTCTATTCTACGAAAACATTATATTTTGACTATGTCCGCATCACTGTATTTGAAGACATATTCATTTTTGTTATTTTTTATCTACAAATGATTTATTCTCTTGATTATTGACCATTTTTGCATGTTAATATTTTAAAACTATTTTCTAACATAATTATATTCTGGTTAATTATTAACTGTTATTTCGTTCCCCGCTCTTCACATGACAACAGCGTACTTTTTGTGCTAAACAATTTTACAAAAACAGCGATTCCTACGTTACTGTACGACGCCTGTATAGAACTGAATAAGGCTTACACCTTGTAAGTATGTGTCCAAGTGTTACATAATTTAATAAAAGCTTGGGTCGAGAATTTCGAGCAAACTGGTTCCACGACGAATATTAAACAAGCAGGGCGGCCACCTTCGAGAAGAATCGTTGAAAACATTCGGGAGGTTGCAATTTCTGCAACGATCCAGAATCATCTACGCGTAAGCGTTCGGTGGCTCTAACTATACCAAGAACTAGTCTACGTCGAATTTCGCATGTGGACCTCAACCTGAACACATACAAGCTTCAAATTGTGCAGGAAATGGACCCAAACGATGACATTCAACGCAAATTATTGGCTGACACTATGCTAGAGCGATTTTATAAACTTAAGAATGTATTGTTTAGTGACGAGGCCCACTTTCACATCAACGGGCACGCCAATAAACGCAATCGTCGATATTGGACCAGGGAAAACCCTTGCAATAATTAAAAAAACCACTTCATGCACCTAAAACGACATTATGGACTGCCATATCAGCAAAGGGCATAATTGGTCCGTATTTACAGTTAAGTATATTACGGACCGTATTTACAGTTACCGTATACAGTTACGTAATGTACATAAACGTGAATACAGCGGAGATGTTGCGAGAGTTTTTGAAGCCACAGTTACATGAATTTGAAGTATACAAAAGCATGACCTGGATGTAATAAGATGGAGTAACATACCATACGTCAAACGTGACTTTACCGGTCGCCAAAAAAATGTTTCCGAAAAAATTGATTTCTCGCAGAGGTGATATCCCATGGCCTTCGAGGAGCCCGGACCTTTCACCTTGCGATTTTTTCTTGTGGGGATACCTGTAAAGTCGAGTGTACCTTAATAAACAGATGACAATACCCCAATTAAAACAAAACATCCGATAGGAGATAGTTGCGATTCCCCGCAGCATGCGTCAGCGAGTTTTTCACAGTTTGCGTAGTCGATTGCAGGAGTGTCAGCGACGAGACAGGGCACATCACGACGATGTCATTTTTAAAAAATAAATTGCATTATATGTTTGTGATGTCGAATAAATGATCAACAAAATAGCTATTGTAGTTTTATTCTATTCATATTTCAAAGTAGAAATTTTTGTTGGCTCATCTGTACAATGTAACTTAATTACTCTGATTAGGTGCTTTTATTATAAAGTGTATTTTAAATTGTTTTTTTGAATATTTTTTTATTTATTACCTATTTTATAGTAATACCCCTAAAAGGCAGGTTGTGGCGCACTAAATAATGGTAAAACTTCAAGTTTCTAAACCGCAGTCACAATAAAATAAAATTGAATTGAAAATTTAATTGATAAATAAGTTGTTAGCTCGTCATTGATTTATAATCATTTATTTTGCATGCTTTAGTTAATTTATCAGATTTGAAAAATATTGAAGCTACAGTGACGCTACGATGACACCGCAATCGGAGTCTGACGCAGTGGACATGCGCGCTAAGACATAAGACGCAAGTCGCAACAGCGACTCTTCTCGTGGCTCACCCGCCATATTTATTTGTCTCTGGCGCCCGCTGCTGCTCTCCAAGTTTCCGGAGAATCATGACCGCCCCGCTTCCTAGGAGAATAATAGCCCGAGCGGAGTGCAGCGTGCTCTGCGGTTACGCAGATATGGACATGTTCAGCTGTAATACTCGGACGTTTCACCCACTTGCAGCCGGCATTGCGGTTTCGCCCCCAAACTTTGGAAATAAGCAAAGCACAAAGGATCTTGTAAGGTCTGATGCACTATATCACATCCACCTTTAATAATTCATTGTCCATACAAAATATTTTTTTATTCATTTATTTATTCAATTTTGCAGTAAACTTACAGAAAGTTAATACATGATAATTATTTGTAAAACCTATCTACATTATTTATTTTATGTAAAGATTACACGCTTGCATGAAGAACTTATAATAGAAATAAAATGAGCACGTCAGTAAGTGATAAAACCATTAAACACTTTAGCCACCAAAGCATTTTACACTTCACTCGAGTAATATTTCTCCAGTGAGTAAAACGCCTTATCTGTGAGGTACCTTTTAAGGCGTCTCTTAAACGCGTCAAGAGATTTCGCCTGCCTAATGTGCTCGCTGAGTTTGTTGTAAACCGCTGAGCCGGCGATATAGGCTAGCCTCTCCGACTTGGATAATACATGAATTACCGAACATAGCATGCTACGGGATCTTGTTGGATAGTGGTGATGCTCACCATTCAGTTCAAAATCGGCTATAATAGGATTTAATAAAATTGAGTCTTCAGACGAAATCGAAGACTACCGTGATTGTTGCAAATACCTTTGTCTAGTCTACCTTGGACATCAATTTTACGTGCTAATCTTCAATTTTTAAGGATATTTTATTAGATATTTTATTATTTCAAATATATTTTTATTAAATAGTGTGAACTAATTCTGACATTTAATTGGATTTTGCAAAAATGACAACACGAAGCAAACCGACGAATCAACTGTTGAGAAAAACTTATTTTACCATTATTATGATTCAACAGTGTTGCTGTTTCACTAGAGATAGAATGTGATTCGTTATTGTATTGGGTATAGACGTTATTATCAATATACCTACTTCAAAAACACCGACAGGGCCCTTCCTTTATTCGATCACCTTTCTCTTATTTCCAACAATCAAAATCGGTATACACGGTGTACCTACTGCTGTTACGGTTCAAATCCTATATTAGTAATAGAAAAAAATATATGGCTGCGGTTGGTCTATAATCTTATGGCGTTTCAGTAACAATTAATTGTCCTGAGAGCCGTTGTAAAGAAAATTTCTGAAAATTATAAGTAGTTGTTATTTATAGAATTATTTGCATATTTTTATGTTTTTTAAGGATTTCCTTGCAAACAAATATGCTTCAGAAAGATCCACCCCTAGTAACGGCACCGTATTTATTAGTGCAAAGTCTCCGTTGAAGTGTGAAAAACAATGAAGGATGTTTACAATATTTAATCATTTTTATTATGTTACATATATGATACTCTGGCGTAGCCGCGAGTGTATTCCCCGGAGTCGTTGCTGGGAGCTGTTGAAAACGGAGTCGAGGGTTGGGTGAAAACAACCCACATCGTCAAAAACCCAAGATACATAGAGCTGCGTTGGTTGCGCTTATTTCACGAGTCAACTTCAAGTCATCCGTAAACTCGGTCAATGTTGAGCAACATATTTGCTGCTATCCCTCAAGTGATTCCCCTGACAGAAGCGAATCAGAAGATTCTAACCAAGCTGATACTTCAGAAATACCCTGTAAGTACACATCAACATCTTTATTGACTCAAAATTTGCGGTCCAGGTGAGTCTCTGCAAGGGAAATAAAACAAAGATTAAATGCTGCAGTTGTAAGAAGTATGTCTTATGTTCGTGCCAAAGTGACAAGATCATGTGCAAAATGTGTGAACCAAACGCTTAGTTTATCACTGTATGCGCTGGGTCACGAATTCATGTGTGACTTACAGTGAATTTTTTTATGTAACATTACAAAATGTCATAAAATGTCACTAACTGCAAGAAACTAATGTTAATTCAATAGTTTATTTACCCTCGTGGCGCCAGAAAGGTGTTTCATGCTGAAGATCCATCCTAGATAATTTTTAGGTTTTGACTTGCATTTCACATTTACTGATATTTTTAACTGTGTAGGTACTCTGTAATCAAATTATTTGTCAAAGTTTTTGATGTAAACTCATCCACAATAATGGTAATAAGTTTTAGACTTACCAACTCAATTTGTTTTTGCTTCTCTTCAAATGAAATAAAAAAATCTTAATATTCTTGAATTTTCATCTTTTTATTTTGCACTGTACCGGTCTAATGATGTTCAAACATTCAACACTGTGATGTTCAAACGATCATGAAAAGGTAACAGGAACACCTTCAACATATTTCAATGTCAATATGCCAACAAATAGGCACTAAGAAGCCTAAAAACATAAAAGGGGTCAATTGTCCCCGCTTGGTGCTTAAAGGGGGCGGAAAATCTTTGTCCTTCTAGTGTTAACTTGGCTTAGAGCAAGAGAAAAGGGTCCAATATTCAGGCCGAAGAGCAGCATTCAGCTCGCGGATTGTAGTTTGCTAACTTCTGCCCGAGAGTTATAAAAGCGATGTACAAAACAGACCAAATCGAATACCTACCACATCTCTTAAACCAACTTAAAAATTCTCTATTACTCCTGTACTACGCTTTCGTCCGCAGTCACCTCGAATATGCTTCTCAAATATGGTCTCCTAGCTATAATGTTCACATAAAAAGAATTGAACGTATTCAAAATGTGTTCCTGAAACATTTGAATTATCGCTCCTTCTTGTCCTTTCCCAATCACAACGAAGCAGCTGCTTTTCATGGGCTTCAATCCTTACAATCAAGAAGAAAATGCGCAGACGTGGTGTTTTTCCATAAAATATTAGCAGGTTATATTGATTGTTCTGATCTTCATGGAATGATATCTTTCCGTGTACCATCGCGACTCACTCGCCAAACGGAGTTATTCCACCTTCCGCAGGTTAGTACTAATTATGCACAAAACTGTTTCATGTATAGGGTATGTAAAATTTGTAATACGCAGCTCGGCGATATTGACGTATTCAATACATCATCATTCGCTCTTAAGAAAGCAATTATTAATGATGGTATTGATTTATCATTGTAATCGCAATATATAATATATTATAAATAATATTTATTCAAGAATATCTTTAAATAATATGTATGTCTATATTATGGAACGTGTATTTACATCAAATTTTATTTACTTATTATGACTCCTGTCTTCCCAGTTCCCACCTGTCCCTATGAGTGTTAGTTAATTCTTCAAAAAAATTATATTGTTGTGTTTCAATTATGAATGTTTAAGTGGAAACATGTAATTAGCTTTATTTTTTTAACCTATTAATTCTGTAACAAATTTATTGTAACAGCTGTATGTTTCCTTAAAAAAAAAAATAAAAAAAAAAAAAAAATACTTACTACTAGCAGTCTAAGTAACGCCATAATTGCGATATAGAGCCAATTTCCTCGCTACTGGTCAACACACCATATCGTGACGTAACTCAGGATTCGAAAGCTTCCTAATATTAATATGTCAACATGGGCAAATCAATGCTAGCCGATTCGAGTCATTACATGAAAATGTGGGACGCCGTTAGTCGCAATTGCGGGTAATATTTGATTGCAGCTATCACTGTAATTGAAGCCATTTCCTGTATTCAATAGAAATGGTCATAAAAGCTATTACGAGACACTGATTTTAATATCCTCAGTGGTTGCTATTATTTCTATTCGTGGTGACAACACATTTACCGCACATATTAGACAATTTGGTCCAATGTTGTTATAATTCCGCCATAAAAGCTAATATAAATGGCATATACTAATAATATTAGACAATTTGGTCCAATGTTGTCATAATTCCGCCCTAAAAACTAATATAAATGGCATATCAGCTTAAATATAAACTACTCAACCCAGAACGAAGATTTAAATGCTTTCATTCAAAGAATGGACCGTATCAAGTTTGTATATTTTAATATCATAGCTGATAAGGAGCGCAGCATCATTATATCATCTTTCAAAGCGCGCTTCCGGCAGGCATCCTGGGACTTTTTACACACTGCCCAACAAAAATGAGTGTTATGTGTTCAGGGTTCATTTATGTATGATTTCCGATTTTTGTTCCACCATAACTTCTAATTGCTCGAACCAATTTAGAAGTAGGTATGTGGTATTGTTTGAATCTTTATGTCATTCCGAGTGTCATAAGGTAACTGTTCAAATATAAAGTAAATAGTTGTCTAAATCACCAAATATCAATAAATTAAATATATAGTGTTTCGTGTCAAATGAAAGGTCTGATTGAGTATGTACATTCCGTAAATAAAATCGGTTGTGTAACCCCAAGACTTTCGCGGCAAGTAGCCAAGGACTCTAATATTATTACAATCTCCCCCCCCCCTCCGACAGTAGTAATAGTTTTGTAGTATTTCTGTGGTATTAAAATGGATATTTTTCCATTACGCTTCGTTTTTCGGTTAGCCTTGGGCGACTCGACGTTATTATTTGATTAAAATGTATGTCGGCATTTTTTTTGTATCGCCTGTATAAGAGATACTGAAACCAAAATGTTTATGCATAGCTCTTGGGATATTACGCATTTCGAGTAAAACCGCAGTCGAGTGCGTAGGCAAATCATTAGATTGTGCCGCCGCCCGCCGCGTTACCATTCATGCCCGGCCACACTAACGGAAAATGCCATTAATTATCGCTATAATTTAGATATGGCCGCAGCAAAAACGCATATCATCGCGATATTTAACGGCATTTCCCTTTAGTGTGGCCGGGGCATCAGCGTTATTCGTCTACGCGGTGAATAAACAGCGTGAAATATGATTGGAAGAGTGGAAGCAGCGGAACTAGCGGAAGTGAGCCGGGCGGTGCGAGCTCGGACGCGGGCGGCGAGAAGCGCCGCGCGCGCCGTTAGTTTTCACTGTAAATATTGGTTTTCGACTTTTACGGGCGGTCGTAAAATGCAAGCATGTTCGAAGCGCGATGTCGCTCACATTCCACGGCGCGTCCAGGACAATTACCCCGCCTGGGAGCGGTCGCAAATCTAAATTATTGCAGCGGACAAGTAGGACGATCCTGTCTCGTAAAACATCATCGTGTGGTAGTTCAGACCCGCCTCTTTCTTTTTAATAGGAGAAGAGGAGACAGGGGCCAATTGACTCACTGAGAGATTCGCACCTAAGAAGGTTCTTATCGCTTTACATAATTCTAAGGCGGGAGAAAGTTTTTCGGCGATGTCTCGTGACCGAAGTTTTGTGTATTTTTCGATGGTTCCTAATGGTTTCGTGCAGTTTCGACCTGATGGCCTATTTCTTGGTCTTAATTCGGCCTAGCTAAGCCTCCTCGAAGTGACTTAACCTGAAAGGGCCGCTGCGAACTCTGCGTGTTATTTGTTATATGTTATATGTTACATGTTATAACCTGCAGTTGCAGACAGTTAACATTGGAAGTGCGGTCTGAAGGAATTGGGCAGGTTGTGCAATGCGCTGCTTCAGCCAATCGTTTGTGCAATCCGGCGAATAACCGGGGGAGTCTGGGAACGTACGTTTCCTAACAAGCAGGGTCAACTATCCTCCAGACCTATCCTAAGAAACCATCCGTTGCCCTTCCGATCCCGGGTGAGCTTGACGGGCAAAGGGCGCCACGAATCCGGGCAACTCGCAATTGGAACTACGAATTACCTCTAACGTCAGGTGGAAGCCGCACAAGCGACCTAGAATCTGTGAACAGACTGAAGTAAAGACGAGGAGGGCACTTACAGTGGGTACTTCACAGTGCCTCACTGTAAGGTGGTGGACTCTTACGGGTTAATCGCGTAGTTTGAATGTGGATTTTGTTTGTCCAAAGTCTTTGCGTTCATCCTACGGTAGCAGTCGTTATAACCCCTTGGGGTGCGGGTTCGTCCGTGGCGATTGACACACCCTCAATTGTATCGTTTGATGTTTGTAATATCAACCGTGTCCGAGTTGTCGTCTTGCTGGACTATTCAAATTAATGACCTGAAGATACTCTAAGATACATAATCCCTTGTTGTATGGTCAAATATACTTTATCTTATTTTTAGTGAGCTTTCGAATGATAAATCAACTAGCTCCGTTCTCCCCTATTGTATATTTACTATATGCAGAAATGTGAGAAGAGGTTACAGATGAGTACTGCAATCTCTTTTAACCCTCCAACCGCGGGCAATTTTCCGATCGAAATCGTCTATATTCTACGATACAGGTCGTACCTTGTCCGTTCACGTTAGCTCTGCGACTCGAGAACGTGGAAAATGCGATTCTTGATGATACATAGCAATAGAAAAAGATTCAACGGGAAAAAGGGGAAATTCAGAAATTATATGCAACGCGATAATAGCGTACAGAATCGTATGGAAAGAGATGAACGCTCAGTGAGTGTTCCCGCGGTAGAAGGCTTAATCTCAAAAATACAAAAAATATTTTGCTACTTTTCTACCAATAATATTTTTTGGAGAAACCCTGAATTTTCCCACACTTTTTAAAGATAACGCTACTATTTTAGAATTTTTAATTTTGATCAAGTCGTATCTCAGTCGTCCGTCCATGCTTGGCGTAATATCAAACATGAATCGGGTCCAAATCTTTTATAGAATATCAAGAAGTTTATATTGTTTTTAAGAAATTACCAGGTTTAAAGTGTACCATTTTTGCTAAAGATAACAATTAAGGCAAGTCCAGGAAACAATCGCAAACTCCACGTTCTAATTTTAAATGTTATTTCTAGATTGAGTAGTTTCTGTTTTTCACGTTTCTCTGGATTCTCGTTATAGAAGCGGAGTATCGTTGTTATGATACTGCCACGTTTCTACGCAGCTACGCCGTAGCATAGCTGCGGCCTTGCATCGTAGCAGTCGCGGCGTAAATGCACTAGGACAGGAGTCGGCAAAATATGGATTGTGAACCGCATGCGGTTTTTTGGACTCAAGATTTCTAATCTCTATTGCTCCAAGTTTTAAGATCAAGTCAATGAGATATATCACTTAGCTTTGAGTGTATGATATATGTGCGAGTTATAGTCATCGCATGAAGCAAGCACGCTCATAGGTACGGACAGATCTTTGATCCATATTTTTATTGAAATGAAGTTCCAGGTATTTTGGAAAGTTCGTATAAATATGCAAAAAAACCTATACTTAATGAAAATAATTCTTTAAAAAATCACGAAAAAAATAAATGAATCTTCATTACTAAACCATATAAATGCAGCTCTTTGAAATACATTTTTTTTTCAAAAATATCAAATTAGGCTCTTTGCGTTAAAATTTCGCCAACTCCTGATTGCTAGGAAGAGCTTGTCAAAACCTTCATTCCTATACGGCTCGATTGCAATTTCTGAGGCGGACCCTTCATACATTTTTTTTTAAATCTTGCGATTGTTCAGTTTATTTTGTTTGGACGTTTGAGCCATGAGATGGGCCGGTCAGCAAACAAACTGATGATAAGGCCCAAGCTGCATAGCCCCATTGGGATCCGGTCAATCCGACACTGGAGAGTTGTCACCTGCAATTGGCAAACCTATCATGCCAGGACGGTATAATGTTATTGATTGTTCTTTCAATCTTAGTCAACTCCTAGGGTCAATCGGACAGTTGCATGACTTTTGAACTGTGTCGGGTTCGGCAGGAGATGTGGGATGGTGCTGGTATAGGTCGCTTCATACACGCTTTTTTGAGAACGGTTATGATGAAAAATTCTGAGCTACTGCGGTTTTACCACTTCACTACAATTTAGTGGAGCTAAGACCCTCCGACTATCTTTGGTGTCAGTGTGGGTTCAGGGGTAGTGCGGGTGGGTGGGTACAGACTTTTTATAAGGGGGCCATAGTAGTGGACTTCGCCACGAAGTTGCCCACGTGGCTAAGCAGAGAAATGACACGTTACACGGGTAGTGGAAGCTACACGGATGGTGAAAGCTACACATGGGTGGTCGAACGAAGGCTGTTACTTCATTTACTGCCGTTGACCTAAACAGACAATTTTAAGACGAAAATATACACATTCCAAGATAACGTCAGAATCTAGCTGACTATGGATAAGACGCTACATAATTTGTATTTAAATACACATACATTCTACATTGCCCTATTAAATATACACGAGTTTTGATAGTTCTGCATGTCATGCAATGAAGCCCTATTTCAATTCCTCCTGTTTTCTTTATTGCAGCGTGTGAATGTGTCAGATTAGTAGGTGCGATAAATTACCGAGAACACGTAACAACTCATGGCGTGAACTTTCATTTGCATATTGTTCTGATTTTGTTCTATATATTTTCCTATATATTGGGTCCTTATCTATATAATTCCTTTTTTCACACTGGCCACTTTAAACTTGGATTACTTGGGTTTGAGTTGGAATTTTAAATTCAGATAATATTTAATTCAAGGCCATGTTTTTTTTTAAGAATCAGGTTTTTATTTGTCTTTCCGTCGTTTGTTTTTGCTCAAATATTTTCGTTCGTGCAACGACAGTAAAGCTGAAAATTTGCATTATTTTCAAATATGAGATCCTGTGCCGGTGTTTTCTGCAGCATACTTGCCAGACTATGCTCCAAAAGAATTCATGTTTTTTCAGAATTTAGATAACTTTATAAAAGGGAAAAAATCTACTTTGAAGAGTCGGTAAAAAACGCATTCAATGCATTCATTGGTTTCTGTCCGCAAGAATTTTAATGCAGAGGAATTAAGCAACTCCCATTAAAATGACAAATCTGCATAGATAATATGGGTCAATATTTCTATTAATTAAATACATGGATATTTTTCATACAAAGTTTTTGGCCTTAAATTTCCTTTGCAGAACAGCAACTTCATATATAAGGACCCAATATTATGTTTCTTGTATTTTACATTATGGGGGTTTTAATTTTGTTTTCATTTATAGCTTTAGAAATTAAGTGTTCCAACTGCACTTACAGCCAAATATCACAAATATTTAATTATCACAATAACAATCCTAACGCTTGTACCTACTTTGTGCAGCGTCTCCTAATCCATTTACCTCTAGTACATTTATATGTACTATTATATTATTAGTCTTCTGGAAAATTTCTTCCCATTTTCTACCAGGGAAGACGTTTCCGTTATTATCCTGTTATACCGCAGTTTCTTATATCGTATTCAAGTGATTTTTTCAGCTTTTATTGATCACGCCATTCATTTAATAGCTCCAGCCGGTCACCACAGCAGTTATTTCCGAAAATATTTATGAGAACTCCATATATTAACTCTAGAGAAATAACACCCTTTTCTCGTCCTTGAAATATACAATTATATATTCGCTTAAATCAAGCCAAACCGAAGAACGTCAGTCGAAATGATACCTACGATTATGTGCCGAAATACCGTACCATATTCACAGCCAAATGACGCAATAATATGAGTAAGACTAATGAAAAAACTGATTGTGTCGCCCCAAGACTTTCCCAGCAAGTAGACAACGCCCCCACGTGCGCGCGAAACCCATCAACCTCCTACCCCCAACCCCCCCCCCCCCCCTGAACCCCCTCGACCCCTTCTCCTTATGCCCCCCAACGCTTCCTCTATCAGTTCCCCCCTCCTCCACCCTCCTCCATCCCCCCCCCCCCCCAAACACCCCCTCCCCAAACACCTCTTGCATGTTAAGCGCTTGGGTATCTATTAAAGCACTCTACATAGATAAGGCGGGATAGGAACCCACGGAAGAACAAGAATATCGGAAGAAAAAGCTTTTCGGACCCCCCCCCCCCGGTAGTGATTGATTATGACAGCAAATTTATTACATTTATGGTATTTTTTTAGTATAATTTTTTTCGTGGTATTAAATGGCTGTTTTCCGTGGTATTATTATGTTTTCCGTGGTATTAAAATGGCTATTTTCCAATATGGCTCATGTCTCTGCTAGTTCTGGGGCGGCTCGACGATATTATTTAATTAAAATGTTTGTCGGTTTTTTTGTGTCGCTTGCATAAGAAATATTGGAACCAATATTTAACAATGTGGTTTTGACCCTATGACGTATCTTTGTACCGAATTTCAAGTCTCTACGTACAATATTTTTGAATTGAAGTATAACTATTGGGCTGTCTGGTGGACCACACATTTCAACCACAATCTTTTCAACCCTTGCCCTGACCGAATGATGCCTGCATGCCCAATTTCAGATTAATCTAATGACACGTTTGAGCGTTATCTAGGAGGAATACGCACACATAGACACACAGACAGGCAGAAGTGCGTCCATAATACATTCCTTGTCAGAGTAAAACTGTCTTTTCAACCTATGTGAAATGAAATGACAGGCAATGGAAAAAATATGGTTGATACACGTTTTTATATATACATTACGAAATTTTGTCTTGATGAAGCGACATGCAATGCGTTGCTGTTGAGTTTAATAAGTGGAATAATTTATTTGCACTCGATTTTCAAAATTACATTTAAAAACAATTTGTTTTCCATTCGAGTATATAACAGTAGTATTCCATCTAGTATATAACATAGTACACTTCAATATTACACCGGATTTATGAAGTAAAAAAAAACTGATCATAACATTATTAATTCAATACCCGCTGAAGATATCGAAAAGTGACGTAAGTAAGGGAACATGCAATATCCATATAATTCTCAGTCACATTTATTTATTTCTCGATGACAATATTATTAAAGAATTAATAATAATTAAACATTTTGAAAGGCCGCTATTTCGAAACAAAATTGCGGATGTCTACTATCAGCTTTTAAAATCTCGGGATTAGGATGAATAACACACACTTACTTACACAAACACTCACATACGCACACATACACACACATACACATACACATCCAAACGCGTGCGCGCTTGTATCTACATCATCTTAATATAATATGTTAAAACGCGAGTTCCGGTGCAAATTGAAGCGAATTCAAAATTTTGCTCGAAAACAAGACTCTCTATTTACATACTTCGTGTAACGCGATGTATTGTTCCTGAAAGGTAAAAAATAGGAATAACATTATTAATAGCTGAAGTAGCCCGAAACGGACAATGTTGCTGTTTTTGTAGGTCACCGGAATGCAGTCTGTAATAAAGCAGTTGGAATGTATCCGTCGCTTCGCCCCGGTTATCGCGTGCGATTATAAAAAGTGGTGTTAGGGCGTAGGTCGAAGGCTGTTGAGCCACAGATTAACCAGAGAGGTGTCTGTATTCATAACAGATAAGACAGCGAGCGACTTCTTACACATTTGCACGTGGGGAGAAAGAAAGTGCTGGGCCTGAAAGTTTATTGAAACTTTTATTTTTCAAAGTAATTTCGGCGAACCTCAACCCTTTTTTCATATATGTAGGTTTTTCAATGCTTCGATCCCATGGAAAAACAACTTTGGCTCTTTGCCATCAATGTACACTGAAACGGCGATATGGAACTATAAATTTGATGAAAATTGCTTGCTTTAGATTTTTCTTTAGGTTCAGAAAGAGGGAGTAATGTATGTAGGGCTGGTATGGAGAATATGGTGGGTAGGTAATTACTTCGAAGCCGCAATGCCCTAGTGCAGCAATTACAGCATACGACTTCAGCCTGCCATATTCAGTTTCAACTGAAATTTTATTTAAAAAAATCTACTTTAAATAAGAAAATAACATTTTTATTCTGTAGGACGCATACTTTAGGAAGTATTGAGGAAAAATCGAAACCAATAAATATATTAAAAGGAGTAAAAACACTGATGCTGCTACAAAAAGTGGACTACTGTATTTATGATTATTTTAAAACGGTTTTCTTATGAAGTATTTGGGGTTTAGATACTTATACATATAGACACATATGTATTTTTGGTATGTACTCAATCAGACCTATCATTTTACACTAAGCACGATATATTTATGTTTATTTATTGACATTTGGAGATTTGAACATTTAAGCAACTAATTACTAGATATTTTGGGAGTAAAGGTACCCAATGGCACTCAGGATGACATAACAGTTCTAACAATACTACATACTTCTAAATCGGTTTGAGGGTTAAGAAGTTATAGTGGAATAAAGAAACTGAAAACATACATAGATGAACCCTGAACACATCACACTCCTTTTCTGTTAAGCAGTCTTGTAAAAAGTGCTAACATGCTACTGTTTTTTTGCATTGCGCTGCTCGCACAGGTCTTTCGAAGCAAACTCGTTTTGTTACTATTGGAATAAGTCCTATTAATATATCAAAAAATTAAAACATGACCTATTGCAAGGTCCAAGTCTTTTCGGGTACCAGTTGATTTGGCTATTCTTGCATATATTAATAATAATAATAAAACCGTTCTTTCTTTGTTTTATTTTTTTTTATTATTTTAGGCAAAGATAGGCTGTAAAATAAAAATAATTAAAAAAAATACATAAAAAGAGTTTATGTTTAAATGACCCTGGAAATAGAGTGCTTGCAGATCTTGTCTAGATTAGGTCAAAGGAAGAGAAGTAAGGCGGCGAATGGGCTGATTTGAATGGCATTGCGCATCTGGTGGATTAGTGCTCACGTCGCCTTTTTAATCTGTGGTTCTGCACGGTGCGAGTGGAGCACGGGATATGGCTGCACAACGGGCGACCACGTGGAAAATGGCCGTCGGTTAAATTTTATCAGGATGATTTACGAAGCGTTGGTCGATTTCATGCAAAACAGTCCTCCGGGCGGCCGCTCACTGATTTATATTCGCGCGCCGGCTGAGCCACATAGAAAGCTTGTCCGGGAGCGCGGACTGTAGATAAGCCAAGTAACAATATGGAAATTAATGGCGGCCACTTCAGTGCCGGACGTCGAACGCTTTCGCAGAGGAGCTCAATCAACATTGGAGTTGAAAAAAAGTTCCGATGTAGTAGCTCATGATAGCTCTAACTAGATTAAAACGAATGGGATCTAAGAAAACTGATTAAATCACAAAAGCTCAAAACTTTATCGAAAAGGAAAAAGCCCTGGAAATTGAAACTGAAATTTTAAAAGGGCTAACGAATAAATTAGCTGTCGATGAACAAAATCAAGTTATTATTAGGCTTCTTAAGTTAATATTAAATTATAGGTCCTTCATCAAATCGATTATATTTAGTTTTACAACTAAATTTGGCTATTTTTTTGAAATGATAATTTTTGGCGTTTAAAATGAAACATGAAACGTTTAAAACGAAACAGCATTACGGAAATATAATTTTTCGCACATTTTTTAATATACAAATTAGAAATTAGAATAATGGGGAATAAAAAACATGATGCAAAGCGATCTGTTGCAATCATGATGCAATCATGAAGCGATCGTGATGCAAACCATTTTAAAAACAGGAGGCAAAGCGAATTAGACGTAAGGCTACTGCATTTAAAAGGTATGAAAAAATATTTAACTGCCTTACCGCATGAAGTGTAACACCCGACGTTTTGGCGATGTAACTACCGCTGTTGTCCAGAATACCCGGGACAACAGTTGTTTTAAAATCGCCGGTACATCGGGTGCTACAAACAATCCATTGTATCTTATTTATGATCCCAAACAACCTCGGTGCATATACAGAACCGAATATAAGCATTAACTAATAAAAATTAATGATCAATAGGTTTATTATAGGATAAATTTATTATAGGACAAACAACAAAACAAATTTATTTTTCTATTTCTTGCAATAGGGCTACGGAGAGGAATATTCAAAATACTGCGTGTACAGAGTGAACATATTAAAGTTTCTGTCTATTAAACAAAGGATTTAAATCGTAAGGAGAATTAAAAAACTACAAAACCTTGAACATCCGTAACATTTCCATGATCATAGTCCATGAAAAAATTAAAAGGGAAATTTCAGGAAGCGGTTAGTAGGAAGAGGTATTTTCAGAAGAAGACAGAAGAAGATGCGAGAATACGAGCAATTCCTATAAAATGAGATATTCCGAGAAGCGGTTTCGTCGCATCAGCCGACGACAGGCCCGCCAATTCAGAGGAATAACGTTGTAAATGCAAAAAAAACGAAAATTTATTTACTGCTGTGGCTCAGTTTTATACTTTTCCCACACGTTTAGAATATATAAAAATTATAGCTACTATATGAGTCAAAACAAAGGGGCGAACCCAATTTTACGTAAGTTAGATTTTAATTTTTGAGGTAAATTTTCGATGATGAACTTTTAGTGACCTTATTTAACTTTGAAAATGAAAGTCTTCTGAACGTCGTAAGTTCATGCAATTAGTTTTGCAGAGTGTTAATTTTTCTATATATTTTTTTGTAAACATAACATCAATATAATAGAAACGCAAAGGACATGGAAAAAAACGTGATGAGTCACCTTAGATATACCATAATTATTATAGTACCTACTCGTTTCTGTGGAGAAATAATGCAGCTTTATTTCTCTTTGATACTGCAGGAGAGCATTTTAGTCGTTCTCTTTCAGCGAAAACAGCGAGATGAACATCAACTCATTAGTCATTTACTACTAGCACGCCTTCGACTAGTGGAACGAATATACAAACGATTTGGAAGAACAATGACGTAACTGGATTTCGCGTCAAATCCCTAGCAGAACAATGACGTAAGGAGCCTACCCCTTCTTTTTAAAGCTTAATATACGGCGTAATTAAAGAAACTATAATAAAGAATAACATTCCTCTAATTACAGCAGGGCCCCGATAATCTGAACCCAAACTAATCCGAACGCCTCTATAATCCGTACGCCTTGCCCTTCCGTTCACTCATCAGTCGCGCGCCGTGCAATGTAGGCGGCATAGGTATGTAAACTTGTCTTTTTACCGTCCCGCCATTTTGTAACCTGCTTCGTCGCTTGTACATCTCGTGCGTATTTTGTAGATTTTAGGTCATGGCTTCAACATCGAAGGAAACAAAACATGTAACATTAACGGAGAAATGCAAGGTGATTTTTTTCTCATAAAATAATAGCAAGATGGCTCGGTTAGTTGTATTGCGCAGCAATATGACGTTGGAAAGTCTACAATTTTTGATATCAAAACCAAGGAAGAGAGTATGCGATCGTATATTGTGAGAACGGAAAAGGGCCCAGGTAGATTAGACTGAGCTGACCAAGTGAATATTCCTGTACCAAAGAAGATACTTTTACGGAAATTAAGGGACTAAACTTTTATATGTCACTGAATGCTTCCCTGCAAATTAATATTTTGGATCATTTAAAAAAGTGTAATATCAGTGCAATAGTTACGTCTGATTTAATATCGTTATGATATTTTAATTATACATTTCAAATTTTAAAACCCTTTGTTTTTATAATGCCCTATTTAAAATCACCCATACCTAACTTAACCATTTATTTTTTCGTCAAAGTGGGGCGCCTTTGTAGAAAAAAAACGTATTGGTCTTTTACTACTTTTTATTCAAAAATTAAAAACATGATAACAGTATTACTAATAATAAGTAGATATCTACGCAGTTGTTTTATATTTGTTGGAGGAGCAACTTGTTTCAAAATATCGGGTCTAGTTTTTAAGTAAGAATGGAGCTGATTACATGATTTATTAATGTTTGTATTGGTAATCAAAATGGCATTCAAAACTGCGACAATTAACTGTGTTTTCTCGCTTGTCTATATTTTATTAATTAGAGGAAAAAACTCTTTCGACTGGTGCGTTACTTCCAGGCAGACATAAAACGTACTCAATAATTATACGAAAGTTAGTACAGTTGAGATTGTTATCACGGAAGTGTTTGAACAACTCCACCCAACGGTCTTCAGCAGCAACATTGTCAGAATTCCAGCTTGTGATTTTGTCATCTTTTGGGCTTAAATTATCTTTTGTTGTGCTTACGAAAGCGGGACATTTTTTGGGGACAGCGGCACAGACAGCCTGAAAGCGGGGCTGTCTCGCCCAAAGCGGGACGTATGGTCATGTTACCCATACCACGTATACTAACGCTTCGTGGGTTCAAACAGTAAACACATTTTTGGTGTTCGGATTATCAAGGTTTTATTGTATATATATATATATATATATATATATATATATATATATATATATATATATATATATATATATATATATATATATATATATATATATATATATATATATATATATATATATATATATATATATATATATATATATATATATATATATATATATATATATATATATATATATATATATATATATATATATATATATATATATATATATATATATATATATATATATATATATATATATATATATATATATATATATATATATATATATATATATATATATATATATATATATATATATATATATATATATATATATATATATATATATATATATATATATATATATATATATATATATATATATATATATATATATATATATATATATATATATATATATATATATATATATATATATATATATATATATATATATATATATATATATATATATATATATATATATATATATATATATATATATATATATATATATATATATATATATATATATATATATATATATATATATATATATATATATATATATATATATATATATATATATATATATATATATATATATATATATATATATATATATATATGGCTGTATATAATCAATCACCTGGATTGCAAAACACAAATCTGTACTGTTTATTAAATTTATAATTAAATGAAAGTACCGAATCTTTAAATCCGCTTTCTGGTAAATTCGCATTTTAGCACTTGGGTCGCTGTTGCTCCGAATGTGCGAAGCGCGAATAGGTTTCGAAAGCAGGCTTGAAACGCACATTGAAGCAGGCGTCATCTCATCTCGTCACCGTTTTAATTAAATATCTGCCAATGCGGCGGGTGTCATCGCGGCGCGGCGTGCTTTGGGATTTAATTTGGGCCCTCCGTCGTTATAACGACGTTATAGCGGCGTTAATGCGAGCGACGAATATCAAAGGTTGGTCCCAAAGGTCACTGCTCCCACACACTCGGTCCCAGTGATAAGGACTAACAATCACTTCAGAAGGGATATTCATTGCGGCAAACGCGACCCGAAATAGATACGTAAAACTGACCTTTAGATTGTGGCTTGTTGTTTTCGCAAATTGCACGAATATAGAACATGAGGCTTCAGTAGAGTAAACATAAAACCTTATTTAGACACTGCTTTTATTATTAAATATCCTGTAGTATAACGTTTTAAACGAGAATCCTAGATTTTGCTCCACTCAAATTAAGGAGTATCTACTAAATTCATTCATTCCTTTAAATCGCGTATCTTTTAAATACCGATAGATGAAAGAAACTGCGTATCTTTTAAATATTCTAAGTAATAATTGTAACATATGTAAAAAAACGATCTTAATCGATATGGTTTATTAAATATAATTAAATTACATATTTTTAGTTTTTTTATTGAATTATTGTTTTTTTTAAATTGAACAATAAGTTATTGTTGTTTGTTTCTACTCTTTATTGTGATATTTCACAATTGGCGAGTTTATTGCCATATGGCAATTTCTTACAACCAACCATGCTGTGACGTGTTTATATGTATATGTGCGTGTAACATGTGTGTAAGTGTGTGCCTTGTTATTGCATTTAATTGACAGAATTGAAAATGCAATTCCGTTAATTTGATCCCAACGGAAAATGGTGACCCAGCCGGGAATCGAACCCGGGACCATACAATGTAAGATCAGGCGACCTAACCACTATCCCACCGGGCCAATGTAATTGTTGTTGAAAAAACCAATGCGTTCCTCGTAAAACGTTTTTATTTTTATTTTTAAATTAATTCCTCCTAATATAAATCAAAATAATATATCTTAATATATCAATATAATGAAGAGAAAAAGAGTTACTTGATTGTTGATAACATCTTAATGATATCCTCTTCACAGACCTGTTATGTTTATTTACTCATGTAGTATAATAATATGGCATTTATTATTTGGTTTATGAGGCATTTTTTTGGGAATATTATCACTGATCAGAATTAATAAATTTATATATTTTTTGGGATTGATATAGTTACTACTCCCTTATTTTCTTTATATTCAATAAATCAATGTACGTTTTATATAACTTTTGTCTTATTTCCTATAGTTAATTCATATAAATAAACAACTTCATCGGTGACGCTTTTTCCAGATTGTGTTTCTAAATGGTGAAATCTTAATTTTTCTGAATACTCAGTGAATCTACCGCTTTTTTTGTCACTCTCAGCAATTGTTTACACAGAAATTTGATGAAACTAATTTGTACGTCTTTGCTCGATATATAGCGTAAAGCCAGGTCGTGACGAAAAATGCTGAGAAGGTGTAGCACATTCATTTCCGCAAAAGAACGAAAGCGAGGCAACCATTCGCTTTGGCGAATGACTCGAACCGAGAGACATATTTATATGCAAAATAGCTCATGTGTCGCGGTTCCAAAAACAAAAATAACCGGAGATCCAAATCGAGGTGGAGGAGGAGCTCTAGGAGGAGTTGCTTTCACTCGACAATAGACCGACTACTTTTCTAGTTTTGCGAGCAATACGCAGTCTGATTAAAAAAAATATATAATAAGATTTACCAAGAGCAGGTTGTTTTTTTTATTTGTTGTGTGGGACTTTTCTAAGGTCTTTATGAGCCTTGTAACACTGCGACCATTGCTGATCTATTGTGTTTGCCACCTGCTACAGTTCTGCGCTAAGTCTCGTGCTATTTAAGAACCTCGACAGGTGTTTGGCGTCAGATTATTTTACCTCCTCAGGTTGGAGGTAATGACCACCCAAGTAGGTGTATCTTTTACGCATTAGCGGGCCACACTCGCACATGAAGGACAGGGGAGTTTCCTCTACCGCTTTGCAGAACCTGCACATTTTCGTGTCCCGGAGCTTGAGGTTGTCCATATGTTTATTCAGGCCACAATGCCCCGTGACTTACTAGTATGCGTAGATGGTTTCTATTTTTTAAATTCCGTCAGTCAGGACAACATTTGCCCAGAGACATATATTCTACATAGCCCCAAAATTATATAATTCCCTTAGTGAAGACATGAAAAATTATCCTAACATAAAAATATTTAAAGCAAACCTTAATAGATGGCTACTTAACAAGGGATATGTAAAATCTGATCAACTTCTTTGCAACGCACGACAATTTATTTAGTATCACTTATCTATTTTTCTTAATTAAATTTTATTAAATTACAACTATAAATGTATATATTTATTACATAGCTATATTTTTTATAAAATTGGTATATTTATGTGTATATACAGGTGGTGGGTCCAAATAATTTATTTAAAAAAAACACTTCATTTCTTAAAATTGCATAAAAATATGCACATCTAGAGACGGGCCAAATTATCGCCTAGTTAGATGTGCTATTGGCAGTAAAGGTCATGTAAGATGTGTTAAACCTCCCTATATTAATTATTAAATAATTTATATAATTATTATAAGATTACATGACCTATGAATGAACTGTATACCTAATCCTATGTACCTAAATAAATAAAATAAAATAAATTTAGCGATAATGCCTCACGGGCAGTCTTACGGTTGTAAGCCTTAATTAGCAAAGCAGATTGTTACCTTTATTTGAAATTTCTCGAAGTTATTTTATAACAATGTTCCATTCTCTTCGCGGCTATGTTGATGTATCTCTCGTGGTGTATATTAATAATTTTAGGTTTTTGCTACTTTATGTTTCTTTGTAAATGAAAACAGAGCGGTAGGTACAATATTTGAAGAAGAAAAAGACCGCAGATGAATCCGTCAAATGGTGAAAATTCACCGGGAAATCCCCCACTTTCGGCGGGGGGTCGCTTTGTGCAGATTTCTCGGTCTGTCAAATTGGCGACAGTTGCAGGATGGCGAATGATGGATGGTGCTCGTCCGCGCGTCTGATGAGTTCCTCCGGTGATTGAATGTTATCCGTCAACGAAATACATTACAAGCCATAAGTGCCGCGGACGGGGGCGCTGAGCGATCGAGGGAAAAATCCGCGGATCCGCG
Source organism: Micropterix aruncella (assembly GCA_944548615.1). Classification (NCBI taxonomy): domain Eukaryota; kingdom Metazoa; phylum Arthropoda; class Insecta; order Lepidoptera; family Micropterigidae; genus Micropterix; species Micropterix aruncella. Next base: position 13,864,776 of record OX155950.1, read on the forward strand.
CGGAAATCCCTTCGAGAGAGACGTGGGTCGGCGTGACCTCCGATAAAGCCCCGCGCACACTTATTGAAAAGATTATATCGAATGAGGCGAATTTCTGAAAAGACTTTCAAACTCGGAAACAAGGTTAAAAGAGATAGCCTTCAACGGCAATCAACTTCAATTCTCGCATAATACTATTCATAGTACATAGGAAGGGTTTAGACGTATACATACGGTATATGGTTTACTGTATAAGTATTTGATAAGGCATACATACACTTGTGAGTTATTAATACAGTTTTAACCAACGTTTAATTTTTAATTTCAATTGTAATTCACAATTATATACAGTTAAATGGACATGTAAACCCCTAGAATGTGAGGCGACCAGCTGGGGTTACCTACGGCAAAATGAATAGCTATACTATTACTATAGACCGGATTAATATAGAGCGGCGCACATTTACATTTATAATTACATTTATATAAATTTTTATACATTTTTCCGTAGGTAACCGCCTCACATTCTAAGGGTTAAAATGTTAGACAAAAATCCGGTAGTAAAAAACTGATGACATAATATGCCAAAAACTGTTGCCAGTAATCCTATTTTAATATCACCTAACTAGACTATAGCCTGTTCTACGGCGGACATTTAAATGTGCATACATATATGTATGTGTAACTTATATAAAACCAAATAGTTATTGTTATTGCTTATTAGCAAGACAATCAAAGTAAAATAGAAAGTTAAACTTGTTAACAACATAATATATATATATATATATATATATATATATATATATATATATATATATATATATATATATATATATATATATATATATATATATATATATATATATATATATATATATATATATATATATATATATATATATATATATATATATATATATATATATATATATATATATATATATATATATATATATATATATATATATATATATATATATATATATATATATATATATATATATATATATATATATATATATATATATATATATATATATATATATATATATATATATATATATATATTGTAACAAAAACTGCTTTTTTTTGTGACATTTCTTTCGCGATTCATGCTTTTCCGTGTGCAGATCCAGGTAATTACATGTTTCGGTGTCATTTGCACACGTTTTCTGGCGTCTCTACTATTTTTCCGACGTTTTCTGCTTCATTTTCGTAACGTCGTAATTAAGTCACAACTTGACTTAAAAGTCGACTGTAAAAGTCGTAAAAAACCGTTTTCTGACGTTTAAGAAGGTGTCGAACGCTACGGTTACGGCAATGACGTCTCTATTCTCGTTGGTTTAGGCGGAAACGTCAAAAGGTGACATCACTTTTGTCTTTCGGGGTCGTACTTGCGCCCTGCAAAAATGGCATTCTTTGTGGGATTTTGGAGTGTGGAAGCGCAGGCGTAAGAGCTGAGGATCGGCGTCGCTGCCGACGAGTATAGCGCGGCGCAGTTTTTAATTCATGTAGTTCTTTTCTGGTAAGCGATTATTGTCAATTTTTTGCGGTTAGCACATGTCGGCGTATCGACTCTAACCGGGTTTTTTTTCCTTGGCTTCAGACGGGCGACGAGCACCTCTATTTTTATACCATTTTCTATCAATAATACACCTGTAAAGCCTCAACTGCCGTAGCGTGGCGGCCTGCTTCTTGGAGCAGTTTTGAAATCGGAGATTCAAATTCCGGACCTACCTACTGTCAACTTTTGGAAGATATCCATATACTGCTGTGCTGTGAAGTGATTTATACATCGTGTGCCTTGCACCTTCTTCGTTTTGCTGTGCCCGTGGAGTAGCGGATTAAAGAACTCTGAAAAGAAGCAACGTGTTCTCATTTCTTTTTTACAGCTGAAGGAAGAATTGCTACCTCCGGGCAAAACCAGTGACAAACTTGTGAGACTTACCCACCCTGTTAAATCTTGTGCTTAATTTTTTTGGTATCGAGTGCTGGTTTTTTTTTAGTTTCAGCTTTAACCTTTAAAAAGCTGTGGCGTCCAATTTTTTCTGAAAGTTAGTTTTTTTATGTTTATTGGCTTCGGCTTTAAATAATACTTCCTGCACTTGATTTCTGTTCGTGGTTATTCTACGACTAGGTATAACCAGGTCCAACCCCGCGGGTACATATTGGGAACCTGGCAGTTACATACTGGCGCTGCTGTCACATATTAACGCTGCCGTTACAAACTGTCGCCCAGCGTGGAGCCTTAGAACTGGTTTTAGCCTAAGTAGTAATTCTTTCTTTAGTTTTTGAGACACGTCTGCGTTTACTTAAATGTTTTCTTTAATGTTTAACCTGTAACATTTCTTGTAACTTGAATTTAATATTTTAAGCGGTTACCGCGAAAAAGTTCTATTGTATACAGACTTGCCGTTTCTTTTTCACATAGTTTTTTAAAGATATTGTATATAATATCTAGTATCATTGTACAGTAGCTCGAGGTACAGTATAGCGGTTTTCTTTGTAATTTTTTGTTTTTAATTTGTAATCCGATACGGTTGTCGGGAAATAGCCTCGTCAACAAGATAGAGGCTTGCCGTGTTCGAAGATTGTTATAGACTGTTTATTAAATTGTTTTTTTTGTAAATTTCAGGTCCGAAGATTGAATACTCCGCTCCATTGGTTAAAGGTGTCAGGTGAATAGAGGTGCTCGTCAGCAATCGTTGAGGTCAGATCGTTCTAGTTATTTATTTTCTAAATTTATTTTTTATTTTAAAAAAAATATTTCGTTTTTTTTTGTTTTTTTATTGAGCATAACAATTTTTTATATCTGATTTTTTTACCATAAATAAAAATTTTTTTTTGGTGAATTATTTTTTTGTGAATAATTTTTTAGTTTTTTTTTTTGAAAAAAAATTTTTTTTTTTAAACTTTTAAATTTTCTGCTTGTTTATATTTTTAATACGCAAGTAGTTGAGATGGCTTCCCCCGTGCTTGTGTATTATTCTGCCTCACACTTAGTTAAAAAAGAATTGGATTACGAATTCAAAATTCGGGAGGTTACCCCGACGCTTGTGGAGTCGATGCGCCGACAGTTTAGTTCGCTGCTTAAACAGTTTCCTGCAGATTCAATCACGTCGACGGATCTGGATCCCGAGCAAGAGTTTAACGAATGTTCCATTCGACTCTTGTGTCTCCAAGAATTTGTCGAGGATTTGGTAGAGAACAATACTCGACCTTTGTTTAAACGCGTTTGTACAAAAACAACGCATCTTTTTTATAGAGTATCACGTATAACGTCTGGGGTTGTACCGACAGCTTCGTTTGAACGTCTTCAGGCGGAGATTTCAGAGATCGTGAAGGTGCTGGAGGAGTGTTCAGATATTGTGAGAGCTCCTAGTCCAAATTTACTGCCGTCTACTTCTGTACAGGTAGAGGTGCCTGTGCCGGTACATCCTTTAGGGGTGACATCGGTTTCATCAAATAATCTTTTTGTTCCGTTAGCCGTTCCAAATGTTTCGAGTGTACCTAATGCGGGTAATTCGGTTTCCGAACCCGAGGTTTTTGTTAGGAATCCGGTCGCTGTCAGCAGGCCGTATGATGTTACTAATGAACAGGTGTTAAGGCCTTTGAGTTTAGGGTTTGTGTTTGATGGAAAGTCATGCGTCGTAGAATTCCTGGAACGCCTTGAGGAAAATCGTTTGGCACGAAATATTTCTGATGCACGGTTGCTGAAATCGGCGTGCGAGTTGTTTCAACATCACGCGCTCGCTTGGTATAGGACGGTTGCTTCCAGGATTGACAATTGGCCACAGTTGGCCAAAGAACTTCGCCAAGATTTTGGCAGTCAAACCTTCGACCGCGATATGTTGAAACGGGCTCGCGCTCGAATTCAGAGACCGGATGAACCTCTTCATCTTTTTGTTACGGAAGTATTGGGTTATTTTAATAAATTATCCAGGCCCTTGCCGGAGGCGGAGCAGCTGACAATCTTAGTACCCAATTTAAAACCTTACCTGCAACAATGTTTCGCGTACATCCCTGTTCATTCCATACAAGAACTGCTTCATGTGGGGAAACAGCAGGAACTCACGCATGTGGCTATAAATGAGTATAATGCTAACCTGCAGGCACTTTCAAAAGCCAAGCCTTCTGCGTCTAGAGCAGTTCACTCTGTCGATTGTACTGGTTCCGGTAATAATGGTACGGACGTTCCTCTTGAGGAACATCTTCATCAGTGCACAGTGTCCGCTGTTGATTCTTTATCCACTCGTACTCAAGAATCCCATAGAGGTTCGAGCAATCGGGGTGGTTTTCACCGAGGTGGTTACTCCCGAGGCAAACCGCATAATGCGGGTGGTCCTCGAGGAGCGTATAGTGGTTACCAGAGGGGTTCACATCACGGGCACTCCAAGTACTGTTACCGTTGCGGTAAATTTAATTTTACCGTGACAACTTGTCCGGATTGTTCCAAAGGAAATAATTCTCCCAATTCTACTTCGGCCGATTCAAAAAACTCGAGAACCGAGACAGAGTGAATGCGTTTGTTCACTCTGTCTCTGCCTTGTTCGAAAAGGAAAAAGACAACCGTCGTCCATTTTTAGATGTTGCGTTGGGTGATATTGCGGTTTGTGGCTTGCTTGACACTGGTTCGAGCGTCACAATTTTGGGTGCCGACTCACATCGACATTTAATTGAGATCGGGTATACCCTGCACAAGACTTCGTCTTGGACTTTAAGCACCGCAAATTCTAGTACGGTTAGGACGATCGGTTATATGTCTTTGCCTTTCAAATTTAATAATCGTTGTCAAGTGATCCGAGCGGTTGTGGCTCCGGATATACGCACTTCTCTTATATTAGGCATGGACTTTGTCCGACAATTTGATTTGGCTCCGGAAATTGTGAAGTTCGTTAGGTTTGAGGATAGTGATGTTAGTTGGCATTCAGTCAGCGAAGTGAGGGTTTTGCATCCTTTCGCTTCTCTGACTGAGAATCAGCAGTCCTTAGCAAACAAAATGATCGATGGTTTTCAAAAAGTTTCGACAGACGTTAAGGGTCTTGGTCGAACTAATTTAATATCCCAGGTTATCGACACGGGTAATCATCCACCGGTGAAACAGCGGTATTATCCCATGTCTCCCGCTCGTTTAGCATTGTTAAATGAGGAAGTTGATCGTATGCTAGAGTTAGGAGTTATTAAACCTAGCAAAGGGGGTTGGAATAACCCAACAATTTTTGTTCCGAAGTCCGATGGGACTTTAAGATTTTGTCTGGATAGTAGGAAGCTCAACTCGATAACGAAGCCGGATGCGTACCCTCTTCCGAGAATTACTACCATCCTGGACAGTTTACGAGACGCTAACTACTTGTCTTCCATCGACTTGTCGGCCGCCTTTTGGCAAATCCCCTTAGATCCGGCCTCTCAGGAAAAGTGCAGTTTTACGGTTCCTGGACGTGGTTTCTTTGCTATGCAAGTCTGTCCGTTCGGCATGCGCAATTCTCCTGCCTGCATGCAACGGCTCGCTGATCAGTTGTTCGACCCGTCGTTCGATAACAAAGTATTTTGTTACCTGGATGATATCGTTATTGTCTCTTCAACTTTCGAAGAGCATATTTCCTTGTTAAACCGAGTGTTAGATCGTCTCGTTTATGCGAACCTAACGATTAATTTCAAAAAGTGTCAATTTTTTCGTCGAGAACTTAAGTACCTAGGGTATGTAGTAGACTCTCATGGTCTACATACCGATCCCGAAAAGGTACAATGTATATTAGACTTTCCGACTCCTAGTTCGCCTAAGTTGGTTAAAACTTTCCTTGGGATGGCCGGTTGGTATCGTCGGTTTATCCGAAATTTCTCCTGTATTGCTGCTCCTCTGTCACGTTTGACCAGTACCCGCAAAGGTGCTCCCGCATTTTCGTGGTCACCAGAAGCGGAAGAGGCCTTTCAAAAATTGAAGTCAGCTCTAATTTCTAGTCCGATACTAGCTTGTCCGGACTATACAAAGCCATTTGCGTTACACTGCGACGCATCGTTGTACGGTTTAGGCGGCGTACTTACCCAGACAGTGGATGGCGTAGAACATCCCATCGCTTTCACGAGTAGGACTCTCTTACCCGCTGAAACGCGATACTCTGCTACCGAACGGGAGGCCCTAAGCGTGATTCATGCAATCGAGCATTTTCGCGGCTACTTAGAGGGCGGCCCCAAAGTCAAAATCTTCACGGATCATGCCAGTCTTCTGTGGTTTTTGAGTCTGAAGAACCCAACTGGCCGTTTGGCCAGATGGGGTATTCGGCTGTCCGCCTTTGACTTTGAGATCGTCCATAAGAAAGGCGTCGAAAATGTGGTTCCTGATGCGTTATCGCGTTTGCTGCCCGTTTCATCTGTTTCTGTGGTCGCCGATCCTTGGTACAACGATTTGTTCCAAGCGGTATCTAATAACCCTGCCGCTTACCCTAATTACCAGATTAAGGACGCGGAGTTGTATCGCTACACGAAGGGAAAGTACCAGCTCACCAGCGCTTATGACTGGAAGTTAGTGGTACCCTTACCTCTCCGAGAGAAGCTTATACACGATAACCATGCGTCCGATCTGTCTATGCATTTTGGGGTTTTTAAAACTCATCGTCGCCTAGCAATGCGCTATTTTTGGCCGAATTTGCACGGAGATGTGGTCAAATTCATTTCCCAATGTGAAACCTGCCAACAGTATAAACACCCAAATATTTCTCCTTTGGGTCAGTTAGGCAATCCAAAGTCTTGTTCTTTCCCTTTCCAGATGGTCTCCGTCGATTTGTTGGGTCCCTATCCGATGACGAGAGATCGGAATATTCACATACTAGTAGTTACTTGTTGTTTCAGTAAATACTGTTTGCTTTTCCCTTTAAAGAGGGCTACTAGCAAAATCGTGAGTCGTATCATGGAGCATGAGGTTTTCCTGCGTTTTGGTGTCCCTCAGTATGTTATTTCCGACAACGGAAAACAATTTATTGGAAAGGAGTTTACCGAACTAATGTCCAAGTATCGGATACCTAAGGTTTACCTAAATCCGAAGTATTGCCCTCAGGTCAATCCAACTGAGAGGCAGAATCGAGGAGTTGTCACGGCGTTGGCGTTGTCTGTAAAAAACGACCATCGCTCTTGGGACCTCCACCTTTCTGCCATTCAGATGGCGATCAATTCGGCCGTTTCGGAGGCTACGGGTTTCAGTCCTTTCTTCTTGGTTCATGGTCGAGAACCTATCTTAGACGGTTCGTTTTATACTCAATCTCCTGAGTCCCAAGCTGAGGTCCTTTTTGGCAGTCGTTTGTCCTACGCTCAAGATCTGAGCGAACTTTCCGGCGTTTTTCATACTGTGAGGAAGAAACTTGATAATGCGCATGCTCACAATAAAACGTATTATGACCGTAAACACCGTCCTGCGGAGTTTGAGGTGGGCGATACGGTTTACAAGAAAACGTACTTCTTGAGCAATGCGGGGAATTATTTTATTTCAAAGTTTGCCCCACGTTATGAAAAATGTCGGATAGTCAAGAAACTGTCGGCTCTGGTATACGAGTTGGTTAATGCTCAGGGAAAGAATATTGGCTCTTGGCATATTAAGGATTTCAAATTAAATCCTAAAGGGTCTAAGTAATTTGTGTAATTTTTATGTCTCTCGTTAACATTCTTCGGAAAGTTGTCTTTATGAGTTCGACTAGATCGACTTTAAAAATGTGTTCCTTACAAAGGTGTAGTACCGAGTGGTTACTATCACTGAAATCATTTCGTTTGAGATCAGTCTTGCTAGTAAACCTGTCTAGCAACACTGTAGATTGAATTTATGTCATGAGAGGGAAGTATGCAAGGTGATGGTATGAAAGGTAGTATTGGACATTTTTCAAATACCGGAGGAGGTATTAGTTCTGTCGTGGTCTAACAATATAGTCATCGGTTTCTTTTGTCCACAGCCAGTATTTGGTTTGATTATTGGACGTTGTTGGTGTTCCTTCAGTAGGAGGGGTGGTTTATTACGGTTGTTTAGGACACCAGGTTTTGTGGTTTTTCTTTTACATGGGCTTTGTGCTTCCATGGTAAGCAGTAGTTTTGTTGTTGAAGTAGTTTTGTGTTCTCTACGGGAAAGTGGAGAGTTTTCAAATGGCAGTTGACCTCTGCAGAACTTACCTACCAGGGTTTCCACTTTAGTTAACGGGAAGATTTTGTTTATTTATTTGTATGTTTTTGTAGACTTGTTTACCCTTATTGAAGGTAGCTTGGTCATTTGGTTTAGAAGAGTATATTTTTTTTCCTGTCTTATACACTGTTATAGACGTTGTGGCGTTTTTGTTAACCCTTGAGAGTGGAGCTAGAATCGGGACGATTCATTTGAAATCGTTCGTTGGCTCTTCCGATTTCTTTTTGGAAGGGGGGCTGTAACAAAAACTGCTTTTTTTTGTGACATTTCTTTCGCGATTCATGCTTTTCCGTGTGCAGATCCAGGTAATTACATGTTTCGGTGTCATTTGCACACGTTTTCTGGCGTCTCTACTATTTTTCCGACGTTTTCTGCTTCATTTTCGTAACGTCGTAATTAAGTCACAACTTGACTTAAAAGTCGACTGTAAAAGTCGTAAAAAACCGTTTTCTGACGTTTAAGAAGGTGTCGAACGCTACGGTTACGGCAATGACGTCTCTATTCTCGTTGGTTTAGGCGGAAACGTCAAAAGGTGACATCACTTTTGTCTTTCGGGGTCGTACTTGCGCCCTGCAAAAATGGCATTCTTTGTGGGATTTTGGAGTGTGGAAGCGCAGGCGTAAGAGCTGAGGATCGGCGTCGCTGCCGACGAGTATAGCGCGGCGCAGTTTTTAATTCATGTAGTTCTTTTCTGGTAAGCGATTATTGTCAATTTTTTGCGGTTAGCACATGTCGGCGTATCGACTCTAACCGGGTTTTTTTTCCTTGGCTTCAGACGGGCGACGAGCACCTCTATTTTTATACCATTTTCTATCAATAATACACCTGTAAAGCCTCAACTGCCGTAGCGTGGCGGCCTGCTTCTTGGAGCAGTTTTGAAATCGGAGATTCAAATTCCGGACCTACCTACTGTCAACTTTTGGAAGATATCCATATACTGCTGTGCTGTGAAGTGATTTATACATCGTGTGCCTTGCACCTTCTTCGTTTTGCTGTGCCCGTGGAGTAGCGGATTAAAGAACTCTGAAAAGAAGCAACGTGTTCTCATTTCTTTTTTACAGCTGAAGGAAGAATTGCTACCTCCGGGCAAAACCAGTGACAAACTTGTGAGACTTACCCACCCTGTTAAATCTTGTGCTTAATTTTTTTGGTATCGAGTGCTGGTTTTTTTTTAGTTTCAGCTTTAACCTTTAAAAAGCTGTGGCGTCCAATTTTTTCTGAAAGTTAGTTTTTTTATGTTTATTGGCTTCGGCTTTAAATAATACTTCCTGCACTTGATTTCTGTTCGTGGTTATTCTACGACTAGGTATAACCAGGTCCAACCCCGCGGGTACATATTGGGAACCTGGCAGTTACATACTGGCGCTGCTGTCACATATTAACGCTGCCGTTACAATATATATATATATATATATACATATATATATATATATATATATATATATATATATATATATGTATATATATATATACATATATATATATACATATATATATATATATATATATATATATATATATATATATATATATATATATATATATATATATATATATATATATATATATATATATATATATATATATATATATATATATATATATATATATATATATATATATATATATATATATATATATATATATATATATATATATATATATATATATATATATATATATATATATATATATATATATATATATATATATATATATATATATATATATATATATATATATATATATATATATATATATATATATATATATATATATATATAAATGTTATACATATAACATAAACATGATGTACAAATAAATTTAAATACTTATAATTGCTAAAAAGTAGAGTTAAGCAATCATAACTAATAATAAAAAATTATATTTGTTTAAAAAAATAAAAAACAGCTTTAAATGAGTAGGTATAGAATTAAAATAAACTATAGAATTACATCAAATAAAATATAGAATTAAAAATACAGAATTAAAATAGTATTAAAATGAACGTAAAAAATGAAAGAAATAGATGCATTCCTAAAATTTATAATAATGACCTATAAACACCGGTAAATGGTCAATTTAATAGGCCACGTATAAACTATTCAGAAAAAGTTGTGTAAGTTAGTAGCAATGTATTTATTTGTAGCGTAGAGTTCTGGCGCAAACTTTCAACCAGTTTGTTTACGGCTGCTGGTAAGATTAGTCGACTGAAAAAAAGGTTGCGGCAGACGTTCTTGAACGAAACAATTAGATCCTACACTCAATCATCATAGCGGGCGAACAAGAGTTTATAAGTTTGACATGCACACCAGCCACAAGCCTAGATGGCGATTCGACAGCGAGTTGAATCCGAAAAAACACGTCTTAATCGCTCGAAAGGAAAGTGATGTTGACTATTTTCTTTAACTATCGGGATGTTAGCTACTTCAAAATCCTTCCTGGGCTGCAGAGCGGCAAACAGTAAACAATCAATATTTGTTGGACGCAGTGAGGCGACTGTGATAAAACGTTCGCCTGAAATGGCAGATTTGTGGAATAAGAATTCTTGGAAAATGCACAACGATCGTCACCGATCATCATGCGACACATCAATTCTTGTACATTAATTTTAAAAAATAAACTTACCACCAGGTAATTTAGTATTATACACTATATACTTTATATTTCATATTATACACAATTAACAAAATCTGATCCCGTGTAACTTTTCCGTTTCCTCAAAACCAAATTACTAGAAGACAAAATCTATTACACATAATTAGCAGTGGGACCTAAAGGTGATACCAGAAAAAATCCCATTAGAAGTCTTTCGACGATAGAATTTAGCGCAAATATATCACATCAAATGGGGTCTACTTTACATGTGACCAAATAATTTAGACAAAAAAGCCAATATATTGTATTTTATTGAGAAATTTCCTGTATTTATTTGACAGAGCAGTATAGATGCATACGAATATAATATTTTGTATGATATGAAATCGAAGGTAAGTTATAAACAAGGTAAAAACGGATTTTTACTCGTTGTTTAAATTGCTCAACTTTAGCAAACTTGAGAAAATATAAATAATTTTGTCACTTTCCTCCCTGAAATAAACTATCTCACTAAACTACGGAACATACAGCCTCCAAAATCATATGGTTTGCCCAAAACACCCAAAGATAATGCGTCCTTGAGACTGATTGTGAACCGAATCTACAGCCCTCTAACTATTATCCGTCGAAACACTAAGCTGGCATTTTCCAACCGCTCGCGATGCAAGACGACATCTTCCGCGAAAGACTTACGGCATTTCGTAACGATTGTGAAAAAAAAAAACTGGCTGAAAACGAAGTAACGGTGAGCTTTGACGTCGAGTCTCTTTTCACAAACTTGCCCATTTCCGAGTGCCTTACTGTGATCTGGGGACCTCTTTATGAGTTACGCTGAAAAGCTACAATATTTCAAAACATCCTGCGATTATTATAAAGAAATCGATGGACTAGCCATGGGATGCCCTGTGTCACCGACAGTTAGCAACTTATATATGGAATATTTTGAAGAACTATTCATCAAAGCCCCTAAAATCAAAACCATTTTCTAGCCTTGCTATATCAATGACACATTCTGTATCCTGAAGAGTGATGTACAAATGATGAATAAAATCCTCGGTTATCTAAACTCTATACACACGTAAATAAAATAAACACCGCTCTCTATTTATTTTTGGATATCAAGATCATGAGAAGAAGAGAAAATAGTCTCTGTTATACGGTGTATCGGAAGTCCACGCATGCGGACAGATATTTGCATGCAAGCTAACATCACATCTACGTTTAGTGAATCGAAACATGGCGCGTGAATCAAGTACGCATTTTATGCGTCGCTAAGAATATTCCGCAGGCGATAGAACACGTAAATGATGTTCTTAGGACTAATATCTAGCGAATAACTAGCATTCTTACTATACGTCAAGGGCGTTACGAATCGAACAAGTAAGATACTGAATAAATTTAGCTCGAACCAAAATATAGCCCGGTCTCTGTAAAGCACTGTTGGGCAAAATTTAGTCGACTAACGATTGACGATTGACGATTGAATACTTAAATCGCCATTGATGATTGATTAGTCGTCAATCGTTAGTTACGATTGACGATTAAACGTTTGCGATTGATATTCTCGACAGCGGTCAACTTCAGTTTTGCGTTTTTCTTCGTTTGATCCGGTCGGACCAGCCGACCGACCGACCGACCAACCGGCCGACCGACCGGCCGACCGACTGGCCGACCGACCGGCCGACCGACGAGAACGAATTGTCGGGTGACATCTGAAGCGCAAGTTAATCGCGATTGATGATTGACAATTTACGATTAACGGTTAATTGAGTTAGTCGACTTCAATCGTGATTAACGTTAGTCGCGACTAAATCAATCGTGATTAATTAGTCGATTGAAATATTCAATCAATTGACCCAACACTGCTGCAAAGGATGATTTTTATTGATATTAATCAATAAAAATCCAGGGTGTTTATGAAATAGAGTGCAGCTGTGGGTTGGCTTACTTTGGACAAACAAAGCGACCAATAGCGAATCGACAGATGGAACACGTCAAGGCTGTTAAAATGTTTGGCGAGAAAAATCGGCGACCTTCGAACATATCTTGGATAGCGGAATGAACCACGGATGCAGTTGCAAAATTTTATTGTGCTATCCAATGTATAATCCTTTTCCCCCCTTTTCCCCCTCAATTTTCAACACAGACGAAGGTTTCAACTGTCTATTATGTGGCACCCATTCCAGTACGGACCCTAATGCTTATCGGCTCTTCCCATGGATGAATAAAGCAGATTAGTGAAAATCGTATTCTTGAGTAATGGAGTTTTATGACTGCGTTCCGGTTCCGGAACCAAAATCCGGTATGAGGTTCCAAAAACTTCTTGCTATTTGGTTTTTCTTTTTAATCCGGAGAACTAATAAATAAGTGGTGAACGTACGGCTACAAAATGTGAGTTTTCAGTTATCCGTTTGTATGGCAGCTACCTGATTAATTTATGAACGGCCCTAAAATCTAATCAGCTCTTCCTATTTACTGACTATCATTTCAATTTCAATTTTATTGTATTTTATAATTATTATTTTAATAATATTTTATTGTTTTTTTATTTTTTTTCCGACATGATTATAAAGTATGTATTAGGTATCATTATACATTATTAAGTTACTCAGATTGAAATAACCCTTCAGGTAATTTATTTATTAGAGCAATTAGATTATTTAATTTAATTTTTTCCTTTTCTTAGTTATATTACTTTGAAAAGTTCACGCCCAATTCACAATTATAAACTTACAACTAACATAGTCGAGTCTACCTTAGTACAGGTTTCGGCCTAGTTGAGCAGACTTTGTATATAACCATTTAAAGCATTACTTTCGAAAATAAATTTATTCCTATTCTTATTCTTATTGATGAATAAAACAAATCTGCCATCGATAAGCTACACAGACATACTGACAGACAGATAGACCGATTTTTTCGTTTTTTTCGGGTTCTAAATGCATACAAGGATACATGTTATTTTAGACATTTTTTTTGTTAAATGCAGCGATGAAGCTTTTTGTGTGGATCGTGCTGGAGTTAGGTAATTAATACATGAAGGATTATGAAACAAAAACAACCAAAATAAATTTAAGAATTGTTGGTTTTTTAATTTTAAAAATGTACTAACATAAAATACGACCTTTTATGCAGTGTTTGATTGAGTGAGTACTCAATATTTTGTCTGTAAACCAAATATACCTACTTGATTCTTATAAAAAATACAATTTATTTAAATTTATACCCTATAAAAGTATCTCATCTTAAAATGTCAAATTCACTATGATCGTTCATCCCCGTAACCCTTCATATGTTATATGTATTCGTGTAACAAGAGTCTACAAATACATAATATACATTTACCCAACTTTGTGCAACCAATGCATTGCTTAAAAGTCCATTCTAACAGTGTTATCTCAATTAGGATTTCCTCTCAACATGAAAAAGTGTTTCTTTTAGTAGTAGCATTAGCTTTTGGCAGAAAATGCTTTGTCTTCGCGTTATTCTCGTGTCATTTTTGGTATTCCCGTTTCCCCTGTCACGACCCTATAATAATTTGTCTTCATAGTTGTTGGCACCACGCTTTCCTACATAAACGCTGCTAGAAACACAAGGAGTTATTTTCTTGCAACTTATAAATATTTTCATGGAACTAGACACGTTGCAAAACACAAACATCAAGCATGTTTTTCTGTTGAACCTAGAAACCTTCCTAAATGACAGTTTAAAATGTACACATCTATGTTAAGATGTTTTCAGTAACTTTTGAAGATTTTTATTTTACTAAGTCGTATGTTAGTCGTACGTTTGTTCGCACCTAGGGAGTAGAAACCATAAATCATAGATAAAAATTGTTAATGATAAACGACTCACTATGATTGAAAACGGATTCTTCGCTTCTTATTATGTAAGTTTTTATAAGTGATAATCTATTTTTTATTTGTTCAATTTTTCGATAGCTTTCGTAAGGGTCACTATTTTGGAATACTATTGGGGCATGCGCGCAGCACGCACTTCGCCCGCCCTGTTTGAAATGTCAAACGAGCCGTATGCACGGTGCCGAAATGATTTCGTATGCATGGTGAGTTATTTAGGCGAGACAGTCCTTAGCAAATATACAATTTCTCTTATTTTTTTTGATAGATTTTAAAGATATATTTTTCAGTTTAGGTCATAATCGCGACACCCACCCTCTAATTTATTCCACCAGAGGGCCAGTAATTGGTAATTTTAGTCATATGTACAATTTAAATCCTTTATTTAAACAGTTGTTATATGTACAATCGAAAGATCTATCAACTATATCGCACAAAGTAAAACAATAATTACGTACCTACCAATTCATTTATTTAAAAAACAAAACTGAAATATGTTAAAATAGGAAGGTATCTGTGCGTGATATATTTGTTAAATATAAAAGTCCATTCAAAAATGACCCAAAATGATCTTCTTCCCAACCTTGTTTCTTTACTCTTTCATTTTATCAGCCTCATCTTGATGCAGATATTACTATCTCTAAGTGATAATGATATTATTCAATGATATTTAGATATATTTAATGATATTTATTTATACGTAATGATATATATATATATATATATATATATATATATATATATATATATATATATATATATATATATATATATATATATATATATATATATATATATATATATATATATATATATATATATATATATATATATATATATATATATATATATATATATATATATATATATATATATATATATATATATATATATATATATATATATATATATATATATATATATATATATATATGTATATATATATATATATATATATATATATATATATATATATATATATATATATATATATATATATATATATATATATATATATATATATATATATATATATATATATATATATATATATATATATATACAGGTCGCCATCCAGACAAAATACGAGTGGCTTTTTGAATTCACTTTATACGACGATACATGACTATATAACTTCCAATATCCATACACAACACTACATCTTAGCAGGCGACATCAATATATCAACCATGGGACATAGGCACTTACAAGCAGATGACTATGAAACACTTTTAACTGAACTAGGTTTCTTGTCAACAATAAATATTGCAACGAGAGAGTCTGATCAGGTACAAACATGCTTAGACCACATATACATTCGCTCATCGTACAGACCGACCTCAGCTGTAGTGACTACAACAATAACAGACCACTACTGTACATTATTGGGACTAGAAGGCAGACGTCAGGAAAAGCAGCAACAAGACACAGAAATTAAAGTCATAGACTATGAAAAATTAATTTTCGACTTGAACACTGAAGCTTGGACTAGCATATATCAAACAGACGATACAAACATTGCACTTGACAATTTCGTTCAGACGTTTACACTACACTTAAAAAATAATACTTACGTTAAGCAGATAAAGAAAAAATACAAGCGACTTAAACCTTGGATAACAGACGGACTGATTAACTGTATCAGGAGACGCGACAAACTTCACCGACAGACACGCAGATTTCCACAGAATGAGGCACTACTCGCATATTATAAAAAATACAGAAAATTATGTACCAACATCTTAAGAACGACCAAAGAAACATATTATCGACAGAAAATAGAAGACGACAATTACAACCCCAAAACGGTTTGGAGAGTAGTCAAAGAACTTAACAATGTAGAGCAAAACAGGACGTCAATTAGCGAAATAAATTTGGACGGTGTAAAGTACACTGACAAAAATGACTTAGCTAATACGATTAACAGTTACTTTGTGAACGTAGGAAAGAGATTAGCGATGAAGTTTACATCAGAGGATTTGACTAAATCAAATGCAAAGGTGCCTGAAACACTGCTGAAGACAACAAAAATATTTCGACTCTCGAAACTAACAGAGAGGGACGTTTTGACATTAATTAAGCAACTGAGGACTGACTCAGCAAGTGGTCCAGATAATATAAGTGCAAAGATGCTGAAAATTGCAGCTCAGTCAATCGCACTCCCACTTGTGCATATATATAATTGCAGCATCGAACAGGGTAGATTTCCAAAACATCTCAAAGAAGCCAATGTATTGCCGCTCTTCAAAGGGGGTAACAAAACTGAATTGACAAACTACAGACCAATATCTATACTCAACTCACTTAGCAAAATTATAGAACGTCACATAAAGAAACAACTAACTGATTATCTGGAAACGAATGCGCTACTATCGACAGGACAGTACGGCTTTAGGTCAAACATGGGCACCCAGGACGCTATATTAAAAGTTACAAAATTTATTTCACAAAATGTTGACGATAACCATAAGTGCCTTGGAGTGTTCCTTGATTTGGCCAAAGCATTTGACACAGTACATCACGTAAAACTATTGTACAAACTACGACAGATTGGTATACGAGACAAAGAACTGGACTGGTTCCGAAGTTATATGACAGGACGAACACAACGAGTAAAAATAAATGACACAACAAGTAACTGGATGAGTATTGACTACGGTGTTCCTCAAGGAAGTACATTAGGACCAATACTATTTCTGGTATATATAGACGATCTTTGCAGACAGGAGATACCAGGTGTTATTGCATCTTTTGCCGACGACACGGTGCTTTTATTTGAGAGTAACACCTGGGAGTCCGTATTTGAAAAGGCAACAAATGGACTAAAACAGATAACTGCCTGGTTAAATGATCATCTACTGACACTTAACATAGACAAGACGAAATACATCACCTTTAGCATAGATGGGCGAAACCAACCTGGAATAGATAAACAGCTACTATTACACGACTGTGACGGAAGAAACTGCATGTGCTTACCGCTGGAACGTACGTCATGTATCAAATATTTAGGTATTCTAATAGACGGGTTCCTGCGTTGGCACAATCAAGTTGACCAGACTGCGTCACGACTTAGAAAACTAATATACGTATTCAAAAATATTAGAAACGTGCTTAGTCCATCTATGCTAAAAACGACCTACTACGCACTCGCACAGTCATTAATTACATACGGGCAGATAGGATGGGGTGGAGCGGCTAGATCAATTCTTGACCCGGTAATAAAAGCCCAAAAAGCCCTCATTAGGGTTATTAATAAAAAACCGCTCCGTTTCCCATCCGACCAATTATTCACAGACTTTAACGTAATGGACATCCGACAGTTGTACCTAAAAGCGGTTCTAATGTACTTCCAGAGGAATGACAGGACTGCGATATCTAAACTTCGGGACCATGGACATGAGACTAGACATCGTTACAGACAACCTGAGGTAAAAATGAACACGACATATGGACAACGACATTATACTTTTCTAGCTCCGAGACTATACAATAAACTGAGAATGGACGTACCGACGACCGACTTACCATACCCTACTTTTCGAAGAGTGGTGATAAATTGGCTGCTAAATAAATCTATCTAGGAAAGACTGCGAGGCGTTATTAAAATCTCTTGAATGAACATATTTCTATTTATATATATATTGTGCAAATTTATGGCTATATTGTATTGTATTGTAGTAGGTACCTAAAATCTTAATTAACTTCTATATTATATAATAAAATTGGCATTGCAAATTGTCATTTTCTTTGATAAATAGTTATCAAGGCACTTTGCATATGTAAATATATACTCGTATTATCATAATAATATTTTTTCTATTTTTTATTTTTTAATTATCATATTATATGTATGTACTTCTTTATAATAATTTTTATTTATATATACTTTTAATATAAATTCATGTAAAGTTTATGCGATAATCGTATCTATGTATGTATTATATTAGATGTAAGAAAATACCTTCCGTTTAATTTGGTATCTTCAAAATTTTTAAATTTTAGAATAAAGTAACTACCCCCATCCTTGTAATTATTAATTGTAAATACCATTGCAATATAAAGTTTTAAAAAAATATTAAAATAAAATGAAAACCTAAGAGCGGGTATATCATGCTCTTTCGGCAGGCAATATACGATTTCTGTTGGTACCACCTCGATACAGGTTATTCCTAGTGAGGTGGTAAACCACAAACTATTATTTCTGAATCTCTTTCCGAGTTAGGTAAATTAAAAAAAAACTGTTTAAATTATTATGAAATATTAGGCTAAGAGAATGTTTTTGTAACCAAATGTATTTTTTTATGGACTTAAATAAATTCAAAAAAAAAAAAATTCATATATATATATATATATATATATATATATATATATATATATATATATATATATATATATATATATATATATATATATATATATATATGTATATATATATATATATATATATATATATATATATATATATATATATATATATATATATATATTTTTATACGTAATGATATATATATATATATATATATATATATATATATATATATATATATATATATATATATATATATATATATATATATATATATATATATATATATATATATATATATATATATATATATTTATATATATATATATATATATATATATATATATATATATATATATATATATATATATATATATATATATATATATATATATATATATATATATATATATATATATATATATATATATATATATATATATATATATATATATATATATATATATATATATATATATATATATATATATATATATATATATATATATATATATATATATATATATATATATATATATATATATATATATATATATATATATATATATATATATATATATATATATATATTTATTTATTTATAATAATTCATATTATTTTTACTATTCTGACAGAACGAGCAGATGGACGGACGAATGTACAGTCATACCCATCACGTAATAGTTAGTAAAAATAAATAGCTTACAATGGACGAAAAGCCGCAAAATTAGGTTATTTTTATATTTCTGCACATTCTGACTTCCCTGATAATTTTATTAAAACCCTCCACAGAATATATATCGCACTAGGAATTGAAAAAATAATTTATTTAATAGTTTCTACAAGTGCGATTGTTCCAAACCTTTTAGTATTAAATGAACAGTTCGTTATCTTATAATTTACAAAAAGTTCAGAGCGCCAAAAATACTTTTTTTTCAGCACGCACGCTAGTTATGACGATCATCGCGTGTTTTGATTAAAGTGATAATAATATGTCAAGTGTCTTTCCGGCGAAATCTCTACGTCGCCATTCTTGAGCGCAGAAATAATGACAAGCGAAGAGGTAGCATAACAAATGCGCTGCTTTCACTGCAACGGAAACTCGCCTAAAACCGCAACCCGTAGAGAAGGAAACCACGAAAATGTTTATAACATTGTGGGTGGGTAAATTCCACGAATACTAATATTACCGACTATTGTAAAATCGTCTTTGAAAAAAATATGTATGAAAGTTACAAAGCTGATTATGGGCTTGGATTAAATCTGAATGAAAAATGGTTAAATCGATACATACAAACAACTATCGTATTAAAGCGGAATTTGATCAGCAGGAACACCAATCTGTAAATATACTTTCGTATTAAATATTAGCTATCGAATAAATGAACAAAAAAATAATTAAATCGGCATGTAAATTGGGTCCGATATGAAACATAAACATTTGAAATAAAGCAATAAGAGTCAGTGGCTAATCTGAATGGATTACAGCCATTCCAAAGTAATTTTTTCTTCATTAATGTAGTAGAATTTGTGTGTAAGTGTGTATTTCTTCTTTAATATAAAAGTAGGCCATTTTAAATTTCTACAATTTCTAACATATTCAAGTTGTGTCAAAGTGAAATTTAGGTTTTATATTTTTTCCGTTAAGTCAACGGGGCAAAAATTGTAATAGCTTTATTTAACTAAATTATTGGCATCATCTGCATACTGAAAACCTATGGTGTGAAAATTGCTGATAGAACCGTTAAGAAAATGTGAAAATGGGTTGCGAGCGAGGGTAACAAAAAAGACGCCGTACCATAACCAAAAACAGAGGCTATTACGAATCGATTGGAAATGGAAACGAATATGAAACACAAGGAGTGGACGCAGGAAAGTCATTCGGAGCGACGCCGCGACGAGACGAAAATTATTATTTTTGAAAGTGATAGAATGAAGTTTGTTTGTCGCCGATCCGGTGAAGATCTTTCGCCCGAGCGTACTATGGCAACCATGAGTATTCCGTGAGCGTCATGGTGTTGGCTTGCATGTCCAGAATTAATGTTTGGCGTTTCACAGTCATACATGGATATAGCAATGCACAAAAATACCAGAGAGAAGTCTTGGAGATGAAATTGGTTCCGACCTTTAGGGATTTGTTAGAAGGCAACCATCAGCGATGTATATTCCAGCAAGTGTTCATCATATTACTGTCCTGATTTGGCCAAGAATAAAATGGACCTTAAATAAAAACCTTCGATCAAGGCCGAAAGTGTTGGTGTCACGTTGTAATCCAAGTAACAAAAGAAAGCTGATCGAAGCCATCGGCCAGGCTTAGTACCTACTGGGTAATCACACCAGAATATGTCAGTCGTCTGGTAAACTCAATGCCATGAAGACTCGAAACAGTACTAAAAGAGAAAGAATATCAAAGCAATAATTTAAAAAAAATGTTTTATTTTAAAGTAAAAGTTGTTTGGATTTTTTAAAAAAGGGCATCTATGTTTCTATCGATCGAAAATCGTTTCGATTTTCGATCGATAGAAACATAGAACGATTTTCTGTCAATAAATTGCAATTTAACTGACAGAAAAAATAGTATTCTTGTTTGCAGTAAAGCAATAATATAACCGAGATGCCTCGTCTAAAAAAAATCTATTACAATAGATCATACATTGATTTAAATACGAAATACATAGAATTACAATTTAATTTCATGTAATATTGATAAATGAATGAGAAAATGAATTAATGCCACCAGTGTATATGTACATATATGTATGTAACATAAATCTATAATCCTATGTGTATAATCGGTGTAATATTTTGATATAAAAATTCAATATTTTCAGAAGTAGAACAAACGAAAAATAGTAATTAAATCACGTAATTTGCCTTTTCCAAGCATAGCTGCGAAACGACGTTTAGATTGACATTTGCGAGAAGAGAAGAATGACATAATTGACAGCTCACATTGGAGTCGCTCATGTGTAGCCATTTCTCTGGGCTATTTATGCTATTGTCATATACTTTTTGCAAATACTCTTACCACTACTTTTTATTTTAATGAATAAAAAGTCTAATTAAAATGCCATTATATTTATGTAGAATCTCTAATGAGGACTGCACTCCGCTACGACATTTATCTTTAATCGTCGCAAAGGCAACACGACTGAATTGAGCATTTTACCCGACGACCCATATTACTTGTTTTATAATGTCGAGTGGGTGATTCTTTTTCCGTAAAAAAGTGCTCGGAATTACACAGAGATAACGACGGCCAGCGCCGGCTGCAGATGAAAGCATTGAGCAATTTAATATGAATAATGGGCAAACGGCTCTCACAATGGATACTGCACCAGAACGAGGCGTAAAAAAACGGACGCTAACTCCACTTTTCCACTTCCGAAGAAACGTCTGAATGGACGAAATATTTATTTCCTACAAACACATTCTGTTTGAATTTATTTAAGTCGGATGCTTGGTGAACATCGCGTAGGGGGAAGAAGAAGAACGACATTTAAGAGTCTGGGCAATTCCATAAAAGCCCAGATACCCTCGACATTAATGCCTGGTGCGCCAGATTGATAGGCTTTCCCGAGGCGTAAAAACTCGTTATGGGGGTCCAAATACGCCGCAAATTTTCACCTTCATTAAATATGAATGCAGACAAGAAAGTTTCTTGATGAAAAACCACACCTTCAGCTTGCTTTATGCGGCACGTAATTAAGACTGTTCTGCGCGGAAAGTTTTCAACATAATTCTAATTAACGTTCCGCCTGAAAGAAGCCTGTTATTCATCAACGCATTTCCGCCATTTCAGGCAAGACTTTCCTGTTGTTTCCGATGGAATAAGTTTTTCTTTTTGGGTTAAAGGATAATGTTTCGCTACAGGCTGCAATGATTTGTGGCAAATTCAGGTGCTTCGGATATCATAAAAAAAAAACAAATTCCACCTTCATCGCAAAAGAAATAATAGCATTAACCCTTTGAGTAGCGGCATAATTTCATGGCAGGCCGCGGCAATTTCTTGGAATTTCTTGCAATACCGCCGCGCTTGACAAAAATTACTAAAACTTTGGAACAACTATAGCAATCATACAAAAATAACTGTTCAATGATCACATTGAAATTTTGTATATAGAATATTAAAATTTCATGTTGTAAAACAATTCGATAATTATGAATAAATATGAGAATTCGAAAAAGTGAAAAAACTCAGCATTTCTAACTTGTACTTGTCTTACGGAAAAATACGGCACCCTATTTGAAATTTTAAATACTATCGTGATCTTTATTAGATTCTCTATCAAAGGTAATATTTCGTATTGCTTATTTAAATACATACAAAAATATTTAGATATCTCATAAAATCCTATATTTTTTATGATTACTCGAAAAAAAAAATGATGATGATTGACAATAGAATTTTACCAGAAATATCCTCGAAATGACGCGGGAGATTATTCTAGCGGCCGTCTATATATCTATGGTAATAATGAGATATTTGGTATGGATTTTAGAATGCGTTCGAATAGTAAAATAAAATTACAGTGCTCTCCGGGAGCAAGCCGCCAATATTGGTCCTTACTTAGTCAACGGTGTTCTGATGTGCAACCAAATTTGGTCGTTAAGTAGCCGAAGGGCAAAAAATAAATTAATAAGTATTTTTTTGGCCAACTGTAAGTAGGTTGTATAAAATGGATAGGTACTTTTTTAATGTGCTATAAAGTTTACGTATAAGGTATACAATATTAACTATAATTAAATATGTTTTCAATTCACAAGCAACAGAAAACGAATCCTAAAAAGATAATGGTTTATATATAAAAATAGAAATAACAAATACTATGAAATCGGAGAATATCGCGGTTGTTTGACATTATAAATAAGATAAAAAACGAATTTACCATATGAAGTTTGTAACACCGGACGCTTCGGCGACGATGCAGCCGCCGATGTCTAAGGTAGACAGTCTACCCAAGACAACGTCGCCGAAACGTGGGGTGTTACAAACTTTACACGAAAAGTTCGATCTTATTTATAATTATCACAACTGAGGTTGTTATACTAAATTGCCATTACTAGATATTATTTAAAATGTCCATTTAAAATAAAATAAAAATGCCATCGTGAAATTTTTCAAGTTCGAGTTTCTATAATTAGTTAGTCGAAAAATAAAGCTAGAATAAAATGAAAATAATTTTAAAATGTCTGAGAAATACAAATAAAATATGTAATAATATTTATTTGTCATTATCGGTTAAAAGTCGTTTACCCTGCATTAACATTTGTTTTTGAGCTAGTGCTTTAATGCTAGGTATGCTTGCATCCTGGTTGTTGAATAGTTTTGATATTGATTGGAATAGAGTTAAAATACTTAACACAACAGAACATAATTGTTAGGTCGACTTATCTTACAATGGAAGGTTCCGGGTTCGATTTCCGGCTTTAACACCATTTTGTCGTAGAGATAAACTTAAAAGAATTGCAATTGATTTCTATCGACCGACTGCAATAATAAGCCATACACACTCACAATGCAATACAGTATAATACAATTTCATTCTACTTCAGTAGGTAAGCATTCCTACACATGGATACGTCATTTCGTCTAACATTTTTTTTGTAATATAACTAATTATGGAAAATAAGTATCTTGATAGTAAATATAAATTAATTTAAGTCATGTATAGTCGGTATGGGAGAGAATATTATAATATAACATAATAATGAAAATTTCTGATTAAGTAAAAAGAACAATATCTATGTATAATAATAATCATAGTAATAATGTGATAATGAACAAAATTAAACTTAAATTAACTGTAAAATCCAGTAATAGAGCCTTCAAGGATAAAAATAAAACTTACGTACTTTAGCAAATGTAAACTATCAGGATATTTCCTATTAACTAACAGATATTTTCCACGCGCACACTACCATACAAATTGTACATAATAGGGTCGGCTGTAAGACATTATCGTAAGATAATAAACCCGCTCATTGTGAAACTTTACAATAAAGGGCGTAACAAAAAAGAACAATATTTTAAGATGAAAATGTTGGTCTTAGGGAAATGCAGAGCGAGGAGGCTGTAATCGTTGTAGATTTTTCTGATAACAATATTCAATTTCCTAATAAGAGCGAGAAATATCTATTCAGTATGAAGTGGGATTGTATATGGCTATAAGTATTGGTATCAATAATAAACAATAAATCAGAGATAACCTTCATTACAAGGACGCCATATATTATTAAGATTATTAAATTTACAAGAAGAGACCGTCTACTACTTGTCTCTGTCGATTTGTTCGTTATGCAGAAACTAGCGGTCAGAGCTATACCAATCACGACGCTCCGGTGGCATAGTAGCTAGGTCGCCTGATCCTGATTCCAAGTTAGGTCACCATTTTTCGTTGGGATAAAATTAACGGAATTATATTTTAATTCAGTCGATCGAATGCTATAAATATTATTTTAAAATCATTTATGTCATGTTTAAGCACATTTTTTGAAATGAAATATTTTAAAATCATTTATGTCATGTTTAAGCACATTTTTTCCCCTTAAACTATTCATAATCGATCGAATGCTATAAATATTATTTTAAAATCATTTATGTCATGTTTAAGCACATTTTTTGAAATGAAATATTTTAAAATCATTTATGTCATGTTTAAGCACATTTTTTCCCCTTAAACTATTCATAAACAACTTTCATCGAGTCAACTATATCGGTAATCACATAGCAGTAGAGTTTAGTATACATGTTGAGTGCAGTCATAACATCCGATGACTAATACCAATGCAACGGAGTACCGTTCGGAATTAAAAATGCGACTGCAATATTTCCTAGGCCACTAAATAGCGTCATTTGAAACTTTAGTACGTATAAGTATCTTGCTATGGTCCTGGATATTGCAAAGGCAATCGATACCATCTCTTACACACTTATTTAAAAAAAATAACGTAGATATTTTTCCTCTAAATGAGCATGCATTGATATCACATAGATGACCCATGGATTTGTATTTCAGGTCGAAATTCAAGATAAGGATTGCTTTCGTATTCCAAAATAACGCACCTAACATGATTAATACGGAAGTCCCGTTAAAACTATAAGGCGAGGACGTTTGTTACAAACAAGCGAGAGCGGTAGTTGGCGTCGGAGCGGCGCGCGGCGTCGCAACGCGTCCCCTTGCTCCCGTGTAATCTCAGCGTGTTATCACCTGACAGCGCTGGTTAATAGTTAGTAAGTTTCCGGCAGCGCAGAACTTTCTTCATCAGCATTTACAAGTTGGCCATGTATGTTAAAGTATCTGGTCTTTGCTACGACGACACGATACTTTGCGCGCAAAGCGGATGTAAACGGGGTTCGATACTATAGGGTCATACATAGTCGACACAGTTTTTTTTCGATACTTTTAGGTATCGAGTACTTTTGTATCGATACCGATACTTTTAAATCGATAGAGCCTGCCGGACAAAAAAATACAAGATGTGTTGTTTCATTCATTCACTATTGTACAAAGGAATTTGAACTATATTGATTGAAAATAAAGTTCATTATGCTATCGTCTTTGCGTTGAGGTTCATGCACTTAATTTTACTCTCACAAGTGCTGCCAAATTGGCGATTTTGTCCTTAGATTAAGCGACATTTTGACACTAATAGTGCTTTTATTTTCATTTAGCGACAAATAAAAACTATTGACTTTTATAGCGCCTTTTTAATGCAAAACGGCTAAATAAAGTTCTATTTTTAAGTGATTGCACAGTGGAAAAGTAAGAAATATAATAATGTCTAAAGAAATAATTAATAAACGTTGATTTTTCAATTTAAATATATTTTTTAATTATTTTATTGTTCTAAGTACCTACCATTTGCTTGACCAATTCGTGTGCGCATTTCTATAGTCCATGTCCACAAATCCACAAAAATAAATCCTAACCCAAAAATAATCATAAGAAAAAAACCGATACTTTAGGGAATCGATACTTTTGTGTCGATACTTTTAATAGTACAATACTTTTTTTCGATACTGCTCATTAGTACAGTATCGATACTTTCTATTCCGTACTGTGTCCCCATTCATACACTAAATTATTTCTTTCACCGTAAAGTGCATAACATAGAAAGTATTAGAATATATAAAAAAGAGAAATGAAATTATGACCTTGACCAATATCACGACTATACGTGTGATAAAACACAAACACTGTAAATGGGGATGCCCTCAGATTTGTTATATTTCTCGGTAATAAAACCATAAAGAGAAGAAAATAATATATTAATTTACTCCTGCCCCTAGAATAAGACTCTTCTGCTTTTATTTAAATATCGATAAAGATGTCCTCCGCAAAGTCATTTCCAATCGGTTCCATACAACCGCTAATTAGTAGGACAACCCTTCTTTGTAACTTGTAGACCTAAACGTAATGATTGCGAGATGATCGCGCGCTCGTTTGAGATAGGCGTGGCGATTACGAGACCAAGATCTACTTCCTAAGAGTTTTCATCCCTGTCAAGCCGGTCCTTGTATATCATAGTTTGCAGTCCATATGGAATTTTTCGTGAAATGGCGCTGAACTCCCTCAAGCATGCCGACAATTTTTTGAAAGTATGGCTTACTTTTTTACTGGGGCACTTGATTATTTTAACTTTTAAAGATTGATCAAATGCCAAATTATGTGCCCTGGCAAGTAAAGCTATTGTGCGCTGGCTTTCATTACCTTTACTAGCAATATGTTTATTTAATAGAATAGAATAGAATAACTTTATTGTGCTATAGAAACATTATTTGATGAATATAACACTACACTGCTTTAAAAAAAGACTATTTATGCACAAATGGCGGACTTATCGCTATAGAGATATCTTTGACATGAGGCTTAGCGCAGAACTATAGTAGGTGGCGAACACAATATATCAGCAATGGTCGCAGTGTTACGAGGCTCATAAAGACCTTAGAAAAGTCCCACACAACAAATAATAATCTTACAGTCAACCATTTTTTTCAGTATTTATTTAATCTAATATTTAGCGGTGTTGTTGTTTTCCCAATGTAAAATGAACTGCAGGTTCTGCATAGTAGATAATATACTATATTATTAGAATTACAACTGCAATTTAAAGGAACATATTTATTATTAGTTTTATTTGGATCAGTAAAAGAAGCGTTTTACAGAGTGGACGACTACAAGGATAAAGGCCCAAATTATTATTGTATCCAAAATAATGTTATGTATTTTTGTTTAGTATTGATTTTATATTAGAAAATTTACGGAACAATAAAACTGGCATTGTATCTGTATACCATCGGCCATCCGATCCTGGGTGAACAGCCGAGCAAAGGACGCTGTGGTCCGCGATAAATTCGGTATACACCGTTTCACCGCTTCGTAAGGGAGAGGACCGCGCAAGCGACCTCGAACTCGGAACCAATCGAGAGACCGGAGTAATCTGGTCACAATTGGAAGTAAGGGCGTGAGTGCAAGCCCGCCGGGTAACACTTCTGGCTACTCGCGGTTAAGGCGTTGGCCTCTTACGGGCTTGTGACGTAGCTAGATGGTGGATTGTTATGTCCCAAGTCTTCTACGCTCACTCCAGGGAGATAGAACGACTAATCGTTAAAACTTCCTGTGGTGACGGGCTCGCCCGTTGTAGTCGACAACCCAAGTTGGCGTTGTATCTAATGGGCCCTTGAGGAGCTAATGGGCTCTGTTGGAGTTGGCCACGAAGACCCATTTGTTCAGGGTCGGTCACACTCACGGGTCAATACCAATCCGGCGGCCTCCACGCAGAAGGGAGAGCCAGGGTAGGACGCTGGTCTAGGGGCCAGTCTCCCCTAGGAGTCAACCTTCTGGCGCTCCTGGACGGGTTGCGCAACGTGTGGCGTCAGCCATTAGATTGTGCACTCCCCGACTAACAGCCGGGGGAGTCTGGAAGCAGTACTGTCTCCTATAGAGCGGGGGTAGTTGTTCACCTTACGGCAACTGCTCTTGAAACGACAAATCGACTACCTGATTCCAGGTGATGAACCGGGTAAAGAACGCCGTGGTCCGCGATAGATTCGATGGATACCATAATATCACCGCTTCGTAAAGGAGAGGTCTACGGAAGCGACTTAGAACCTGTAACCAATCGGGAGACCGGAGTAATCTGGTTGCAACTGGTAGTAAGGGCGCGAGTGTCGGCCTGCTGGATAATCTCGTGGCAAGGCGTTGGCTTCTTACGGGCGTATGGCGTAACTAGAAGGTGGACTGTTTTTGTCCTAAGCCTTCTGCGCTCACCTCACGGGAGAGAACGATCTAATATCGTTAAAACTTCCTGAGGTGACGGGTTCGACCATTGTAGTCGACAGCTCTAGTTGGTGTTGCATAATATTATGATAGATCATTGGTTCATGGATGGTTTGCAGAAATAAAAAATAAATCTGTTAAAATATGTAGTATTTTACCAGTAACAGAAAAATCATTTGTAATGGGAAAGTTTTTTCATAAATTTAAATATGACGGCAAGTTGGTTGAAGTGAATATTTTACTTCAGAATTTATCATATGTTGGTCCAATAAAGTGGCAGGATAATTTCATTTAATTAGTGTTTGTTTTAGGATATAAAGGTATTTGTCTAAATTTCTTTATTATTGATTAAACGGGGTCCGCGAATTGAAATTGAATGTCAAATTGATATTTTGGTGCGTATAGGATGTCAACTATCAATATGTTAGTAGGTACGGTTATTTGTTAGTTGGTTTTATATATTGCAGTACCTTCAGATAGTGTTAAATCAACGCCAAGGTAGAAAGTAGATTTTTAGATGTAGTATATTTAAAACCTAAGTTTTCGAAATCATTTAAATCTGTAAGGAAGGCAGTAATTGTATCCTTACCATGTGACCAAATCAAAATGATGTCACCAATTATTATAATTCTATACTACACTAATGGTTTTAAAATTTGCGTTAGAAGAAAACTTTTCTTAGAAATTATTTCGAAAATGAATAAAATGTTGTCGTTTTGCCTATCCCCGATCTACGTTTGTCGTAAAATCTACGTTTGCCCCACGTATATATAAAATCACTAGACAAGTTCAACGTTCGATTATGCGGCAACGGGCTTATATGTAAAACAGGAAAAGAGCGTCCGCGCTCTCAGACGCGGCCAGGACTCTTCCATTCGGCAGTGCAAGAGGCCAGTGAAGCGTGCTCTGATGCGAGTATTCTCCGCACGCCGCGGTCTGTTTCCGTCAGTTCACCGCACCGATCGAGGCCAACAATGGCTAGAGTGATACGCTCTATGCGGCGGGTCACCGAAGCAAATGTTCAAATTGCGGCTAGTGTTTGCGATCCCGTGAGTTGCTACAATTTTTTATGTTACATATTTCTTACAACACGAATGTTGCGATCCCGTGAGTTGCAATGGATTCCGTATTTTCGTGAAATTTCTTATATACATAACTTGTTCTGTTGTTTCATTTTAAGATATTTGTAAACCACACGAATCAATGTATTCGTCGATCATCAGGTTTATCAGTATGTACTGAATATTTTTAACACGCTTTTATTAGGTTGACCTGTATGTCACTATATAATGGAATCTAAGGTAACTAATTTAACCATCTTCCAAGGATCGTAGCGTCATGAAAATTCGCAGCTGTATGGTACTGTCGAACTGATCTGATGATGGAGTCGGAAAATATGAACTGGAACTTCATGATGGAACATCGTATCATAGCCGTGTTTGGACTTGTTAGAAAAGTCTTGGAATGAACTTTGGCCATGATTAGGTTTCAAGGTCTGATGATGAAGCCGGAAGATAGGCACTGGCATTCCATGATGGAATATCGTATCATAGCCGTGTTTGGACTTGTTAGAAAGGTCTTATAATAAACTTTGACCACGTTTAAGTTTCATGGTCTGATGATGAAGCCGGATTTTTTGGTTTTTACGTGCATTTACGTGCATTTAGTTAGTGAATGAATTTTATATAGCTGCCGATGTGGTACCGACCGGAAACTATTTGTTCGTTTTACCATAGATTATTTTACATGATTATATACGGTATTTGAATATATTGGTTATTGAAGATATATGGTATTAGATTGCTCAACTCCATAGTACGTTAAGTCAACCCTTCTGAAACGTCGATATGCAGGTAGCGGTGATAGAATTGACGGCAAAACCAATAGTAATTTATTTAGCCATCTATATTAACGTTGATAAACATATTTTTGAAGGAACAGTTGGATTTAAAAAACCCAATAATTTAAATAATGATAATAATAATAACCCATATATTAGTCTATCTTAAAGTGCGTAATAAATTACGTATTGCAACCTGTACACCAAACTAAAAATTGACATCTTTACGTAAGTAATATTACAATAAATAAGAGTATGATTTAAAAATTAGTTTGTTATTACATAAATTATTATTTTATACCGCATAGGCATGTATAGAGCGCCATCTACAGTACGCTGCCATAATGTTATCCCACGAAAATCGCCATATTGAATATAATAATAGAAGATTAATCAATTTTTGTAGTAAAATCCTGCTTGCCAAATTGTAGTACGACTTTGAGTCTAATATGCAATCTAATACTCTATATAAACAATGGTTTCGCCTTTTGAAAGTTCTGCCGTAACGTCCTAATAATTATATTATGTATATGTATATTTTTAGAGAATGTATATGTATAGTCTAGTACTGCCTAGGTATTTTTGAATCTATATATAATGAAGTCTATTTAAAAAAAGAAAAGAAGTATTTAAAAGTCTGCTCGGCTTCAAAAATAAGTCGTTAATATATCTTGGCATAGGCATATTCTTCCTTATGCCTAGACGGGTCGCGCGTTGCATGGGATTCGAGTGAACCAGTTTGTTGCTTTATTTTAATTTAAATATGTTTTTTCTCGCGTAACCATAGTTTAATTATACAATAACAAATATGATATAAATAAATAAAATCACAATCGGTTTTTAAGTCAACATCGCGTCTTGTTTTAATTTTGTATAACTATTGTTGTAGTATTGGAATAAAAGTCGACACATTTTGGCCCTACGGTATATACAGTAGACCGGTGCAGGTTCGACGTCAGTAGTTTAAATATGTGGATTCTAGTTAAAGTACCGTTGATAAGGGATTCAATATGCGTAGATCAGGCGATGACGTGACATCGAGGTGTTTTAAACGATGCGTGTTGAGATTCGTTTCTAGCTATTACGAAAGGTGCCGAAGATAAGGCGTTGGCGTCGCCAACGCCCCTAGAAAAGTCGTTTGTCCGTAAAGATTTTAACATAACCAGAATCATCAGTTTAAAACCAGTGTTTAAAAATACCGTAATGTGTGACGTCATCGACTGGTCCGCTTATTATGAATCCATTTATGAATGGCACATTACCTAGAAAGCACGATATCTAATAACCATTTATTTTACCTAATGTTGCGAAATCCGCATAGGTCTACTACTGATATCGTTATAGAGAAGAACACCTACAAAAAAATTCACCTACACTAAATGTGATTGTAACTTATTCCTCAATTCAAATTTCTGTCTGAGACAAAGGAAAGCCGGTGAAACTAAAGAGAGAGAAAAGCCTTAGTTGCGCAATCACGAATTGTTCATAATATGTGTCGCTGTCAGCTTGTATGTCCTTGGTGTTTGAGTATGCACTGGCGCTTCTTGAATAAAGAACTTACATATTTATATCGAACTTACAAACGTACATATTTAAATAATAAAAAAGTTATATAAATGCACTATGGGTCTTTTGGGTGATATGTTTATATTCTGGATATTTGCTTTCAGATTCAATAATTGAACGTATTTCGGAGTCGTTTTACTATCGAGTATAGTAAGAGAACTGTCCATAACGGAGTAAATTGTTGATCACAAAGTACTTGCAATTAAAAATAAAATCACAGTCCCGAGCCAAAACGACACCATTAAGATCGTTCACCAAAACATGCAAGGCCTTCGAAATAAAACACTCGACGCGGCACTAGCGCTTGAAGAGAACGACGTAGATGTTTTCTGTGTTAGTGAATCGTGGTTCCAAGAAGATGAAAAGGACACTATTAACATTTCTGAATATACACTAGCTAGCAGTTTCTCAAGAAAGAAACGCATCAGGGGTGGATCTGCAATATTCACAAAACCGGATATACGTTACAAAACCCGTGAAGATGTATGTAAACTATCAGTGGAATCTGTCATTGAAGTTAGCTGTATTAACCTCCCGGACTTTTCCATCAATATCATATGCTTTTATAGAAGTCCAAGTGCAGATTTTCAAAAAAATTTAAGTATCCTCGAAGTAGCTCTAGATAAAGTTAATCTAGAAGCCTCTTCTTTAATTTAAGCAGGTGACTTTAATGTAAACTTCTTGGAAAAATCTGCAACTTGTGATGCTGTAATTGATCTTTGCCTCATCTATAACATGTATAAAATTATAAATTTTCCTACACGCATTACTTTAAACAGTAGCAGTTGCATTGACAACTTATTTTCAAACTGTGAGGTTATTGCAGTCAACCGTATAAACTGCGGTCTCTCGGACCACGACGGCCAAATGGTGAGTGTTAAATGCTACAATAAATGCAGAGTTAGCCGAGAAGTTTATGTTAAACGAAAACTTACCGAAAATGGGCTTATTAACTTCCAGGCAGCTTTGATAGCTAATTCCCCCGATGTAAGCAATGATGCAAATGAGTCATATGAAAACTTTTTAAGGTGGTATCTAATATCCCTTGATGCAACGATTCCCCTAAAAAAAAATTACTCAAAACTGAAAAAAACATTTAACGACTGGGCGACTCCAGGTATTAAGGTTTCTAGATCACGGATGTTTGAATTACATCAACTAAAACAAGGAAAATGTGACGCCGAATTTTTAAAACATATACAGACCTATAAGAAGACATATAAAAAGGTGTCTGGAAGGCAAAACAATTATATCTTAAATCCTCCATTGAACGGTCGGAAAATAAAATCAAAGCTGTCTGGAATATTATAAGCAAAGAGTGTCGTAGGAGTTTTTCTACAGAAAATGTGATTAGGTTAAATTCTAACAGTCAAACAATATCTGACGCTAGTGCAGTTGCAGAGCTCTTTAACGACCAATTCAGCATTCCAAAAGTTGACAATATTAGCTTATTTGAGACGACCCAAACTTCTTCTGACCTTCTATCAAGCTATTGCATTAGAAATAAGGCGACTTTAAAATTTATGTATACGACGCCACAAGAAATTATAAAAATAGGTAATTCTATAAAAATCAAGGACTCTACCGACCTCTGGTCTATTTCGACAAGAATAATGAAGAGCAGTATTGTCTCGGTGGCCGAACATCTGTCTTCTTTATTCGATAAATGTATTGGCTCTGGAATTTTTCCAACTAAAATGAAGATGGCAAAAGTGATTCCTATCCATAAAAAGGGACTCCGGGAAGACATAAACAACTACCGGCCAATATCACTTTTGGCATCTTTTAGCAAGATATTTGAAAACTTAATTCTTCAGAGGCTAAGTACCTTTTTTCCGAACACAACGTCCTTACGCCAAAGCAATTTGGGTTCCGCAAGTCACTATCCACCATAGATGCAATTGCAGGCCTGATGGAAAAAACTATTATCTAGCATCGATAAGTCGAATAAAACTTGTGGCATTTTTTGTGACCTATCCAAGGCCTTTGATTGCGTCGATCACCTTATTTTGCTTCAGAAGCTCGAGCACTACGGCATTAGAGATACAGTTCTAAGCCTAATACAATCCTACCTACAAGGAAGGACTCAGGTCACTAAAGTCCAAAACAGCTTGAGCGATCACCAAAAAATTACTAAAGGGGTACCGCAAGGCTCCATTCTGGGACCCTTTCTTTTTCTTGTATACATCAATGATATACCAGATTGCGTGTTATCTGATAACGATGAAATTGTACTGTACGCAGATGATACCTCACTAATTTTCAGCGATGCAAATCATGAACAACTAGTTAAGCGAATTGACGTAACCATGGAAAAACTTGGTACTTGGTTCCAATTAAATCAATTGTCTCTTAATGCATCTAAATCAAACTCCATCAATTTCTCTCTTCGACCGTCCCAAAATAATATCTTCAGTATTAGCTATGGTGATAAAGTATTAGAAAATGTTGATCATACGAAAATTCTAGGCATTCATATTGATAGCAATCTGCAATGGTCGACTCACCTAGAAGAACTGAGCAAAAAATTAAGTAGCGCCACATTTGCCATAAAAAAATCAAATTGTTATGTGGCTTTGAAGCTTCCAAATCTGTCTACTTTGCCTATTTCCATTCCCTGTTAAGTTTTGGCCTCATGTTCTGGGGAATGGCGGCGAATGTTATAAGGATCTTTCGCCTACAAATACGAGCGATTAGAAATCTGTTCTCAATATCTTCGCTAACATCTTGCAAGCAGTACTTCATCGAATCAGGTATCATGACTTTGTACGCCGCGTATATATACCAAAACATCATGTGTATGAGAAAAAATATCGAGACTAAATCAACTAACTCAAATATTCATTCGCATAATACGCGAAATAAAGAGGACGCACATTTTAAGGTGCGTCTGAGCAGTGGCGGCGCTAGGCGTCGGCGACGTCGGCGACCGCCGACGGCCTCGCACCTGAGGGGACCTCACAAAAGCTTCCGCTGAGAGAAGCTTCTCAAAGTTAAAATTGATTAAGACCTACTTGAGAAGCACGATGACCCAAGAGAGACTATCTGCGTTATCAATTCTATCAATTGAAGCTGAAACAGCGGCTAGTATTAGCTATGACATAATCCTGAAAAAGTTCAGTAAGGCCAAAAGCCGAAAAGTTCGTCTAATTTAATTTCTATTTGTGTAATTTTTACATCATTTGATTAGCAATAAAACTCGTTTACTCATACATTAGGTTCACTATAATTCGGCTCATGTAATCTAACGTTTTCTTTTTGACTGGGAAATAAAAAAGGCCTCGCGAACCTAACTTCGCCGACGTCCAAGTGTGGTCTAGCGCCGCCACTGCGTGTAGTTCTTTTCGAGTATGACGGATAACAATGTTTAAAAGCCTACAGCCATATTGGGATCAATGATTTCAAAATGACTCGTGCAGTCGTCCTTCAGGTGCGTATAAGCAAATATACGTCAAATACCTCAATAACGCGTCACCTACATAAACCATGTCACCAATTTCGTCAAGGACACACAAAACGCTTTCAATTAACTGTGGTATTATCTTCCAGTAGCATGTAAATTAACGCGAAGCGCGAATTTCAAACTGCGGCCGTAATTTCCCTCTACCCGCTGGAAGTTTGTTCACACGTAGTAAGTTTGACTATGAAGTCAAACAGTAAATTACTACGTTATTACAGTAGGATTGTATTACAACAGCTCTCGCTTTGAACTCCTAATACGCTCAATTCAAACAGCGGCCTTGCGACAGTTTCTCATGAAAACGGTGATAATTGTATAAAATCTGTTGCCCAGGTGGAAACTGTTGCCCAGATGTATGTCCCTTTTTTCACACTGTATGTTTTTGGTTTACATGGTGTGTCTCAAAAGTAAGTTCAATAAGTCCAGGAAAAAAAGACTCATTGCAGATACACTCGACCAAAATTTTTAAAAAAGCTTTCTTTCGCTTCGGAACTCCGGCGCCGGCATTTTTCCAAATCGCTACACACCCTGGAAGGCGTCGACGGTGACCTATTTAAAGCACCTAGTCGTCGCTTTCTGACGGCTTCTAAAGTCCTGAAACGGTGGTCCCTGAGTTCCTACTTGATCCTTGGGAGCTAACGGGCCCATGATGAGGTGGCCACGATGACCCATGTGTTCAGGGTCGGTCACACTCACGGGTCAACACCCATCCGATGGCCTCCACGCATGGGGTGCGAACCTGGGTAGGACACTGGGTCAACCAGTCTCCCCTGGGAATCAAACCTCTGGCGCTCCTGGACGGTCTGCGCACCGAGCGGCGCAAGCCAATCAATTGTGCTCTCCGACTAACAGTCGGGGGAGTCTGGGAACTGTATTGTTTCCTATAGATCGGGGGTGGTTGCCTACCTTACGGCGACTGCTCTTGAAATGACCATTTGCCATCCGATCCCGGTTCAGAGTCGGGCAAAGTACGCCTTGGTCCGCGATAGATTCGGTGTACACCGTTTCACCGCTTCGTAAGGGAGAGGACCGCGCAAGCGACCTCGAACTCGGAACCAATCGAGAGACCGGAGAAACCTGGTCACAATTGGAAGCAAGGGCGCGAGTGTCGGCCCGCCAGGTAACATTACTGGCTATCTCGCGGTAAAGGCGTTGGTATCTTGCGGGTTGTGGCGTAGCTATATGTTGGAATGTATTGTCCAAAGTCTTCTACGCTCACTGCAGGGCGACAGAACGAAAAATCGTAAAAACGTCCTGTGGTGACGGGCTCGCCCGTTGTAGTTGACACCGCAAGATGATCCTTGGGAACAAGAAGAACATTCGGATCACCTTCACACTGCTCCAAGAGGTAAACCTAGATCGTTGCACTAGCAGCCATCTGTTGATCGGAAAGCGCCTTGGGGACTAGCTTCGCACAGATCTTCCACATGTCCAAATCTTCGGTAACAATGCAATGCACAGTACTTTTAAGAATATTAAACTTAAATGCAAGCATTCCAACACTCAGGCGTCGATCAAAGTTCAAACTGTCCCATATTTTATTCACATTTTGATCGAAATGTCATTTTGATGTTGACGGTCGTCCAGAGCGGTCTTCTTCCTCGGCATCATCTCTGCCCTCCCAGAACATCTTGTGCCAGCGGTAAGCCATATTTTGGGACATTGTATTAACGCCATAAGTTTCCCTCAGCATGGTGACGTATACGGCGCCTGTTTTCTTGAGCGCAACAGTTTTTTTTTGCGGAACGCTGGTCCTTGAACCGCGGTATCTTGAAATTCCGACGCTTCACTAACAAGCTTTTGAACTAGCAGCGATGCGCACTGTGGAGCAGCCTGCAGACAACGCGGGTATCCGCTTCACTACCTTTCCTGTCACGTGTCCTGATTCCTGTTCGGCGGCGCAAGGTCATACAATTTATTATTGTGACAGACATTTATTTGTATATAATCGGTGCTCGACTTTTATGGTGGTAAACTGTCCTATGTCTACGTCTACTATAGGACAACATATTGAGTTATACACTGTAGTATGTGCTCCAAGAACATCAGAGGTAAAATATCGTAAGGGGATTACGGGAGTTTATCTCTAATATTTATATAGTCTGTTAAAGTCTGTATGGAATATAACCAGTTTGATTTGTTTATCGTATGTCTTACTTACCACAGTTTCCCTTTGAGTGTTCACAATACTGCATAATTCAAACAGATTGTAGTATTGTTTTCATATCTCAGATTGTCGAGTTAAAACTTGACACTCAACAACCTCTAATAATTCATTACAAAGCTAACGTTAATTATGAAGCTTATGAAAGAATCGAGATCAACAAATCTACATGAAGAGCCAATAAATAGCCAGGTAAAATACCTGTTGTTCGCTACATAAGTAGGCTATTTTCTAGCGGAGGTTTAACCCTCCAGTAGATTTATGTTTGTTCATTCATTCTTTTTTTTCCAAATCAGCAGTCTTATATCTTTTTTTAATTGGCATTCATATCGTTTACTTGTGTGGTTTTACCAATGGTGATGTTATAATTAAACTTATTACATCCCTTTTCTTCTATATCGAGGGCCTTATACTATAGAGGCGTATAGAAAAAAACCTTTTTTTCAGGAGGCGATAAAAACGTTCTAATAAATTATACGTAAGCTATGCAGAAAAAGTTTATTCACGAAAATTTGGCAAATATTTCTTATCTTATAGGTGCTTCGAACATTTAAGATATATTAGGCTTACTTTTGGAGTTATTGCTTATGCGCCCTGACTTGTTAGCTGCAGTATACTTAAATAGCAAGGTTGTGTGAAACTGTTGTATGAAACAAAGGGCGTATAAAAAAAAACCTAAATTGGTATTTATTACCAAGCAAGTAAGACCGCAGCTTTGATATAAGTTACATGTTTGTATATGAATTTGCAATATCTTGCATTGCATACGAGTTATCGTCGCAGTTCTTAGCCTAAACCCTATCCAGATTAATTCACTAAGCTATGTGTACAAGTAGAACCTCAAAGTTCAGTAGTTTCACAGTTTATAGAATGCACATGTACCTATTAGAAACTAACAAAACATCAGATGTTCTCTTTTATAATAATAGATAGAGATGGGAGAACAGACAT
This sequence comes from Micropterix aruncella, assembly GCA_944548615.1. Classification (NCBI taxonomy): domain Eukaryota; kingdom Metazoa; phylum Arthropoda; class Insecta; order Lepidoptera; family Micropterigidae; genus Micropterix; species Micropterix aruncella. The sequence continues at coordinate 13,903,941 of OX155950.1, forward strand.
GAAAAGGCAAAAGAGATGAATTCGTCGCCAGTGCTGACACCTATAATCTGTCAAACAGGATGGAAAGCAGTCGTACTTAGTTATACAGATGTCTATGTAGCAGTGGAAATAGTGTTTTAAATAAAAAGTAGGTACAAGTTTAAACAAAGTTGTTATTTAAAATATAATCGTGAACACATACATACATAGTTTTATAAGAACTTGTCTCTTTCAGTTGTAAATTATTTTAACATCAGCATTATAGGTATGTCACTGAAGTGACTATACTTTTACTGTAGCTGCATGCGAAAAAAAATATAATAAGGTAAATCCGTTTTTATCATATTTATAATGTCAAACAACAGCGATAGTCTTCGATTACGAAATACAATACATCTAAACATTTAAAATTTCGGTAGAGTACACAACTTGACAAAGCAATATATACACTATTTAAACCAAAGCTCTCTACTGCTATTATGAATTGTTTTAAGATTTTCATTGTACATTCCTAAAGCGAAAATTTTTACAGTGTTTTTTCATACAATCTTACATGTATGGCGACATCACCTTAATGCACCGGTTTCTGGCACCAGTGATGTCGACCCAGTACACCTTGGTGAATAGGTAGGTGCCTTGTCAGATTTCCCCTAATCGAACCGGCTACAATGATCTGAACTGGGTTTCGCCAAACAAAAGAAACCTTTGCACGATAAAGGTACTTGCCTAATCATTAAAAGTTTAACCGAAGAAACAACAGAATGTAAAGTTTTAAAAATAACCTATTTTTGAGACAAGTTAATTGACATTATTTAAGACTGAAATTTTTGACAAAACATAGCGCTTAAAAATTAAAAATTAGATTGAACAACTGACAATACAATTAATACACAATTTGGAAAAAAGACTGTTTCTGTTCCAAGTTAATTTTAAATAAAAATTGTACATCACTGTAGTATCTACTCAAAATTTGCACAGTGGTTGAATACGAAATGAAATGAAATACACCGAAATATTTAAAATTTCTATAGATAGAACAACTAAAACTACTATCAAAACACAAATTAAAAAGAATGTGGCTGTTTATGTTACCAAGTTGCTTTTAACATGAACGTATACATCATTGATGTACTGAACTTTTTCACAGTAGTTGATGCGAAAGAAAACTAAATACACCTAAACATTTTAATTTTCATTACATTAGGTACTTACCCAATGATCTAGCTTAAGAAGTATGGAATAGTTTTAATAAATTGAAATACCTTAAAACTTAATTAACATTTAACAGTGCCGCGGATTTTTCAGAAATAGTGAAATATAAATATGTACAGAATATATTGGAACTATTGAATTTTAAATGTAACATAATTTTAAAGTGTCATATTTTCTTTTATTTAAAAGAAAAAGATATTTGTTAGATTATAGAAAAAGGAATCACACACATAGCATTTATTCTGCAAGAATGTTTTATTTGTTGAGTTTACGCGTTTTCCTTCTTAAGTGCTCACTTTTGGTAAGTTCTAAAGAAAAATCATTGGAATTAGTATCACTCTCGACCGAGGGATTTCTAGGCTTTTTTCTGTTGGGCGTACGTACAAAGTAAGGTTTACTCCATTTTTAACAGTTCTCTGATTTATTCATATAAAGAAGGCTTAGACGCGAAACCGGAACATATAATATTTTAATTCGTAAAGAAATCATTCCAAAGGGGTTTACATACTAATAATAACACATAATGCGATGTTTCTCGAAATAATTTGTACGATAAACGCTTATACGACATTTCGCGCCCTTCTCGCGTGAAAAAATGTGAATTTTTAAGGGGTATGTACATACGCCTATACATTGTTTCCTTAAATTGACGCATCTTTTTGGGCGTATACGAAGAATACGCCCGTTTTGCACGATTTAAATCAGGTTTTTAATTTGTGTGCCAATAATATATTGATCTGTAGCAAAAAATGTCCATGAAAACAAACTGATAATGATATTTCTTGCAGAAAAAAAATTTACTTCGATGCAAAAAAAAACGATACACCCTTATAGAATGAGGACCTCGATATATAGGTAGGTATATCTCATATACGTGATAAAAGTCTACAGGATTGGTAGTGTTCATATAATAAGTTCATTTTTCCTAGCCGCAAATATAAACTTTCCCAGCGGTAGACTATCGGAGGTCCTCCCAGCAAACATTATTAAATTATCATATAAAATGCAAAAACATCACAAATAATAATTTAATAAGAATCGCAATTTTACAAAAACCTGCTAAACGTATTTTTTAAAACATATTACAGTATGTTAAATATTTAGTTTAATATTCAGTATCAGTATTTTAGTAATACAGTTATTATATATTTTAACAATAACATAGTACATGATTTGCATAGCTTCTCCTGTAAAATCGAGAAAATATCACACGATAGACCTCTAAATTATACATATAATGTCAATAATAATCATAAGTATCTAAAATAAATGTTTTTTTTATTATAAAATTTATCCTGCCGATATTTAATTCATGACCGACTGGACTACAATATAATTGATTGTGTATAACATTGGCTGAGACGTGAGGTAGACTGGTTTTATATTTTATTTAATAATTATATTATTTATTTATTTGTTTATTGTCATATCTGTTTCCCAGCGAAACCCAATTTTTATATACATATCAAAATTCGTATTTCAATGCGCTCAAAACTTTGAATTTCTACTATTTTTTGAAGTAATCATAATTAATTTTGTTTGTTATACCTAGTTAATTTTATCATACACCTTTGCAAGGGATAATGAATGTATAATCTTCATCACTTGCATTCTTGTAGAGGTTATCATCACTTACATATTGTCTGATAAATTGATAAAATTTATCACAACCTGCCAAACGCCTTCGTAAATAATCGTAACAGTTCCTTAATAACTAATACATATTACAATTGATAATTGTCATTGAATGAATGAATAACTTCTTTCTTGCTGATCATGGGCGTATATAAGGGGGGGGGGGGGGTTAGGGGGTCCGGACCCCCCCCCCCCCCCCTTAGCATACGACGAGAAAAATCGTGCAATTCGTACACTGTGTGGCTCACGTTCTGAATTTAGTTCTAGCGCATTCAAGTGAGATGCCATTGATACGAAACTGTATCGAATCTATAAAAAGTATAGTAAACTTTTTTCGACAGTCCCCACTTCGGGACGGCCTTATGAAGAAAATTCCAGATCAAGTTAGATCATCTCATTCAACGCTTATCTCTCTTTGTGAGACACGATGGACAGAAAAACATGTGGCTGTTGAAAGATTTGCAGAAATGCTTCCCGTAATACGCGCAACACTTTAGGCACTTCAAGATGATTCTGCTAAAAGAGATGTTGCCACCAAATGTAAACATCCAGTTTATTGTGTCGTTAGTTATACTAAGAAAAGTATTTTCATACACATCAAAAACTGCCGAAATAAGTATATTACCGTAGAAATATATTTTACCCTTTCATTGACCATGTGGTTACATAACTTGATGCATGCTTTAAGCCACATGAAGAGACAATCGAAGAGATTCAAATGATTCTGCCTGAAAAGACCAATGATGACTCTAAGATAAAAGAAATCCTTTAGAAAAATAGCGGTATTATTTTTGGGACAAACTGAAGCGAATACTTTTCCAATTGAATATGAAATATGGCAGAATCATTGGAAATCTATGACGGAAAAACCATCCACCGCACTAGAAACTCTTCATCAGAGCGAGAATCAGTTCTTTCCTACAATAAAAATGCTGCTCACTATTTTGGCCACACTCTCAGTGTCCACAGCAATCCCAGAAAGGTGTTTTTCAACCTTAAAGAGGTTGAAAAACTACTTGAGAAATATCACGGGAGATGAACGACTGACTGGGCTTGCATTGATGAGTGTTCATCGTGATATAGTAGTCCAACTGGATCCTAACGAAATTATAAATATGTTGGCCATAAGGCGTAAAAGACTAAATGTTATACTTTAAAGTTTTTCAAGTTTTGCGTGAAAGTTATCCATACATCCTCACAAACGTTCACGTTTATAATATTAAGTAGAATATAATGTCATAAATAAATGTTCTACCGACATTATTTACTTATTTTATTTAAAGGTAGGTACTTAAACTAACTATCATTTGTCCGCGATTAACTTGCGTGTATTTTAATGTTTATGTAATTTTTGAAGAACTGAGATTGAAGTTTAGAATTTTGCTTTTTTCTGCGTGAAGTCCGGCCAATAACTAGTTTATATTTGTACATTTTCGTACCCGCGGACCCCCCCCCCCCCCCATGTGAAAGCTATAGCTACGCCCGTGTTGCTGATTATGGTGTAAATAATATGGTTTGTACATGGTGAATTCACATGTTTTTCGATACCATTTTTTTTTAAAAACACACAATTACGAAATATCACATATGTAAAAGATAAAGACTTAACCAGCTTTCCAAATACGAATAGTATTGGATAGGGGTGGTTCTCATATGACAGTAACAATCAAACGTATGAATACAAAACACCATTGTACGCGATTGTTATTATGCAATCTCTAAATTTCCAACTCCTACAGGATCTTCGTAAATCCAAGAAAGGTATGCAATGCCGAAATCCTGCAGAGAATCTTAGTTAGCATTCCGATAGAATAGGGATGGATTCCATTAAACCGATTACGAGAGGGGATTCGTTCCGTGTTTCTATTTGTATTGGTGGAATGTTTGCGGGTTCGGGAAACCTCATTGGCCACCGTAATAACATTGCAATAGCCCTGTTTGAATAGGCACCGCAGCTCCGTCGGATGTAAGGCCGTATTTGATCATAGCTACCGTGATACGGCGATGACAGTTACGTAATAAGTTGCTCTCACTAGATGTCGTAGAGTATGTATGTAGGTACATTGTTATTCGCTGCGAGATGACGTTATTTGAGCTTCTGGCAATGAAACCTGGTGCAAAGTATCTACGTATAATGTATTTCTTAGAAATATATTGAAACATAGTATTGTCAGTATAGTACAACAGCTAAAATGTTAATATACCTAAACAACAAAATCTGGTCGTTCGAAACCAACACACAGAAACAAATTATAATTCAGGTCAACCCTATTCCAAAGGTACGGGATTAGTAAATAGATAATTACAAACAAGATAAAAACGTACTTGCCGCGTGGATTTTGTAGCACCCGACGATTTGACGATGTTGTAGCTGCCGTTGATTACATCGCCGAAACGCCGCACAGTGTCTGTACATGCCACGTCTAGTACCTACATGACATGTCTAGTACATCTAGTACATGCCAGCGTCTTACCATGTCTAGTACATCTAGTACATGCCAGATAAAGGTCATTTTAAAGTAAAGTATCTGGGTAATAAGGGATAGTTAGAAACCCCAAAAAGTCAACATTCAGGTTCCTAGTGAATTTATGGGAAAGATGATTAGCTGTGAAATGTGGACGATGCAGATGCACGCGCGGAAAATAGAAATTAAATTAGTCCCATTTATTCACTAATACATACCAGTGATGTATCTAAGTAATGCGTTATATTAGAGCTGTACCTATATTATGGATTTAGTAAATCAAGGTAAGAGCTTTATGTAATTGTAATGGTATCCCTTTTTTATTATAACCTTGAAAATTTTAATAGGTTTAGCAAATAATGAAAATTAATCAAAAAAAATCTTCTTCATATACCTACTTGGTATTTTAAAGAGGAATATCGAATAAAACCGGATAAATTTTTTGATATGTTGTAGATTTGTAATCGTATATTACAGACACACTGAAGTTAAAGTGCGAAAATGTGGCGTAACTTTGTAAAAAAAAAACAAGTTTCCATGTCAAGATAAAACATTTTCGATATTTGGAAAACGCCCCAATGACATAATAAAAGTAGTATATGGTCTTGTTACCAAACATATTTTTTAATGTATATTAGAACTTAGAGGAAAAAAAAACAAATTCAATATATTGTATCACATTTAATTATCAAAATAATTCAAAACATCCGGTAAGTATATTTATTTTGGGAAAATGTCTGTATTAGTTACAAAGGATACTAATATGTATAATAATGGTATTCATTCATTAATTACATATATTCATTCAATAAATTATTCGCAAAGAAAAGCGAAGTAACCAAGTAGTAAAGAAATTCCTTGTTGTAGATTGGTTACCCTATACATGCAACTCCCTCAAAGAAAGGCAAACGTTACCACTTACTACATGTACTTACTAAGTTAAACATAATGCATTGCATCGGGAATGAAAATAAATACCACAGGAAACGAAAGCAGAATTAATACTGGAATTAACAACTGGCATAAATCACCTGCACTTCAGTGCATTGCTACATCATAAAAAGAAGGACAAGAAGAGTTTCAAATTCCCGAGTCGATCGGAAGTACGCAGTAGACGAAACTCCTCGCAGTCCATGGTCAAAGTCGTATACTGATATGATAGAAGCATAACAAAGCTTTCAGCTTACAGTCGCAATGACAAATATTAAAAAATATATTTAGATGTCGTTAAAATTCAATTTATAGGAAATAAAGGAACCAAACTACCGAAATTCGCCGAAAATCACATTTAAAAAACTCGCTGAAAATCATAGACGTTTAAATCACTGCAAATTCAACCCGTATAGAGCGGGTAAAATGCGAGAGACAAAGCTTTACGCTCCCCAGTGGGCGTATCAGCTGATGACCAAGGCTTACAAAGTATTACTGCCGGGTCCCCTGTCATATCCAGGCATCATTTGCATAAGTGTCGACTTTGCCCCATGGGTCTGTCCATATTATATTGGGAATTGTTCTATGTAATATCCGATAACGAATGATCTGTCTGGCTTAAAGTGCCATGCGATTACTAAATCTCCTAATTTGAATTTAAAAAGTGACGATTCGATGTCCTTTTGTGCCTACAAATTATCCTGTACATGGAGATCGATAAATCATTATCGAAATCGGGCGTTCAAAACGTTATAGAATCGAGCTCCTTCTTTTAAAGTGTAATTTTTTTGTTGTTTACCGTTACTTATTGTAAACATTTTAAAATCAAAAAAATAAAATCAGCTTCTAATGTGACATCAATTATTCTGTTTGATGTCATGTGGAATCTAAAACGTATCTGGAGATCGTATCATGCTCTACAGAAGAGGTTTCCAAACTTTTTATTCTCGTAGACCACTTTCAAAATTTTACTGGTTTCGGTGGACCCCTGCTGTTTGATTTGTACCTCATTTGTACCCAAAACTCATCATCTAACGATGTAAATTTGCGTCGCCGTTCCAACCCTAAATTCGGAGTAGTAAAAATAAAAAGAAAAATAGTATATTTTCCTGTGTTCTATTTATTAAAATAATATGATTACAGACTTGTTAGAATTAAAATTAAACATTAATAACGTATTGTAACTTCAACAATGCAAATCAACATTTTTTTTTAAATTGTCGTAATTTTAATGCGAGAGATGTATTTGAAAGATGGACAGTAAATTATCAATAGTTGGCTTCGCTTTCTCTCGTCTCGACACGCGTTGTACTAAATATCGAATCTCAAAATTTATTAGAATATAAAGAATTATAATTTATTATTCTTAAAATACACTACTCAAAAAAATAAGGAAGGTTTTAAAACAATGAAATTAATTCTAAATAAACATTGATCGTAAAAGCCAAGCCAATATTTTTGTTTTTTACTATCCAAACCAGATAAATTTTCGTGAACCCCCACGTACAACTTGTGAACCCCTATTTTTTTACGCCAAAGACCCCCGTCGAGTCTCCCGTGGATCCCTGTGGGTCCGCATGGACCACTTTGGGAATCACTGCTCTACAGGTTGGCAACCAGAAAATCGCTTCATTATATTTTTACTGGAGCCATGATCTTTTTCTCTGAAATAAAAAAATGTCGATCAGTGCTGGGAAAATTGCTCGACGTTTAGCCAGAGATAATTTTCCAAACCAAGGTACCATTGAAAGATCTAATTAGAGTGATTTAATGATTTCATACATATTAAAAAACCGGTCATGGTTTCATCCAAAACTATTCCATAGTTTTCATATCCTAAATGGATATTTGGCATTACAAAATGTAGATATTTTAAATGTAGTCTTAGGGAATTCAAAATAGCAACTATACATTTCATATTTACGAATACTTCAGAATTGTCTGTAGTTGAATTGAAGTTGAATTGCTGTAGTTTATTTTATTCGCAGCAATTACAATAAACTTTAAAATTAAAAATACTGCATGTTAGAGAATTTTGACAAAGACTACATAGAAATGCTGTAAACGCTTTAAATCGGTATATCCTAAGCTGGCGTAGGCGTGGTTTTCAGAAAATACCGGTAACGGCACTTACATTTAAGCAATTTATTATACATACAAAATATAAATTAATATATCTCTAACAAAGGATAATGCCAAATCGTATAGGTGCATGTTAGTTATATTTGTTCCGCTAACTACACCGAGAAAAATATAACGATGATACACAGAAATGCGCATGCTTCAACAAGGATTACGTATATAATGCGGACTATATTTCATACGTATAAATTAACATGACGCGTTACGATGTTGGCGTGACGGTTGTTCCCGTTTCGTAATGTTAAAACATAATGATATTTCATTACGTCGCGACCATTGGATTTCGCTTCTAATATGACAGTGTGTGGTAGCATACGTACGGTTATAGTCAGATCCATGAATTATGTTGACACTACAGTATACTGTTATTTCGATATTAACCATAAGGAAAATATTGATACATATAATATGAGGGTATGGAGTTTCAACAAAATAAAATGTTATTCAACAAAATTACGATTGAAACATCGTTATTCTGTATAATATAAAACCGTAATAATAAAATGGTAACGTAATCTCAGTGTATTAAGTAAAAATAACGAAATTGCGACAATTTTACAATGGCCCAATCGTGCGACGACTCTAGTCGCTAAACCAACCGCGCCCGATCGAACGACGTCGTGGGCCTTGGTTAGTCATATATAATTATTTTAGGTTTGGTTTTATTATAATATATAAAATATATTAAATAGAATATTAAATAGAATAACTTTGTAGAATGCTTTTGTATATGCATTTAGAATATTAACGGTTTGCGGCCATTGTATTCAATTTAAACTAATATTTAAGGCACTTCAGACACATTACCCTGAGGCTCTAAAGTCGGTTCTCTCATTTTTATAAATAACGAAATAAAAAAATATCCTAATTCGCTTACGTTTATATGGAGACTGAATAAGATTTTCGACAATGACGATAAATCAATTACAATGATTAAGCTAATGAAGAGAATACACTGTGAGCAAAAAGAAGGAAATGCAACGGTAATGTCTATACCGCTATTGAAGCTTGAAGATTTAAAAATGAAAGAGAGCACGCTGTCACCATGAATGCAGATTGCGCTATTCGAAAATGATACGCACATTTTTTATTCCTCAGATTCGCCAGCATGCTGTTAATAATGATACTTTATTTCAACAAGATGAGGCCACAAGCCACACAGCCCGTGTGAGCATGGGTGTTCAAGGATCTTTTAACGAATCAAGCGATATCCCGGAGCGGAGCGATTCCTTTGCCTCCCCGTTCATACGACCTCACATTGTGCGTTTTTTTGTGTGGGGATAACCAATAGAGCAAAGTGTACCAAGAACGACCTTCTTACAGTTGGAGAACTCAAGGCAAGAATCCGACTGGAAATCGAGAGAATTATTAAACGTGTGTTCTATGATGTGATGAACAACTTTAGAAAACGCCTTCAAAAATGCCTTGATTAAGAAGGACGTCATCTTAATGATTCGTATCAAATGCTTTTTAACCTAGATTAAGATTGTAACAATATAAAAACAAATAAGAATGTATTTGCATTTCTATTTTAATATATTTTTCTCTATTACTATTTAATGACATTTGTATATTTTGATTATTTGTAAGTAGTTAATATTGAATATAATATTACAGCCATGACAACTATCAGGATAGTTATGTTTTTAATAATTAAATTTTAAGCATTTAATTTTGTGACGCATCCAAGTGTAGGAATGCCTATCTACTGGAGTAGTTGATTGTATTGTATTGTATTCACAAATATGCATCATATTTTTTAAAGGTATTTTAAAAAATCAGGTTTGACTGCCACATCCTGTAGAAACAGATATTGGTGATTGCTTATACTATCACTGGTAATTTTATTACCGAGCGATCGATTTTCGCACAATCACTTATAAGGGGACTACTTATAGGGCTTTTTGTAAGGAAGAGTTCCTTATGCTGTTTCGAATCGCCCAATAGACTTAAATAAAATTCATCTTCATTCATAGCATTCAGCCCGTTATGAACGAGCTTATTTTCTAGTTGATAATAAATACCTTTTACACTTTAAACACCGTCCAAAATATACAGTTTTAATGGCATAGAACTAGTCTAAAATTGAAATTTATATTTATTCCACGCTGCGGATTTTCAATTGAATAAAAGACCCAACACAGTGCGATCGGCAAATTGAAATGAATATTCCGCTACAAAATTTTACTGCTGATGACATTCGCCGGTATCATTGGCTAGTTCGCATTGCAAAGAGAGAATAATGTTATTTGCGAATGCGGTTGATAGGATCGTAATAACAGGAGCGGATGAAATTGCTTTTCCACGGATCCTTTACTGTGCATTGTAAAACCATTGATTTAGTGACGAATTGTTAGTACTGTTTGTATGATACCTGCTCTGTATACAAGGATTCGCGAATAGAAATATATTCAATTCTTTATTTTCTTATGGTAGATAAATCTTCCAGTTTTTGATTATATTTCGCTTATTTAGTGCGATTTAATTAGCCTATTCTACAACGGGTCGTGATTCAAGAAAACTGTAAATTCTATGATGTTTATTTTTATTTATTCAAGAAAATATACAGCGTTACAATATAAATACAGAAAATATTAATAAACACACTATTAAGGCCAATTAATACATTTACGAAGATAGTGAAGGTGCAGTTGTAAAGAAGAAATTGATGAATTTGAAAATATTGTGACGGAAGACGCACGTGAAATGAAAACAAAACGACGAAACGCTCTATGAAAACAACGAAAAAACGATTGTATGACGCCAAAACTTTCCAGACAAGTAGCCAAGGATTTATAAAAGGATTTTGAGCGTAATATCTCTTCGGGGAGTAGGTTGACCTGATTGAAAGGGGTAGTCGGCGATGAGCGCGAATAGTGAGAATGCAACGCATTGAACACGTTCGATTCAAACGGTTACGCAAATATACTGACCGGCGAAAACTCACAGTGGCTTCGGCGGGTAATGGGAACTGATGGAGTTTGGCCACGGGAACTCAATCGGGAGCTAATGGGCCCTGTTGCTGCTTCGCCACGAAGACCCATGTGTTCAGGGTCGGTCATACTCACGGGTTAACACCCATCCGACGGCCTCCACGCAGAAGGGAGTACCAGGGTAGAGAACACTGGCCTGTGGGCCAGTCTCCTTTAAGACTCAACCTTCGGCCGCTCTTGGACGGTTTGTACACCGTGCGGCGTCAGCCAATCGATTGTTCATTCCGACTAACAGCCAGGGGAGTCTGGGAACGGTAATGTTTCTTATAGAGCAGGGGTGGTTGTTAACCTTATGGCAACCGCTCTTGAAACGACCATTCGGCCACCCGATCCTGGTTGTATAAGCCGGGCAAAGAATTTCGTGATCCGCGATAGATTCGGTGGTCACCGTATCACCGCTTGATAAGGGAGAGAACCGCGCTCCTGTAACTAGTCGGGAGGCAAGAGGTATCCTAAAAGTTAATTCCAGACGGAGATATCCTTCCAAACTAGTAGTCAGGTGGCGAGGCTGCCCGCTGGTTACCTTTCCTGGTGCATCGCCGTAAGGCGTTGGCCTCCGACGGGCAGGTGGCGTAACTAGACAGTGGATTGTTTTTCGTCCCAAGTCTTCTGCGCTCACCTCACGGGAGACAGAACGATCTAATATCGTTAAAACTTCCTGAGGTGACGGGTTCGCCCGTTGTAGTTAACAGCTATAGTGATTTCGGCCTTACAAGGCATCTGTGTACCAAATTTGAAGTCTATAAGTCCAATATTTCATGGAAACACTTTTTCTTGCTTTTTTCTGTTATTTCTTTGTTTTCTAATTATGTTATATTTACGACAAGAAAATTCTTTGCTTACCTTTATTACGACTTTACTTATAACTCTATACTAATCAAAATATGAGTATGAATAATATGAAATTGAATATGAATAAAGATAGAGCCATATAGATAGAGCGCAAGTTATCAGATACTAGTAGAAACTATCCGAATAAGCGCCTATTTCAGTAACCCGTTAGTCCTCTTGTCCAAGCACGTTTTTTTCCGTCGTGAAAATTTACGGTTAATTCGTCGTGTCGTCAGTGGGGTATGTGTCACTATGGAAGGTTGTCCACAGACAATGCGGCGGCGCCGTCCGTTTTTCCGCCGTGTCCGTGGATAAGCTTCCATAGTGATCTGTAACGATCCCAAAGTATCGTACATGCCAGTCAACAAATGCATTGAATTCCAGTGAATTGCACTGACGTCAATACAGCTATTGTTCCACCTCGTCCAGCGCTGAATTAGCACGAGTTTTAACTACTTTATCAAATCAGTTACATTGAACAACATTTTTACTCGGAATATTTTGGATTGCGTCATTTTTCGGCCTTTATAAGGCGACGAAAATAGCACCAGGGTATCATTTCTCGAATGATCACTCCCGCCAAGACAGCGGCGGAATCACCCGGCACTACTCTCACGAGTTAGGTCAACGGGTCCGACCATTTTGGGTACCTCTTCCTTCCTTCCTCATATCGAGACGAGCAAGCATCAGTCTAAACTCTTACAGACTCGAGCCGTGTCGAGTACAAGATACTCTGAGCACAAACTATAATCCTTATCCATGCACCCTCGTAACTTCATGCAGCTAGCTACCTCATTCGCGTCAACCCCTGAAATATTCGGAAAGCGTTAACAAACTGGCAATATAAATAACGATAAATTCCTTCTGATACAATAAATACCTTCTGATATACATTCAATCGATTTTCAATACGGAGATAACTCGCAAGTTGACACCACCTCCTCACATCGAACAATTTGGAGTCTAGTGAGGGGTGGCTCATCACAGATTCTGACGTTTACCCTACTGACGACTAACCGGCGAATTAACCGTGGATTTTCACGGCGAAAAAAACTAGTGTGGACAAGAGGTCTGAGGATTATTCGAGTTTAACTGATTTGAATTCTGGTTATAAGAGCGTCGTTGTTCAGCGCTCAGCGTATCTGATAGCGATTCAGCTTTCAAATACTTTTAGACATTTTTCGAAAGTAACTTTTAATCAGAGGTTAAGCAGCCGGTATCCTGAATACGCAACCACGCTAATTTATGAATTGGTATGTCACAAGGCTACGAGAAATTTCGCAAGCTCGTCCCCGCTGGTAATACTTTAATAATGAAACGAGAGCGCGCTCCTTCTCCTTTCCCCTCTCCCCGTCGTTTACGTCTGTCCCTCTCTTAGGTCGGAGCGAGTCGTAATGGCGCTGCGGGGAATACGCGCGATGTGATGGCTCCACTGCCCCGACCAACCTCAAACAACATCACTCAGACGAGTCAGATGATCGCTCAAACTTCAGCCGTGAATAAATTATCGTACTTTTAAAGTCAGGCGAGATTTTTGGGGAGGATTAAGTAGATGCAATGTACGAAGTTTTTTAAAAGAAACGTAGAAATTCCAGATATTCAAAAAATTCCATTCATCCGCAAAATATACGTAACTAAAAAATATAAATAAAAAGAATAGTAATTTAAACAGCGATTGTAACCAGATTACACTATTTTGCAATTATTTCAAATTTGATTATATTACGCTCACAGTAATCCTATTTTATAACATTTTTTAAATTATGAGTTAAATAATACTGTAAGGTTTCCATAGTAATGGGTTCGATTGCGTTTCTTCGTGAACTAAAATTGTAAATTAGTCCGTGTGAATGAGACAGGGCAATACGCTAGAGCGGTGTGTGAGATGACCGGTTGTCACTTCCAAGGTCAAATCTTACACCGCACGAAATATGCTCGAATTTATTTGGACGAGTATAAGTTCGGCAGGCAGTGGCGGCGCTAGACCACACTTGGACGTCGGCGAAATTAGGTTCGCGAGGCCTTTTTTATTTCCCAGTCAAAAAGATAACGTTAGATTAGATGAGCCGAATTATAGTGAAACTAATGTATGAGTAAACGAGTTTTATTGCTAATCAAATGATGGTAAAAATTACACAAATAGAAATTAAAATAGACGAACTTTTCGGCTTTTGGCCTCACTGAACTTTTTCAGGATTATGTCATAGCTAATACTAGCCGCTATTTCAGCTTCAATTGATAGAATTGATAACGCAGATAGTCTCTCTTGGGTCATCGTGCTTCTCAAGTAGGTCTTAATCAATTTTAACTTTGAGAAGCTCCTCTCAGCGGAAGCTGTACTGACGGGAACTGTGAGCATGATTCTAATTGCTATGTAAACATTTGGATATATTTCTTCCAAATTATTTTCTAAAATGTACTGAATGAGTTGTTTCGCGTCGTTGACAGAGTCAAGTGAATTCGCTTTTAAAAGCTGTAGCTCTTCATATAGCTCGAAAGGCTGTATGTCACTGTTTTCGCCGTCGCCTTCCCGCAGTATTGTACCTAAATCATTACAATGCTTGAGAAGGTCCTCTTTGATATCGATTTCAAATAACTGATATCATAAATAAAACCAAATTGTTCAAAATATTCATTGAGCGCTTTAAATCGACATTCGGTGTCGACTATAATAGCATCTATCATTTTGTTAAAAAAGTTAACTCTGTAATGCATTTAAAAAGATTGAATAGGTTCATCAGTATGTTCATAATCGAACGTTCGTTTTTTCCTGGCTGTTCTTTTCTCTTTAAATTGACACTGAATTTCGAAAGTACTTTTCTCCACAAACAATCGAGCTTGTGCAACACTATTGTCAAATCCTGTATTACGGAATTCTTGAATCCAGCTACAAAATGAACGTAAAGTATCGATAGAGACTTTCAAGTTGACTTGAACCGATTGCCATAGTTTACTTATATTGTTCACACGTAGTAAAACCTCGTACCATACTTGTATTGCAACAATAAACTCAAAAGTTAACATTTCGTTCAAGACTGCTTCACAGTCGCTTAGAGTTTCAGAATCATCACTTTTATTTTTCAGGTCATTCACGCATTCGATAACATCATCAAATTGCAAAAATATTGCTTTTACTGCTCCGATTCTACTCTCCCATCGTGTTTCAGACAGAGGTTTTAATGTCAATTTTAATTTAGTTTTTACAACATCCCAACGCTTACTTGACTTTCAAAAGAGCACATAGATTTTATTGATGAAGCCGAAAAATGTTTTGGCTGTTGTAGAATAGTTAGCTGCATCAATCAAAAGCAAATTCCAACTGTGGCATCCGCACGGCGCGAAGAATGCTCTTGGATTTATATTGAGTATTCTTGTTCTGACACCTTTATTAATACCCACCATATTGGCGCCGTTATCATATCCCTGTCCTCGACAGATTTGGATATCTAGACTATTTCTTTCCAGTTCTTGTAATGTTGAATTAGTTAAATACTCTCCTGTTGTTTCTGCGACGGCAATAAACCCAACAAAATGTTCCTCTATTGCTCCAGTTGAGGAATTGCAAAATCTTAATATTATTGACATTTGTTCAACACGGCTGACATCCCTGGTACAATCGAGCAAGAAGGCGTAGTATTTTGCTTGTTTAACTCTGTGTATAATTTCGTCAATAACTGATTTAGACATTAATGCAATTAATTCATTTTGGACGTCGTGGCTCAAATAATGTTGAGTAAGTTGCTTTTCATTAATACGTTGCATGTGCTCCCGTAGTGTCACATCATATTTGAATAACAACTTAAATAAATCAATAACATTACCACTGTTTCTGCTATCGTTCAATTTCAGAGATTCTCGATGAGCTTTAAATGCCAGATTGTGTGAGGCTAAATAGTTTATTATGTCAATCATTCTTTCAAACAAATTATGCCAATACTTTTGCGATTCCCTAATCAATCTTTCGTTATCCTTATCTATTGTTTTTCCCTGTTTGATTCCTTTATAGAATTCTATCCATTTAATCATGCACTTCATATGTCCTTGACTTTGTTCATGTCTTTGCAATATCCGACTCAAATCTTTCCAGTCACAACATCCTTCTTTTACCATCTGTGTCTGCAAATGTGAAAAAAGTCTACATGGAAAGCAATAAACTTTATCTTGAAATATGGAGTAAACTAACCATCTGCCATGTTGCGTTTCGCCGTTACTTAATTTTCGAGTAAATGAAATTCAGAAAAATGTCTTTTATTTCCGTCTTTTGGGTAACTTTCATCAGATTTCTCTAGATCTTGATGATTAGGTCCGTTTTGAATTAAGTCATGACGCTGTAAATCATTAACTGGAAATACCCACTTCCCCGGATCTAAGTCTATAAATGACTCTTTTAAATTAACTGCTTGCTCTTGATTTCCCGAGTCACACATCCTCTCAATTTCTAACTCTTCATTGGTTCAGACATTTGGATCACAGCAGATTCGCCCGATGTTGATGGTAAAGAAGCTGTATCAGAAATTTGAGTAAAAGATTTATTTGACTCTGAAGCTGGTTCAGAAACTAAAGTTTCATCAGATGACTCTGACTCTGAAGCTGTGACACTTGTAGTCCTTGAAGGTTTCTTAAGAAATTTCATCATACTGGAACTCAGAGCTTGGTTGGATATAACCGTTTCGGCTTTTCTTTTTCTTTTTGATGCACCGGATTCCCATATCCTCCCTACATCTCTGTCTCTAGTGGGTCCTCCAGTCATGATGACCTGAAAATATTTTTTATTAAAGTTTTGTAAGTACAGTACTTAAACTAAACTTGAACTCATTGTATACTGATTATAAGAAGTAGGTGTGATCATCAATAATCATCCAGAATATTTTATTTTCTATAGTCACTAATTTATCAAGCTAAGAAGTGTATTTTGTTAAATATATAATTGCTACTAATTGTAAAATAATTTTCTCTATACTATTAGCAAGGTCTTTTTCTCATAGGCATCTGTAGAAAGGGGGCTGGGTCATGTAATCTTAGAAAAAATATTTTATTAGATGATTTCAAAATAGGCTCACTAGCTTCAGAGTTAAATAATAGGAAACGAGATCTGCCGATCTGTCATTTTTTGTAGCAGATGCCCAAGCCCCCCATGATAAACAACCCTATAGATACGACAATACTTTTTACGGAAAATTGATATAATTTATTGAACCTAGATTATTTTGTATTGAAAGAATACCGCACGAGACGTATGGAAAAGAGAACTCGGTGAAAATAATATAGTTACCTATTAAGAATTTGGACGCCTATAAAAAAAAATACTCGAAAAGTGAAAATTTTCTATGTTCTCCGGTGTGAAAAAAACACTACACAGGTTTAAAACAAGGTAACTGTCTACTTTTTTATTTCAGTTTGTACAGAGAAATACATTGTATTTATTTACGACTTATAAAAGATATAGGTATATACCTATCGACTTATACCTATAGATTTATATAGGTATATACCTATCGATTTCGATAAAATCATTTCGTTAAAGTCGTTATTTGACTTACCTTAGAAATATGAAATAAATCACAATCTAAATTAACACTTTTATCCACTAGAACGCCACCGGGGTAATGATAATGACTTTACAACACAATAAAAAGAAACTTTGTGGATGCGAGTCTAGTTCTATTCACAGAATGAATGATTGTTTACGTTAGTTATGCTCACAGAAGAATGAAATACAAATATTTATACGACACGGAGATTCCCCGTCCCGAGACTCGCGCGCGAACTTTCATAGTGTTGCCAGAGGACTCTGGATAATACCCCTAAAGTACTACTCACTCACTTTACTCACGCAAGTATATGAAAATAAATAAGAATAAATAAATAAAATTTTAATAATTTTAAAAACTTTTGCGAGGCCCCCTCAGGTGCGAGGCCGTCGGCGGTCGCCGACGTCGCCGACGCCTAGCGCCGCCACTGACTACACGTGCCAAAATGTATGATCTTGTTGAGTGGGTTATGACTTAGCTGCAACATCCTTTTCGACCGAATTAAAGAAATTGGATTACAAAATGTTGTAATGGATTTTATTCAAGCTACTGTATAAGCTACTTTATTCACTAAAAAATTACATGCTTTGGGAAGTGTTTCCGTATACTTTTCACTGTTGTAAATACATTGTAATATGAATTAAATTATTAATTGAAATTAAAAACCATATTTTTTGACATTCCTGAGAAATGTATTTTTGATATAGGGAGATGGGAATGACTCAGTTGAAAGTCATCTAAATCATTTTCATTTATTTAGGCCTCGGTTGTCAATGAAAAGGGTTTTAAGTTCAACTTTCAGATACTCATTTAATTCATAGAAAAAAAAATACTTTACGAAAGAAAGTAAAGCAATAATAATATCCTTATTAGTTTGACATACATAACTACTAATTAAAGTAACCTCTTTAAATAATAACTCTTTAAATCGTGCTGACTCGAACCGTGTGTATATTGGTTACAGGTACTATAGAATAGTGGATACACATTTCAATGAACCAGGTGTTGAAAGATATGAACTATTCCGGGTTATGAGGCAGCCACCCAACTCTGCATTTATCATCATTATCATGCAGTCGTTTTAGTTTACTTAGGTTCACGATAAACTATATCAATAAGTCAGTTAGACGCTCAGCAGCCGGCGATGCCGTCTGTCAGCCAGACCGAACCGCCCCAAACGCGACCCGTATCGGTTAATTACAATCCTTTGTTAATGGCGAAATGTCGAGCGTTCATTAGTTTATGCTTTACGCACTGCCAGCGAAATAACACATTGCGGTGTGCCATATCACCGATTAATCTTCCTGCGACATGCTTGCTATAATAATGTAATTGATAACGAACAATATTCGCGACCAAAATCTTGAATTATGCTAATTTTTATTGGGCTGTTGCCGTCCTTTAATTTTATTTATTTATTGAAAATCATAACTTTTCGCGATTTTAAAATCACGAAAAATGAAAAGCAACATATTGACAAGATTATTAAAAACGAAAAATAAATCCGAGTGGTCGCCACTCGGATTATCGGTGAACCAAGAAACTAGAAAAAGGGTTTGTAGAATTCCCACGGAGTACAAGGGAGATGCAAGTTAAACCGTTGATGGCAGGTGTCCAGAAAGCGCTACGTTCCGGTCTCGATGCTAATGTTTAATCTAAACTGATAAAATATTCGCAGCTCTCGAGGACACTGAAATGGGGAGAGGAGGAGAGGTGTTGTTGTGTGCATGTTGTGGGACATATAGTTAGACGTGGTAGTATAGTATACTGTGTAACTCGTAGGTGCTAGTAAGGTACATAGGACCCCCTAAAACTCCAGATATTTCCGGTTTCCATCAGAAAACAATAAAATAACGTGCTAATATAAAGTACGTAAAAAAAATAAACAAGGAAATTTCAACAACTCAGGAACTTTGATAAAATACCATACAATACAATTTAGTTCTGATCCAGTACGTAGGCTTTCCTACACTTGGATGCGTCATTACGTCTAAAATTTTAAGTAATGTAATTAATTAAGGAATATTAAATATCGTGATAGTTGTGACAATATAAATTAAATTTAGTAATTTATAATCGGCTTGAAAACCATTGATAAATAGAAAATAATCTAATGCAAATTGCTGATCAAATAAAGAGCACAATATCTGTAGCCATAATTATCAAAGCAATAATGAGAGTCATGAAAGTAGGTAATCGTATACTAAAAATAACAAAACTTAGATTAATTGTCAAATCTAGCAATAAGGCCGTCGTCGATAGAAATAAATATCACGCTCTTTGGCAAAGGTAATTATCAAAATATTTCCATTATTTTACATTGGGATGCTCTTGGAATATGAATTCAGCATTATACAAATCTCTTAAGTTAGGATTTTTTTGAACTGGTTCTCTCCAAGACTTCTGATATGCGTTAGGACCTTATTGTAATAACAGAGGCTTCGGTAAAGGAAACTGTTGCGCGCCTTGCTAAGCCGGTGTCGATCAAAATTTATTGATCTACGTTGATCTGATTGATTATTTGATCTACGTCCTGTTGGTGTTGCCTGTCTGATTTTTATGCCGATGTTCGATAGTCTTTTTGCAGACTCTAGACATTTTTGGTTTTTCGGTGGCGCCAGTTATAACTTGTTTTCTGCTTTCGGTTTTATTTCTCTTCAGTTTAGTTTCTGTGAGAAAGACCTTAGTATCCATATCCGAATTGCTCGTTGAGGCGCTACAGATAGAAGGAATACTAACCCTATTACAAATACAATTTGCTGTAACCGACTCTTTTTCTTATAAAGATTTGTTTAGTAAAGCAAATTCGGCTTCCTTTTCTTTAATTGACTTAGTCAGCTTTAATATTTTAGTGTCCTTTCTGATTTCACTTTTATATTGTCGAATAAAAGCTCCTCTTGTTTGTTGGAGCAGAGTGCGACCTTTCTTCTCTAGTGATGTAACGTAATCGTGGATATCTTTAAACTACGATCGTTTTTTTACATATTCGGCAAGCCTTAATATGGCATTGGAATTGTTACTAACTGTCTCTTCCATTTCGTATATCAGCTTAGCTAGTTGTGCTTTTAAGTTATTATTTTCTTTGCATATTCTATCGAACTCCATATAGTCGTCATTATGCTAGTTAATCAGTTTCAATTTTTCGCTCTTTGCGGTTTCCAGCTGTAAACCCAAGGTCTTTATTACATTGTTAATTGATTCATATTCCTAGCTTAAAGCCTCATATTTTTCTGTTGCTTCTCACAAAGGTCTCATAGTAGTGTCATTATTATATCCTGTCGCAGTCTCATTTTCGTCTGAAATGTTGTCTTGATAATTTCATCATACTTCTTGATATTTTGTATTGCAATCCATAGAATTTATTAGGTTTTAGTAATTGCAAATATGTCTAAATAATAATAAATTGCAGTTTTAACGTACCAAAACCCTACCGCTGACGCTTGCCTATCAATATTTACACTTAATCTTCGGTGCCAACGCCATCAATAATTAAATCAATTACATTTCAAATGTAGATCTGGCTTTACTTTCTTAGACCACAGACAAGCCCGTTTCGCTCGCGCACGACCGTATATTATTATGCTGGTAGGTCTATTCGTTTTTTGAAAAAAAAAATCGTACGTCACCCGGCTGCTCTAACAGACGTCGTGATTTCTGTTCTAAGTAATATGTAAAACCTTTATAAATCACAGCAGCTTACGGTTTCGCGATATAACGGTGAAACGAGTGCATAAATAAGTTAATTGATTGTATATGGAGTTATGTTTGAGCCTGTGTTTAGTGTATTGGGATTAGAGTCGTTCCATACTATCGATAAGATAACAAGTATGATATCCTATCCTATTCTTTATTTTAAAATCTTCAGTTTAATGGATTATAAAAAGTGTCAGAACTACTCACTGCGTTGAATACAAGCACCGATTTTATATCAACACAACGATACTGATATTATCACTTGAAAAATCAAGGTAAGAAGTTCTAATTTTCCCTTTTAATATTAAAGATAAAGCTATTTCCGCGGAGCACTTTTTCGTTCGTATTACCGTTACTGCTACGTTCACGATAATTGACGCTGGCGTAGACGAGGGAACAGCGTGTAATTAACATAAATGGAAAGAAATTCACTTCTGGAAGCCTTTCTTAAAACGAGATTATAATTTATGAGAATTCGCATAATCTCACATAATATTTCTTCACAAAATTTGGTGGGCGATACGAACAGCTATCGATCAGATACCAATTTCATATTTATACGTGCATATATTATACATTATGTCTAACCAAACAAAGGATATAGGGACGGCAAAGTCAGGATAAGTTGGTTAGGGTTTGAGGGATGTTTATAATGGCATCGTTTAGATGCTTTGAACGATACAATACAAAATGAACTTCTTATGAGAGAAGGGAGATGATCGAAGCGTGAACTGCGAAAGAGTATGTATAAAATGATGACTGATAAAGAGGAAGTGATAGTGTATTATTCTGTTGTGACTGAAGTTATAGATCATGACTACCAAGATAAGGAAAGTTTTTCTTGAGGTATGAGGGAGATAAGTTTTCCTTAATTAAGGTATTAGAGGATTATAAATGACTATATATGAAAGATAACGTGTGTAGGTCTCTTCGCTCCCTAGTGTCTGAGAATAATATACTTTTCAGATTATCAGAGAGGTATATTACTAAAGTACGGGCCAAAGGAACGTTCCGATAAGGTAATAAACCGAGCTGTCAACAAGGATGCGACTAACGTCGATATTGCTTATTGATAAATTACGTTTGATCGATGAAACAGTATTATACATCTGCATTTATTATAGTACCGATTTCTATATTTAATAATATTTTCGGCTTAAGAGCCGTATTACAAAATAGCGTAGGTATTCTTTTAAAATGAGTTGAAAAAATGAACGCATTTTTTTTTGGATGTAACTATAAAAGATAGGATAAATAAATAAATAAATAAATAAATAACTATTCAACCCTGGGAGAAAACCGCGGCACTGAGCGCTCTTCTCTTGCGCAAGCAAATATATACACAATTTCTAATTGTTTTTTGCAGTGTTTTCTCCTGTCTAATGACAATAATTTATATTATGTCGTATTGCTAAAAGAGTGAACTTTAATATAGTATAAGTATTATATAAGAATCTTATTTTATTTCTGAGAAAATTAGAATGATACAGGAAGATTTTTTTTTAATTTTGTGTAATTGTAAGTAATGTATACCTTGGATATGTGGTCAAAAAACGAAAAAATAAAGCCGTAGTGTACATCAAGAATACATGACGGACATAAAAAAAAAGTATACGGTTTTCGTTGTAGTGATATTACTGTATTAAGGAGCTCAAAGTTTGCCTTCCGAGCGTTTTACGAATAACGACTTTCGGAAAATGGGCTGAATAAGTAAATAATATTCGTTACATCTAAAATTAAAGGCCGCTATGGTCAACATCAAGAAATGGTCCAGGTAATTCAGTAATTAAAGTTTGTAGAAATCTCTTTATTTCTTGGAATTAGAACGCCAAAAATCCACTTTTCTTGCCTTTCTGGAAAAAATATGTGATACGGCTCTTAAGTATTATTTTAGACTTAGAGTAATTAAATAATGACCTAATTATGTGATGTGAGTTATTAAATGAGTACTTAATAGATAACTGATTATTATAGCATGGCATATCATAGGTCATTATTAATTTCTAAACAGTCATTAGTAAAATGTTATCTTGGCATTTTGTAATAATGAGTCCCACATATGTATAGGTATTATAAAATGCTGCGCGGATAAAACATAATTACTTGCCTATTAGTTGAGCAATGGAAACCATATTTTCTAACCTGGAGCTATTGAAGTTGAAGGGTGATATTAACATGCAGACTCGGTGCCTTATACATAACATTTTTGTCATTTTTTGACGAACTGAAAAGTGACCCTACAAAAGTTTCGCTGCTCAATCTCAATAATATAATAATATGATAGATAATCTGCGAAGGTTGCGACACGCATCTCTACAAGCAGGTAGTAAAAGGGGGCCGGCTTAATGATTTATTGCCTCACCGGAACGTTCCTTTAGCCCGTACTATAGCTGATATTATTGCATTGAAAACTAAATTTAATACATTGTTTTGAAATAATTCGGCAAAATTTCCTGTCTTTTCCATACTCAAGCCTGGTTCACTAAGTAAGTTTTCTAGTCTTCTCTTTACATAGTGTAATAATAAAACAGGCTCTATCGTTCGCATAATTAATCAGCCTATAAAAGTCGATAGTAACATTTAATTAAATTATCCAAGTAACTAAGAAAGACGTAAAGAAACTCTAATTAAATTTCACTGCGTATCGTAAGAGCCACGTGGATGTTTATGTTCATTTTTGTAGATCCGCAATAAAGTTGGGGGGTTTTATGATGCAATAAAACACGATATAACGTATTTAAGCGCTGATGGGGACAAGCCTTTCGGGGGATTACGATAACATTTTCGAATTTTTCGCATTAAATGGATTGGGCCAGTGAAATTAATTATGTATTGTTTGTTACTCGTCCTAATTCAGTCAGGCCAGGTTGTAATTTTATAGAAATAAATTGAGCACCTCAATATCAAAGGTACTTCAATATCAATATCCAGGTCAAAATGAGGTTAGAAGTGTTTATTTTTTTTAAAGCTCAATACCTTATTCATATATTTTTTTGTACATTTAGCCCCCCCATTGTTATCATTGTTATAAATAACTCGGAAAAAATTAAACACCGAAATGCAGCAAATGCTCAGTGCCCACCTAACTAGGACTAAACTGTCCCGTATCGAGGCGGGTCAGAGTAAATAATTAAAATAAGAAATACAACTTATGTAACAATTAGCCTAATTAACGTAAAAAACTTTTTTATTTTTATAATTAATGAATGTACTTAATTAAGATTAAATAATATATAATAATAAATAAATAACACTATAATACAAATTAGAATACTAAATTTGTAAGAATAATACAATGTAGGTAATACAATATGGCAAATACACATATATACATAAATACGATTTCAATAAATAAAAATGCTATATGATATAAACATATTTATAATTTAATACAATATATAAACACAATTGTTAAAACAGTGCTAAAATATGAAATAATATAAATAAAAATATGATATGATATACTATTACTATATGCATAATAATTTATATAAATATACAATATTATTTTTAAATTAACCGTTATACATACGCTTTACAAACCAAGTTTTCAGATTTAGACCTCCCTAATTTAAATAACCATTCATTAATATTGTTGGGTTTAAGTTTAATAATATAGAGAGTGGACTGTAAGGAAGGTCGGTTAATTTTATGGAATTATAGACATAATTGTGGAGAGGAGAAGGAATCAAAGTTTACGCACCTTTGTATTTTCCGCGCGATTTCTTTCCGTATTTTTCACTCTCCGAATGTCTTGAAATCTTCAGCTGGCCAGCTCACGAACACGAAAATTACTATATCACAGCACGATAAACAAGAACACTTGACACAAGAAACAGGAGTACGTCTGTTTCGGCCGACGCGTAATTTATCACTGACTGGGAGGGTAGGTAGGAAATAAAAATATGACACGGTATAATTAAAAATGGCCTAACCAAATATTGTCTTTAAACTCTTTATTGTCCTTTAGGTGTTTTCCTCTATGTCCATTTTCCCCTATGTCATTATATAATTTGGGACCAATGAAAAAAGCTTGTTGTTGTGCAAATGTTGTTTGCACTCGAGGAATAAGGAAATTTTGTTTCCGTGAACTCCGAGTATTGCAGTTTTGCTGACTTTGATCATGTCTATCTTTATGTTTATGAAAAAATATTAACGCACATTTAATAAACAATCGCTCGACTTTTAAATTGTAATAAAACTGTAATAAACAATTATAATAAAACTTTTCGTGCTTAATTGTGAGGTACATTACTTACAAAACCAGCAATACAACTTTTTCTACACTGGAAGTCGGTATTGCTTTCAAAAACGGTCACCTACCCACGATTTTGGTATCAAACTCTGTGTTTTCGGATTTGTCTGGATGTCTGGATCTGTTTTTTTTAAATATAATTTTCCTTATATGTCTTATTATTAATTAAATAACTGACATAGGTAACCTTACAATATCATTTCTGGAGTATTAAAATAAAATAAAAAAAACACCTTTTATATTAAAGGTGCACTTCACAAAAAAACTATTTCTTTTCTTATTCAAGTAAATTACAGATGTCTACCATTAATACTGAGGTACTCAATTATACCATGTTAGCGACTCAACGATTATAATAATAATAATATATTGCAGTGGATTCCACAGTCACGATATTCTAACTGCGTTGGTGAAGGCTATAATGGAATGTAGCCACATTATTTTTCGTAGCCTAGTTATTATATTTCCAGCTGATATGCATTGGACATGGCGCTGGATCCAGATCGGTTTGTATTGCAGTACCCTGCTTAGGAAACTTAGGGTTCCGAAGTTGGGAATTGCAACATCTAATCAGCTCATCCATACGATGAATAAAAATAATTTCGAAAAGAAATTTTCAAATCAGATTTGTCGTTGAAACGTTTCGGCCCCACAAGTCAAACAGCTTTGAATTTTGTAACTCAAAACGCACAGTTCAATTTATATATTTTTTTCAATAATGTATTATTGTGCAGATGATTTTCAAATGTACATGCACGCCAGACCGAACGATCTTCCCAGTGCAATAGCCTCAATTAATAATCTTTTTACACGACTGCCTAACAAAAAAAGAGTGTAATGTGTTCAGAGTTCATCTATGTATGTTTTCTGTTTCTTTATTCCACCGTGACTTCTAAGCGCTTGAACCGATTTAGAAATGTGTGTGGTATTTTTAGAATTGTTATGTCATCATCCTGAGTGTCATAGAACACCTTAACTGTCAAAATACCAAGTAAGTAGTTGTCTAATTTTCTAATTGTCCAAATGTCCAAATGTTAATAAATTAGCACTCATATATCGTGTTTAGTGTCAAAGGAAATGTCTGATTGAGTATATTCCGGAAATATACATATATCTACCATATAAGGATACAACACAGATATTTGATAAAAAAAAACATAATAAAAATAATTATAAATTTTAAATAAACTAATAATAAAATTATAAATTTAAAATTTTTAATAATTATAAATAAACCATAATAAAAATAATTAAAAATCAGAGCCAAGTCTAAGTTTAAGCGTAATCCTTCAGCTGACAACTGGGAATTTTACCGTACTTTAAGAAATCGTTGTAACCAACTATGTCGTAACGCAAAAAAATGTTACATCTACGACTCGATTGCAAACTGTACTCCCAAAGAAATGTGGAAAAGGCTGAACCAACTTGGAATTGGTAAATGTCAAGGACCCGTAGATCCCAATGTAGATATAGACGTTCTTAATAACCACTTCTCAAAGTCACCGGTTCTACTAGATAATATAGCAAAGTCCCGTGCTACCACCCATATTGCCAATTCTAGTGTGCCAGTCAATCCGTGTAAATTTCACTTTGTTCCAGCTACTGTTGAAACGGTTTTACTAACATTAAACCGGATTAAATCTAAGGCCGTGGGAACGGATGGTCTCAGTGTAGATATGCTCAAACGTATTATCCAATGTATTCTTCCAGTCGTTACCCACATAATAAACTCCTCATTAGAATTTGGTTCGTACCCAGCTCCTTGGAAAAATGCCTACGTTATACCCCTTCCTAAAATATCAAATCCTGTGCGACCAAATGATTTCAGGCCAATATCTATTCTCCCTGCTCTCTCAAAAGTGTTGGAGCATATAGTGTTCTCTCAGCTATCAGATTACCTTTCTGAATTCAATATGTTTATTATAAATAGGATAGAAAACGAATTTACCGCGTGAAATTTGTAGGACCGTCACGGCGGCTGCAACGTCACCGAAACGTCGGGTCCTACAAATTTCACGCGGTAAATTCGTTTTCTATCCTATTTATAATGTCAAACAACCGCGATAGTCTTCGATTTCAATATGTTTAATCCCTATCAGTCCGGTTTCCGTCCCGGTCATAGCACTACCTCTGCCCTTGTCAAAGTAACCGACGACGCACGTAAAGCTATGGACCAGAGACAACTTACTTTGCTTGTTCTCTTAGACTTTAGCAGCGCCTTCAACTCTGTCGACTTCGACTTGCTCGTTGCACGGCTACAAACTCTCAACTGTTCGCAAACCGTTATTAATTGGTTCAGCTCCTATCTCAGAGTCAGACAACAGCGTATAAATGTAGGCGATCGATCATCCGAATGGGTTAATCTAACAGCTGGAGTTCCACAAGGTGCGGTTCTGTCCCCGCTTCTTTTCTCAATTTTTATAAATCCTATCTCCAACCAAGTTCGTGGACATACTCATCTGTATGCAGATGATGTCCAAATATATAATCATTTCTCTCCCGAAAACATCAATGCCTCGATCGCCATCATGAACTCTGATCTTCAGGCCATTTGTGAATGGTGTGCGCTGATGGGTCTACTAATCAACCCTTTGAAATCCCAGGCTATACTCATTGGAGGTCGAAATTGCTCTCCAGAGTAAATGTAAAATCCCTTCCGCTTTTAAAACTAAACGATATCACCATACCATTGTCGCAAAAAGTGAAAGATCTTGGTCTAATTATCGATGAACATTTATCCTGGCAACCACACGTGGACGAGGTAAGTCGTAAAATATTTGCTAGCTTTCACCCTCTGCAAACACTCAGAAGATTTCTTCCTATGGACACAAAAAAATCTCTTGCACAGTCTCTCCTCTTGCCTCTCCTTGACTATGCAGATGTGGCTTATCTCGATTTATCAGAGGAACTGCTCAACAAACTTGAACGTTTGCAAAATGTATGCATACGATTCATCTTCGGTCTACGTAAGTATGATCACGTGTCCGACTATAGGGCACAGTTAAAGTGGTTGCCAATACGCAAAAGAAGAAATGTTCATATACTGGCTCTCCTATATCGTGTACTCACCCAACTAACACCATCCTATCTCCAGGAGCTTTTTGAACCACTAAGTTCCCACGGTCTCGTACTTCGGTCAGCCTCTGACAGTTTATTAAAAATTCCGAGTCATAATAGTGATTTCTATTCCTATTCTTTCTGTGTCCATGGTGCAAGACTCTGGAACGATCTCCCAGCAAATATACGAAACTCGCCTTCTTTACCATCGTTCAAGACTCACCTTAAGGATTACTACCTTTCTAAGAAGTAACCAGTTCTTCCCTTTCTCTCCTGTTCCTCTCCCAATTTCCTCTCCTCGGGCACTATTAGTCTTAAATTCTTCCACTTGTCTGTATGTTATGTAATAATCTTTATTTTCACTATGCGCGCATGTACCACTATGTTTAGGTTAGCTGTAAGACATTGCCATGTGGCAATAAGCTCGACTTTTTGTATACTTTTTTAAGTGCAAATAAAGAGTTTATTATTATTATTATTATAAATACAATAGCTCATTTTCTGTAACGGCAGTCGTGTTTTTTTATTCTTTTCAATTTATTTACTTGTAGATAATAGTAGGGTAAGGTAAGGTATGTTGGTGATAATTTTCAAAATAATGAAATAGTTCATATAAAAATAAATGATACCAGCTCGTTATCCTCATGTTGTATACTTCTATGTTTGAGCTTAGTTATGAATAATCAGTAGTTGTTGTAAAGCGTCTACATAATTATTTATTAATTAGTATGTGGTATCAGCCGACAAAGGTAATTTGGTGATATAGGTCGGAAATTTGGTGATAAGGGGTTGGTAAATTGGTGACAATCAGTATAAACAAATATTTGTGAGGTTAAATTCTGTTTTATTTGAGGTAAATCGAAAGGAGCATATTCCACTCCTAAAACAATATCAAACGAGTTTAGGAATACAAACAACAACAGGAGACATAAGAGTTTGTATAATTTTAGCACTTTTTTGTTTATTCACAATATTCACACCTGAAATATAATTGTTCTTCTGTGTCCAAATCACACCCAAGGCAGTCGTTGTGGTAAGGCACAGTGCAGTAAGAGCACTGGATCCATTGAGCTCCATTTTTAGCGGTTACATCTTGAGAATACAGACCATTACACAGACCACATTCCCAGTCGTCAAGATGGCGTGAGTTTTCCTTGTTCTGAACAGTTTTCAAGATGGCCTTTTTCTGAACCAATTTTTTCTTCAGTCCCGTCGTCTTGGTTTCAGAATCATCGGAACCCCTCGATGAGCTCGCGACACTCGGACAGTTTGAACAGCTGGCAACTGGAACTGTTGAAGCCGACGGTACATTCAAGTTTGTATCTCTTAAAGGTGTCAAACATTTAGCGAACGAGTCTTTGGCTCTCCTTTTTGTAACTTTCTTCTCTGGCCGTTTAGGTTTCGTTAGAATGGAGGCGACAGGATCAACTGGAACATTTTCAAGGGTTGTGGAAACGCTAATAATGTTTGGCTCAGTTCCACAACTACCATCGACTGTCAATGCTTTCTCAGTTAACATGGAAGGCGCTAGAGCCAACTGATTGACAGCGTTGTTGTCCAGAGGACATATGCCTGTTTTTTTGAACGAATTTATTATGTTTTTGGATGTGAAACTAGCTACATAGGCCGGATTCAGAATGGAGTGGAAGTTGGTCCTGTTGGGTTTGTCGCCTGGGTACTGTCGCATGTATTCATTTATGCCTTTCCGCCAGTAATCCTTAAGTGGTTTGAAAACACCGACGTCCAAAGGTTGCAAGATATGAGTGCAGTGCGCTGGAAAAGTTAATAGGTAAATTCGATTTTCCTTAGCCAGTTCAACGACTTCAGGACCGATGTGGGCTGCGTGCGAATCCATCAAAAGGATTATTGGTCGCTGTGGAGGTATTGCGGAAATGAAAAACTTAAACCATTCCACTAACAGTTCGGTGTTTATCCATCCTTTCGGGGAGAGTTTCACCAACGAATTGGGAAGACTGTCTCTTGCCAGTATGTCAGTCCAACGTACGCCCTTAAAAATTATCATCGGCGGGATCCATGTTCCGTTTGCGCAGATACATGCCAAAACTGTGTGAGTCTCTCCTCTTTCTGCATACGTTCTATTATAGACGTATTTCTTACCTATCGCTGTGACTACACGGCCGGGTTTTACTACATAAGACATGCCAGTCTCATCGCAATTCCAAATGCGATCTGGCATGTCTTTGATGCCCAATTCAGTTGTCAAGTGGTCCAACTTCAGGTAGTAATCTGCCAATATCGTTGGGTTAGCCATTGAGGCCCTGTATGCAGACAAATTTTCAGGAACTCTCAGACTTAAACCATACCTTTCTTTGTAGCTAGCCCACCACCATTTGCTGGCTATGTTTTTGCCCGAGTTCAGGAAGTTTTTGCGACCACTTGCGGCGGCTAAGTCATAAGCAACTTTTCTGATAGCAAATACTGTTAGGCCGAAGCCCATTTCCGTCATTTCAATTATATAATTAAATAATCTTACTTCCAATTCCGAGGAGAGGGCAAAAGGCCGTCCTAATTTTCGGGCCGTTTCCTCTTCTCTTGAAACATAATGTTTCAAGGTGCTCCAGGGATTTTTTGTAGTTTTGGAGGCAAAATATAGGCTCTTCCCATTTTCTTTTATTAATTTTAAAGCTAGCTGGAGCTCGCTTGAGTCATATTTTCTATATCTCTTCTCCTTATCAGCCATTGCTTCTGGAACAATATATTAAAAAAAACTAAAAATGTGAACTAAAAGTTTGATACGGTAAGTTGGTGATACATACGGTAAGTTGGTGATAAAAAAAATTGCTCAATTAAGACAATGTACCCATGGAAAATAATATTTATGATATGGACCGTAATATGTCACCAACAATCGGACATTAAAGCTGCCTGTTAAAAATTAAAAAAATCCCGAAATCCACCAGTCCGAATCGTGTAATAATGTTGTCTAAAAATGCTAAGCAAAACGGCTCAAAACTTAGGGAATATTTTTTTTTCTTATAGGATACGGAAAGCAATGGTTATGTCAATATAATGGTCATGTTATAACAATTAAACTATAGTAACGTTGAACACCTACCTCGAAAGATGTAGATTTTACAGTAATATTTCCAAAACTTCTCTTGGGCGACGCTCTGCAGATACAATTCACTGGCGCGACTGGCGAGCACTGTCGCTGCGTCGAGACGGCGACACGCACGGACCTGGTTGCTAGCTCTCCGTCTCGCTCTGGCTTGCAGCTAGAAAGTAGCGCCGTCTCATTGATCTGCCGCTATCGGTTTGTTGATGGCAAGCAGTTTAAGATTTATCACCAAATTACCTATATCACCAAATTACCTCCCTTTACCCTATATCCTAAGACAAAATCACAAATAGCCCTTATTAACCGATCGATAGGTATTAGGCGCTCACAATTGGTGGTTCAAGGCTATTAGCGTTAGTTAAATTTGCTACCCTGTCGTCTTCAAAAATTGACAATAATATCTTTGTTTACTCTCATGTGGTTAAAAACTTGGGAGTGCTCATCGACGATAATCTTTTTATAGCAGGCACAAAATAATAAGACTAGCAAACGTATTTTCAGTACCTCCGACCTCTGCCAGCTACAGACATTCCTTCCAGTGAGCGTTAAACAATCCGTGGTGCAGTATTTATTGCTTTCGATCCTAGATTACGCGGATATATGTAGTTTAGACGCCAATGAAGCCGTATCGGACAAATTCTAGAGACTGCATAATGCTGGCATACGTTACATATTTAACCATCGTAAGTTGACCATTTCACTGAGTACAGAAACAAGCTTCAGTGACTGAAGATCAGGGAACGAATAGGCCTACACATGTTATTTCTCCTTTACACGGTGAGTTTTTAGTTACCAGCGTCCTTGAAGGGAGTGAATCAGTATGAGCAAATACACAAGTTTTGATTTTAAAAAAATATAAAAAAACTGTTTGTTGATTTTTTCCCCTTCAATTTGTAAATCTTATCTATTGAAAAAAGGTTTGAGAAGCGTTGAACGCATTTTAATTTTTAACCCACAAAGCATGTGTTTTTTTGTGGAACCCGCCTTGTTGCCTATCGGCACCATCTTCTAGGTGGGCATTTATAGGATCACGCAGTCAAACACTCAGGCGGTCACCCATCCAAGTATTGACCGCGCCCAACGCTGCTTAACTTCGGTAACAACGAGGAGAACCGGTGTCAACGTGGCTACGGACGCTATACATATATTTATATTAGCGATATTTTTCTACCACTAGATGGCGCTTCGTGCTAAACGCTTTTTATATTTCTTTTCAGACACAAGAAAATTTCATATTAAAAAAACTGTTTAGAATAAAAAAAAAGGGTTTCCCCACAATTTTTTTATCAAAGTTGCTTATTTGCTCGTACTGATTCACCCACTTCAAGGATGCCTGTAACTAAAAACTCACCCTGTATAACGCCATTTATAATCTTACTTCTTAGTCACTTCTTTGGAAAAATTTTCGTTGTCATGGTAGTCATGATATACCACTTCGGCCACAGCAGGATAATACGCTATCAATTCCGCTTCATCGCTAATATTTTTATACATACTTTCGCAGTTCACGCAGCTCGGCTATGGAGCCAGCTTCCGTCTGTCATAACAAGTTCATCATCTATTTACTCGTTCAAAGCATCATTAAGAAAAAAAATCTTATACCTCAAACCCTAACCAACTTATCCCTCCTTTCCCTTTACTGTCACCTTTGACTCTCTTGGAAATATGAATTCAATTTTTCGTAGTAATACGGAGAGCCAATAAAAAGTTGGTGGATGAAAATGTGGTTTCTCAGTCGTAGGTTATAAACGACCCCCAAAATCTAATCATATTTTGCCACTGATAAATAAATAGATTGGTGAAGGAATTTTCAAAATCGGACAACGCGTTTTTGAGATACGGCTTAAGCCATTGTAAGTAAGAAAAACCAATCCCAGTTCTGTTTTCGATATTCAGTTTATCTCTTTATTTCGGAGAACTAATAAAAAGTTAGTGACTGAACAGCAATAATTGTGATTTCAGTCGTCGGTTTGTATGGCAGCACCATGACGTAGTTTATGGGCGACTTTTTTTTTTGTTTTTCTGGTTCTATGTGTTCTAAAACGTGGAGAAATTAGTGTTTGAGTAATACCATACTTTTGGAGTTTACTCTTTAAGAATCGACTTCATTTAAAGCCCCCCGGGTACGAGAATTTAATGGATATTAAAATCAAACATTAACACGTTACCAAAAAGCGTTACGTTTAGGGCCAGTAAAGTTCAAAAATTGCAAAGAGTGCAACAACACCCAACAGAAGACCATAACTTCGATGAAATTTGACAGCTCCGAGCCAAACCATACTGACCATACATTTTCGAATGATGAAATGAGACTTAAATTTCAGTCGCGCATCGGAGCTGACACGCACATTTTTTTGCCCTTTTGTCACAATACGAGTGCATTGCGTTTCAGTCTACAGGCTGACCCTACTGTAAAAACATGTACCTACACCAATGATGAATGAGTTTGAGATGAAATCGTTGAATTACGTTGTTTTGACCTAACCTGATTGTAGCATACGGTTGCAAACAATGTTTACATGATAACTCTATCTAAATTCCAAATGATCGTAACATGCGTGTCGATTGTATGAAATAATATATTTAAAATAATAAATAATGGCGATTAGTAATAAATGTTGACTCTTATGACTGGACCCACTTTAAATATTACCAATGGCAGTAAAACTCTCTCGGCTACTAACGCCAATAATTCGACTCGTTACCAGTGACCCGTGTGCAGTTTATTGCGATCAAGCGACTCGTTCCGGAGTTATAGCCATGCTCTCGTAGTTTTCGCGTATAATAAATTTAAATAGGAATGTAATTCCCATATTCGCCCCCGCTGAAATATGTACGTATTTAAACGGTAAACTAGCCATTACTTTTATTTGTAAATTATTTAATTAAATATAACATTGAAATCGTAGGTGCGGTGATAAATTAATAAAACATACAATACCCTTACAGCTCCAATTTAAAACATATTTTTTAGCAATTCGGCCATTCATGAAAAGACATTATTGAAAGCGAATGAAGAATGTAGTATCTAGAGTAGATATATGTATATATGTACCCAAGTATACTACATATTATACCAAATAAGTTATTTACTTTTGCTAAAAAGCCGTTTACTTGTACTGAATGGTCCCTTTCTAAGAAATTCCTCCTCCCTTAAATAAGAACAAAATAAAAAAAAAAGGGTTTATATTCTTAGCATCTTGCTTAGTCAACTCTAATCAAGTGATTTTTTGCAGGAGGGTGAGCTTGGTTTTGAGATGGATATATGGAAGTTGACCGTTCACCGATGACTAAGGGATCTCATTAAAACTAACTTAGTACAGTCGAAAGTTGTGCAAATCGATTATCTCGTTTAAACATAAGCATTTTCCAATCCAATCCTGCGACTCTCGCTACCATATGAGTAGCTTTTAATATTTTTAATTTTGCACCAAAAGCATCATCTTCATGATTTCTTCATCATCTCTAAGGATTTTTGCCATTTTTTTTTAAATTATACAGTTTTGTCCTCTTTTAAAATAATTTCTTACGAAATCTTGTAAATATATCATATAATATTAAGTGTAAACTCTTATTCCAGGGTGAAGTTTTGAAAAATGAACATAGCAAGCTATTTTTAATTTTAATTTCATGGCTGGTTAATTTCTTTATCGTTGGTCTTCAACCGACAGTCGTAAGTCTGAAGCGAATATTCGCCAACTCTTGGAGATTTTTAGATACAGTAAACTGAGAAAAACATAACGCTGTAATACACGGATATACGAATATTTCAAAAGGGATTACGTACATGTACTGTGGTCCGTACATACATGTATCGATATTGATATATACATATATCAATATGACGCATAAATATGTAGTTACCATGTCACGGGCATAGTAAATACACCACACATTCATTACGGCACAGAACGAGATCTTGCATTTACCATTACAGCATGTAACATAAACATACGTAAGGTTAGAGTGAGTTACAAGAACCATGTTGAAGCAACATTATACTGTTATTTTCATATTATCATCGTTATCCAATATTTTTCTCAGTGTATGCTGCCCGATCGGTCAGAGGACTGGTATCCGTGTGACTAGTCTGGGATGAGTCATTTTGCCTTGGTTGAGTAGCATGCTGTCTTCCTGGGCCGGTGTGCCTTGTTTGTAGCTGTATGCGGCAATTTTGATTCGAAGGACAGTATGGGAAATAGAAGTTTTCGATCATGAGCCTGTTGGTTGTTTTTTGCTATTTGCTTAGTTTGATCCATATTGCAAATCGTTCTATTGAAATATATTTAGAAAAACTTAACAAAGTTAAAATTTACCACAGAGAGGTTGTAGGTATTGACTTTCTTTCAAAACTTAATTTAAATTGGACAATTACGATAATCAGACGGGAAAATATTTTTATTCATTCTGAATTTTTGCGGAACTCTAACTGGAGGGGAATATTTCAGCCGCCCGAAAGATTCTCAGTGGTAGATTTCAGAATTCGCTGCACGCCTCGCATTCATCATTTCACTGGCGTTTGTTTGCTGGATTATGCTATTCATCCCCTCGGAATCAAATTTTATCACAAGCGCGCAGATTTTCCAGGGTCGAGAAGCTGACACTAGTTCCAGCAGTGTAATTAAATGGATTCAGATTTATATTTGTGAAATAATTTCTTGAAACCAAATTTAGCGTTTTGATCACAATGACTCGGGCGTACTCCATGTTAGACGATTTCCCGATGCGCTGAAAATTTTCCCTACTGGAAAAAACAGATTAAACTAGAGAAGTCCAGTTAAAAATAAAACTTATAATATATTTTTTTAAATGTCTACAAAATATTCTACTTATTACTGATGCTAAACTTCAATACAAAAATATTCTACATATTACTAATACTTCAATACTAAACTCTTCTAATTAACTTTATTTTTAATATGTCAGCCCGCAATCTATAATGTCGCACACGCGTAAGGTACATGCGTAAGCCCAGTTAGATGTGTGCCGTTCCTCGGTTTGCATGGGATATGAATCAATTTGTCGATTTATTTAAATTTGTCATATTTTTCCTAGTTTAATCTTAGTTAAAATATAAGATATAAAATATAGAAATATAAAGAAATCCAGTTTGAAGAGTAGCATTATTTATATATTTCTGTGTTTATACATTTTCCTATATCGCTTAGGAATTTTTTGGAATTTTTATATCGCTTAGGAAATATTTACGCTTTCCTATATCGATCGTTCCGGGTGTATTTGCAATGTTACGATACATAACTCGGTCCTTTTTTTTCAAATACTTCAAATTAATTTGTATGTATATTGTATCACCACAGATTGTAAAGAAGCCCGGGCTGCCAATTATCCTTGCTTGCCAGACCAAGTTCTTCATTATTGCTAAGCTTCCATTATTTGTAGAAGTCCGATCTGACACAGCCGTTCGCCGGAGACACCTAAGAAGGGAACGTACTGCACTGTGATAGCTCGTCGAAGACGCCTCCTGAGACCATTTCGCCTCAGGAGACGAAGTCGTCGCGAAGAAAACCTGATTTAAATTACGACGATAATTTATTTTCTGAAATTATTCATAATATATTACCTAATTACCTGAGTCCGAATTGAATAACTACCTTTGGTGCACACTTTTATTCAACTATCACAGTGGTGTCGTCGATTTCTACTGGAGTTCGCAGCGGACTCGTTGCTTCTCGAGGCGGCGCGGCGCTACGTCGTCGCCCACTGGGCCGCGTGGTGGAGGTCGTTTATTTCCGCGCTGCCTCCTTTTCGCCCGCCTTCACTATTCTCAGCTCTTATGTCTGAAAAAACACTGATGAAAATATAAAATAATAAAATTTACTACGCAAATCACGTGGTATCGGTTTATATCTGTGCAACTTGTAAAAGTGCATACGTATGTTTTTACTAAAATTTCTAGCTTTATGCTTCCTCCACGAACGGCGTCGATCGAATAGGAAATTACTAAAAGTTTTTATTACTCTTTTACATGGAGTTTTCCTGCATCCTGTGAAATGGCGGCGAACGTTTAATTCTTCATTTTTGTTCTCATTTCCGCGTTTTTACGGTCAACATTCACGACTGCTCTGAACACGTGAAGCCCATCGGCCTCTTATGTATGTGTACAGACTTTAGCAGCAGTTCATATATCATATACGATATCCATCAACACAGAAAGATATTTAATCTTAACATGGCAGCTGATAGCTTGAATAGACTATGTATTTTAAAATTCGCTGATTAAAATAGATGATGATGATGATGGAAACATCCGACCTATTATGAACAGTCTCGCGATATAATCGCTCTCGCAGTTGCTCCGTCGGTATTATGAAGCTCTCGTTTTTAGTTGCCCTTATCGGAGAATAGGCAAACTTCTAACTGTTCCTTCGTATTATGAATTTCAATTTGTATCGTATCTTGATCTATAACGTGACAAGTTATAGCGATATTGTCATCGCTTTGCGCTGTGATAGCTTTTTAGAAAATACTTTGTTTTGAATGATTTCTGAGCGAAAATTTAAAATTGTCATCATTTAACATTTCTAGAAGAGGAATACTTAAATAGGTCGCTATGATAACATTCATCGACGAAGTTTTGCGATGTCACGTGAAATATGTCTTTATTTTGTGCCCATATAATATTTTAATATATTTTTTTAATAAGTTTTGTGTCATAACATGTTTTTTTTTTTTTTTTTTTACATATAACTACTGATATCTTCTAGACAAACTTTAAACTCTTTACGGCGCTCACTATGTTCATGTGGATTACTGTTAGGCAAGGAAATCGCAGGGAGTGTCAGGGAAATTATTTTTGGTGACTTCAGCGTATCACAGGTTTGCTATCCTTTTCTAACCAATTCCACCCACAAATCGTTAGTAGAGACCGCCCGAAACGATAGAGAGGTATTAGTCCATTCGCTTTGTGTAACATTGTCCGTCCACATATGTAACGATCTCTCCGCCCCTCGATCGCTCCTTTAGCGCGACTTTCTTTATTGCGTGGCCATGTAGAGACAGAAGAAAGTTTGCATTTAAATTGCCACTCGATGCGCGGTCCTTCTATCTCCGCGAGACTTGAGTTTTATTTGCAGTCCGTCGAAAGCACTTAGCGAAAGATGAATCGCGAGGCGGCGGGCGGGAGGTAAAATATATAGGAAGCAGGTCGAAGAGCACCCGCAAACGCGTCCCCTCTTGTGTCACAAATCGAGCTATCAAAGAGAGCTGACAGACCATGAGCCCCTGTGCGGTTACTTCTCCAATTTATCGTAATATTACGTCCTTACTTATGAATTTGCCGATTTTTGATACTGGCTACTTCAAACTCAAATATCTAGTGTTCATTTTATAATTCCACATCTAGTTTATCTAAAATTAAAGCTTCCAAATCAGTTATTCATTTGACCTCGCAGTTGTTTCGGGAATTCGTGCAATCGGCATTAAGAAACTCTCGTTTTTGTTGCCCTTATCGGAGAATAGGCAAACGTCTAAAGGTGGTTATCCATTAGGTTCGCGCACCAATTTTGCTCCGCGCACCTGCAACTGCTCTAGTAGTGGATACGTTCGCGCTCCTGGAGCGTGCAACGTTGCACGCTCCGCAGTGAGCGCGTCTGCAACTCTTACAGACGCACGACAATTTGCAACTCCTCATAGCACGACCGTTCCTATAAAATGAAATCCTGCTAACAACATATAAAAAAAACACACAACAAAAAGGATTTCAAATGAAATGCTTATGCACAAATATTAGAAGAGTTAATTAAAAAAACTACCTAAGACTCGCCCGGAATATAAAATAGGACTAACCTAAAATGGGAAGAACTGATAAAGAACGCCTTTACTGAATTAAGGAAATTCATCATCATCAACAAAGTCTCTTATCAAATTGGGAAAACTTCGTTTACTCAGAAACCCGGAAATATTTTAGGAATCACTGTATTTTCTCCCCTCACTAAGCGAATTATAAAATCCAGCAACTCACTGAAATAGTTGAATAATAGGTAAATTCTACGTCGAGGTTAATAATTATCACGAAAGCAACACTTACCTCTCTAGACGACTATTTTAAGAAAGCGAGCTGCCATCTCCTATCCAATTACCTAGCCAGTACATTATGCATATAAGCCAGTATTTTTTTATTTGCTAGACTGTCATATTCGCAAGTGTTATATTAGCCCTACTGTCATATTAGCAATTAAACTGTCTTTTTATTAACCCTTTAATTTGTGAAGTAAAACTCGCCCGTACCGTTTCGAACGTGAAACCGTCGAGCGTGAAATCGGCGTGAATCGACGGCCTTGCGAAAAACGTCCATAAGTTATAAACCACTATACGGATCATAAAAAGAAGAACTGTAAAATGATCGCATTGAATATGAATTTTTTTAACTGCCCATTAGACATTTTGCCGTAGGTAGGCGATCGTCCCGAGCGTGACATTACACATTGGAGGGGGGAAATGTATCGGCCTAAAAGGAATAAAATAGGTCATGTTTTATTTTTCTTTTGTTTTCACGATCTCCAACACAATATTGGTGTAAAAGACCAACCTCAACAACGACCCACAGAAAAACATCTGTGTCGGCTGTTTTGGGTAGTTGTCAAAATGGGCAACCGAACAGTGTGAGTTGATTTGTCGGAGTGTTTTATCGTTACATATTACATATCGCAAAATGTTATGATTTTGCGTAATATATGCGTTGCGTTAATACTTTATCGTAATATATGCGTATTTACATATCGCAAAATGGGTATATAATGCGCGGAAATGCATTAGGGCAATCCCCGTGATAATTAGCCTCGCTTATGTTGTCCGCCACGGTGGTTCTGTTGCAATTCACTTAGCAGATTCATCTGAATCTCATT
Organism: Micropterix aruncella; assembly: GCA_944548615.1. Classification (NCBI taxonomy): domain Eukaryota; kingdom Metazoa; phylum Arthropoda; class Insecta; order Lepidoptera; family Micropterigidae; genus Micropterix; species Micropterix aruncella. Next base: position 13,944,607 of record OX155950.1, read on the forward strand.
AGCTATCACAAAACTCCAGCCACAAAATACAAAATTAAATATTTAAGGAAAGCTTTCTTTGAAGTATCATTTAAAATGTATGAGCGGCCTCTCTTTTTTTCCTGAAGAGGGCTAATCTAATACGCCTCCTTGAGCTATAAAGGGTCGAGCCTTTTTGCCGCGTGCGCTTGTATATAGGGAAGAGTGCCATTTAAATCTGACCCGGAATCTAGCCTAGGCTCGTATCATCGCGGGATGACAAACAGCTTCGCGAGTTCAAAAGAGAAAACTCAATATGTATACAGCGCATCATTACGTCACATATTTTAGACGGGTAGGAAAACCGCTCTCGCAGAAAGCGACGAAGTTGTACATAATATATGTATACTTTTAGTAGGCATCATATTGGTTATATTTTAAGCGAGGCTATGCTGAATGATTTATGAGCGACTTTGATAAAGGCTCGCTCTGATTAGCTCAGAACTGATTGCCTGCGACAACTTTTGATGCCATTGTTATTGACAGATAAAGTGCTTTGGGTAATGACATTAAACTATAAAGCAATTGAAGGTGATGGCAGTTCGGTACTCATAATAATTTTAAGGTATATGAAATATATACAGTAAAATTATAAATTATATATCAGACAGAGGAATGAAGCCTCTATTGTAATGAATTACTTTAGCTTTGGTACCTATACATCTTTGTTCGTCACCTTTACTGTATTGTAGAACTGGGGTGTGCGTATTTAAATTAGTATTTCCAGAGAAGGCTCGCGTGTCATGAAATAAATCACAACTGTTTCTTGATTAGATAAGTACATGCATATAAGGCAAGAAAGTCGTCTAAAATCCAAATTCGTTTCAGGGTGAATTCCCCTTACTGTATAACAGATTTATGCGATTACCGTTTTGAGCCACCATTTTCACAGTATTTAGAGTAAATACCATTCAGCGACGGCTTCATATTGCAGTTATTAAATTTCTGGTTTAGAATCCTAAAATCCTTGCCATACTATAATTATACATATCAAGACAGTTTTTCGATGTTTTATTTTCCTCATTACGAAAAATAAAAAAAAACCTAAAATCTGTATTGAAATTGAAATTTGATCTTACTCTGTCTAACTATGGAAAATGGTATTACTCACTTAGACAAGAAATTATGGAAACAGTAAATATTTAATAATATACGTTTTTTTTACTTATTAGATTTTTATTGTGCGAGCAAGATACCCTTTTTAAAGCCGAGGGATGGAAAAAAATCGAACTTAGACAGCGATATGGGTCTCAGACACAGTTTATCTTCAGTTTATGCCAATTCATTCAAATGGCAATAACATTATTATGTAACTTTCAGGTACCTCATTTTCCTTTTATTGTTTAATAATAATATTATGAATTTATTATTTAATATGTAGATTACAATGTTTAACGTAATATACCTGACCATCTACATACGTTGTTTTTTTCCAATTTTGTTTTGATACTTTCTATTGTGTGATTATATTTTGTATAGAGTGACTAAGATGAGTATTATTATTCTTATAATAATTATTTATTTCATATGTATACCCATGTACATGGAATCAGTTTTTTAAAATTATTTGTCTACCGTGTAAAGCCGACTTTAGTCAAAACTATTGTCAAATTAATATTTCTGCCCTAAAAGTTTTATATCTATATCAATATATTACTAGCAACTGACGAGTTCAAATATGCGATAACTAGCTTTAATTGATTATTCATGCTTTTATTGTATATTCTGAATGAATAAAATGAATACTGAATACTGAACGGTTTTGTTACTCACCAGTCATAATAATCACGAATAGAACTATTTGATTGATATGAATTATACTCTACTGTATATGAAATGATATGAATAAATTCAGAAGGAAGCATCGCGACGCCCGCCGGTGCGCTTACCTCTTCGGTTGTGGATTTCACTTAGGCGACAATTTATTTGCTCGCCGAGAATTCGTGCAATCGCACCATTGGCACATTTCACCAACCCCTCCCCCTCTTTTACCTCCCCCTCTTTTACCTCCCCCCCCCCCCACCCTTAACCCTTTCGGGCACCGCCACAGTGTGCCAGCCTTCCCGCCTCCCGAATCCTCTGCGTTTCCGCCTGAAGGAATCGCTCAGCTCCGACGGCTGAACTCTGGTGGGTTTAGAAGTGTATCTCGACCGAGCAAATAGTTTGTTTTCCGAACGCGACCCAAATGAGGGCCGACGAAAACACTATATTGGTATTGTTTTGTTTACGCGGTGCTACGTCGCTGAAATCGGCGTATAGACTCTACGCATCTACGCCTCTACGCTTCTACACCGCCACATATTTCACGAGAGAAGACCGCTAATCACAATGCATGAAATTATTTATGAATTGAATGCCGCCGCGCTGACTATGAGTGGCACAGTTTAATAATTTCTACAGGTGTTTGGCTCCTTTGTGGTCTCGATACCGCTGCACTCATTTGTTTATGGTTATCACTATCAGAAATAAATATGCACCGAGTCAAGTGACAATATATAACGTCTGACTATGGATATAATCCCTTTTAGAGAGGATTATATATGTAATCCATGTAAATGATATAACGGAATCTATGAAAACTACCTGTTTCTTTAATAGTTCTATATTTACATAAATTATTAAAAAAATACAAAGTTACAAAAAATCCATATTGCATTCAAATAATTGATGTCTATAGGCATAAATTACGTTTTACAGTATATTTATCACAAAGTGATAGGACATATGTGATAGGATAGGATCATAGGAGACTTGTCCAATAATGACACAAGTGGATACAATGAACCACCCAAACTGACTGCTAAACTATCAAAATTACACACACACGCTGATACGTCTCAACGAGCACTCGCCTCGACACTGCCACGCCCGCTTAGCCGCCGCAGCTTGCATTCGCCGAGGTGCACGTAGGCACCTCTTTTTCTGTAATTGCCCTTAAATAAATTAAATGAAAATAAAATACCACACTAAAGTATAAAGCTTTCTAAATTCTGTGTTTTTCTTATGTTTGCTAAACAGATTGGCGTTATCTGATATATAATTATTTTATTTTTTATACATGTTTTTTTGAAAAAAATTTGACAATGAACCAGTTCATACGCAATCAACCACATGTTTTGGTTTATGGATAATTATTAATTCCTCTTACAGGATAGCACGTATTAATATCTCCTCCTTCACAATGATGCGCAGAAAAGGTGGATACACCGCAGAACACATAAAAGCCGCTTTATAAATAGAAAGAGAGAAAGAATGAAAGAAAATAACATTATGGTCCCAAAAACACTAATAATGATAAAGAAAAACTAATGTTAAATTTTAAATTAGCACAAACGGCGGGAATTATCGAAAAATATGCTCGTATTTAATGAGCATTTAATGAAAACACAGCATCTCGGAGGGTGTATTCCCAATGAGAGTCATTCTCTATCAATTCCAAGTTAGATATCTTGGCATTTCGGAGGTTAGCAGCGTTAAGGCCAAGTAAGCATTCTGGAATATTTTAAAATACAAATCAATATCGAATAAATAAATTGGAATATAAATAAAATAACTAAATATGTTGGATAGATCGCAAAACAACACAAAAGTTAAAAAAAATAATTTTATTTAAATTTAGGCAGGATGGCGTTTTTCCGGATTTTTCTCAAAATCATCCAGATTTTTTTTCAATCGAATACATTCGATTGAAATACTTCCTTCCTGAGAGCATAGCGATCAAAACAAGAAAAAAGAATCTACGTAATATGTCGTTCCTATTAAAAAAAAGAATTACGAATCGGATATCCATCGTTCGAGTCGTAAGTAGAAACAAAGCACTTTCATTTTTTCCCGAATTTTTCTTCCAATTTTCCGTTCCGTTAGGACTTTATTTGTACTATTAAGTTTTAAAAAATGACAAATCAGTTCAACCGTTTACCCTAATATGCGGTTACCAACGAACAGCATTTAATTTAAATTTATATAGATTGACACGTGGGGGAATACTTCATTAAAATCAATGTATACGTGCGAGCCTAATGTTGAAGCAGTAATTAATTTCAACACAAGGTTACGGTTATTAAATGGCCGTTTGAACGTTTGGATAGCCTCTTATGGATTTCGAAAGCGCTGGCCACGCAACTTATTTTTGATTCCTAAGAATGCAAAAATGCCGTTGGAACTTAGGTCAGGGCTGTACGGAAGATGGTCTTCCATCATCGCGATCCAAATAAATCCTTCTATCCCGAGCAGTATGATAACTAGCATTATCGTGGTGTGTTATGCTAAGACTCGGGTTAAGTCCAACTAAGTTCAGCTATCGTCAAACATATAATTGTGTACACATCTGCGGTAACCTTTCTTCATCCTTGTGAGTGAATTGTGGGAACATGTTCTGGTTTTAAGGCAAATGGGGCGACTGTATGATGCGCTGATATCCGCGATGTATGCCTTCTAATAGTCAGGGCGAATGTGGTGGTCTGGAGTGTGGTATGCTTAGGAAAATGCTCCGTATGCACATATTTTTTTGTTAGTACTGTAGATAATTATTTATATTCCACATTACTATAAGTGCCTTTCTATCACTGAAAGACGCTTGCATCTATATATTTGAAAAACCGTGGTCAGATTTAATAAGCTCGTAACTACACCGAGTGCCAGTTTAGGTATAGTATTTATTATAATTATTTAACGAAGTATTTCAGATGTGTTGCTTTATATTCCTTTCAAAATAGTGGCATTCGTAAGGGGAAGGCGGTAGCTCTACTTTGGTTTGAAAATAATGGTGCGCGAGTAATTGCTTATGGTGCTCGGAGACCAGCGCGATTTATGCAGGATGCGCGCGGCGAGGGCGCCGTTGCAAAATTAAGCTTTATGGTAACGTGTTTTGGGGCGAGGCAGTTACGGCTACTAGGGGAAGCATCAGCGACTATCTGATAATGAACTGCCGTGGTAATGTTGCCGAGCTGCTATTTAAACTTCTTCTTAAGAAGTGAACGAATTATTTCAGTTCTACTGCAGTTTTGTGAGATATCTGCATTCTGTCAGTGGTTTTGTCATACTTTGTTTTCAGAAGCGGTTCTGACCCTACAGTAGTATTTAAAAGACGCTTCTTTCTAAGTTCTCCATAAAGTAGCGGTAATAATCCATTCATAGTACGAGGGCCGGCTGGTAACGATACTAATACATTGGGTGTTTAATGCTGCGTTTTAAATCAATTATTTTTTATCGTTTCGTTTACCAAAGAATGGTAAGGTAAATTGATGTTGCAAAGTATAACGCCTACGTATTCCACCTACCATGACATCTCGTAACTAGAAATTAGGTTATACATTATACTGGTAAGGTAAATCGACGTTCCTTGGAGTGTTTGTGATGGCAATTCCTTCATCTTCCACCTTCAATCGCATGTCTTAGTTATAATGTGAACGTAGAATTAATTAGGATTTTAAAATTTAAACTTGCTGGATATCATAACATAAATAATTGTTACTCGTATATGACGATTACGATTATGAATATGTATTTGCATTTTATTAATCAGTTGCAGGCTGTTGGCAAGAAATCTTGATATAATTGACTTGATATAATCATAAAATAACCTCCGTTATTTTCTTTGTCTCAAATTATTTTATTAACATTTGTTATTATTATTGTCTCGATTATCATTTTGAATATGTCGATAATAAGTGAAATAATTAATATAATAGTTATTGTTTTACTTAATAATATGTTATTGTTTTACTTACATAGTTTAGACATTACTTAACTTTTCTTATTTGTTTATTATTTAACGGTATTGATGATTATCATTATGTTTATTTTGATTAACATTCATTCGATGTAATTGTTAGGTTATTGTTTATTGAGATATTTTACATATTTATAAGTAAAATTTGAGTCATTTCGATTACTCTTCATTCTATTAAAATTATAATTCATTGTTTTATTTCCTTAGCTTAGATAGCGTTTACCTATTGTCTCTCTAAATACTCTAATAATGATGACAGTTCTACACATCGACAAAATGAATATTTTATATCAATATCTTTTCATTTCATTTAATCTTTATGCGTAATAGATTATTTAAACTCAGATACCGCTCTCCAAAACGTCTTGGTAGTTTTACCTGGGGTAAAATCAAGAACTGGAAGCGAAATTTACAGTAGATGCCTAATAAATTTGTGGTATGATAGTTCAATAACCTTTAATGATTTTATAAAATAAATTGAAAAAATAGGCTATGGAATGGAGCTTTAGCACTCTTTAAGTCGATAGTTTTTAATAAATAAATTGCATATTTAGTACCCTTTTACAGGAAGGATACTGTTTATATACTGAAAATTACTTAGAAAAAATTCTGTTGCAAATATTTATTTATATATTTCCTAAACCATCTAGGTGTTTGCGCGAAATTCTCCATTTCAAACTACATCCTGCTCGATTGGGGAAATAAAACATTTTCTACCGCCCCATTTGCAATTCTTTAATAACTACATAGTGTAAAAGGACTCTTAATTCTGGCCCTTATTCGCCAATTCATCTCAAAATCCTCACAATTTACGATCAACGCCAACAATTTTATGTTCTTGACATGCAATGAATTCTGATATCCACTACTGCCAATGTAGTCAATTCAAAAATGCAATGCGCCAGCCAATATTAAAATGCATAATGAAAATCGCTTCGAATGTAGTCATTTAGTTGTGCCATATCCCTTAAGCACTGAAAATGTTTTTTTTACAATAACACTGATATAGGTTTCAAGGACTCCCAAAAATAAAACTAAAAAAAACAGAGTTTTTTTCTTCATACAATACACAGCTCGCGTAGCAATAAATAACTCGAAGCTACCTAAACGTACAACACTCTCACGCTCACGAGAGTTAAACAGCAATAGTTTATTTTTGTGATGCAACTCTGTTAGACCTATATCAGTGCATAAGTGGTAATAATAAAAATAAAAAATATACTATTTTATCATATAATTGCGGTTTAAAAAAAGGATTGATTCCGGAGCAAATTATATTAAAGGAGAGCGCCATCTACGTCTAACGTATCAAACTATGTTGCAATCAGATTTTTCAACCGGCGAGCGGGTTTCCGCCCGGCATTGATTTTGGACCGCATTTCTACGAGCGCATATGGTCTGAAATTAAAAAAAATATTTTAACAGTAGATCGGGTAAGTTGGATTTAAAATATGGTAGAAGCAGTTCATGAGCCAAATCGATTGCGATAATAGGTTTTTCAATGATTTCACAGACGTAATAGTTTGCCCCACGTTGGGCGCCATTTTTATGTTACCTTTCCACAAAAGATTAAAAATGTTTATGCATGTGTAGCTGCAGCTGCGGCTGCAGTTCAATAACTATACCAATGTTTTTATGTTGATAGCTTTAATACTGTTTGATATAATCGACTGTGACCTGTAGGTCGTCAGGATGTATCCAGACCGACAAAAAGACTGTCTCAACAATGACGTACCGTTTGGATGATTTGGTACAGAATCCTAAAAAGTGAATATGTGCAAACCAGGGAATAATAGCGTCTGTAATAACTACGTCGAAACACCGATTCTCGCTGTTACCGAAGTTATGCAGCGTTGGCCGCGGATCGTTTGAGTGTTGACCGCGTGATTCTACAATATGCCTTCCTAGAAGATATTGCCACAGGCGACAAAGTGGTTTCATAAATAGGCACCAGACTAGCGGGTACAAAAGCAAAACTTCAAAGGTACAAAAACGACTACAAAAACAGAATTTTACTGCTAAAATGAGTAAAACCAACGCAAGCGTCTCTGGACTCACTAGGACTCCAGACAATTCACGCCATCTGGTGGTGTGGCTCTCTCTGGCCACGCTGTGTCAATGGCGACAAGCATGTTATCAGCATTGACTTATAAGTACTAGACCGCGTGCATGACCAGCCTGAAAATTGCGTCAGCCGAATAGAAAGGGACAGCAGCATATAGTACTCCCTCTATCCTTGTTTAGTCGCTTATACACGGACACAAGTACATATATCACTATGGCAACGCTTATATATCACCATCGTCGACGCCACAAGTCTACTATGCTATGGATAAACGCGCATGCGCAACTAGACAAGGATAGTAGGGGGTCTCATATTCAGCTACCTCTTTCTATTCGGTGGACGTATTCACTCACAGTCCACCTTCACATACCCGTGCTCTTTTCTATTACCTCTATGGTTATCAGTTCTAAACGATAGTGGACTCAATTTGTAATTTGACTTTTAATACTTGGAAAACATTTGGTTATGTAGTACATATTTTTTTAAATTGATTGAGTAACAAGTGTACCATTAGGATTTCTAATGATTGAATATTTTTTGCAAAAGCATACATTTACAGAAATCTCATACAATCACATAAAAACAAATGTTACATACAAGTATTATATATAATAGAAGTTACATTAAGTAAAAATTAATTGACATTTACTCTTCGAAAGACTATTCTTTCTTCGCACTACACCACACGCTGAATCTTTCAATCTTCTGCCCCTATTGATATGGCATCCAGACATCATATTTGCAGTGGGAAATAAAGCGGTCCGTCTATTGCCGTGCCGCTTCGGGTGGCGGCCGCCCTGCCAGTTTTGACGCAAAATGCTCTAAAACGAGGATGTATTCGTGTTTCCGAAGCGTGCGATGGGATCTGGGCGTAACTTTAAAATTTATTATCTCATTCGCGTGGCGCGCGCAAAAGCAGTCCGCGAAAAATAAGTCGCGGTCACGTCTGCGCAGGCGTATCTCGTTACATCGACGGAACGATAAAGGAAGGCGGTTCGGCTATAAAGCATCGACTGCAATTCTTTTATTCTTAGGAAAGGAGGTTATGAACTCAGATGCGATAAATAATTAAGAACTGATGAATTTTACGACTACATAATATCAAATTCACAGTTTATGTTACGTTTGTTTCTATCTTGTTTAAGAAGTAGAATACAGATGGAAATTAGTCATAGAAGTGAAGTGAAACGCTCGCAGGCGACAACCACGTCAGGGGATCATGTATAATGATAACATTTGAATGTAGGCATGCGTGAGGTATTTAATGTATTTAAAAAAAATATATTTTTAAAGAAATCTCACATATTAAAGATATTCTACTGCGTTGTTTGAAACTGGGAACCTAATACAATATTGCATATAATACAAGATAAATATATGAAGAAAAATATAAAATCTTAATACTTTTGAGAAGGCATTATACATAAATTGTCTTAAAATAGGATTGTCATAGACAAAATGTTTTCAAAGTCTTTTTTTAACCACTTTATCTAAACGAACGTACGTGATACGTCCGCTATATTATCGCCCTAACTCAATAAGCCATTTCAAGCACGTTGGAGTAAAAAAAAAAACAGGAAACCCACAAAGCGTACGTGATACTTCAAATTGTTCCTACAATTCTAAATAAAAAAAAGGTAATAACTGGGTCTATTGTGTAAAAAAATTGACTGGTATTTTGTATACATGTAATATTATTAATATATCTAATGAAAAAAAAACTATTTCCTATTTTTGAATAAAAAATCAAATGTAGGGCGGTAAATGTAGAACAAGAACAAGCAAGCCAGTTATCTTAAAGAAGTAAATTTTAAATAATGACTTCCTGCAACATACTAATGTTGTACTGAAGTGACCACCATCAAAAATACTTTATATTTCGACGTAGAAAAACGATAGATTTTTCTGTTATGGTTAAATAAAACGGTTTCTCCAGATAGACGTTTAATCTGTCATCAGTTCAGTCCGCCATTTTGATCATGAACTGACTGATGGACTGATAGAAATTATTAAAATGTTTGAAAATCCATCAATTCTGTCCATCAGTCAACGCAATAAACGACCAGTTTCCCGTCAGTCTGACCAACGTCACCGACTGAACTGATGCCAGATTGAACGTGTAGCACCCGTCATAGACATATATCAAAAAAATTCTGATACGACATATTTATAAAGTAGCCGTCGGTCCCATTGCGGGGCGGTGGGCGTCGCGTCCGCCGGGAGCAAACTTTCCATAGCACGTAGGCTAAGCTCGGGGTCTTTCTTGACTTAGTTCGAGCTTTTTCTTGGACTAAGCTCAATGTTTTTCTTGCACGGATTAGCGGCAAAACGCCCCGAACTCATTGGCGGCGGATAAGCCGGGCGAATCAACGCGACGCTTGCACTCTATACATGTATTGCTAACTTGACGTCGCCTCGTTTACTTTTAAATAGATTGGCGAATCTGTATCGACTTTGAGAAATAATGAAATGGCAACGCACTGTCAAATCATATTTTTTTTAAAAAGGGTTAACAATTTGTGAAATTTAGTTTATAGAACGGTTATATGCTGTTTATTTTTTAGCTCTAAGCGAATATGAATACCGAATCATTTAATACAGTCGATCATTTTTAAGTGGGAGCTCGTCGAAAGAGATTTATTGCAAGTTTTCGATGTTAAGTATCAATAAACCAGATCGCCATCGTATCCCCAAGTTGCTCATATCACTATTTTTTTTAAACCTCAAATAGTTACCATCGATAATATTTTAATCGTCAAATAGCAAAACCATATCATCTGCAAATAAAATATTTTTCCATTATCGGTAGTTTGGAGAGTCCGTCCATGTAAAAAAAAATATATTGAACCTAGAACCATGCCTTGCGGCATTCAAAATATATTTTGACTTGTTGACTAATGATAACGCCTATTGGCGGTGCTTGGCTCTTACCTGAATGAAAACTTTTAAACCATTCAATTAAAAATTAAAGCTCATTTGAATATTTTAAACAAATTTTATTTTTTTCATTATTAGGTATGGTTAAATTTAATTTTAGCAATTATTATAACTTATACTCTCTATTTGTACATCATTTTTACCTTTTTAATTTTACTTTGATTGTCCAGCTAACAATAATAATAATAACACGCATAATGTATATATGCATAATTAGTATAATATGCATAACAAAATCAACGAAATGAAGATGTTTAGGTGGGCGGGAGGTGTAACCAAGCTGGACAGAATCCGTAATGAACAGATACGAGGTAGCTTCAAGATTGCACCAATCTGAGATAAGATTATCGAAAAACGCCTATGGGAATGTTAAAAGGCATAGCGACGACCATGTAGATTTAAAAATGTATGTGCCGAAGTCTTCTTCTTCTTTTAAAGCCAAAATTGATTCCTGGCTAAAATATGACGCCCGGCAAAATATCCACAAATTAATATACCGAGACAATTATCCCTGACATTTCTTATTATTATTATTATTTTCTTTGACTTTTTTTATTTTTATTTATTACTATTACTTATTCATAAATTTTGGTGACTATTGTTTGATATCATTTGACATTTTATTTTATTTTTATTTTATTAACACGATTATTTATTTTTGTGTTTTATTTCCTATTGTGATCATTAGTTAGTGATTATTAGCTATAATTTGTAATGGTGATGGGAATATATATATTTCTTTTCCTTTTTTTTTTTTTTTATTCATTGCCGAATATATGTGATATAAAAACCAGAGAGCTAGCTGCCCTGGAACAAGTCCTGGCACTTAGTTGGGCAGCAGCAGTACTTAAATGCTAATGCTCATATCGGCCGTGTTTAATTTTAATTTTAATTATATATTTTTTTTTTATTGATATGATTATTAGTGATACTTGTGCACTTGTAAATGAATTGTTAAATTAAATAAATAAATAAATAAATAAATGTAATAGAAATTGCAATGAAAATAACTGAGCAAAAGAAAGGGAGAGGCCGCCCGCCACTGACCTGGTGGTCCAACATCGAAAGAGACCTCAAGAAAGCACAATTGTCCGAACCGACAACCCAAGATCGTTTGACCTGGCGCAGAAAAGTGAGCAGACTCAACCCCAAATAATGGGAATAGAAGAGGACGAAGAAGAAGAAAGAGTATATGCATAATTTCAAATGAATAATTTCTTTTCTATACTTACTTTTTATATAGGTTATACACATTTTTATAAAATAAAATATTATCCGCCTTAGAAGAGGCTATAGCCTGGTTAAGTGACATTAAATAGGATAACTGGCAACAGTTTTTGGCTTATCATGTTATCAGTTCTTTGTGACTGGATCTGCGTGTCTATGAAAATTTAATTGTACATGTAGTCCTTTTAATGTAGATTATTGTGAATTACAAATTAAATTAAATTAAAAACAGCTGTTTGAATTCTAAAGTCAATAAGTTTATCTAGGAGCCACTCATGCGAGACAGCTTCTAAGGCTTTGTCAAAACTATCAAATCTCAGCAATACTAAAAAGTTTTTGAGCATTTTTAACGAAAGTTGTTTTTTTTGCTATATAAAACTATATTGTGGTATAATTATTTGCCTACATCGTAAATATAATCTTTGGCTACTTATTCATAGATGACTTAAAGCTGAATCATTTGTAAAAAATCATCATATCACCCTCACGGGAAGTGTACTTCACCTTCACTCGGCCTTAACGCTGAAATATAGGCCGACTAACCGTTTCATCCCATCAGAGCTTGCTTAATTGACAGATACCTAAAATAATCATGCCTTATCATCCAAAATATAACAGCAAACATTAACAGTTTCCCCAGCACGGTTTTTCCTGACACAGGCGGCTGAATTACAACACCATCCTTCGTCGTTAAACACCCTTTTGACCCCATTCTGACAACAGCATAGAATAAATATGGAGGCTACACAGAAAATTTCCGGAACGAGTAAGAATGTATAACAATGACGGACCAAAGATGTACCGTCTGTCTAAAAAGTTCCGGGAAATTAGAATTTAAAAAGATTCTGTTAATGATTTAAAAAAAAATAAAAATCTTAAGTTGGTAGAACTGTCTTTATTTACTCTATGCCTAGAATGCGCGCGAACTGTCAGCTATTTTGATTAGAACAGCAACTGAATTGTACACCTTAGTAGTGCGTCACGATTTTCACAATGAACCAAAGTATTGAACAAAGAGTTTAACTTAAATTTTGTGTTGCGAACGGATTTTCGTGTGCCAATTCCCTAAAAATGTTAGAAAAGGCTTATGATGAATCAGTTATAACCAAAACACGGATCTACGAGTGGTACAAAGCATTCAAGGAGGGCCGAGAGATCGTCGAAGACAACCCTCGTTCCGGGCGACCTTCAACCTCTATACAAACTTGTTTGATGTAGCAAAGAAGATCGACGATTTTATATTGGAGCACATCCCGGTGCCATAGTGGTTAGGTCGCCTGATCTTATATTGAAAGGTTACGGGTTCGATTCCCGGCTGGGTCACCATTTTCCGTTGGAATAAATTTAACGGAATCGCATTTTTAATTCCGTCGATCGAATGCAATAACCACACACACACTGTTACACGCCCACATATGCCCATTGTGTAATTTTACAAAAAAGAGAAAAATATACAAACACAACGCAGCATATGTGCAACCCCTAAGACTGACGGCATCGGACGAATTATTTGGCCGGCGAGCAAAACGAAAATTGGCTAAGGCGCGGGTCGAATTTGACTACAAACAGAGAGAAGAGCTTAACGTCATCATTAGATAGGAGACGCGTTCGGACGCATCATATAAGGGACGAGCGAGATGACGGTTGCTCAACAGGCATGCGGGCCAACGATAAGGACGACCGCTCACCGGGCGGCAACTGTGAGCTAAAAGTCAAGCAACCACGCAGTGACATTTTTGCACAGTCGGCAATGACTAAGTAAGAGACAACAAGGGGGGGGGGGGAGAAATCGTACATATTTTGACCCACGATGAGAGGATAGTGGGAGAAAGAGATGAACGAAGCACAAAACATGTTGGTGTACGAAATGAGTTATTTCTGAATCGCATTCACAGAATCGATTTATTTATCGCAGCTTCCACTCTCCTCGTATTTATACCATCCAAGAAGAGTTGCGAAATATATAGGTATATTCACACATTTCAGATGAAATATATTTCAAACATAAACTGTATTCGCTTCGCCTTAATGATGCAATATCCGTATACGAATATAAATCGATCTCGATGCCATGATACCTCTTTCAGTAGTTAGGTAACTAAATATCCTCAGTAAGTAGCTACAAACGTCTTTGCGTCGCGTGAATGTAACGCGATTACCTACCTAAGGAGAGAAAGTTAATTTCCGTTTGATTTTATCATCCTCCTTTAGCCGCCTCTGGGTAACTGAAACGTAGTATTTCTCCTCGTATTTCGTGTAAAGTCATTAATGTCTGTTTTTACTATTTATAAATATGCCTTTTTAGTACGGTTTTGAAGAACCGTTTCTTTTGTAATTAAAAATACATGTTTAATGCCACCTATCTGCGATTCGAATCATTTCTTTCATTCGTATTTCTACTTCTACTGACATTTTTAACCAACAGATAGAAGGATGGTGTACAATACGGGTTGTTCGCATCTCTGCGACAAACCCATCAAGGGGTAAATCGTATGTACATATATCTTTTCGATGGTTTGCTTACACACTTTTTATATTTCACGTACAGAGACCCCTTGAATAGTTTGAAGTTCAAGGTATTTTATTTTCAACTTTAAAATACATTTCGTACATATACCGAACGTCAAAGCAATAATTTGACATCATTGTGTTATATACATATTTATTTTCTACGGTTTCTATGAGTTCAGTCACTGGAAAGCATCGCTAAAAAAAACCAGTGACCACTTTTTTCTTGTCCTAATATTTTTATTTAATAATATTTACTTAGTATTCAAAGTATTAGTTATATACATCTATTCAGGTAGTATATAGTTGCCGACTGACAGAATATCGACGTTCATGATGTTCTAGCCATTGAACACATGAAACAGAAAAAGGAGAGCAACAGAAAAACAGGTCAGTAGTGAGTAGGGTAACTAATACTTTGACAAAAAATAAATAGATCGATTAACACTATGCATCACTATCAGGTAAGTAACCTTTGATTTTATAATATGCTTTCTAAACATTGAAAACAAAAAAATATTTTAACTTCTTGTACTTACAATGTACTGGTCACATACTAGTGTTATCGTATACATACAGTAGCTTCCCTTTAAACAAAATTGAAATCGAAGCGAGCGATGTCACAAGTCCTAAGAGTACTACAAATCGTAATACGATTACTAGATATTGTACCACAAGCATCCTACGCGCCGTCTGTGCTGCCGTTGAATACAATTCGTATATGGTAGCCATATTGCTGCTATTCCGCCGACGCAGATATTCCATCGTTCGAGAAATTTGAAAAGCCCCACCCGGGCGTAGCGCCAACTATAGGCGTTTGCAATAACGTATCCCTCTAATTACTCCCTTCGCACACTATCCCCGCAACTCCTTGCCACTCGAGAGTGCGCTTACTGTTCTAACTCGGTACATTGTGCTATTGTGAGCCGCACTAGGTTCTTGCGGGCGTATATTATATTTGAAATAATACATGAAGAAGCCACAGTGAGGATATTAATTTCTTTTAAAAGTTCTCCCAGTGTGTCTTTACAACCCTCGTCCGTAAACTGACCGTATAGCCTCTTCTGCAGCAAAAAGATAGATTCTACGTCAGCAGCCCTTGCCAATAGAGCAGTATATCATACGACATAACGCAATGGAATAAGCTGAAGTTTTCGTGCAATCGCGAATATCACGTTAATAAATGGCACGCCACTTCGCTACTTCTTCGCACCCATTTTCGCTACTTAGCATAATAAGTAGACTGAGATTAGCATCATGACAATTAATTACTGCTATTCCGTAACACAGTTCAACAGGAGAATTATTTTTCATCGATTATAGATGCTACCCTAACTAGCACACAGAAAAGATGCATGAAAATTTATAGTCATACTTCATTTCGTAAGCTTTCAAACAGCCTTGTTTACATATTTGTTTGTTCGTTTGTTTGCACAGCAGCAAGATTCGGAAAAAGGCAATTCGCCTGTTGTGCTTTTCCGAATAGCAGCAAATGAGTACTCTTAGTATAGCAGGTAGGGAGTTTATATTACTACAAAATAAATTGGGTAGTTTTCAGTGAAGCGGCTGTTGTCTGTCAACAAATAACATACGGGAAAATAAAACTGGGCTGGATTGTGTTTCTTCGTGAACTAATATCGGAAAATATCTAATGCAAACGAGGCAGAGCAGTGCGTTAGAGCGGAATGTAAATTGAACGATTGTATCTTGTCTCCCACAAAATTTACCTGCTGATACTAAAGTCATCTTAATTAGTTTGAAAACATTTCGTCCGGTCTTCTTTTACGCTGCTTTATTACTATTGTTAGTTTTATGCTGTAAAAGTGAAAACCTTACATTTCATATTCCGCTCTAACGTATTGGTTTGTCTCGCTCGCAAGATATAATTTAGATTTTAGTTCACGAAGAAACGCAATCGGACCTAATATTAGATATTAGAAATTTAATATTATGATCGTAATATTCCTAGTGAGTGATGCAAACTGTTTACTGCAAACAGCGGTTTGTAGTAAACAGCTGTGTTCCATATAGTTTATTAAATTCCAATCTAATACACTATATAATGAATAGTGTAACTCTTCGAAAGTTTTATCACATTTCATCGCCTTACAATTACAACTCGATAACTCGAATTTAGTAGTTCTGAGAAAAAAGCGTTTGAATGTTTTTTTTAAAGTTTCAACTCGTCCACCATTTTAGATTTGCGAAAACTAATAAATTGACCTAAATACTAACCTAAAACTAGATAAGTGGAAATATCGAGTCATTGCACTAAGATAGCAGACAGTGCTGCTAACTTTCAGCTATTTAAGTCTACATATCGATTTTTAGTAATATAGCTGGAGCTGATTTTCAATATATCAACCGCCGTTAACTGAATTAACGCCGGAATTTCAGTTATTTGGTTTTAAGGGTATATAAAGTTGATATTTTCATATCTTCTGGCATACTTATCTGAAAAATGCAAATTTTCGAGTTATCAAGTGTAAGCTAGACTTTTAATCCACTTACTTCACTACCATATGTTACTACCATATCAGCGATAGTGATAATAATGCCTTCAAGTGGGATAGGCTTCAATAATACCTTGCCTAATAATTTCCCTCTTTGTATTTACTTCCTCAATGAAACAAATCTTCTCCAATTAATAATCCATATTATATATTATACCGTAATGCATATATTACACAAATTCAAATTATAATTTCTTCTATTTTAATTTACTATTATTGTGAATTATATTTATAATATGAGCGCCTAATTCACCACAAAATATTTACAATTTGTTCTTTAACTTATTTTCGATCGATTAGTTGTCGATGACAACAATGGCTGCTTTCAGTCGATTGTTAAAAAAAATACTAATGCATGAGTTTAAATCTCCGCCGTGAAATTCGACAATTAGATTCTAATCACTTATTTATTTAAATATGTTCAATGTCAAATTCTATTGAAACATGAATCGTAATGTTTACATACAACACTAAAAATACATATAACCTAACATATCTGTCAAACTAGTCGATGACGTTCCAGTGATATGAATGAATTTAAATGACCGCAGTCGCTAATGCCCGATAAAAACTACGACCTGGTTACCATCCAGTCCACTGGCTGTCCATATGGTCTTCGTTCTATTATTTCTATTATTACTATTCCCTTCCCGTTTATCTGTGAAACCCCATCAATCAGTCGTAATTTTTTTTAGTACAATCTACAAATTTCCTTATCTCTAAATTTAACCTAACATTCTGTATTATTCGAATGTTTCCTTAATTAATTTCCAAATTATGAGCACATTTATATAATGGCTGATGTCAAATCCAATGAGTAGCTATGCTATCTCTCTCCATAATTTAATGAATCCTACGAGATGTCAATCTCTTTACAACATCCCCGACTCTTGAACCAACAAGCGATCTTATGTGCTATCGTTTTTAGTTAACGTGCAAAATCATATAAATCACGCATTTACGTTACAACTACTTAACATTTCTAACAATTTCCAAACAAACCACAAAAAACTCGACTATTTATAACCCCAAAAAAAAATATATAACAATGATAATATTGGGTGCTAGCTTCAGCCAAAATAACTAAATAGCGCCAGTTTCAGCAAAAATAAACTTACATACTTTAGTACATCTTTGCCATCGATGACTCTCGGCTACACTTGCCCGTATTTACAACTGCACTTGCACAATATGCAATTATAACTAATCGTCAAAATCTTCCTTGTGTTGTCGCTTTTCTAGAAATCTGCCACCATTCCGCGACGAATGTTTTCTAGAACCACCAGCCGCTTTACAATCGTACTGCTATTCCAAGCCGTCACTGCATTCTCGTCAAATGTTAATTTTATTTTAGAGCCTGCGATCACCGCTCCACCGAACTGCTATTATGAGACCATCACAGCATCCTCGTCAAATGTTTTTCTATTATTTTGCCGCTATGTGTATTTCACCGAACTACGTTCGCAATGTTATGAAGTCTAATCTGACATCTTCATTTAATTCATCCGCTCCGTTAATAAATTTTCGTATATTGCAATACGACAAAATCTCGTACGTTCAATTTTAGTTGGAAAAGTTGTTTTTTTATGTGCCAACACGCACAGCTCTCTCGATTTCACGTTGTTTTAGCACTGTTTTTTTAAAATATTTATTCGCTTTTTAGCACTTTTCGTAAAATCACCTCAATGGCGAGTGTGATGAAGCGTTCTTGTTATACGCGCTTGAACACTTATTACATGAATTTAACTTCTCTGGGCATTGAAATGCTTTCATAGCATTCCAATGCCCATGTTCACAACTATTTTTTTCACATTTGAGCACCAGATTTTTACATTTATGCCGAAAACTTTCGTAGGTTCAGTGCGTCTAAAGGAAAATTTTTGATGAGTACCGGAAGCTAGTCGTCCATCCCTTATATAACACCCCTATCGATGTGACCTTTTTTTACTGATTTAATCCATAACTATTAACTAATCAGTCATTAAACGATCTGATTTGTCTATTTTTTTGTTAAATAACGCTCTGCCACGTTGCCAACAAGCGAATTTCGTAAATGATAATTCGTGCTTCCAATTCTACATATATTTTTAAGTATTTATTTTACGTATTATGAGAAAATTTATGTTTCATATTCGGCGGGAAATGCCGTACTTTGACTTGATTTTGCCGCGTTTTTTTGCGTCGTTTCCGCTTTCGAAGCGTCATCTGTTCTCTAGATGTTTCTCGAACATTCTAGAAACTTTCTAGAAGCTTTTCCGTTTCCGTTTCCGTTTTCGAAAGCGAAATAATACAAACTATTTTATTTCAATTTTATTTATTGATAGTATTTTTATCTAGTAATTCCTCTATTTTAAATTAAGTATTTCTAAATTTCCTCATTTTAACAATTAAATTTTATTTTGAGTGGCAATTATTTGGTGATAAATTCTTTTGACTTCATTGATTCTGCTTTCATGCATCGATATCGATTATGTTTTCCAACTTCTATAAATAATAAATTAAATGTTCTTCAAATGACGTTATCAATATTTCTATTAAATTCTCCCATAATTCCTACTATTTAATGTACCCCTCTTATATTTTTTTGAAAAACCGATCGGTCAACCTTTTTATGACCATAACCATGCTTCTATTGTCTATTTGTCAATATATTGATTTTTACGTCGATTTTTCGTAAAAATCTCAAAATATGCTAATTTCTTGCCAAATACTTCGGATTATCTATATTTAAGCCCCTAATGATGTCCTTAACTCTCAAAAACTACTCAAAACCCTTTGTTTATACGACGATGGCACTGCGCTCTATAGTTTAGCGATTGCCATTTTTTCATCTGTCAGTTTTAGTTCCTAATTAAATCGCTAGATGTCACTATGATCTTTGTAAGTACAATTTATTTAAAAAAAAATCGATTCATCTATTTTGCGTTTTGTTTAGCGCTGCTAAGCGCTCATGTGATGATTTTCAAATCATTACACAAGTTATAATTATAAGGTGTCGATTTGTAAGCGGAAAATTGATGAGAAAAAGAACGCACTTTGGTATAATAAGCAATATCTACAAAAGGAGTAAATTAAGCCGTCGTTTTCCATAAGTGCTAGCGAGCGAGACGTTAAGTTACAATAGTACAAATTGGATAAAGGCAGCTCGTAACTTACTTTTCTGTAAAAAGGGCCTCGTCGTCGAATTGGGTAAATCGAATGCGAGACGAAGATGTAATAAAGGATGCGAGGAGAGGCGCGGCAGGGCGCGGCGCAAGGCGTGTCCGTAACATCGACCGCAAGCGTTCGGTAATTATATTTTCCCATATTTGCGGTAAACATCGTACGAAAAAAATAAAAGGGAATTGGCCGCAAACGAACAGACGTTTATCTACTCGCTTAAGTCGTCGTTTTTCCCTGAATGAACGTGCGGCGGCCACTATCAATCTATCAGGTAAACGGTGTTGACTTTGGTTTAAAAATCGGCTGTGTCACCCCAATACTTTCCCAGCAAGTTGCCTAGGGCTAATTTCATGTGAATATTAATTTCATAAATACAATCGAACTCAGCCGGCGAACGAACATGGTTGGGTTTCGTTATACAACGGCCTCGAGCGGCGTAGTTCGCTACTCGGCTGGTCTTGGACGGCTGAACCTAAACCTAAAAAACCGCCTTCGAACCCTCTCATCTAGGGGTTGTGCACGTCATATTGCGGAAACTAAACGGGAGATAATGGGCCTAGTGCAGTTGAGACATTATGACCTTCGCGTAAAGGTCGGCCAAACTCACAGGTCAACACCTATCCGGCAACCTCCAAGCAGAGGTGCGAGCCCGGGTAGAACTTTGTGCCTGCGGGATAGTTCTCCTGGGAGTCGTAGTTTGGGCGCTCCTGGACGTTTTGCGCATCGTGCGGCTTTAGCCAATCAACTCTGCACTCCGATAGATAGCCGAGGGAGTCTGGAAACTGTTTGTTTCCGCTAGAACGGGGACCTTGTGGCAGCCGCTCTTAAACGACCATTCGACCACCCGACACCGGGTGAACAGCCGAGCAAAAGATGCTGTGGTCCGCGGTAGATTTGGCAGGCACCGAATCGCCGCTAAGTAAGGGAGAGGGCGGCTAAAGCCACCTAGAACTTGTAGCCAGTCGAGAGGCCAGAGAAATGTGGCCATAACAAGTAGCAAGGGCGCTTAATCTGCCCGCTGGGTTACCTACTCGGTGCTGGGCGGTAAGGATTGTCTCCCGCGGACTAGTTGGCGGAACTAGATAGTGAATTGTCATTGTCTAAGTCTTCTACGCTCATCCCACGACTGAAAGAACGATCACATATCGTTATAACAGCCTGGGGTGACGTGTTCGCCCGTTGTAGTCGACACCGCCCATCTGCGGAGACCAAACGTGAGACGCATTCAAGGATGCTGCGGACATAGTTGCTGTACAAGGTAGGAGCTAATGGGATCTGTTGCAGTATGGCCACTAAGACCCAGTTATATAGGGTCGGTCAAACGCATAGGTCAACACACATCCGGCGGCCTCTACGCAGAAGTGCGAGCCAGGGTAATGACATTGGCCTGCTATTCTCCCCTGGCATTTTGGCCAGTTTCCCCTGGGAGTTAACCTTTGGTCGCTTCTGGACAATTTACGCACCAATGGATTGCGAATTCCGACTAACAGCCGGGGGAGTCCGGAAACAGTAATGTTCCCTATAAAGCGGGGGTAATTGTTAACCTTACGGCAACTGCTCTTGAAACGACCATTCGGCCACCCGATCCCGGTTGAACAGTCGGGCAAAGGATGCCGTGGTCCGAGATAGATTAGGTAGACACCGTATCACTGCTGCTTAAGGGAGAGGACCGCGAATGCGACCTCGATCCTGTAACCAGTCAATAGGGAGGTATCCTGAAGGTTAATTCCAGCCAGCGATATCCTTCCAAACTGGTAGTCAGGGGGCGAGGCTGCCCACTGGGAACGTTTCCCGGTGTCTCGCCGTAAGGCGTTGGCTACTGATAAGCGAGTGGCGTAACTAGACAGCGAACTGTTTTCGTCCTAAGTCCACTACGCTCACCTCACGGAAGACAGAACGATCCAATATCGTTAAAACTTCCTGAGGTGACCGGTTCCCCCTTTTTAGTTGACAGCTCTAGATGTTGTACAACCAGAGCTATCGACTACGGGGTTGGAGGTGGCGAAAATATTCTTCCTCCGATATCTTTTCTTCTTCCGTGAGTTTCTTTCCCGCCTTATCTAAAGTGTTTTAACTGATACCCAAGTGCTTAGGACGCTAAAGGAGTTTTAGGGGTGGTATTTGGAGGGGGGTTCAGGGGGGTTAGGGGAGGGGGTTAGGACGGAAGTAGGTTGAAGGGGCGGTTTGGGGTAGTTAGGGGATTGGGTGTTAAAAGGGGGTTTGAAGGGGGAATGGTGGGAGGAGGCGAGAAAGGGATGGCGGGAGAGGGGTAGTTGGGGGGAATAGAGGGGATTTGCAGGGTGGTAAGGGTGGGGGTTAGGGAAAGGGGAAGGAAGCAAGGGGCGGTCTAGGATGGTGAGGTGTTAGTGAGGTGTTAGTTAGGACTTGTCTGCTTGCCGGGGGTCTTGGGGTGATACAACCTATTTCTTTATTTCGCGAACGAAAATTTTACTTGAATACAGAGCGAACGACTTGACCTAACATAAGCGAGTTACTAGCAAGCAATTTTTAAAAAGTTTAGGAATTACTAACAATTATGTACTAGCAACCTACTAGCAAGGGGTCTCCTTAGTCGAGTTATAGAACTAACCGGCTTTAGCGTTAAATTCTACTGTAAACTAACTTATTACCTAGTCTGCTCGGTTCGTACTCCGCGACTGAAGTTGTTCGTGTACGTCATGTATTTACGTCGTGTTCGTGTACGTTGTTCGTGTACGTCGTGTATGTACGTCATGAGATTGCTATACTACGGGTCGATATTGATAAGCTAGATACTGGTCAAGAGCATATAACCTTTTCCTAAGGGTCTTGCACTTCAAGCAATCCCAGTAATATCTGCATTATATCCAAGTAAATTTGACCAGTGTGTGTGAATACATACACTCTCTTCGTTTAGGAAAAGAGTTGCATTTAATATTTCACGTTTGCGACATACTAAACGGAAGAGTGGATATTCTGATCATACTAGCCTACATTGGTTTCTTGTTGCTCGATAGTTATATTCTCGCAAGTTCGCGTGTACTGTTAGTGAAGCCATTTTCTAGCGCCAATACAATTAGACGGTTCGTATTAGTATCAAATAAGTTTCGGCAATGAATATTTCCTGTTGTCAACCGACGTAGACACATTGTCCTTTCAATACAATAAGTTGCCCAGAGGAAATTTTGTCCAATATGAAATATTATTGTACGCATATAAAGATAAAAATTATTTCATGAAAACGTATATCGTGAAATACAAATTTTTCTCAACGAAATATTAATTTCTGCTTAGGTCACATTTTAGGTTACATCAAGATATATAAGACGGCACTTGCGTAACCCTTTCCGTTGCGATGTTACGTTGATTCCTTAAGCTTTTCGTCGTGCTTTAGAGACACTTATCCGCATTTTATCCGCCCTCCCTGCTCGATAACGTAAGCAGAAAAAAACGCAAGTTGAATACAATGGCTCATTTTTAGAATATACCTAAACGCTACTGCGCCACTAAGCACTAGTTAAGTCATCCTAATTACAAACAGTCAATAGATGCGAAAAAATACCTTTTCCAGACCACCACGGCCAAAACCCATATAATATCAAAGGACACAACTATGAAAGAATATCAAAATTCACTGACTTGCGAATAATATTTAATAGTAAACTTAATTTCAATCTTGATATTGCGTAGACGACTTTCAAATGTTATTAGTCGCTGGGTTTCAATTGGGGCTAACAAATCTTTAAAGGGCTACCGCGTTGCCCTACTCCTGTCTAAATCGCTTAATGGCACATAATAACAATTCTTCCAATAGGAATAGAGTATTGAAAATGAACCTCGACATATTTCTTGGATCAATTTTTTAATATTGGCGTTTATTTTATTTTCCGTAATCAGTTTTTTTCTTGAAATGTTTATTTTGTGTGAATTGTAATATTTTCTTGTGCAAGTCTTTTAAATTAGTTATCAAAAAAAAGTTTTGAATTACATGTAGCCTATAAAGTGGATTGTATAATAATACATATAAAGTGAAATGAAAATATGTAAAACGTTATGTCGTCATATCAAATAAAAAACTTCAAATATTCGTGTTATTTATAATATTATTTAAAACAACATCATATCTCACTGCCTACAGTAACTAAACCTAGGCTTAATTCGGCCCCTTAGAGGCACAGAAGCGTATCTTGTTTTTTAATATATTTGAGCAACGTTCTAAAGCGACGTATCTCTGTACGAAGATACGAGGTACGTCCCTTTGGCACAGGATAAGTTTGTTATAAAGTAATTTGATATAAAAGCGATAATATACTTAAACACTTTCATTGCGATGACGTAGTTACGTAAAACTCTTCTAGTCATGGAAATTAGGAGTAAAATCTCTTAAAAGGAGCTATAACTTTTTCCATGAAACCGTTCAGTCCAATTGGAAAGAAACCCACTATGTTACCAAGGGAAATTGAATTTTCCAGACACGTCCATACTCTCTCTCCCTCTCTCCTTTTCTATTTAAATAGGTGTTTCGTTTTAATTTTTTTACAGTTTACTATCGAACAGGCAGCGGACAGCTCTCGTCGATGCGGTACGGCGTTTTTTATCTGCGGTACAGTCGGACGCTTTCGATATATTCTTATTGAATTATTTTGTTTCATCGTTTATGTTTTTATCTCTTTGTGTTTGCGTTTTATTTAGTTTGTGTATATATATAATGCGTCTCATGCTTCATCGTCGCACTTTCAAAGGCCATCGTTGTTCGATTACATATGAACGTAGGTGTTTTTTGATATTAAATAAGCTGTAAAATATATTGTTGAAATTTTGTTGTGTTTGCTGTTTTTTCTGCTGATGTATAGTGCATTTCACAAAAAAGATATTATGTGAAGCAGAGGTTACACCTATTTTTTTATTATGGCTTAATAAATGATGATAAGTAGATTTTAATATAGTTTAAACAGAACCTTCTACGCATGAATACTGCAGAAGCGGTCAGTATTGATGCAATTATGTGAATATAGAGGGTATAAAAGATGACTACTTTAATGGCGTTCGTGTAAAGGACTGCTTAACGATGAGCTTCTTCGTAAGGGACATTTTGGTAGCGACAGCGGCAGCAAAGTAAAGATTTCTATTAAAACTGACACGCCAACATGCCACTGACCTTTATTATTAATCTTTAAGAACTGCTAGATATGTGTATATTTTGGAGTATGTATCAATCTGTGATCTAATACTACTTTTCATTCATGCATATTTCTATACATCTCTAAGGGAAATTAAGCTTTTATTATAGTTGTTTGTGAGCGCGGATCAGGAGAAACGTGCGACGCACGTAACAGTAAATAGTTGCTGCTGTCAATACTTCCACTAAGTCGTAGTCACGTAATATAAAATGAATAGTTACTTTAAATTTGATTTACTATTTTTTGCGGGGATTGGCTACTATAATTCCTAGGAGGATATTTCTTAAAACGGTAAACGTTCGCAATTCCTGCCAAGTGGCACGTTTTCGGTTATATTCTAATCTTTATAATTTGAGGTTCACAGAATATATATTTTTAAATATTCACCAAATTACTAAACAATAAAACAATATATAACAGACCGGGGCGCATCCTTTTATCATATTTCAAAAATAATTGAATATATTCATGAAGACTTAAAAATTTCTAGATGGATAAATGAATGGTGATCGTTCACCGGTGACAAAGGCAATCCCATTAAACCTAACATAGCACAGTCGAAAGTTGTGCACATCCATATAGATTTTACCAAAACATTTTAAAATGTTATAATATTATACATTTTTTTTTACTTATGTTGCTAACGTTATCCCATAAAACTCTTGTAAATACCATATGAGCTTAGGTATACTCTTCTTGATCCAGAAAGATGACTTAAGTCCATTCGTTTATAAAAATGAGCATATCATGCGATTATATTTTACCCTAATGGCTGGCTGGATAACGAGCGTAGCACCGTTTCATAATATTTTTAGATTATGAAACACATTCGAAATTTTCCAGTTTCGAACTATCATCCTATATTTAAGACAAGGTATTCGCCGATTTACCGTCGATGAGTTTTATTCATTGCTTTTCCCCTAAATTCAACTCTAATTGAGAGATTTTATTTTACAAAAGGATGACCTTGATTTTTGAGATGGATGAATGAAAAGTGGTCGTTTCCCGGTGACAAAGGGACTCACATTAAACTTACATAGCAATCAACAGTTGTGAACATCCATATATTCATGTCGTTTAAACGTAGGCATTTCCAATACAAAGTTTGTGTTGTGTGTTTCATTTATTGGCGTGTATCGCTACAACTGTATATTTTGTAGGTTTTCTTGGATGAATAAATACTATGACTGTGATGCAATCGATTGATATTTTTACTAAAAATGTCTGTTTGCTTATACTGTATCTCCCGCCGCGTGTATGTACATACAACTAAATAATTGGAAGTATCACGGCGAATTGGATTTAGTAAACGAGTTTGAGTAATCACTTTAGCAGTTGGAACTTTATTAAGTCGAGTGGCGGGGATGTGCAGCGCGCCAGGAGAGGAGTGGAAACCTGCCTCCGGGGCGAAAACGAGACGTTAATGTGATTACAGGGCAAAAACCCGACGCCTCAGCCCGGGCGTGATTAGTCAACTCAAATTAATTCGAAAACAACCCCTTGAACTATCACCGAACCTGGCGGATGGGTGTTAAGCGTCTGCCCTGCTGCTATGCCTAAGGCTTAACAAGTAGACGAGGCAACGAGGGATCTAACTAAAAATAATAACAAATTCGACAAATTCTATTTGATAGAACCACAAATATTGCAAATGGCGATGCCCTCAGATCTATTAGACCTGGTTTTCAGGCCACCCTTCTTCGGCAACGGATTAAAAAATATAGAATAAATGATAAGAACTTATCATCTATAACCATCTTTAATAGGTGGACAGCACCTACTATACAAAGATGTGCAAAACCGTCATTTGAAGAGTTATAGAACCTTGGATCCTCTGAATGGAATTTTCCCGACTTAAGTAGTGTCTTGATGTGCCTTAAGTATACCCGCATTTTTTGCACTACGGTTGGTTACATCGGTCCTTACGATTGGTTACTATGACCTTACGATTGGTTACATTGGTTAATGGTTACGGGTGTATGCGAATTTATTTGTTTTCAAAAATGTGTTAGTTTCCTAGGCACAGAAAGCGGTCGTGTTTCGAGTGCTCAAGCAGTTTGATATCTTTCTATTTTTTTCTACCACTTATCTTTGTTTTGACACCAAGCTTGTTCTGTGTTTTTGTGCAAATTGCAAAAAAATAAATGATTTGTTGCAAATTGTGTATAATATTTTAAAAGAGTGGCTTATGTAGGTCTCGTTATTTTTGGGTTTAATGAATGGAAATGTGGATTGGATAAATATCAGCCTGATCCCTACAATAAAGATAGCGCCAGTCATAACATACTTCTATAAATCAGCAGCTCTGAGGCCTCTCAGGGCAACCGTTTGAGACGTAGGAATTGCGAAAGATACACATTAAAGAAAATGCTAATACAATCTAGAAACTGCCCTCTAAGGTAAGAATATGCAAGCTTCTCGAAGAAAAGATGACCTCTAAAATGATGGTCCTCATGGATGAATTACTACGGTCACATCCTTGGCAGATAGTCAACTCATAGGCATATTAGCGGCTGCGTGGAAATACTTAACAGGTAAACAGATATTAGGAAGATCGATATATGTATATATGGAAAAAATATCTTGAATATGACAAGAAATATTTTAATGAAATTAAAGATGAACATCAAGAATTGGCACAAGACAAAAACATAATGTTGAAAGCAGTGAAGGAAGTATACAAAATGAAGGAAATGGATACAGAAACGAGCGAAAAGCAATAGACAGCAACAAACAAAATACAATATAGAAATTCCGAAATAAGCTAATGGACGAAAGAAGCAATAAAGATAGACACATAGACAACAATTATTATATACTGCTTTCACAATCACAAATTCTTAACCTCCTCCTTCCTATATCGGCTATCAGTTGATAGTACAATGGCAATCTTCCTTACAGGCATGTGCTTATCTACATTATAAATACGACCTATTGTGTATTCGGTTTACCGCCTCAGGAGCATCCCTGACTGGGGTGGCATGATTCGTTCGTTTGTTCTTTCTTACCAACATAGAAACCTTGTCGAGGAATAGTCAAACGTGACGTAGGGGAGGAGTCGTGAAGCTAAACCTTGCAAATGTGTTCCGCAAACTTTGTAGCCACAGCTCGGTCTTCTTGAACAGAAACAGTCGTACATGAAATCGCCATAGTCCAGTGTCTAGAGTATTTGCGTACTGACAACAAGAATGTTGACTGACGCTGAGGTATTCGCGAATTCTGTACAGGGCCTTGCGGCGAGTGAAGCCCTATCCTAATCTCTTGGCTAAATGATCTAAGTACCTCGAAGAATACATCAGAAACCAGGATAAAGACTAATATATGTAGAAGAATTGATGAGTTAAGCCTTAGTCGTGTTTTAATTTGAAAAGCTCAATAGAGAAAAACAGGTAGAGCAGATGTGTATAAACTTAGATTGTTTAACTCTTGGAATTTTTATTTTTTATATTTTTATTTATTTCGGAAACGAACAGAATCATATTAGATATAAAAAAGTAACCTATACTAAATAAACTATTTAATATGCAGTGTGGGTTAGAAGATAAAAATATAGCCAATATACATTTAAATAATTAATTTAATTTGTTTCTACTCTTTATTGTGACATTTCACAATGGTCGGGTTTATTACAATCTCTAACAACCAACCCTACTATGAAGTGTTTATACGTATGTGTGCGTCGTAACATGTGTGTAAGTGTGTATTTTATTATTGCGTTCTATCGACAGAATTTAAATGCAATTCCGTTAATTTTATCCTAACGAAAAATGATGACAACCGGGAATCGAACCCGGGATCTTACAATGTAGGTCAGGTGACCTAACCACTTGTATTTATTCATATCTCTAAATTGAAAAAGTTGTCGCCTTTTAAAAATAAAGTTGTTATTTGTGTAATAATTATCTAATATAAACTGTAAAACATTTTAAGGGAAGATTATTTTTTTTGCATTAAAACCGAGCTGTTTACACTAATAACGTTAGGTATAGACCAGCAACGCTTTTGATTCCATCAGGGAAGGAATTGGAAAATAATTCAAATAGCATTCCATGCAAATTTACTTTGCGCTGCCAGGCTTATATCCCCAGGCCCAGGGGCGATTTTCAGCGACTGTATAAACAAAGTTTACCTCTGGAAATATTTACCTCCAATGCTTTTGTAATCTGAGTAAGAGTCTAAGAAAACGATGTTAAGGGCGCTATTTAAATAGCAAGGACAAAATTACACGATTATTTCTTAGCAATTTTGTTGATATTCGCCGATGTTATGTTATGATGACATGATGTCCCCTTTAAAAAACTAAATTCGCCTAACGAAATTTTTCATTTTTGGCTGTCTACTATACAATAGAATAAATTTGGAATTAAAAGTAAAGTTAGATACCATACGAGGAAAAAAATTTATTACAGAATAGTTGATTGAGCTAGGAAGGAACGAAACGGAGAAATTGATTAATTTTAATGCTTATTGTTAAAACGAGATGAATTTTTGGATGAGCGCCACTTTCGACGGAACTATGTAGGTTTAATGGGATTCCTTTATCGCTAGCGAACGATCGCCCTTCACCACATCTCAAAGAAAAAGCATATCATTTTGCAAAATAAAATAATATGTCATCATTAAAGACAAATTAAAGCAAAAACAATGAAAAAATCACAATTATTGAATTGTCTCTTAAATACAGGATGACGGACGGAAAATTTGTTTTAAAATTCGAATGTATCCACTCTTTGAAGGGACGATCAAGGTTGTCAGCTAGCCATTAAATGAAAAATAAAAAACACCTCGTTTAATATAATCCGCATATTTTACCTACTGGCCAAGACACCACATGATTACCTACTGGCCAGGTTATCCATGATCCATAACCATGATTACCTACTGGCAAGAAACCGCATATTTTACGTACTGGCCAAGAAACCACATAAGTTTGGCGAAACTCTAAATCAGTCAATATTTAAAATAACTTTTGAAAGCTCTAAAAATAGACGACCATCAGAGCTTTCTAACCCTTAGGGTGTAATTATTATCCTTCTAACCACTCCCATCTATTATTTCCAGCCTTCGCTGGAATGTAGCAACCGCAATCAGTTAAACTGCACACCCATTTGACAGAATCAAAAAGGTCTCGCCTTAATGAAACAGCGCTCGCTACGTATCAAATGGAAATCCCCTCCCCTTTTACGGTGACCATTATTCAAGCTGGTGCCGGCTCCGCTGGTGTTTGTCACCCCGCCGCTGCATGCAGACAGCTTTTGTCTCAACTTCGGGTCGGCATTCATAGTCGCCCTTGTTTGAACGGGGGCGCTGCCACACTTGGAGGAAATCGGGGAAGGAATTAGTGACCTTACGATGTCTTGGCTTTTAAACGATATTTAAAGTTACGTATCAGTGAAGTGATATAACAAATACAGTAACAAGTAAATATATAAAAAATATATAAAAAACACGACTGCCGTTACAGAAAGCAAACTATTGTATTTATAATTATATTTATTACGGTTTTTTATTAAATATTTGTGGGTTATGTATTTATCTATATAGATACATGTATATTTTCGGAATTTACTTAGTCAGACTTCTATTTGACACTAAACACGATATATTTATGTTAATGTATTGACATTTGCACACTTGGACATTTGAACAACTACTTACTTGATAATATGATAGTTAAGTTACCATAATAATATGACACTCGGAATGACATAAAGATTTTAACAATACCACAGTCTTCAAAAATCGGTTTGAGTATTTAGAAGTTATGGTGGAATAAAGAAACTGAAAACATATATAGATGAACCCTGAACACATTAAACACCTTTTTTGTTGGGCAGTCGTGTAAAAAAAAACAATAAAAACGAGGAGCCATAATAATTCTATAACGATATTGCCGTACAAAATCCTGGAAAAACATAAGTTTCCGAGAAAGTCTCGACTCTTGCCTAACGATACCGTTCAGAATTAACATAAATAATTAGGTTATACAAAAGTTATACTCAAGATCTACTAAACTGGCTAAACCTAATTATTTTCGAACTCAAACCACAAAAAATAAAGACGACAAGGTATGACTCTGGAAAACTTCAATATTTTATAAAACCCAACCAAAAATCCTGTCACAAAATTCTCAAACCATTTAATTGTCCCAAAAAAAACAAATGTATATACTTAAATTGGGGGGAATACCTACGTTTGCTGGAGCGAATTAGGCAGATCAAAACATTAGCCGAATCAACCCACCAAACAAACTATCATATCTTAATAGGCAATCATTGGTCTACGTCTTTATCTCAACTTTGGAAAGCTCTAAGCTCATAAACAGTATAAAATCGAGCTCTCTTGGAAGCAATGGGATGCCAATAGAAATGATTACGTTAACTTTATCTTTTGCCATTGGCTATGTTATATCTCTCAAATTATACATGTTAGCTTAATTTCATATTACTTTCCCCAGCGTGAAAAACCTCCCTTATTACTCCTATTTCTTAAACATATAATATCTCAACCCTAAGCGACAAGTAGTTATCTGTCTGAGAACGCCAAATTTCATGAAACTCAATCTTGCTTCCATAAATTCCACAACTTACCGACAGCACTCTCCGTATTAAGCCATCACATTTAAACAGCTATATAAAACTGTCAAACTGTAACAAACCGTCCCTTATTGCTTTGGTAGACTACAGCAAAGCATTTGACCCGATCAACTTGAACCTGCTGCTCGTAAAAGTTTCCTCCTTTGGTTTCTAACCCCTCGTTTTCACGGTTAGCTACCTTCTATATTGCTTGCAAATAGTTAAATTGATGACTGAGTGACGCTCTCTAGTGCCAATCCCCTTTGTCAAATGCTTTTCTCAACGCATTTGCTCCTTGATAATTGCACCTATGGTCTACTTTTTATATATCTTTGGTATTGGTGATAACTTTTATCGTTCTGTATACCACTGTATGCAAATGCTACTCAAGTAGTCCTCTCTTTCTATTCCGAAAGCGGTAACTCACTAATTTTCAAGATGAATGAAGACCTCTCTAACTTAGAAGAGTGGTCAAAGAGACATAGCCTTGAACTCAATCTTTCTATATCTGCATATATATAGTAATTGGTTCCTCACACAACCTGCTATAACTCAGCTAGTCGTCCCGATACTGCTATACCGCAAATAGCTATTCTACGAACATTTGTAACCCGTAATCTTTGACTGCACATTAATAAATAGCTCCTAATCGAATCTTACGTAAAGTGATGCTTTTCCGAGTTCAGTGACGCTTTTTTTTATTAAATCTCTCTATAGAATTAGATATTACCTGCAAACGAATGTTAGGATTCTCATTATTAACACTCTCATTCTGCTGCGAATATGTACCGAGCTTGCGAAAATCGGACAAAAATAAGATTCAGAGAATTCAAAACCTGTGTTAGGTTTTGTTACCATATTCCACCTAGAACTCACGCTTCACAATCCTTCTATAAATCGGCAATCCTAAACATGGCGCTCTATAGACAGGTCTACTTTGCTAAACTTACTAG
This sequence comes from Micropterix aruncella, assembly GCA_944548615.1. Lineage (NCBI taxonomy): Eukaryota > Metazoa > Arthropoda > Insecta > Lepidoptera > Micropterigidae > Micropterix > Micropterix aruncella. The sequence continues at coordinate 13,977,455 of OX155950.1, forward strand.
GAAAATGGTTAAAAGCAAAATCCCTAGTTACATTTTTCCCTTATACAATTGTCACGCCACAAAGATCAATTGGCACTATATATAAGGAAACATAGAACAGCTACTTATACAGTTTTTAAAATTTACCTGGGCAGTTGCAGATTCATTGAATACACTAGGAAGGGATATAAGATCAAAGTCCCTTGCAGGCTTAAGCTCGTAGATAAGAAAGAACACCTGAATAAAACAATCCCCAGCATAAAATATGTATATATCCTATGTTAATCAATCCCACCGTACACGAACCGAGGCGTACAGAAAATCAGTTTTTATTCCTGAGTGCGTCCCTAATCAAATTCAAATTCAAAATTCTTTATTAATCTATAATATTACATATATTTTTAAATTCAAAGCCATCCTAACTAGGCCTCGCCTGTACTAAGGTAACTGGCTGTATTGTCTTTGTATATTATTATGTTAAATTTAAGAAGATAGATATGTCTCCAAAATAATAAAGCGTAATAATATTAAATTTAGGTATATACATATAAATATACACGTACATACATAAATAAATATATACTTTATAGGTAAATATAAAATAATACTATTTATATATACATTTATCTCACAAATCGTGCTCTATTTTAATATATATGTTATTAATGTCTCCGTTTCTTGTCGACCCACAGTCAAAAGTGACTTAGTTAGGTTTATCTTTACGCCGTGACTAGTCCTAGATTTCAGTCCTGCAGGAAAAACACTATTCATTTTGTTAAACAGTCGAGGAGCAATGTAAGAAAAGTGTTTTTGTGCGAAACTTGTTCTCTTTTTTTGGATTAAGTGCTTTCTGGTTGTTGTTACTCGTGTTCCTTTATGGTGTGTTGAATATAGATGATAATTCTCATGATTATAGTAGTAGAGTAGGACTACCTTAGCGTTTATTTGACGAACGTCAAGGACTTTAGATTCATTGTACAAGCTCTCAGAAGTATACCGGAAGGGTTTTTTGTGTATTACTCTTAATAGCGACTTTTGGGCTTATTATTAAATCAATATTATATAGGTTTGAATCTGCCATATTTATTTATTATTATAGATACATTTATATCTATATATATATATGTTCACGCCAGTGAGGTTTGTGTGAGAATTAGCGTAATTTTCCGCCTCCTAATCACTTGTCTAATCCAATCCCTTTTATAAATTCTTCCGCTCCAATCAATATTGTCGGTACACGTTTAAACATGTCGCGACCCGCGCCGATCTGAGCCGCCCAGCGCTACGGATCGCCCCGTCGGAACGACGGGTAGGACAGTACATTTGTTGACTTGGCGAGGCGCGTCGTCGAATGTATTCGCTCCGCAACAACAGACGAGATTATCGTTTTTTCTCGTCGCAAAGCGCCGCATCGCATCACACAAACCTTTGTGTTGATTAGCCCGCATCGCAATCCGTGTGAAACCTCAGTGAGTGACAGATAAACGAGAAGCAGTGCAGTCCAGCAGCACATACGGAACAAACAAAACCGTAAGTACCGACATCCTGTCTTTCCACTTTAAATATCCGCTCCTGGGTACTAAGGTACACCAGGTGGTCCTTCAAGCTAGCAAACTCACACGGATCTCACGCAAAATCATAACCCGCCTAGAGTGCTCTTCTGATTACCAAGACCAGACCTCTAGGTACCCGCATCATAAGTTGGTCACTTCGGCCGGATTTGAATCATTCAAAGTAAATTTTAATAAACCATGTTTGGGGTCACTTTGGCCCGGATGTGAATCATTCAAATTAAATGTAAATATATCGTATTTTAGGTCTCTTTGGCCTTTTTTTCGCATAGTTTTTTCGCATATATTTTTTTCGCATTTCAATAATCTATTCGCATATTTTCGCCAGTTCACCCTGTTGTGTGTTAATTAATTACTTATATTACGAAAAATAATCAACAAAAGAAAAATAATATAACAATAATTAAATTTATTTCATTCAATTATAATCAAAATGCCTACGAAAATAGAAAATCAGTTGAAATTATTAGAGTCTAAACGTCAATCCTACTTCTCGCGTTTGCAAAGAGTATACGATAAATCTAAAAATATTACAGATGATATTTCGCGAGAATCGTTTTTAGCGGATGTAACGACGTTGCCAGAACTACATCATAAATTCGACACATTGATAGAAAATATAAATTCTTTAAAATTGGATTTAAATCCAGAGTTTGAGCCAAATTTTGAACCATGCATTGCGTTCGAAGAGCTATACGGTATCATTCAACGTAAAAAAGAAACAATAAATAAAAAAACCACACACATGCAAAATTCCAATATTTCAAAATTACCACGCTTGGAGCTGCCGTCATTTAACGGTAACTTTCAGAACTGGCCTGTATTCTATGAGGTTTTCCGTACGTCTATCCACGAAAATTCGGAATTGTCAGACTCTCAGAAAATTCAGTACTTAGTAGGAAAATTAACTGACAAAGCGCAAACAGTCTTTGCCGGCATTACGCCCGCAGCAGAGAATTACTCCATAATTTGGAATACATTGGTTACTAAATACCAAGATGTACGTGGTACTGGAACAGCATATTGCGATATGCTTCTGGATTTAAAGCCTATAACCCAATCAACTTCAAATAATCTTGAGTCATTTATTGATCAATTTTCAAGTTGTATTTCCGCATTAAAACAACTCAAAATACCGGATTTAACCGAGTTTCTGTTAATTCATATTGGCATGAAAAAACTCGACCGGGAAACCGCACAGGAATTCGAAATGTCTATAAGAAAGACAGATATTCCTAAATATGACGAGTTTGTCACATTCATACGTGAAAAAGCAAAAATTCTGCAGCGAACTACTATCAACAGGGTGTCAAATTTGCGCCCTATAGGCAATCAAAATAAACCGAACAATAGTGGGTACAAACGTTCAGGTCAGTCATCCCATGCATTTGTTGGTATTGAACAAAATCCAAACATATGCTCATTCTGTCAAAAACATGACCACAACGTCCTTTATAAGTGCGCCGATTTCTTAAAAGAAACGCCCGAAAATCGTTTTAATTTTGTGAAAAAACATAAATGTTGTGTTAATTGCCTGAGTGCAAAACATGCTACGCACGCATGTAAATCCGATAGTAGGTGTCGTCGGTGTAACCTTAAACACCACACACTGCTGCATTTCCAAAATACACCATCCGCGAAAAATTATGAAACTTCAGCTTCACCAACGGACGTTGCACTGTGCACATTGTCTTCTGTTGGGCCAAGGTGCCATACCTCCAACATAAATCAAGTTATTCTTTTGGGCACTGCTCGTCTTAACACCATAACCGCAAAGAACCAGATATATTCTGTCAGGGCTTTAATCGACAGTGCTAGCCAAAATAACTTTATAACCCATGCATGCTGTAAACGGTTAGGTCTAAATCCTCTACCGAATCGCAATCATGCATTTGTGAAAGGGATAGGGGGGAAGACACATCCGGTAAACGGGATTACATGTGTTACTTTAAGTTCCCGTCATAATAATGACGTAAAATTCACCATTCAACCGCTGATCGTTGACCGAATTACGGACGAGCTGCCTAGTGCGGTAATTGATGTTTCGTCATTAAGTTACTTGCAGAATTTGCCGCTGGCTGATGACAACTTTGGCACGCCTGAACCCATTGATATGATACTCGGAGTTCAGATCTTTACGGAGATCCTATTGAAGGGAAAGATACTCGGCTCAGTAGGTCAACCACACGCACTTGAAACAAAACTGGGATATATTGTCATGGGGACTGCCCCAATATCCAATTCCAGCTGTTCATTAAACAATTACGCTTTCTGTTCATTTAATAATATGTCCATGGAGAATCTCATGGCAAAGTTCTGGGAGCTAGAAGAAATCCCTACATTAAAATTTCTATCACAGTCAGATCGGAAATGTGAAGAAATATACTCAAACACAACAACACGTGACACATCAGGGAGATATACCGTGTCTTTACCATTTAAGGACGATGTTGATACACTCGGGGACTCTATACAAACCGCAACCCGACGATTCTTATCCCTCGAAAGAAAATTAGCCTCGTCGCCATCGTTGCGTCAGACATACGACGGAGCAATTCGGGAATACTTAGATAAGAGTTACCTCTCCGAGGTCCTGGAAGGCCTAGGAAACTGCGGCTATTATATCCCGCATCACGCAATTATTCGCGAAGATAAAACCACTACAAAATTGCGGATAGTAATGGACGCTAGCGCCAAAACTTCCAGCACAGTATCGCTAAATGATATTTTATATGCAGGAGAAAATCTCCAACTCAATTTGTTCAACATTCTCCTGAATGTCCGCTTATTTCCTATCGCAATTAATGCAGATGTTCGACAGATGTACTTGCAGATTGGTATTCTGCCAGAACATAGAAAATTTCAACGCATCTTGTATAGATTTAATCCAAATGAACCTCTTACTACCTACGAGTTTACCCGCGTATGTTTCGGCTTAAAATGCAGCCCCTTTCTGGCACTTCGCACTGTACGGCGCCTAGCCTCAGACGAATGCAGCCGCTTTCCTCTAGCGTCGGAAGTAGTGACACGAGACATATACATGGACGATGTAGTCACAAGTGTCATGACACCATCAGACGCAATCGAGTTGTCAACTCAGCTGATTAAATTATTCAAGGCCGGGGGATTTGACCTTGTAAAATTTTCCAGCAATTCGCATGAACTTCTACAGAGAATCCCCGAGGAACACTGCCTTTCTCAAGCAGTGGATTTTAAGGAAGAAAATTCTATAAACATTCTGGGTCTTCGTTGGCTACCTGCGTCTGATGTATTTACTTTCGTCGTTAATCCTGAAATAACTAAATGCACAAAGCGCAACATTTTATCTTGCGTAGCCAAGCTTTGGGACGTCATGGGGTTTGTTGCACCAGTTATATTATACGCAAAGCTGCTAATCAAAACTTTATGGCTTCTAAAATTGGACTGGGACGATATGCCTCCTCAAAACATCATTTCTGCATGGTCTCAATTCCAAGCAGAATTGCCAGAGTTAGAACCCCTGGAAAAACCTCGACACTTAGGAGTTATATCAAACGTCACCCTAACTTTAATTGGATTTGGAGATGCAAGTGAAAAGGCCTATGGAGGCGTGGTTTATTTACATGTTTCCTACGCAGATCACAGGCCAAACAAGCTCACTATAGTCTGTGCAAAGTCTAAAATCGCTCCACTAAAGGTTGTATCTCTTGCACGCCTGGAGTTATGCGCAGCTCTCTTACTTTCAAAATTGTTAAAGGTAGTTGTCGATACGTACACTCCGCGTTATCGACTTGAAAATATATTCGCTTTCTCTGACTCTACCGTCGCTCTAAGTTGGATTCATTCATCCCCGCATCGGTGGCACACCTTCGTGTCAAACCGAGTCGCAAAAATTCATGATAACCTCCCCGCATCCACATTTTACCATATATCAGGTAATGAAAACCCTAGCGATTGTTTGAGCAGGGGCTTATTACCTTCTCAACTAATTGATCACCCACTCTGGCTACATGGGCCTCCATGGCTCCAGTCAGATTCAAGTGTTTGGCCTATCCAACCATTTACTCACGACAAGCAGGTAGCAGTTCCTGAGGAAAAAACAGTGGTGTTAAGTACAATATCAGCTGAAGAACCATTAATGTACACATTAGCCAAACGGGTTTCTTCGTGGTCTAGACTACTCCATATAGTTGTCTATGTACTTCGCTTTACAAAGAAGTTACCAAGATCGGCCAAAATGACAGTTTCTGATTTAGATGCTGCAGAGTCTCGCATTTTAATGGCAGTTCAAACGGTACATTTTTCGGAAGATATTAAAACCATACAAAGAAACCAACCAGCGTCAAGCGCTCTACGCAAGCTCAACCCTCACTTAAAGGATGGTCTACTTCGAGTAGGCGGTAGACTGGCGAACGCTGAACTGAGTGAGGAAAGTAAGCATCCAGTTTTACTTCCTAAGCGCGATCATGTAGTCAATCTAATTATAGATTACTACCACAGTCGGTACATGCACACTGGTCCCCATTTATTGATGTCGTTACTGCGGCAACAATTTTGGATTCTGTCTGCACGAAACATTGTAAGGAAACGCATTCAAATGTGCAACACATGTTTCAAAACGAACCCTAAAGTGGTATTTCCGATAATGGCCGATCTGCCAGCATGTCGCGTACGTCAAGCAAAACCATTTTGCCACACGGGAGTTGATTATGCCGGTCCTTTCACAATAGTACTCAATCGTTATCGCGGGTGTCGCACACAAAAGGCATATTTATGCCTCTTCGTATGTCTGGTAACCCGCGCTCTTCATCTCGAACTTGTCTCTGATTTAAGCACAGAAACATTTCTAAATGCATTCAAACGCTTCTTATCCCGGCGAGGTCCATGTAGTACCATGTACTCAGACTGTGGGACTAACTTCATCGGAGCAAAGTCCCACCTAGACTCTTTGTATTCATTTCTCGCTTCGGACGAATATAATGGTGTTATAAATAAACACCTCACGTCTTCCAAGATTGAATGGAAATTGAATCCACCACGTGCCCCACATTTTGGTGGTATATGGGAGGCAAATGTCCGTTCTGTAAAAACTCATCTCCACCGAGTAATTGGTACGCAAATTTTAACATATGAAGAGTTATACACCGTCCTCGCTCAAATAGAAGCCCTCTTAAATTCACGTCCACTTTCATTATTAAGTGGTGATCCATCAGAGCCACTCGCACTAACGCCCGCCCATTTCCTAACCTTAACACCACTAACATCGCTACCAGCTGCCTCTGTATCAGAACAACCACTTTCTACGATCAAACGCAAATTTATGCTGGACCATATGTTGCAAAATTATTGGTCTCGTTGGAGTCTGGAATATCTACATACCTTGCAAGTACGGCAGAAGTGGAATACCCCGTCTCATCCCATTGTCAAAGGGATGGTCGTTCTTGTGAGGGAAGATAACTCTCCGCCTCTTCATTGGCCTTTAGGAGTAATAGAAGAAATTTATCCTGGCACAGATGCCGTAACTCGAGTGGTTCTTGTCCGGACCAAGTCTGGGGTTTACAAGCGACCGGTGGTAAAGATCTGCCCTTTACCAACTCAATAAACTTTCAATTAGAATTACCGCATCCCGCACAAATCAATAAAACCGCAAACGTTTAATTACTTATAATTTTACCAACCGCATTTTTTAGTGTTAAGTTATATTCTTTAGCCATTTAGATCAGCTGACATAATAACCGCTTTATAATAAATTCATCACATCGCTTCATTGAGAACACACACAGGGTCGATTGGTGCATTCAAGTTAATAGATTGGGTATTAATTCTCACATGACATAAAGGTTTATACCTTTCATTTGAAAGGGGTCCTTTCAAGGCCGGGGGAATGTTCACGCCAGTGAGGTTTGTGTGAGAATTAGCGTAATTTTCCGCCTCCTAATCACTTGTCTAATCCAATCCCTTTTATAAATTCTTCCGCTCCAATCAATATTGTCGGTACACGTTTAAACATGTCGCGACCCGCGCCGATCTGAGCCGCCCAGCGCTACGGATCGCCCCGTCGGAACGAAGGGTAGGACAGTACATTTGTTGACTTGGCGAGGCGCGTCGTCGAATGTATTCGCTCCGCAACAACAGACGAGATTATCGTTTTTTCTCGTCGCAAACCGCCGCATCGCATCACACAAACCTTTGTGTTGATTAGCCCGCATCGCAATCCGTGTGAAACCTCAGTGAGTGACAGATAAACGAGAAGCAGTGCAGTCCAGCAGCACATACGGAACAAACAAAACCGTAAGTACCGACATCCTGTCTTTCCACTTTAAATATCCGCTCCTGGGTACTAAGGTACACCAGGTGGTCCTTCAAGCTAGCAAACTCACACGGATCTCACGCAAAATCATAACCCGCCTAGAGTGCTCTTCTGATTACCAAGACCAGACCTCTAGGTACCCGCATCAATATATACATTTATATACATGACTATATATACATTTATTATTATAGATACATTTATATCTACTTTGTATTATTTATTGATGTAAACGATAAAAATTAGAAAATAATGTGAATTATATTTTTTTAAATATTTTGAAATTTTAAACGTCGTGGAAGCGAATTTCGGAATTTCCTTTGAATACCCGATGGAATTCGTCCGCTCGCCCACTAGCTAAGTTATATTGTGAATAGTCACCGGTAGGCGTAGCTCGATATCGAGAATTGATGAGAGCGTTCCGGTGAGGGTGCGGGTGGGCGGGCGGCAAAAGTCTCGCAGTAATAAGCAAAAGGAAGATTAGCCGGCGTATTATTATTTATTAATGTGTTAATTAATCAATGTATTAACTCGTTACGAACCCATAGATATTATTGTAAACTACCCCCCTAAAGTTGGATAATTTCGATGAATCTAGATTAGCATAATAAAATCCGATTTGAAAAATACAATCATCTTGCTCCCACTCTTAAAATCCTTAATTGCCTGCTTTTTATTTAATTTAATAATAATTTAAACCTGCTTCTAAATAACCTATTTTATATTTTATTTGCAATATTTATATCTTTCCTGTCTGTGTTACAATAAAAATATGTAAAATTAATGAAATCGTCGATTTATATGCGAATATTTCTTCTGGTTTTACATGTTATTTACATCTAACTTTCTGCGTCCATGTGATGTGTATGCATATAATCAAATAATGCATTCACGTCGCATGGACGCAGAACACCTAAAGTAAACGACATATAAAACTATAAAAAATATTTTGATGTAAAGCGATGATTAAACTAAATTTATGTATTTTTTATTGCAACGCAAGCAGAGATGGAATAAATATTAAAAAGATAATATTAAATACGTTATTTAAATGCGGCTTTCAAGTCACTACGATGAATACTTTTACGATTGAAATAGGCAAATAGGAGATTTTAAAGGTAATTTTTTAAATGGTTATTTTTAATAGGTTTAAATATTAAATTTTAAACTTAATTTATTTCCGAAATTTTGTTTACAAAGATATTTATTTAAATAATCATTTTATTGGTGTTCTCCTTAGAATAGGCTCTCTCTAGTTACGAACGACACAAATTATGTTTAATCTAAATACTAACATTTTTTTTTGTGATATAATAAAATAAAAAAATATATATATTTATTCTAAAAAAATATGCCAACACTTAATGTTAAACGCGTGTAGCGTATTCATAAATATGAATGCATAACCTGAAGTTGCGTTATATTAACAATACAAAATGGTTATTGTTGAAGTAAAAACAGCATTAAAATAGCTTGGTAATTTTTAGTTCATTCGCAAATTTAGTATAGACATATTATAATTGCCATTTTATCGTCATCACGATCCTTGATCCAACATTAAACAAAGCCACTAGGAATTGCCGAAAACTGAAATCTAGTTGAGTTATCCGTGGTAAAACAGCTGTACGCACATTGCCACGCAACTTGCGTGGCAAGGTGCGTGGCAAGGCGAGGCGACACCACGCATCTTGTTTGCAGATGACATTGCCCTAATTACCAGTAGAGACAGATCATGGCAGGAAGTGTTTAAAAACTATTAAATGGATCTCAAAAGGGCGAAAGAATGGCGTGACTGCAACCTTTTATCATTAAATGTAGAGAAAACTAAGTATATGACATTTTCAAAACCAGTAATGTAAAGCCTCAAAAATCTGGATTATCCTTCATAGTGCACACATGTAAGGACCCCTCATAGTGCACTACTCTAGACAAGGTAAGCATGATGAAGTACTTAGGCTTCACTTTGCACAATAGACTGACCTGGTCTTATTATATCTACAACACAGCGGTAAAAAATCGGAAACTCATGCAACCATTTAAGCTTTTACGAAACGTAAAGTCGTATTCGTTACTAAAACTTGTTTATTACGCGCTTGAATATTCCTCTGAATTATATAGGATTTTTGATTAGAGCGTTGCTTCACTATCACAAATATAAACAATTCCACCAGCAAATTTAAAAAAAATAACATGATCGATAGGAAATAGAAACCATAAAGTTCACAAACTTAATAGAACCCTTACACAGAGATATTTGTTAAATTGGCACCATAACTATTTAATAAAACTAAAATACCCGGTATTAATACACGAGGCGAGACTATCCCAAAAAAGATTAACCTACTGGTTGGCCTACTCAGGAAAGAAAAGAGACCGAGGGATTTATTTTTTTTTTCCAAAATAACGTACCATTATTAACATTGTATCTATTATTTTCATTATTATTAACCTAACATATTATGATTATTGACACGCTTTTTGATTACTATAGTATTTTTATCACTTGTACCTTTAAGGATAATTAGATTTTTTATTTATTATTGATTTTTTATTTACTATTATGTTTGATTTTTGTTTGTCTTTTGTTTATTTTATTTCCATAAATATTTCTATTAAATTTATTAGTTATAAATCAAATTGTATTAGTTTACCTATCTGTTTTATTCTAGGGTTTGCGAATATTTTAAATTAATTTCACGACATTATTTAATCTATTATTTTATTTATCATTCAGTATTAATTAAATTAATTAATACAGTCAGTATTTAAAAAACGTATCTGAACCTAGTTAGGTTAGGTTTGATTAATTTGTATCTGCTACCATGATTTTTGAGAAAATAAAGAAATTGAATTTAAATTGTAAAAGTAGGTACTGCCCGTTATATCCCCTATATGCGTTGTCAAGCGTTACGCTTTCATTTTAATATGGGAAGGCCCGTCTTCGGTTTACTTTGACAATGTCGCCCGTCAGAGGGCCGGCGATTCGGGCGTCTTGCCACTTCGTCGAGTTTGTTTCCGCGCAAAAGTATCCGGGGGCGAAAGTTTTTATTCCGTCTTTGTGGAAGTCAATTCAAAGTTTCTTAGGGAATCAGCTTAATTTATTGTTTGGTCCTTTAAACTTCGCTAAGATCGCACGAAATATGTGAGATCGCGTTCGAGGTCCTCGATCTCCGCTACTTCGTTTTTATAAGCCACTTAAAATTTATTTTGCTGAGAAAGCTTTCATAGGATCATACCAGAAGTTAGGTGATTTATAACAGACTCTTTCGAAGTTGAAGTGACCATTTTCATCACGAAATAGTCGTATTTAAATCATACTTTCATCACCCATGTCGGTTACCTGTATGGTATTCATTCGCTCTTCGGTCTCGTATGCTCTTCATATGATTTTCATTACTTTATTCGGTCACATAATAATATAAGACTTTTTTATTCCAAACATGACTTCAGAAGGCAAACAAAGTACACATCCTAAAGCAGAAACTCAGAAAATACATATAGGTAAAAACTAGAGGAGACTAAGGGCACAGTATACCGAGAGAGCAGTAGACCCACTCACGAGTGACAGGGTATTGCGGGGATAGCGTGCGACGGAAGTGAGTAGTGTGGTACGTCTCGATGAACGCCTTTGGTTAGCATTAGGTGCGTGCATGCGATTTCTCAAACGTTTGAACATCTGCGTTGCGGAGTAGCAGACATGTGGCGGCCATATGCGAGCCCTTAAACTCGTGACGTAGCTCGCTTTGTTTTTAATTTTGTTCTATAAGACGTTACTCTCTGGTATATTGTGCTAAGGGCGAAGTATTTTCGTACGGCGTTTACTATAATACTAATACTAATATTCAGACAATATCCGTAGATAAAAGCTTTGATCTTCTAGAATTCGACAGACTGCATATTTTGTCTATAGAGAATCGTATTCATTAAAAATACGCGAGGTGTACCGTAATATTGTAGATATTAAAGATTGAACTAGAAGTTTCATAAGTCCTAATAGAAATCTCGCTCTATCTAGCGCTGGTCCCATCGTCACAGGCATTCCTCGAGGTAATATACTTGCACCCATGCTGTACTCTTTATATTCCTTTGATTTTGTTGATAACTCTGATTACTCTGATCTCTAATCCATCGCTCTGAATATCACATGTTTCAGATGATACCCAAGATGCAGATGCAGATAACACCCATGTGTTCCTTTCTTTTCACCCTATGATGCTAACTCGGAAATTATCAATATGAATAAAGACCTACCTACTTTTTCAGATTGATCACGGTGACATGAGCTTAAATATTTCCGTATAAAAATTGTATCTTGTAATAAGGATCACACCCTGTATAACCTGGTAAAATTGAATTTCTTTAGTCATTACTTTGATGAAGTAGCAATCCCTCGAGTAGACGTCGCCCGTACTCTTAGACTACACATTGATGAGCATCTTCCTTCGAATTTCACGTAAAGTTCAAGACTCGGTATATACTTTATTGTCTGAAAGCTCTGTATAGAATCAGAGATTATCTCCATACAGACATTAGTATTGTGCAAACAAACACTTTATTTTACCCACTTTTGATTACGGTGACTGCGTGTATATAAGACTTCGCGAATTGGATAAAAAAATACTTACATTTTAACTAAGATGTATGTATGGATGTGTACAGCTTTCGACTGTGCTATGTGGGTTTAAAGGGAGTCCCTTTACCACCGATGTACGATCATCTACACCCATCCTTTTGCAATACATTTCAGGAAATTTTAAAGAAATGAAATGGTACGTAATTACTTTGATAAAATGTACGATCTAGTTGGTAGATCGTCTGATCGTACATTTTTATTTTTATTTATTTATTTAAGAATTAATTACTATAAAACATTGATTTGCTTACATAAATAACAGAAACCGAATGGAAAAACCTTAACCTTTTGCTTATTTGATTCTGTCACCCAACTGGGACTAGCCCATTCTAGGGTGGACAGGAAAACTTACAACTGCTAAATTAATTGAACAAATAATATTTCAATTCTACATATGGCAACGCTGGCACAAGCTGGTTGGCTCACTCGCCCTCTGATAGGTGACTGTCATCTAAACTTTAATTTATAAGAAAAATAAAATTAAATTTTATATTTGATAATTGCTAGTTAAGGACTGTCTCACATTAACGGCGGTGAACGGTTTCGTGCAGCTTGGGCCACAAGATCCATTTTGTTATCGGATCGGCTTAACTCACGATTCAGCTCCTATTCGCTTCACTCGTGCATCAGAACGCAAGATTGCCAGTGTATGAATGTCGACAGGGTATCCTCCATTAAGTACTTGGGCGTGATGTTAGACAACAGACTGCGCTGGGAGGATCATTTAACGAAGGTTGCGGCAAGACTGAGAAAACTTGTGTATTACTTTAGGAGTTTGCGGAACATCTTAGATTTCAATACGCTAAGAAGTGTCTACTTTGCTGTCTGCGAGTCGGTTATTCGATATGGCATTATAACTTGGGGCTGTGCGGCAAAAACGCTTCTGGCCACCCTTTACAAAGCGCAGAAGGCTATACTGAGGGTGATCAATAAAAAACCCCAAACATATTCTTCCGATGACCTTTTCCGAGAGTATAGAGTGTTGAGTGTGAGAAAAATGTTTGTGCTGGTAACTCTCACTAAATTCCAGAGTGAGTTAGGAGAACAGAAAAAAAGCCATCAATCTCGTGTAACAAGAAGATCGACACAAACAAAGTTTGCAATACCACTCAGGAGATCCGCTTTTGGCCAATCCAGTTTCTCTTATCTTGCCCCCAAATTTTATAATTGCCTACCACCTAACATTAAAATATCATATAAATTTAAAAATAGTTTGAGTGCCTACCTCTTAAATTGTACATATGCAGATATTGAAAACAATATTAAATAATTGAATCTCTAAAATTTTTATAATAAAAACATAATAGTATATGTAGTAATATAAATTGATGATTTCTAAACGTAATTTTATTTTAATTTTTGTGAATTTATTTTGTATATTATTAATACATATTATTTAATACATATATAAATATATATTAATTTTTATCATGTTTTAAAATAAAATAATATTGACAATTTTCATGACATTTTCTTACGAATTTTTATTAGGTAATTAAGATATTTCTGTTACATTAAGTATGATTTTGATTATTTATATAAATATAATATTATAGATTTCTTAGGATAACTAAAATAAATTGTCTACCTTGGAACAGGCGGCAGCCTAGTTAGGTTAAGACTTTTGTATATTGAATGTACCCATAATTTTAACTCAATAAATAATTTGAAATTTGAAATTCAGAAGCCTCCTCGAGTGGAAGGCTACCCCGGGTAAGACTCCCGTGCCTCAGGCCTCAGAGCTGGTGGACTGGTTTCTCCCGGCGGGATTGCATTCCGGCGCCACTGGAGAGTTTGCGCACCGGTCGGCGAAGTCAATCGGATGTGCATTCTGACTAATTTCTGAAGGGGTCTGGAGACTATGGAAATATACTGTTTCCTAAGCAGCGGGGGTGGATGTTGACCTGTTGTCATGCCACTCTTGAAATGACCTTGCGCCACTCGACCCCGTGTGGCACTACGGACAAAGAACACCCAGGTCCGCGATAAATTCAAACTGAATTACCGCTGTAATACAACAGGTAGAGGTTGTGCAAACGACTTCGGGCCCGAAACCAGTCGGGAGGACGGAGGTATCCTGAAGGTTAATTCCAGACGGAGATATCCTGCCAAAACTGGTAAATAGGGGGTGAGGCTGCCAGCTGTTACCTTTCCCGGTGCCTCGCCGTAAGGCGTTGGACTCTAATGGGTTGCTGGTGAACTAGACAGTAGATTGTCTTGTCGCCAAGTCTTCTACGCTCATCCCTCGGCTGAAAGAACGATCTATATTGTCATACCAGCCTGGGGTGACGGGTTCTCCCGTTGTAGTCGACACCGCCATCCTGTCTCACCTTAACAATTCACCATGCATACAAAAGCATTTCAGCACCGTACATACGAATCGTTTGACGTTTCAAACCGGGCGCGCATGCATCAAAGCGTTCTAAAATAGCAACCCTTATGAAAGCAATGGAATATTGAACATAACAAAAAATATAATGAAAAATAAATAAATAATACACAATAATACGCGGAGAACTCGTTTCAGACTGTACTGAGTCATTTTCTGCTGTTTCTTTATGACTTAAGGTTTCTAAAACACAGGTGCAAAAGTACGAACAGACGGACAGACGGACAAACTTGTCACATTACTTAAAAAAAACTTCAAACAACCATTATAAAAGCTTCCACTGCGATATTTTAATCGGTGTATCGCCACGTCACATACTTGTCACAGCAAACTTCTACTTAATGTTTTTCTAGAAATAGAACAATGAAATCAAACCGATTGCAGTCACTATACTAGCGAATAGATTGTTGAAACTCGGTGGAAGAAAGCATCCGTTATTTCTTTTTACGGAGGATTCCTATGGAGTGGTACTTGAGTGATAAGTGGGACTTTTCTAAAGAGAAGTCGAATTTATAATTGAGAAAATGTCGAATTCATAAATGCAGCACATTTTATCGAGATGCTCCCATAAATAGGATATTTCGAGGACAACATAATATAGGAGATGTTATATTCAGGGATTATAATTAGGCATATACACCGAATCCATGTATAGGATATAATATATATTTTCATCAGATAATTTCATAATACTCTTCATATTAGCAGATATTACATTATGTAATATGGTTTTATGCTTTTCCGTCTCAGATTTATTACGCTTTTAGGTTAATGGGCTTTTATTCTGTGTAAGCCGATTAAGAGATTATGAACGTCCTTATAGAATGTTACTACGGTTCCAGAGCTACTAAATTTCGTAATTAATTTCGATGGTGGTATATATGATCAGTTATGTACCTAATATTTTTTCATAGAGTGACTAAGAATCATACATATGTTTTTTCATCTTTAGGTACCTTTTCCTCTTTGGAGGTTAGCTATAATAATAGCTATCTGAACTGTAGATTCTGCTACCTGGAACAAGGACTCATCTCCTCCCATCCCATTAGGTTCTTCAGCCAAGGTATTCGTCTTCCTGGGCCCCTCCATTGTTATATTTTGCCGGCCTAGTATTTACTACCTCTTATAAAGTGGCTGAAATTTCCGTCGTTTAATCGTTGTAAGCAATTTAAATTTATTTTCCATCATTTAAAGTACCAATTAGTTACGAACTATAACAGGACATCAAATTTTAAGCATACTTCGATATACCCAGTATTTGAATGTCATAATTATTTTAGATCAATTTCGTTAGGATCCATGATTCCATTACTTGAAGCAGAACTGGAAAAGCTTTTGTAAAATATCTTATTAATCTCATTCAGGAAGGTTAAAGTCCTTGCTGGTAAGTATTTTTTTTGATTTTGGCGAATGCGTTGATCACGTAGGCCACTAAAGAATTACGCTGGGAATAGCTTCGATTGGGAATATTTGGGAGCTAATGGGTCATTATGGCCTAACTGCACTGGAGTTAGGCCATAATGACCCATTTGTTAGGGTGGGCCTAACTCACAGGTCAGCACCCATCCGGTAGCCACCATGCAGAAGTACGAGCCCGGGTAGGACTCCTACGGGCGCTCTTGGACGGTTTGCGTACGGTGCAGCGTCAGCCAATTGACTGTGCATTCCGACTAATAACCGGGGGAGTCTGAAAACGGTTTTTTTTCCTATAAACCGGGGGTGGCTGTTAACCTTACGGCAACCGCTCTTGAAACTATCAATTGGCTTCCCGATACCAGGTGAACAGCCGGGCAAAGGACGCCGTGGTCCGCGATAGATTCGGTAGACACCGAATCTCCGCTATGTAAGGGAGAGGACTGCGTAAGCGACCTCTAACCCGTAGCCAATCGGGAGGCCGGAGAAATCTAGCCGAAACTGGAAGTATGGGCGCGAGGTCGGACCGCTGTCTCGCGGTAATGCGTTGGCGGGCGAGTTGCGTAACTAGACAGTGGACTGTTTCGTCCCCAAATCTTAAAGTTCACCTTTCGGTAGACAGAACGATCATTTACGTTAGGTGATGGGTTCGCCCGTTGTAGTCGAAATTGACGTACGTCGAAATGTAGTCGAAATGCCCGTATTGACGAATAAACGACAGCTTCGTGCGACATAATCGAGGATCTCTACAACATCGAAATCGCAAAAAATAATAACTCATATTTTTGATTGTATATTATTAAGAAACTTCGTACGCTGATCTTTTCGCCCTGTATTTACTTATATTCAAATGCTAAAAAAACTATTGCAATAA
Organism: Micropterix aruncella; assembly: GCA_944548615.1. NCBI lineage: Eukaryota > Metazoa > Arthropoda > Insecta > Lepidoptera > Micropterigidae > Micropterix > Micropterix aruncella. The sequence continues at coordinate 13,994,603 of OX155950.1, forward strand.
TTTAATCCGTTTGTATTCTGCCTAGACAGTAATGAGCACTTATTAGGGGGGCATGCGACTTTAGAATTCCGCCCACAAAACGAGTGGCTGGCGGGCACCGCCCGGCCGGAGTCACCCGACGCCTCGCGGGTCGACCATTATCGGCGAATTATTGCCTCCATTATTATCTTTGTTGGACTTTGTCTGCCGTAGTCACGATACGCCGCGCCATTGTGCAAGCTTTCACCCTTCGTGGGAAATTTCCCGCCCGATCCTTATCAATCAAATTTACACGTGTATTTTATTTAACACGTCAAATTATACGGCGATATATTACAGCTGGACACGTGATTTAGGGTCGTTGGCTGTTGACTTTCCGCTGGGTTATATGGCTCATTTTTTGGCGAAGTTTAATTGATTTTATTTTCTCTTAGCGCATTTTTTGTGTCACGCAATACAATATAATGCAATACAATACAATCAACTACTCCAGTAAATAGGCAACCTACACTTGGATGCGTCACAAAATTAAATGCTTACAATTTAATTATTAAAGACATAGATAACTATCATGATAGTTTTAATGGCTGTAATATTATATTCAATATTATCTACTTACAAATAATCAAAATATACTAATGTCATTAAATAGTAAAAGAGAACATTATATTTTAATAGAAATGCAAATTTTATGTAGAATAACCCACGTAAAATAATTTTATTGTCAATCCAGCAATATGCCTTCGTATTTTTTAAATAAATAGATGTATAATAAATTATATGAGGATTAGAATGTCAGGTATCATAATACCGTTATGTTAAAAAATTTACAAATTTTACTAATTATCAACATGGAAAATAAACTCGGAATATTCAATCTCCCTTATACCATAAATTGGGTTTCTTAAAGACTTAAGCACTTAAAGACATTAGCACTAAAACGCACTAAGCACTAAAACGCACTTAAGCCCTTAATCTTATGAGCGATATATACATACCCATACTATTTAATAGTTTCTTTATTTGTTTAATAACATTGCGCACACAATAGAGTACAACATAGCGGGCCTATTGTCAAGTGGCAATTACTTACGACCATACTGTCAGGGCTGTAGTGACTAAATGTTTATGTAGGAATCGTGTATCAACTCGGAGGTCAAGCGGTCACCTATCACGGAAGAAACGCAACTATAAAACGCAACTAAACAAGAAATTCGCAAGCCCTCAGCTTAACCGGTCGAGCGCCAATAATGGCTATAGGCATTATGCGTCGTTTAAAATGACTAAGAGGATTAATTATTGGGTAGCAAGAAGGCATTAATGAAAATACAATAATGTTAGTATTTTTTTTACCAAATCGACCAGAAAGTTGCGGCTCAGTTTTTTTGCACGTGAAGGCTTTCTTCCGATCGATTAAGCAGACACTGCGACAAAAAATATTAATATATTAAAATAGCGCTAACTGCCGAGACAACTGTGTATTGCGTAATGTTTACAAATGAAAAATATATAGTATTTAATCTTGTAATATCTATTTATTATATGTCATGAAATATGTAAAAACCTAAATGTTAAATTACAATTATGATAAAACAATTGGGTAATAAATTGTAGGGTTATGGGATATTTATTGAGTAAAATAAAATAAAACCGTCGATTAACGCTGCCATCTAGACGTAAAGCGCAAAAGTGCGCCTTTAAGTAATTGTAATAATATCCTCGAACAAATACATTGAATTACAAATGGCAAAAATAACAGGTGGCAGTAAAATCAATTAGGAACTCACTTGTCGAGGACGTAAACGAATTTCTTAGGCTAAACTGATTTTGAAAAATCTAAGCCTGTACGGTGTAACGCCATTCTTTTTCAGGGCGCTAAAGCAGGGGACGCTTTCTAATTGCATGATAGTATTTGGTTCGCGGATGAGTTTGCTTGTAATTGCTAGTTATTGCAAAGTTGCTCATAATTGAAGATAGTTAAGTTATAATGGATAGATAAGTCAAATTAAATAGTTAGGTTAAACAATAAGTAATTAGTTAAGTGGTAGCTAAGTTATTTGGGATAACATTGTCTAACGGCGATTTTGTATTACTTAAATGTAGGATCAAAGTTAGTATTAGAAGCTTTCTGAAAGCTTCTAAGGTTGGTCTACCTGGAGGCTTATGCGAATGTCATAAATGAATGTGTGAAAAGAAAAATATTTTATAAACCGTATAGTTGGAGATATTTCATTAAAACTGTAAGTATATCTGGAAACTCTAGTTGTCGAGCGTGTGCCCGTTTCAGCTCGGAACCACGACAACAGGCAAATTAATATATATCAAGTCCATGTGTCCAAGTCCAAGTGTCCAAGTGTCCAACTGTCCATAAGTATAAGTGACCAACTTCAAGTACAAATAGTTCTGGTCTAGGTAATATTTTAGGAGCTATAAAGGCAAGGATGCATTCGTGTCCTAATACTGGATGCGGTTAACGATACTGAACGTAATCTAAAAACAAACAGATATAGAACTCGAACTGAAAGTCACATAGAGGAGGTTAGATGCGGCACATCGCGACTGGAGACTAAACTTCAAAAAATATGTTTCTTAACAACAGCTTCAACAAAATATGTCTCTCAATCTAAAGGCAAAGGAATTTTAATTTCAATCTATTACATATTTTTTTATATACAAAAAAGGACCTTTTGTTGTCGAGGCGAATTTTAAGATTAATAACTAAGCTTTGATACAATATTAGCTAATTAAATTATAATAATTTAATAAATAACTCGTATGTATTTATTTTCCTAACAAAATATTAAATCAAATTTTATACTATTATTCTATTTGTAATCTATAATCTACTTCTTTGCAATCTATCTACAAACATTCAGTCAATTTGTTAATCTTATACAATTTAATTGATACTTGATAAAATATATATTTGTATGCATATACTATACAAATCAACAAAATAATAAAGTTGCTATAATACCTTCTTTGTCATGTTAAGTTATGCCAAGTTACTAAAAACAAAGCTCATTCGCAAATAGTATAAATAAAATAAGAAAGCATTTTTTTAATTTGTTTCCCTGATTCCAATTGGGTATTTGTGCAATTATCTATTTGAAGCCCTCGTTAATATAATGACAGCGTGCGAAGTAAACGTAGTTTAAAACATAGGCGAACCGCGGTGACTCCAAAATTGAATTGATGGATGTTCTTAACAAATTCCAAATTTTTGAAAGAAAATGGCCGCTTCCCTTGAAACTTTATCAATCGACGGGATAAACAGTTTTCATTGAATTGCAACTATTTTCATCGAAATTTGTCCAAAGTCAAATACGAAGATGTCGGTTGACGCTATGTGCATGGTTTTTAACTCATAACAATACGATTGTCCTTTTTTATTGCGATCTTCTCGTTTCCTTCCAAAATGATGTTGAATTGGAGAACTATTTCTTAAGAGTTTTTTCGAACAAATCGATGATTTCTCACCGAATCCGATTAAATTCGACTCTGCAACGAAAAAACAATACGATGAAATAGATAGTTTCCGACAATGAATGAATAACTTTACACGATTTTTGGCTGAATCTCGCAAATCCGACGCAATGCCTATGGACAAAACGCTCTCTGTTTTCATTCGATATCCATTTTTAATCAATTTTTTGATACGTCCACAGATGTTCAATACGGCGACAATGTTGTTTACGAAAAACGGTCCTCGCGAGTAAACACTAAAAATAATATTTACAGATATACATTAATGAATCCTTAATGTCTATAGAATTATTTAGGCAATTGCCACTATTTTTCTAATTTCAACCGTTGTTGGTTTTCTTCCAGAACTACCAAAAAATGTGAAGAAATATATATTTTAAAATTATTTCCCTTATACGCTTTCATATTTCCCTATAACGATTTAGCCATATATATATATATATATATATATATATATATATATATATATATATATATATATATATATATATATATATATATATATATATATATATATATATATATATATATATATATATATATATATATATATATATATATATATATATATATATATATATATATATATATATATATATATATATATATATATGTAACATAGAGCGCTATAAGTGTCACTTTATATAAAAAATATAGAGTAAAAGCCCACTTCTTAAACATAACCGTAAGCAACTTAATGGACCCTTGCTGAGTAGGCCACGAAGACCCATTCTGTTCAGGGTTGGTCACACTCCAGGGGGGTCAACACCCATCCGGCAGTCTTCACGCATGAAGTTCGAGCCCGGGCAGGACTTTTGCCTTAGGACTAGTTTACCCTTGGAATCTTCTGGCGCTCATGGGCGGTCTGGGCACCGTGCGGCGTAAGCCAATCGATTGTGCACTCTGACTAACAGTCGGGGGAGTCTGGAAGCATTACTGTTTCCTATAGAGCGGGGGGGGGTTGAAACGACCATCGGCTACCCGATCCTGAACAGCCGCGTAACGGATGCCGTGGTCCGCGATAGATTCGGTATACACCGTTTCACCGCTTCGTAAGGAGAGGAACGCGCAAGCGACCTCGAACTCGTAGCCAATCGAGAGACCGGAGTAATCTGGTCGCAATTGGAAGTAAGGGCGTGAGTGTAAGCCCGCTGGGTAACACACCCGGTTATCTCGCGGTTAAGGCGTTGGCCTCTTACGGGCATGTGGCGGAGCATGACTGTGGACTTTTTGTCCAAGTCTTCTGCGCTCACTTCACGGGAGATAGAACGACTAATCGTTAAAACTTCCTTAGGTGACGGTGTAGTTGACAAATCTTTACACATTAGATCTCGATGATGTATTGTGTAAAAATGAGTTGGTCAAATTTTACCAGGCCTTATATAAGTTAATTATGAGCCGGGTTAAAAAATCTAATCTAATCCAAAACACCTACACGGAATCATTGTTAGGTTGCAGATGCATACACATTGCACGCTATGGTACACCATAAAAGTATAGAGCAGAAAATCTCTTTTTAAACCGATTCTTTCAAGCAGAATTAAAAAGGCAGGGAGAAAGATTAACGTCAAGATGCCCGTAAAGAAGGCGGAGATAGCAAAGCAAATTGCTTTCCAAGCGAGAATATGGCCGAGCGGAATATAATTAAAAATAACATTTCAAGTTTTCTACGGACAAGTTACAGTCTTGCATTATGCAGTAAGAAGTATATTTTTATGAAGGTGTGTGAAAGAAAACTGTGTTTTCAAAGTATATTTCATATTCAAATTTCTCTATTAAACCTTTAAAAGGTAGGTACAAAGATGTATGCGTTATTGATAGATATACAATATTACTCCTTATATTTAGTTCGATACCTGTAATACCATATTTCCCAAGTTTCATTAGGAGCATTTCATGGGATACTGTGTCAGGGCCTTGCGCGGGGTCGGGAAGTACAGTAATACACTTTTTGTTGGCGTCTACATACCTAGTGATATGCTCTGACATTTTTTAGTACTGCATCTTGTGTTCCCATTGTTGGATCTGAAGCCGTATTGGTTTTCGGATGACATGTGATTGGTTTCTAGATGATTACAGAGTTGTGTATTTACTATTTTTTCCAAAATTTTTGCTAAAACATCGGGTAGGTACTGATATCGGTCGATAATTTGAGGGATCAAACTTCGGTCCATATCTGTCACCTGATACTTGATAAGAAATATGTTTTCGGTTGATTATGTTTAAAAAAAAATGATAATATTATATTAATTAATTAAATTCACAAATATATGTGCACAGTAAGAAACCTACTTAATTTATTGGTCAATTTAGTTATATATTAATCTATATATTTATTTATTTTACTTATCTATAAACTTAAATATTTTCTTTTTCTTTATTTAATATTAGTTCTTTATTTATATACACATTTATATATTTATAATAACCTTAAAATTTATAAGAATGAATGAGCGATCGAAATGAATGAGAAAAAAAAAAAAAAAAAAAGAAAGAAAGTGAAGTTACTATGATTAAAGTGAAGTCTTAAATACTATCACCCCAGAACAGATATACAATCTAGTGGGGGGATAAAATCCACACAAATGCAATCTTATCTGCTTCGCAAAAATCAATTGTATTGTTTTGGGTAATTTTATAAAATAAAATAAAAATAAAATATATGCTTCCTTCCTCAACTACCCCTTGTCGCTAAACCAATAAAAAGTACCCCTTACTAGGGTTAGAAATAAATTGTTTCGAAACACTGTAATCCAACTTTCTATTGACGCGTTTAGTTCGACATGCATATAAGGATAGGTCGACGTTAATTGCGATATAGAAATAACTTATGTTATGCCAAACTGCAAAAATGTCGGAAAACTCGCCGTGGCCATTCTTCAAAACAAAAACTTTCGAAGTGTTTATTACGTTTTCTCCTTTACTTTGTGAGCTACTCGAAGCGAAATACGAGAAAAAGTTTTCGGAATCAGGTCAGCGAGATTTATGTCATCTCCATAGATTTATATATTTTTATTTATTATAAAAAAATGATGGGGTGTAAGATCTCCCAAGCACTTATTATTTCTATACTTTTTTGGGTGGTTTTTATAATAAATGCAGTGGTTATGCATGTAAAACAGTGCTACATGTTTAACAGATCAATTACAAAAAATCTTCACTTTTTATTTTTACATTAGAATATCTTTTTTCAGTAGAACAGTAACAGTTAACAGTAAAATGCCTTATACTATCTTTGCCATGTACTCAATTTTGACTCCTTAGCATAAGTAAATTGAATTCCATGTAATTATTTTATTGTTACTTAATAAGAGGCTTTGAAACGTTTACTGAGAATCAGAACATATATTGTATTTTTTATATATATTTTATCAATGAATTCCAGCACCCCTCTATCCAGTGCCTGTTAACCCCTGGCTTATATTGCGGAAAGTGCGACACCCACATTGTTTACAATGTGGGTGTCGCATCACAATGTGGCTGTCGCACAAAAAATAAAGCATCAGAATCTAACACCGCACGAAATATGTTTAAATTTATTCGGACGAGAATAAATTCGACAGGTAAATTTTATCGATGATCGTTCTTTTCATATTTCGCTTAACGTATTATTCTATCTCGTTCGCTTGAATTTAATTCAGTATTAGTTCACAAAGAAACGCAATCGGGCCCAATATAAGATCAAGCGACCTAACCACATATTGGTATACATATATACCATATATACCCCAGTACAACTATAAAAATGAGAAATAGCAGCGATAACTTTTTATTCTAATTTAAACAGATTGAAAATGAAATGAACACGAAATGCACGAAGACTCAAAATTACTCCATCGTTTATTCTGTTTAACTCCAGGTATTAAACATGAAATATTCTATTATTGAGTCTTTCAGTTTGGATGGGAGAAAGTAAATAGTCGTAGATATAGCATTGATCGCTTAGTTATTGCCTCAATGCGATAACCAGAATAAAATAATAATCGCATTAAAACTTTTACATACAACTCCAAGGTATATGTCAAGGGAATCAGTAATGCATGTCATATCATGTCATGGGAATATGTCAATAGACGATTTGGCAGTTCTGACCTTTTGCAAATAGATAGCACTAAATTCTATCGCTTTACAGTCTACCAGTAAAAGCCTTTTTTCATCAAGCTTATCATTCTTATCACAAAACGTACAATCACGTGGTCGTTGGTAATTTACGGTAATAATCGATTATCTTGATCTTTCAATTTGGTGACAATTTTGTTTAGTATTAAATATCATGCAATAATATTATTGCAATGCATGTACTTATATAAGTCAAAATAAATATAGGGTTGTATTTTTTGCTTCGTAAGATGGCGAACTCTCATGGATTTTTCATACTTTCTTTCCTATTTATTTTGTGTTTTTGAGAAAATCTTGCGTTTTTCTCTATTTAAAATAAAGTATTTATGACGTTTTTATTATCCCTCGTCCTAAAAAACACTTCTATACAAAAGTAATTTTACCTGCTTATGAGGCTAAGATGACCAATAGGGCAAGATGTTCAACCCTGCGCAGGCCTATTGAAAACTTATACCACATATCTCCGTGGGCATGTCGTATCTTAAATCGTAAAAATTCTGATTAAAAGGAAAAGTAGTAGGCTATCTCTTTAGTTCTTCAAAATATTTTTTCAAACGTAGTCAAATTATTTTTAAAAATAAATAAAAAGAAAGTTATGAGAAAACCCTATATTTTCGACGTTGGTTTAATCGATAATTTTACGCATATTTCCATGTCTTGCCTGGCGATCACTTTTGGTGGTAAGACTCTTTATACCTTCTGTAAACTTTTAAGTAACTAGGTAAATATCAATATAAACTAAATGAATGCGGCCATCTCTAACATTCCTGTAAAGCTGGCCCTATCCTAATTTTAGCGAACCGCTGGATTAACGTTTTGCTCCTAATCTAATTTTCAAAGTTCGCATTTCGCTAAACGAAAAATATTTCCTCGCCGGCCGCTCCACCCGACTGTTCGGGCACACCGCGCCCGCCCGACTCGGTCGTCTGACCTACCGCCCGATCCCTGGATCTCGTCTAATTCAGCGCTTTTTAATTTTCCCGGAACGAAAGTCATTTAACTTCACAGCTCGGCAGCACTCTTCCTGCCGCTTATAAAATTTTATCTGCCGTTTAAATCTATAAGCCGCTCCAGGGCGCCCAGAGAACGCGAAACAATTTTATCAGTTACGTTGAAAGTAATTTATTCGAATGTTTATCACTTTAATTTCATACGCCCGTCGCTAAAGTTTGCTACATTTTATCATTTTTACGGGGAATTTCAGCAATGGAAAATGTAAGGGAATGTAGAGAGTCCGTTGAGATATATCTAACGTTCAAAACTAAGTGATCAAATAATATAAATAAAACAAGCTATTCAATTTAAACTTTATTTTACAATCGTTGTTATATTAATATCTATAAATTAATAAATATAGACAACCAATCTCGAATTTTAACCAGAATGAAATAAAATCATGGAGCGCACTCATGGCCCATGCACTTTCAAGGTTTTTTCTTTCTCTCCGTTTTGTGACTTAAGGCGACATGATACCTGGGAACGATCATATCTGAAGAATTTTAGTTTTATGAGTTTTTTGAAAATTATAAGCAATAATTAAAAAAAATTCAAATGGAAATCCCTCGATAAGGAAGCAATTTACTTATTTATTTATTTATTTATTTATTTATTTTTTTTATAACAAATCAACATTACAGTTTCTACCAATCCGTTGATATGCAATATACACATAAATATAAAAAAAATATAGAATTCTTACAAGTACATACATAACATGTTTAAATAGGCGTTAAATACAAATACCGGCATTGAGAATAGAAAAACTTACAAACTTACAAACTTACAGTACATAAGAGTGAAAACAGTTTATATTATTCTGCCATAAATAAGTAGCGCAATGCCCACCCCACACCTTGAAGAGATGCGGGCTCGCTGTAAAAAAATCAAAGTCTGGCGCTGTCGAACATAGCGCATTTATGTGCCGCAAAGCTCGTGTAAGCAGACTCCATCGACTTAGGTTGGTGCGCGAGGACGGCTCCGCAAATAAATTATGAATGCGAGCACGATTATAATTGTCCGGGACAAAGAGACAAACCTTCGCTAGCATGCTAGGATTATCAACTCTTCCCCTAATCAGCTTGAAAACGTAGGCCATGGCGAGCATTTCTCTACGCAACTTAAGAGAGTTATAGCCCACCATGCCTATATAGTAGGAAACTAGTAGGGTATAAGTACGGATAATATCCTCATATTAATAATATTTAAAATTTGAACTCAAAAAAGTTGCTCATTGCCTTGGACATTAGGGCTTTAAACTGACTTCGAAAACATTCAGGCGCGATTACTCCTACAATGTAAGCGGCGAGTGTGTTTTATCATATTTTATTATATTGATTGTTTAATTCTCTAGGGCTACACTGAGCCACATTTTTTATTTAGGCCCTAAATTATATACAATTAATTATAACGTGAGAGCGCTCTGAGGGTTACGCTAAATATGCTTTGCCATTAACACCCTTTTACCACGACTGCGTAAAGATAGTTATTTTGTGCTAGCGCTGCGATAGAACGCTTAGTATGCGCCTGGTCGATTCAACGAGTCAATGCTAGATTGTTATTGGTCAAACCCTAAAAATTGACCCCGCCTATTTTTTCGCGTGCCAGCCCATTTCGTATATTTTTATGAGGTCTCATGTCGCCTTAACATCGAGCGTCTCGCTCGCACATGCTCTGCGATGATGTCAGAAAATACGCGTTCTTATTTTGTTACGGGCAAATGGTTCACACTATCCAAAATCTAATCTATACATAAATATAAAAATGGATGTTGGTATATCTGTCTGTTCGAGCTTAATATACTCCGAAACCGTTTGACCGATCACCATGAAAGTTGCTTTGTTGTAACTTACCACTAGATGGCGGTGCAGCACATCGACTTCTATACGGCTCAACCGATCGTCGTGAAAATTGGTATACATTGACATATAGTATTGTATCTCGCCACCAGATGGCGCTGCAGTCAACTTCTATTCCGTTTAACCAATAGCCGTAAAATTTGGTAGATATAGGTATTTATTTGATCCCGGATAATATTTTTGCCCTATCCACGTTGTAAATCGTCACTAGATGGCGTTGCAGCAGGTCAACTTCGATACCGTTAAACCGATCGCCATGAAAATTATTTAACTTCGAAAGTGGAAGGAACGGCGATTAACATAGGGTACTTCGGTGGGGGAGGGGAGATAGAAGGAGGAGTGGGAGGAGGAAGAAAACGGATAACCGAGCATCGCCGGGTAACATTCCACTAGTTCTTAAATAACTGGTCGTAGCAAATAGCTAATGTTCCTATATTTTTTGAAGTATGGAACGTTTTTTTTCCGGTTTTTCTAAGTATGGAATATTATTTCTGTATAGATTCGATTTATAATATAATTACAGACTACTATCTATTTCTTTCGTAAAAAAGAAAATAATATATTAAAAATTGACTCGGCATGCAGCTCGGTAAGGATTTAAACATTCAAAATTAGATTTCTAATTACTGCAAAATCGAAACTTTAGAGCCGGTCCACACGAGGCGGTGCGGCGCCGGACCGCAAAGATTTCGCCGTATGGACGTACATACTTACCGTGCACGGTGCGGCGCCGCAACGTTACCTCGACGCCGCAGTGAGCGAACAGTGTTGTAGTTAATTGTACGTAGAATCAGTGAAATGAGGTAGTTAATATCTTCTTCGTTGGTACTCATTTCAAACACTTCGATTAAATATTAACAAAAATACGTGAAAACAATTGAAACGGGCAAGCATGTACCCTTCTTCGACTGCACTTAATTGAGCGGTGCTGCTTCGGCGCATATTACCGGTTTGCGTGCGGTGCGACGCCGGAACGCACCGTGTGACATACCATGGATATTTGTATGTAGGACGCCGCAACCGCACCGTATCGTGTGGCCCGGCCCTAACTGAATAGTAACTGCTGACTCTACTGAATGGTAGCTGCTGAGCTGACTAAAAGCTGTAAAAACGGTGGCTCAAAGTTGTAATGGCCTTAGTAGAATATTTTTTTTTTAGACATGATCTAACATAATTCCAAGCTCCAACGAAAGGATGTTTTCTACTAAATGGATTGGTGACCCGTTATTGCTTGTTGACCTTTTAGTATATAATAAAACGGGTATAACCTTAACAGTATAGTTTCTTTTATTTGATTTATAACTTTTTAGTATGCTGTGCTTGTTCAGCCAATTATAGTGGAGTCCAATTTTACCCAGCAGGTCATCAAGTCTCATGATTTCGGTATGTAGTATTTATGCATCATCGGTATTTAAGGATCAATAGTTAAAATGATCCTAATGTTGTACTGCCATGGAGATTGAACACGCGTGCAAAGTTTCACGAGGATCAGGAAATTAATTCAGTAAAAGTACATTGTTGAAAAATCAGTCGCAAGATTCAAAGTATATGGAACGTGAAGCTGAATAAAACACTTTGGAATTAATTTTTCAATAAACAGCATCTACACCGTGTTCGCGATTAACGGGATATCTTTTGAGAATCGATTCCGTAATTTATTTAGAGTTAAACAAAATAAATAGAGTTTCCATGTAATGTTTTTTTTTTCTTCATATTTTCATATGAATACAATGCGACAGTCACCTCTATACGGCAAAAGAGGGGATTCGTGCTTGTAGATTTTAGTCTGCGGTTTAGATAATTGGTTAAAATACTAAAAAAAGAAAATAAAAAAATAAAAAGTAATACTTAACAATAATAATAATAATGATTATAAATTAAAATAAAAATAATTTTAAAAATTCTATCTTAGATCTTTCTTTGACACAATGTTGGCACTCTAGTGGGACTCCCGAAGTGAGCTCGCCTTAACACAGGGGTGCCTAGAAAGGCGGGCTCAGCTGCTCTTTGCTTAACGCAATTGAAAGATAATCATTTGCGTTTAATGTATGCGCTATGTAACCTGGGCTCAGACAGATGTGTATATAATTTTAAAAGCATACGACGGCATTTTCTAAATTGACAATTCATGTTCTGTTGTGCTCATGCATTTGAATGTATATGTAAAATAAATAAAATGAATATAAAAATGTATCTTTTTTATTTTGGAGATGTAATTTTTAGCTAAATCCCTTGTACCATTAATTATGAAATTATTATCCAAAAGCTTATAATTCGAAAACGACAGAAAAGCGAAGTTAATATTTTTTTGTCGATGAATTTGACGTAGTATAAACTACGTCAAATTCATCAGAAAAATATACTAATTCAGACAGAAAAATATACATAATTGTTCAATTAATTTTCAAAACTATTTATTGAGTAAATATTGGATAGTTTTTTATTGAAATAATTACAGTCCCATAAATGATAGTCAGGGTCGAGGCGGCCCACTGCATGCTTCCCAGTGCCTCGAGTAAGGCGTTGGTGTCTGACGGAATTGTAGGCGGAGTTAGTTGCTTCAACTTGCATCATTTATGTATGGGTTTTTAATCACTGGGATTAACCACGTTCTTCGCGTCATTTTCTCTAATATGTAATGATTATGTTCAGTAAATGAATACAGTAAATCTGAAAGAGGTGGAGATTCGACATGTTGTAATTAGTAAAAGAGAAACGGTCGTACAATGCAACGAATAATTGAAAAATTCTGCGGTCGCCCTACTTGAGAAGTTACGGGAAAAATATATAAATTTAAAATGATTAACCGTTTTGACAAGATAACGTATAAGGACATAGACTTTAATATTTATGTTTATAGTAGTTTGGTATCTATTCGCTGGAAAATAATGTGGCAGTTAAGTAAAACCTACCAATTCCCAACCTTTTATAAATCTAAAACGAAAGAAAATCAACCCACAGTTAATAGGTTTTTAGTAAATGGATTTTGACGTGAATATGCTGAAAGAGTTTGATCGTGTTGGAAAAGAACCTAGTGTATATGACTAATGACTAAGGTGTCAATATACCGACCAACTTAATACGTAAATATCAGGCTTAATGACCTGCGCTACACATATTTAATTATAAAAAAACTAATTATGAGCTGAAAAGTTGGAGAAACTCAAACATTTTGGCAAATTTATATTCTTGTTTTATTTTTAATTAAAAAAAAATATTTTTGAAAAGATGCGATGAATGATATTTTTTGTAATACATATAAGAGGGTGCTTTGTGCTTTCAGGGGCACTCTAGACGATCAAGCATGCTTGTCAAGCAGCGCGTCGCGTGCTGGGAAGGGGTCGTAAACCGCAGGATTTTTTTTATATTTATCAAAAATGCCTAAATTTGTAGTTTATACCAGGGAATCTCGCTATTCATCAATCAATTATCTATAATTAACCTGACTCCCTGACATATAACTACAAAATTAGGCATTTTCGTAAATATTAAAAAAATATTTGCACACATCCTGCGGTTTATGATCCCCTCCCAGCCCGCGATGCTATGCTTGATCGTCTAGAGTCTAGAGAGCCTCTTATAGAGACGTTTCGAAAGCCTTCATTATCGTTAACGCTAACGAAATGCGTAATGTTTTAGCATTTTTCCAGGCTTATTTTCCATAGAAATATATAATTTTTTTAAAAATCGGTCCACCAGAAAACATACCATAGCATACCTCTTTGTAATCGATTTTGTATTACGTTTTCTGTCAACAAGGAATGATGAATCACTTCTCCGAGACCGTGCAACACTTCACGGGAGCGATTTTCCTTAAAGATGGACGAGCCGTTGTTTAAAAATACTCGTAAATAATGCACGCCAAGATCGTACCCGAAAGAGACATGGCGACGCGCGCTTTCTTTGTGATTCACAGAATTTTATTACATTTTCGAGAGCTCATGGAGTTGGAAAATATTGGGATCATAATAGAATATATCCGCTATGATGGACTTCAAGAACTTTGATATTTTATAGTCAATAGAATATTGTTATTAAATTTGCCTGAAACGGTCTAAAGGATTCTGTTTTGCTACAATTATAATATTAAATATGAACTTCTTTTTGAAGGTGACAGATATATATGATATATATTTTCTTATTATGAATAATGGTAAGCGAAGTAAAGTATTCGTTTTCAAAGTTTGTATTATAGACTTTTTATAGTCAATAGAATATTGTTATTAAATTTGCCTGAAACGGTCTAAAGGTCTATTTTGCCACAATTAGAACATTAAATATGAACTTCTTTTTGAAGGTGACAGATAAATAATACTTCCTTTGTATTAGGAAAATGAATAAAAAAAGTAATATCGAAAAGCGAAGTAAAATATTCTTTTTTAAAGTATGTATCATTGACTTTTAAAAAGAAATTAAAAGATTGGTACACCTATTCCTCAAGATATCCTGATGAACATAATGAAAGTAACCGTAGGTTGAGGTGAACCGGAAGGTGTGAGTAAGATTAGCGTTATGACTACCTTAACAAAATAAAACTACACAAAATTTACTACAAATAGGTAAGGTTGCTTTTTAATGAATGATCAGTACATTAGCATTAGCAAGGGAGGTCACATCGGACAAAAAACCCTGCTTTCCCGTGCGCTGTGGGCCGCCGTCGGGCGCGCCGCACGCATTTTAACAAAGTAAACCCCGTTACTCCTTAAGTTTTGTTAGTAAGTAGTAAAAACAACTAAACCATATTTGTCTGAAATATTGTGTAGTTTATTTTCGTAGAAATAGTCACATCGGTAATTCTAAAGGTTTAGGAGATATCTGCGATTAACTTAAGAAAGGGACATTTGTACATCCCCCCTCCCCCACTCCCCGGCTCACTCTCACTGCCCACGGGGACTTTCAATATATTGACTAGGGCAACTTGAGGAATAACTGTACCGGTTTTTATAAGTACAGGAATTATTTAAGCTGATTGCCAATTTTTAGGCTAGCTTGTCTGGACTATAAAATAAACTGTATACTCGTAATAAAACTCGCAGTTAGTTTGTTTTGTTTGTTTTCTACTCTTTATTGTGAAATTTCACAATGGGCGGGTTTATTGACATATGACAATCTCTTACAACCAACCCTACTATGAAATGTTTATATGTATGTGTGCATGTAACATGTGTGTAAGTGTGTGTCTTGTTATTGCATTTCATCGACAGAGTTGAAAATGCAATTCCGTTAATTTGATCCCAACGGAAAATGGTGACCCAGCCGGGAATCGAACCCGGGACCTTACAATGTAAGATCAGGCGACCTAACCACTACGCCACCGGACCGTGTAGTGAAGCAGTCAAAATAAAAATGTGAGTACTGAGACGGTTTTTTTTATATCCTCCGAATTTTACTTTACAATAAGTACCTCGAATCATTTGAAATGTTGGCCTATTTTTCTCGTGTTTGTACGCAGATGTCTAATCTTCTGGTCCACTTTTACGGTCGGGTACTTAGCCTCAGGGGTCATTCCTAATTTACGGCCGACAACTCCACGGAGACGTGCTATTTCTTTTACCACGTAATTGTTTTGGTCGCGGGTCGCCCTTACTCGTCAATTTGGCAGGTTTATATCGTAGCGACAGAGAACAGAGTTCAGAAACTTTTGTGTCTTTAGTTTGCGACACGCGTTGCTCTAGATCTGGAGCCTAGACTTACAAACAGTAATATAATAAAATATTATTGATAATAATACATTTCGGTAGTAGGATATATCCTTGGGTGTCGTGAAATGGCTTCCTAGACGACCTAAGTCTGATGAGAATGTAACTGCCTCGATAATTAGGGGCAGATATTTATTTAATATGACAAACCTAATCAGTAATGTGGTTGAACATCTTCGACAATACTTTTAACAGCTCAAAATCGCGACGGTTTCGTATACAGCGATCGCATAGTACAGTGATACAGTGACCGCACTAAACCTTGAAGGACCTCGCTTTCGGTGGGTTCCCTCCAGGGAAAACCGATCCACCAGCCGTGAGGCCTGAGATGCGTAAGTTCTTCTCGGTATAGTTCCTCGCTCGTGGTGTCTTTATAATAATAAATAGGAACTGAATCGTGAGTTGGGCCGACCCGAAATCAGTGGATCTAATGGCCTAAACTGCACGAAACCTTCCGCTACCAATATAGACAATAGCAGAGCGTCTTGACAATTGTAAGGAGACGTCGTGCTATGGTCAGTGTCAATCTCTTTTGCGGACTATGGTCAGTGTCAATCTCTTACTCGGAGAAATTACAAGTTTGAAGTCCTGAGCGCAACAAAGGGGCAGGCCATGACTACCGAGGATTTTTTTTCCTATAGATAACAATGGGAACTGGGGCCATTTAGAACATCATATAGTCAATGGAAGGTATCCACTTAACAATTAAAGCTTGCTTAGGAACTCCGAAATATTGTCGAACTTGCCGAGGTTAAAAATATTTCGAATTCAGTTGCTCTGCAGTTTCTCCAGTTTGTCCAACAAAGCTTCGATGGCATCTATAATACAGATATCGGCATAGTCAAGGATCGTCAACAAGAGCTTTTAAACCGTATATATCCAGACCCAAGGGAAAGTATTGTAAACGCGCTAAAAAATAGAGATGAAGACGGAAATAACCATTTTGACACCCTCTGAGACGATTAGGACCATTTCCAGACTAAGGTTTACCTGTGAGTCTGTGTGTGTGTGTCGGCAACCATATTCAAGTACCTATCATATATATAAATAAAATTGCTGGCTCAGACGATATATGCTATATACGATATATTTATAAAAATATATATTATAAAAGTTCGGTTTCGGTTGTTGAAATGGTCTCATGATGAGCACATCCCATGATGAGCACAGGGAGCACATCCCATGATGAGCACACATCCCATGATGGTCTTATGATGAGCACAGGGAACAGCAGTTTCCTTCAAAAGTTCTTTCAAGTCGTTCTGTTCTGAATTGCCATTTCTCCACAAGCGCAGATGTTGTTTACGACTGATTTACCGAATAAATATTTTTTTTTTAGTTTTTCTATAGGACTTCAATGATCCATCATGATATTATATCTCTGCAGCTAATAAGTTTAAAATTATATAAGGAACTGGTATTAAAATGGGTCGCTCCTCAGAAACCCCCGTTTTTCAATTATTCGTCGATCTCCTTTTTTTTATTCCGGCCCGTGGGCTCAGACCGTCTTACTCGTCGTCAGGGCTCAGCCTTGAATTCATAAGAAAAAAATATTCTCTGACACATAATTGGAAAAAATGCCATTTTGATCGTTTTGCTGAAACATAGCGGATCGCCACTTTCGCTTTAAAAACTAAGACCTACATTATTACGTTCTAATAAACCGAAATTTATTTAACCTCTTTTTATCCTTATACTCATGTCATTATTATATAACTCATGACACCACTCTTGTATTTTGCCTATATTTAATATATATTTTATTTATTTATTAATGCCTGAGTTCAACATAATTGTCTAAATTACTCTAGATTATATAGTCCGCGTAATAACTTATATATTTACACATTATTTTCAAAACCCACGTATGTAATAAAATTCCTTTATAGTTCTCACCATAATTAAATATAATTAATTGACCAAATTTGATGGCGTCTTTTCTTTTCTCGAATCGGTCAGGTTGGTGAACGTGCTGGAGAGCTGTCAAGGTGATTATACATAAAATTAAGTGACCTTATATTAGGTTGACAAAGGAACTGACAAAGGTATACCGGAATTGGAAAATCGTTACAGATCAAAATGTTATATTATATGATTATAATCTATCTTAGACATAGACTTTTTACTTTTAATTCGACCTCATATAAACTCGAAAATCTTTACTTCGTTGTCTCACTTCTGCAGCAATATTATTAATTATTAAGGAATATTTTATTTTGGGAGATATTGATAAAATACAAAAGCGTACTTTTTATTAAAGTCTCATTTCGTAAAAACCCTAAATACTAAAAGAATTGCGTTGTGAATTTCATTTCAAATTTTCAGAAATGTTTTCGCTTATCTTCCCACCCATTGAACCCACAGCTTGACGAACCCAACCCATTTAATCTCAATCTCAATAAATTTAAAAACTGTAAAATTTATTTATAATTATAAGTTTTCAATTAAAATAAAAAGACATATGCCATTTTTCATGTTTTTATCGATATTTCTCACCTCGTTTAATTCTAAAACTGATAATATATAATATAAATTAGTGAAACTTACATTAGTGTACATATTTATTTTTCGTTTACATATATATATACTCGGCAAATATTAGTTTAATTGTACAACTGATATTGAATAGTAACAATATATAATGTAAATTAGTGAACATTATATTTGTGTACATATTTATTAAAATAAACAACGAGGATGCATTTTGTAGTAGGCAATATTAAAAAAATATAGGCTACTAAAAAGTGTAAATTTGTACTGAAATGTACGGTGGATCTAATAATGTAATACGTAACACAAACACACCCAGCGATGGAGTAATCATAATTAGGGTATCTCGAGCAGAAGAAACGGCTACAAAGAGTAAGATGAGGCTAGAGTCCGATCTGAGACAGTGCTTCGCGTTGCGAGTTAGCGTTTGTAAGCTTGGGCGGCGGCGGTCGGGGGGCGCCGCCCGCGCGGGCGGGCGTCGCGTCGCACCGCGGCGGCGGCGGCGTCGCGGCGGCCGCAGTCGCGACTGCGGGTCTGGGGCGTCTCCACGCCGATCGGTGGCCCGCCACGCACTCGGCGCCGGCTCGCGACAACGCGACACGCACCTGCAAGTGGCGCGACTTCGCACTTCGCGCCCAGTCTGCCACGTGAGTGACCTCTTCGTGCGCGAGTGACTCCTGAATAACCAAAGTTCTGTTCAGTGATTTAGTGACTGTGTGAGTACACTGTGTTGCTATTCTCACTGAAGGGTTTCTGTTGCACTTCCGGCGATATAAAAACTGCAAGCCGGTGCATGGATGCAATCTATGAGTCCTATGTAAGTCCCATTATATTATTTTCATGTTAATTTCATTACATATTAGGCAAAGCGGCATAGTGGGTTAGGTCACCCGATCTTAAATTGTAAGATTCCAGGTTCGACTCCCTGGCTAGGTTACAATTTCCATCAGCATAAATAACGAATTTGCATTCGAATTCTATCGATCTAGTGAAATAACAAAATATACACACGTTACACAGTATCACTATTTTCCGTTAGGAGAAAATTAAAGGAATCGCATTTTCAATTCTCGATCGAATGCAATAACAAGTCACTTACACACTTGTTACCCGCAAATACACGTATACAACCACATCAAAGTTGGGTTGGTTTTAACAAATTATCATACGATATGAAAAAAATGCATTAACCCCTCGCGGCCCGCGGTTTGAATTTTAATGTGTGCCTTACGGCCCGTAAGAAATTCGCGAGTCTCAAAAAAAAGATGGCGTTTCAGAAAAAAAACGATTACTCCGAAACTGTCACACCGATCGTCTAAAAAAGACCTGTTTTATGTTCCTATTGAAATTTGCTATTAGATATTTGTAACGTCGTTATGTAAAGCAATAAAGATTGTTCATAATTATTAGTCGATTAAATAATCCATAATTAGCGGTCGGCCTCGCCTGGCCATTTCGGGCCGTCTGGGGTTCGACGGTAAATATCAATTCTGGACGTTTCGGGCCGTCTGGTACGCGAGGGGTTAAAGAGAAGAAACAAGCAAATAAAAAAAAACATAACAAAGGCAAAACCAAAAACGTCAACTTTAACCCTTCAGGCCTCGGCCCCTCAGCCGATTGACAAGTTGATGTCCCAAAAAATTTTAGTAAAAATTAGTTAAAAAATTGAATTATGAGACTGTCTCATCAAAACATAAATTACTGCCAAGCCACTGTACCCATAATTAAAATAAAACATATGAACATAATAAAACATAATCAAATAAAACAAATTAAATTAAAATAAAATTAAAACGGGACCGTCATTCTGAATCGTATTGTGGCCGATATCGGCCCATCGGGGCCTGACGGGTTAATGACAATATTCAGTTCCGTCATTTATAAGTTCTCGAGTAAGTGTCAATAATAGATAAATATATTATACTGAAAAAAAAATGTAGAATGCGATATACAATTTGATAAATGGCTGCTTGATAAATGGGTGGATAACAAGTAAAAGTAGTAATGTCTGCAGACCAATTTCAACAGACCCTTTAAAGACACTGAAGTCCTTCGACATATGGATTTACGAGAGAATGATCCGTATCATGGACGGATTAAGTGTCCATATTAAAAGGGATGGATCGATTTAGAAAAATATGGAAGAGTGCAAAAGAGAATTGAGGGTCGCCGAAGACCGGGCATAAGATGGACATCGCTGATCAAAACCCTAAGAAAGTGTTATAGAACAAAGTACAAAATCTCTCTTTCTAGCAGTAGGTTCGAGAGTGACGACAGCCATGAGGTCTTCAGTCTTTATAGAAGACGGTAACACAAGAAGAAGAAGAAATAATATATGTATATAAAAAAACTAATACAGATATCGCCCTTAACTCGTACACCATCCATAACATGATGTGTTTTTTTAACCGACTTCAAAACAGGAGGAGGAGGATTTGATAACTCAGAACTCCGACATTTATGAACCTATTTGAAAAATTCTTTTTTTATTTGAAAGGATATACTTCCAGATTGGTTCCATTATTATAAAAATCGTATTCTAATGATGGGATCAATGAGTAATTGAGGGAAATCCTTAAATATTATCATATTAAATTGAAAATGTACATTGTTTCAGTTTCGATGACAGTGCATTTTTTATAGTAAGCATGACCTGATTCCGAAACCAGGGTTGGCTCCCGACGAGGGGACTCCTAAACGGTCAACAGAACATACCCGAAATTTTGTATATGCATTCCATTACGACAGCCCGTTTTAAGTTTCACTAAGTCAGGAATGCGGTTCGGGGGAGTTGGCTTCCAACGAGGGAACTCCTCAACGGTCAACAGCACAGACACCAAATTTTGTATACGCATTCAATTATGATTGTCCATTCAAAGCTGTCACCATGACAAAGCTGCTGCACTTAAAAAAAAATAGTAGTCAATTTTTAAGCTATTGCATAGCTTTTATCGCGGGCCTAGCCCAGCGCGGCGACCGAATGAAGAAATTTCTTAACGAAAATTAATGATTTTAAACTGATAATTACGTCTAAACGAGTACTGCTTACGATTCGAAAAAAATATATGTTAAACAAGAACATTTTCCTAATATTCTTAGCCTTGAATATTTTATATTTTGTTTTTATTACATAGTGTAATTAATTTGTGAAATTAGGTCTAACCGAACACAAAAACGACTACTACGCAAATATTATCTGGCGTATTATTATGAAACCTGCACCATTTTAAAGATAATTTAATTATCTATCTTTTTATCTACGATTTTTTTCGAATAGTCAAAGAATAAAAGAATAATATCCGGGTTTGTTGCTTTATTGAATAACATTCGTGTGCGGCGCCCTATCGGAATTATTCCGAATCATTTGATTCCCCAGCCTCATATGATTCGGAATAATTTCAACATTTGCCGATAGAGCGCAGTTATCTGATATCAGAAATAAATTGAATTAATACAGTATGACCGCGGCTACTGTTACGGTAGGATTCTGACATTGTGTTCCGAAAGAAGACGAAATAAATTACGTTATTAAAAAAACAAAATGGCCAGGAAATCAAAATTTTTCAACATAAACGCCGTATACTGGAGAAAAATAGATTATTAAGGTAAGTAACGTGTATTATTACGTGTATATTATTACCATTTCTCTGCTCTGACGTTCCTTGCCTGACGTCACATTGGGGTGACTAGACGAATAGGTTTCGTGCAACAAGTTCACTAATTAACAGTTATAAAATAAAATACGTCATTTTATTTCATAAACTGACGTGATTACTGTTAGATCAAACTTGAATATTGATTTTGAAAATCGATTTAGGGTCGATTTCAATATGAAACCTGCGGGTAAAAGTACCTACACATAAGTATAAGTTGAACCGTCGATTTGCTAAATTCATTCATAAAGCGACAAATTTTCATTCGTGTTTTTCGTAGTATGACGTAAATTATACTTTGGTTGGAGCGGGTTGTACCTATTTGTTGCAATAAGATCATTTTGTGGTTTTTAGCCTAAAATCTAGTAGTAATCATAATAATTCTACTTATAACTTAGTTAGGCGCATATCTGACTCATCCATATGTATACTGACTCTAACGCTGTAGGTAGATAGTCTTTTTTTTAAATTTGTCAGTTTTTAAACCTTCTTTTATTTTCTAATTTCTACTACTTCTAATTTCGAACTTGGAATGCTATTTCGAATTTCGAACTTGAAATCGTACTTCGAATTTCAAACTTGAAATTGTGCTTCGAATTTTGAACTTGACATTCTACTTCGAATTTCGAACTTGAAATTCTACGTCGAATTTCGAACTTGAAATTTTTCTTCGAATTTCGAACTTGACATTTTACTTCGAATTTCGAACTTGACATTCTACTTCGAATTTCGAACTTGAAATTCTACGTTGAATTTCGAACTTGACATTTTACTTCGAATTTCGAACTTGAAATTCTACGTCGAATTTCGAACTTGACATTTTACTTCGAATTTCGAACTTGATATTTTACTTCGAATTTCGAACTTGCAATTCGACGTCGAATTTCGAACTTGACATTTTACTTCGAATTTCGAACTTGACATTCTACTTCAAATTTTGAACCTAATATTCATTCTACTTCAAATTTCGAACTTGACATTTTGACATTTGAAATTCGGAATTTCGATTAAATTTCGATAATATCGGAATTCGAATTAAAATTTCGAAATTTTGTATTGTGCTTTGAATTTCGAACTTGACATTCTACTTTTTTTTTCACAGGAAAAGACAAAAATTGGACAGTAATGAAGAGAATGTCGTGCAATGTAGAGCTGTTGAAAATATAGAAAATGTAACGCTACAAGAAAATCAATTTCACAGCCAACAACTTCAAATTTATGAACAGCGTAATGAATGCAGTACTCCCGAAGTTGTTCTATACAGGAACACAGGAATTCCTGGCGATGGTAATTGTCTATTCCACCCGCTCATAAGTGTTTCACCCTATTTAAACTCCTGCCACAATCCGCAAGAAGCATTATAACATTCTATCAAGCACTAATGATTACGGAGATTTGGATTGTTTGTACTTATTTTCAAAAACGTACAATCAAAATGTTTGTGTACATTATTGTTTTTACAACATAACTACAACGAATCAAGACACTATCTTTTGTCATTTTAAAGCGAATAATACACAAAACTGGATTCATCTTCATCTTCGTGAACAACATTTCACACCTTTTTATGAAGTATCAGATTTATTGGAGACAATACAAGACGCTACCCAAAATGAAGCCCATGTTGATGCCAATATTCAACTATTGCGTGACAATTATAATGAAGACCCTACCGAAGATAACCATAACGATCATGAAAATGAAATTGAGATTGATAGAGAAAATCGAATTGGTGAAAAAATTATGGATTTTATTGTTGATGGTACTATTCCAGTTTACACAAATTATCATAAACACAGTACAAGTCATATTGATTTTTATAAAGACTTTACGAGTAATTCATTTGGTCATTCTTGTATTATTTGCGACAGACTATGGTGGAAAAGAGACTTGAAAATGTCGACCAGTAAACATGAAAGTATTTTGAAAACAATACTGCAGGTAATCTTAATTATATAGTTTTTTAAGCTATTGCATAGCTTTTATCGCGGGCCAGGCCAGCGCGGCGACCGAATGAAGAAATTTCTTAACGAAAATTAATGATTTTAAACTAATAATTACGTCTAAACGAGTACTGCTTACGATTCGAAAAAAATATATGTTAAACAAGAACATTCTTCTAATATTCTTAGCTTTGAATATTTTAGATTTTGTTTATATTACATAGTGTAATTAATTTTTGAAATTAGGTCTAACAGAACACAAAAACGACTACTACGCAAATACTATCTGGCGTATTATTATGAAACCTGCACCATTTTAAAGATAATTTAATTATCTATCTTTTTATCTACGATTTTTTTCGAATAATCCGGTTTTTTTGGTTTATCGAATAAAAAATTCGTGCGCGGCGCTCTATCGGAAGACGTTTAAATTATTCCGAATCATTTGCTACTGCAGCCGCAAATGATTCGGAATAATTTCAACGTTTTCCGGTAAAGCGCAGTTATCTGATATCAGAAAAAATAAAATAAATAAATAATTATAATTGCATAAGTTGTTAAAAATGCTATGCAATAGCTTTACCGCGGCAGTCCCCGAGTGCCACACCTATTTTTTTTTTAAATTTTTGTCTATTATTTAGGTTATTTTATTATTATTTATACTTATTGTACTCTTTGTGATCCTGGGGTGGCAGTAAGCTATATAAGTAAACAAAGATTTCGCATTTCGTTAGAAACGGATATATATATATATATATATATATATATATATATATATATATATATATATATATATATATATATATATATATATATATATATATATATATATATATATATATATATATATATATATATATATATATATATATATATATATATATATATATATATATATATATATATATATATAGAAAATAATAATAAAAGCCACTTACATACATAGCACATAGTGGAGAAAGGGGTCCCTTGTTTGAATTAGGGATTGCTTTATATTTAAACGAGATAACCTTTATAACCACTTTTTGAAAATAAAAAAGAAAATTCGAAATTTTAAATTTTTCCACCTGTCACCTGTCATCTAGTTTTTAAGAAGACGGCATAAGCCGACAAAAAAGAAGTATTTCATTGTTTTTTTGCTCGAACTAAGATCTAATCGAGTGATTTTATTATTTAGGAAGGATGGTTGCTTAGTTTAGAGATTGGTTGTTTGAAGGGTGAGTGTTTCTAGATTAAAAAGGCCTTGTAAACCTACATCTCTGTTCGCAAGTCAAAGACAACCAACCAATCTCGTTTAAATATAAAGCAATCCCTAATTCAAACAAGGGACCCCTTTCTCCACTATGTGCTATGTATGTAAGTGGCTTTTATTATTATTTTCTTCATAATCATCCCTCTAATCAATTCTATAAAGAATATACACAAAAAACTATCAAATATTAAAAAAAATATTTACTTTTTACATATTTACTTTTTATTCACTGTAAATACACCATTTAGATTAATATAAACTTTCCAAATAATTGGAAAGAGCTGAGTGCTTCCTTTCATATAGATAAGGGCATATCACGCTATTAATTTTAAGGTTCGGCTGACTACTTTTGATCGCAGCTTCTTTATAACCACTTTTTGAAAATAAAAAAGAAAATTCGAAATTTTAAATTTTTCCACCTGTCACCTGTCATCTAGTTTTTAAGAAGACGGCATAAGCCGACAAAAAAGAAGTATTTCATTGTTTTTTTGCTCGAACTAAGATCTAATCGAGTGATTTTATTATTTAGGAAGGATGGTTGCTTAGTTTAGAGATTGGTTGTTTGAAGGGTGAGTGTTTCTAGATTAAAAAAAATACGTGTGGCACTCGGGGACTGCCGCGGTAAAGCTATTGCATAGCATTTTTAACAACTTATGCAATTATTATTTTTTTCTATTTTATTTATTATTTTTTTTCTGATATCAGATAACTGCGCTCTATCGGAAAACTTTGAAATTATTCCGAATCATTTGCGGCTGCGGTAGCAAATGATTCGGAATAATTTAAACGTCTTCCGATGGAGCGCCGCGCACGAATTTTTTATTCGATAAAGCAAAAGAACCGGATTATTTAAAAAATTTCGTAGATAAAAAGATAGATAATGAAATTATCTTCAAAATGGTGCAGGTTTCATAATAATACGCCAGATAGTATTTGCGTAGTAGTCGTTTTTGTGTTCGGTTAGACCTAATTTCACAAATTAATTACACTATGTCATATAAATAAAATCTAAAATATCCAAAGCTAAGAATATTAGGAAAATGTTCTTGTTTAACATATATTTTTTTCGAATCGTAAGCAGTACTCGTTTAGACGTAATTATTAGTTTAAAATCATTAATTTTCGTTAAGAAATTTCTTCATTCGGTCGCCGCGCTGGCCTAGGGCCCGCGATAAAAGCTATGCAATAGCTTAAAAGGCCTTGTAAACCTACATCTCTGTTCGCAAGTCAAAGACAACCAACCAATCTCGTTTAAATATAAAGCAATCCCTAATTCAAACAAGGGACCCCTTTCTCCACTATGTGCTATGTATGTAAGTGGCTTTTATTATTATTTTCTTCATAATCATCCCTCTAATCAATTCTATAAAGAATATACACAAAAAACTATCAAATATTATATATATATATATATATATATATATATATATATATATATATATATATATATATATATATATATATATATATATATATATATATATATATATATATATATATATATATATATATATATATATATATATATATATATATATATATATATATATATATATATATATATATATATATATATATATATATATATATATATATATATATATATATATATATATATATATATATACATATATATATATATATATATATATATATATATATATATATATATATATATATATATATATATATATATATATATATAAATATATATATATATATATATATATATATATATATATATATATATATATATATATATATATATATATATATATATATATATATTGATATTTTAAGTGTGTAATTTTTTTTAAATTATTTTCAATAATATATAAAATTAGATTCATGAAAAGTTACTTATCTGGGGTCCTGGTGGACCAGAAACATTTAAACGATAGTTAATGTCCTCTTTAAATACTTAGGGCTAAGTATTTAAAGAGGACATTAACTATCGTTTAAATGTTTCTGGTTTACCAGGACCCCAGATAAGTAACTTTTCATGAATCTAATTTTATATATTATTGAAAATAATTTAAATATATATATATATATATATATATATATATATATATATATATATATATATATATATATATATATATATATATATATATATATATATATATATATATATATATATATATATATATATATATATATATATATATATATATATATATATATATATATATATATATATATATATATATATATATATATATATATATATATATATATATATATATATATATATATATATATATATATATATCTATATATATATATATATATATATATATATATATATATATATATATATATATATATATATATATATATATATATATATATATATATATATATATATATATATATATATATATATATATATTGTTATATTTGATAAGGTTTGTAAAGAAATCCGTTTATAGGATGATGATTTTATTTAAAATAAAATTAGTAAAAGCTACTTAAAAAGTAGCGAAGGAAATCCCAGCTTGTATTGGGAAATGCTTATGTTTGAATGAGATATACTTACGGATGTGCACGACTTTCGACGGTGCAATGTAAGTTTAAAGGTCCTTTTGCAGTCGACTAACGATCACTATTTATCCATATATCTCATAAATAGGGCTTATCCTTATGCAACACAAAATGCCTTCAATTGAGACGAATTAAGCGAAAAAAAAAAAAATTAAACTATTGATCACTTCGGCAAAGCCGTTTTCTAAATGAAAGTAACATTATGAAATAATTCAAATTTCGAATGCTACCAACATTTAAAATATTATCAACGATATATATATATATATATATATATATATATATATATATATATATATATATATATATATATATATATATATATATATATATATATATATATATATATCTATATATATATATATATATATATATATATATATATATATATATATATATATATATATATATATATATATATATATATATATATATATATATATATATATATATATATATATATATATATATATATATATATATATATATATATATATATATATATATATATATATATATATATATATATATATATATATATATATATATATATATATATATATATATATATATTAGTAAACGAAACAAAGGTAATACGCCGATACGCCCCCCGACAGGATAAGATATAGATGTAAGGGTGCATATCTACGGATATTGTAGTGACAGGGAAATGAACGGTGGCCAAGATAGGCTATTCCGCAAGCGCGCCACCTTCCGACAGCGCCCGGTGAATCCATTGGGTCCCTTTTCGACACTCGTTTTCCTGCTGAGAAACACGAAACGATGTACCGCACTCTAGAAATTGACAAGTTACTCGTCAGAGTGACAAGTCTGACAGTATTGCTCTACATATTTATTAGGCCCTTACATATGAAGTTGCCGTTTTATAAAGGAAATTTAGGAACAAACATTTTTGTATGTAAGATATTACTTTATATATTTTACTTATATATTTATAAGGTAGTTACTTTATATATTTTTTTAGTGTAATAATATGCAAACAACGTTAACAATATAATTTATATGTAAATAATATAGATGAAATTATGACTAATCTAATGCTTACTCCTTATATTTATTATATAGGGTATTATACTGCCCATTGCCTTAGTTATAAAACATAGTATTATTATATTAATATTATTTATATAAATATGTTAAAATATAAGGCACTGTCACGTATTAGCGTGCCAAAATTTATAGTTGTATGATTAAGTATAGCTGTAAGTGCCAAAAACAAACCATATCCAATCAACAATAGTGTGTTGTTAAAAAGATTTTTAGGGATGATTGTCTATTCCTGGCAGTCGCGAGGTGACTTTCTACTGAGACTGCTTACGGTAACAGAATAATAAAAAACGAAAAATAACATAAATAATACATCGAATTTATACAAGAAAGATACTAACGGACGTTCTGAGGTGAAATTTTTGCCTTGGCTAGCTCATAACGATATTATATCAATTAGTAAATTAATGTAAACTTAGATAAAACTATTTAACGCTAAATCATGAACACTACTGGTTTTCTATTAAAATTTTGAACCTTTAGTGCAAATACAATCCTGAATTATTGCTGAAAGATACCATATAGTTTTAAAATAAAACCCTGGAAGACTTAAAAGGATTTTTTAAAATTAATAATATATAAAATGACTATTTCTAACATTTTGCACTTGCAAAAACAGTTTTTTTTATTTTCCAATATTTTGATGTTGGGCGTTTCTACAATCATGCATTCAATTAGAATAGATAATGTTTAGTATAACTAGAATCATTTATCAACCAAGCAGGCCATTAATGGAATTATTAGCCCGGCCCCTATTTTACTTTCCTGACGACCTATCGGAAAGAAAGTATTGTGATCGCGCTAAAAAAAAATTTTGAGATGAAGATGGGAATATATATTTTGAGACTCCCTGAGACGATTGAGACTATTTCCAGACCGATCTCTGTCTGTATGTATGTCTGTATGTCTGTATGTCTGTATGTCTGTATTTATGTATTCTTCCACGATAGCGCCCAGACGCTTAATCGGATTGAGCTGAAATTTGGTATATAAGCTTCTGTTAACCGTCGGAGGAACCCATTAGTTTTTGGAGTCCCTACGCCCTACGGTTGTGGTACCTCCCATACAAATTTGGGGTTCCCGGCGAAAAAATTGTTTCCGCGATAGCGCCCAGACGCTTAATCTGTCTAAGTTAAAATTTGGCATAGAAGCTTCTGTTAACCATCGGAAGAACCTATTAGTTTTTGGGGTACTTACGACCAACGTTTGGGGTACCTGCCATACAAATTTGGGGTACTAGAGTAAAAAATGTCGCTGTTTTTTCGCACCTCCCCGGATACTAGTCAGGAAAGTCTTGGGGTGACACAACCGATTTTTTTTACTTTCCTGACGACCTATCGGAAAGGAAAGTATTGTGATCGCGCTAAAAAAAAATTTTGAGATGAAGATGGGAATATATATTTTGAGACTCCCTGAGACGATTGAGACTATTTCCAGACCGATCTCTGTCTGTCTGTATGTCTGTATGTCTGTATGTCTGTATTTATGTATTCTTCCACGATAGCGCCCAGACGCTTAATCGGATTGAGCTGAAATTTGGTATATAAGCTTCTGTTAACCGTCGGAGGAACCCATTAGTTTTTGGAGTCCCTACGCCCTACGGTTGTGGTACCTCCAATACAAATTTGGGGTTCCCGGCGAAAAAATTGTTTCCGCGATAGCGCCCAGACGCTTAATCTGTCTAAGTTAAAATTTGGCATAGAAGCTTCTGTTAACCATCGGAAGAACCTATTAGTTTTTGGGGTACTTACGACCAACGTTTGGGGTACCTGCCATACAAATTTGGGGAACCTTGATTACATCGTTCGTTTTTTCGCACCTCCCCGGATACTAGTCAGGAAAGTCTTGGGGTGACACAACCGATTTTTTCATACAGTTCTATCATTTTAATGGGAGTTGGCCATATGATTTCCCTGGACCGGAATCAATTAATGTTTTGAATGTGTTGCTATGTGCCTTCTCGGATTTTTGAATTTCTTCCTCTGTAAAAAGTTTTCCACATTCCGAAAAAAGTGAAAGCCTATTGGAGCAAAGTAATCTGGTGAGTAAGGTGAAAGACGAAAAATGTCACAGTTCCTGAAATTTTCGTCTGTGTGCTGTGATGCGTATTTGGTCATCAATTCGTGCAAAAGCAGTGGTGAAAGACCAGTCTAGGATTTTTACACACGAGCTTCTCCATAATTATTTGTACAGTTCTTAACGGTAGACATTTTTGTTAGGTGTTCGCTAGTACGCAAGGAGCTACATAAATGTAAATATCCGAACAATAATAGTTTACAGAAAGACAAAAAAGCAAGTTTTTTTAAAAAGCAATAACATGGCTTTGAATGAAAATGTATTCGAATCTGGAATTTCAACTCAAACTCCTTAATTCAATTCCCGACTTAGTACCTCGTGACTTCTTCTCGATCGTAAAATTTAGTACCAATTATGCGGTCAACGGTTTTTATTGCTGGAAGAGGCTGGCGAAGAATATGACAAAAATTGTTTTCGAGATAACCAAGGAGAAGTTGATTAAATGTTAGAAAAAAGGTATGAAAAAGTGTATCGCTCGCGGAGAATATTATGGGAAACATTAAATTGATATTTAGGCTTTTATTGTAGTTTTTTTTCTTGATTCTGGAAACTTTCAGTATGGCCCTCGTATAAGGTCTATATGTTTTCTGTTTTTTCACGCTGGCATCTTTAAAATTAGGTAACTTCGTTGTTAATTGGAAAAAAAAAATCAATTCAATTTTAATTCAAAGCCCTGTTATTCTTTTTTCATAATCAGTTGTTCATTTGTGTTTCCGTTAAGAAAGTTAAAACTCTCCAAGACTTTTCCGGAAACGTCTCGATAAATCCGATAATCGATTTCAAACATTTAGGGCCGCTTTTTTTTCTTTCTTGTTCGCTTGTTATCCCCCTTTCTCAGTTATTTAAGTCTGAAGCGAATTTCGCGAATAATCATGTAATCTCCACTTCGTGACAACGTTCAATTTGAAAGTTGGTGACATTGACATGAGATGTAATAACGCATTTAACATTTTCGCTCGACTGATCCTAAATTCCGCGCGACTTAGTAGTCGAGAATAAGTTGAGAATGGACGGGACCGATTTACAGCAAACTTCGCTAATGTATTCAGAAAGTTTCATGGAAAGTTACGGCTGCATCATCAGCTTTGTTAGGTGGTCGAGGCAATGAAATAAGCAAATTGGAAAGATTGAATTGGAGAGGGACGAGTAAACACAATCTACGCGGGGAAAATGCGCTGGGATACCTGCCTGTTTTTTTATATTTGGGGAGCTAATAAACCCTGTTGCAGTTAGGCCACTAAGACCCATGTGTAATTGTCAGCCAAAATCACAGGTCAACACAAATCCGATAGCCTCCACGCAGAAGTGTGAGCCCGGGTAGGACCCTGGTCTGCGGGCCAGTTCCCTTAGGAATCGCTCTTCGGGCGCTCCTGGACTGTTTCAATGGACTGTGGATACCAACTGATAGCCGGAGGAGCCTGGAAACGACTTTCTTTTTTATAGAGCGGGAGTAGTTGTTGATCTTACGGCAACTGCTCTTGAAACAACCAATCGGCTACCCGACAGCGGGTGAAGAGTCGGGCAAAGGATGCCGTGGTCCGCGATTGTTTCGGTAGACACCAAATCCCTGCTACGTAAAGGAGAGGACCATGCAAGCGACCTCGAACCCGTAACCACTCGGAAGGCCAGAGAAATCCGGCCGAAACTGATAACCAGGGGTCGAGGTGACCCCACTGGGTTACCTTCCTAGTGCCTCGCCGTAAGGCGTTGGTCTCTGGCCGGTTCGTGGTTTTCGCTGGACGGCAGATTTGAATCGTCCTTAAAGTTTCTAAGCTCACCTCACGGGAGATAGAACGATCATTATCGTTAAAACTTCCTGTGGTCGACAAACGTTCCTTTGTACTTGTACCTATATTCCTAATTGTTCAATGCAGCTTGGGACTGATAGCCTGTCTGTGTCTTCTTACGTCGGCTCAACTCACGGTTCAGCTTCTATGTGGAAGGGCCGCCATGAACTCTGCTAGCGGCTGCAACCTGCAGTCAGACAGTTGAGATCTGAAGCGCAAATCAAGGGAATACCTCGGGCGGAACTAGGTGTTTTGCGCACCGGGCTGTGTCAATCTAGTTTGCGCAATCCGGCGAATAGCCGGGGACGATAAAAACGTAGGTTTTCTAAGCAGCGAGGGTACTTGTCGTTCTGACGTCATCTTTATTTTGATACGATCCGTTGACCACCCGATACCGAGTATTTTGATGGACAAAGGGCGCCTCGGTCTGCGATAAATTCGAACTGAATTGCCGCTTACGCCAAGTAGAGGCTGTGCAAGCGACCTCGAATCTGTGACCAGATTGGAGGATAAAGAAATCCGTCCAAAAAAATCGCGGTTAAAAATCAGTTTAATCGAAGAGAAAAAAATCGGTAGTGTCACCGTAATACTTTTCGGACAGGTAGACAAGGACTGATTACATCTGAATAATAAGTTCATAAATAAAATCGATGAGCGCCCTCTCTCGGCCGGCGGAAGAACCCAGTGGGGTTCCTTTGTGACTGCCTCGGGCGGCGGGATTAGGCGAAACGCCAACAGATAGCGTTAATATTTAAATAAAATATATGTCGGAATTTAAATAGTATTAGTGTAGCTTATATGAGATATTCCAGCCAAAATTTCACAATGTGATTTTGGCCCAACAAGCCATCTCTGTCCCAAATTCCAAGTCTATAAGTCTAATATTTCCGGAACGGCTTCCCTGTTCACCTTCACCCGGCGGAAGTTGGCCCTCTTGGCCTGCCAGCTAAATCTCTTTTTCACCTCTTTAAAGATCTTGGTCTTTCAAGAAAAATAATTAATTCTTTCCTAGAAAAAAATATCTAAAACCGCGATTTGCGCATCTCAAATTCTATAGCTTCGAAGGGGGAGTGAATGGGTGGTAATGTGAACGCTCACATGTGGCAAGACAGCTGTCCTAAACCCTTCCACAGCCGGTCGTTAGTCCGGAATCCACTGCTCACGTCGAAAGCTCGCATGCGTGCACGAACACGGCGTCGTTCGCGCGCGAACGAGTTCGTGCATATTTATTAGTTGGCGTTCGAGAAGCATATCGCACGGGTGCGAAAAAGTTTTCTTTTAGTATTTTTTGTGGTTTTTGGTTGTTAAACAGAACCACGACTTGGTTGTTCCCATTCACACGTAAACTCTACAAGAGGCAAGTGGTTGGATTTAAGAATATGACAGCAGTGTCCAAAAGCAATCCTCAAGCTATCCCTGGAGTGTTTCAGGCAAAAACGTATGTTCCATAAAGGCCATATTTGTTTGCCTCAGGTTTGTTCCTCTCCGCCTGTGCTTTATCCTTGTGTATCTGGCGGTCCTCATTTACCCATCTGCCAGTGGAAAAGTGGGCTCCGGTTCGATTGGTGAATGGGAAAATCCCTGCCTTGCAAGTCTATCCGCTTCTTCATTATCTCTTACTCCACTATTCACTCCACTTTCACAAAGTTGTTTGTGAGTCGAATTATTAAATTATTTCACTTTTCTAAAAGGTCACCCGTATCTTATATGAAATGTATTCTATATGACTATTGACGTTGATTTCATTATGCATCTTCAACATCTCATTAATAAAACGCTAAAGCGCTTTGCATTTTCTAAAGAAAAAGTTAACAACCTTCAATCGCAATCTTTCACAATATCCATGAAATTCACTTCTATTATAAGTATAAAAGCATAATTCTAAAACACTGAATCTAGTGGTTGACTATTAAATAATGCTCGACAATACCAAGAAATACCCAAAAAAAAGGTTAATGCAAAAAGTGTTTTTTTTTAATACATAAAGTAATTTTTTAAATGCGCAAATTGCTTTTAAAAATGCAAAATGGCAACGCATTAGTACCTATTTATATTCCTAAACCTATTTTTGTAAAAAATGACAGACAGCAACATTTTTCACAATACCAACACATTCACCCAAAAAGTGATTTTTTTAAAATGCAAAAATCACACAGTGCTTTTTAATTACGCAATGATAGCGAATTAGTGCTAATATTTCAAAACCTATTTCTGTTAAAATAACAGAAATATATTAGACAATATTCACCAAAATGGTTATTTTTCGAAATGCCAAAAGTACTTTTTTACGCAAAAAGTGTTTTTTTTTAAATGCACAAAGTGCTATTTAAAATACAAAATGGCAGCGAATTAGTACTTATATTCCAAAACCTATTTCTGTAAAAAAAAATTGACAGCAACAATATAAGCTTTAAAAATGAAAATATTTACGATAAAAAAATGTTGCCTAATTTAGGTAAATAACAAATTGGAATGGGAACTGTCAAACCAAAAGCAAAACACGCTCGGATTGTTTATGTACTTTTCTGTTTGTTTTGATGTACGATATTCGATGAATGTACGGGGTAAAATCGATGCTATTGCATGTAATTGGTGAACACCGATTTACCACATTATACGTTTTAAAATTAAAATGCTCATAAATACATACCGGCGATTATCCTGCGTACCTGCACACGTGAGCAGCATAACAGAATAATATGTTAATGAGCGCCTGTAAAATGAAACAGATTTACAGGTTGTACAATGTATACAGCACGTGTACAGAAGCACACACAGCATAATCCATTGCAGTACAACGTTTAAAGCTTAATTAGAGTTGAAATTGATGATGCAACGGGATTGAGGATAATTTGCAGCGTTCATTAATCCAATTATTCGTCGAAATCCTAGCTTAAATCGTACTTGCTAGTACATTAGGCTACACAAAGTTGTTAATTGTAGAATGTATGGATTTAATGGGAGAACATTGCCGCCGCGGATCCGCCGCGGATTGTATAACACTGAAATGTATTTTATAATAAATAGAATATGTGAATGTTATATGTATGTGTTTATAATATGTATATAAATATAATGTGTGTGTGTTTAAAATATGTGCATATAATGCGTCTAATATAATAAATAGGAACAAATAAAAATTTTAAGTCAGTTTAACCCTTCAGGCCTCGGCCCCTCAACCGATTGACAAGTTGATGTCCCAAAAAAAAATCATACAAATTAGTAAAAAAAATGAATTATGACATTATCTCACCAAAACATTAATTAAAATAAAACATAATTAAAATAAAACTAATTAAATTAAAATAAAATTAAAACAGAGCCGTCACGCTGAATCGTGCTGTGGCCGATATCGGCCAATTGGGGCTCTAGAGGTTAATAGTTAATGTAGGAAGATTTATATTATATCGAAGTTTGTATTGGAGGATCATATTATATAAAAAATTCAACTTTCACAAAAGTTGTAACCAAAACTTACCATCTCTGCCTAGGTGTTTGTCACCGTTGATTATATCGGCCAGTTTTAATAGCCGCCGAATATTGTTTAACGCTGAATATTATAACTATCGTTATAATATTCGGCGTAGTCATAGAAGTTGCCTGCTGACATCTAACCCAATAGTATAAAAAATAGAATAATATGTTTTGTCTATTTTTTAAATAGTAACTAATACTTTTTTCTTATTCATTTGAGTATAATATCGTTTGATATTTCTCATTTCACTGATTGGAAAACACTTCAATTTTGATTTTTTTTTTCATTGGTGATAAATCTTCAAAAGCACACGCGAAATAGTATGTCCTTCCTATCTCCGATGTTTCTCGTCCGACAATTTTGAATGTCGTCCAAAATATTCTTGGAAAGTTATTCGTGGGTGGCCTTTTTCCTTAACTCAAGTTTGATCGCTCCACCTGTGCTTTATCACCTGAGTTTGATTCTCTTACGCAAGGCGATCCTCATGTACCTCCCCTCCGCCAGTGGCTATGTCCAGTTGGTGGTGGTGACGATCCCTGCCTTGTAAGTCTATCCGCTTCCTCAATTCCTCCCTCTCCACTGCCTCCCTCTCTACATGTACTTTTTCTATGATATTTTCATCGCAGAAATAATCATTCCTATGGTTTCTGCGTGGCAAATCATAGCGTTTGGCTCCAAGTATTTCTGATATTTAGTCCAAAGTACTCCTACCCCGGTCCCTTCATTTGTTTTCGAGCCATCTGTCGAAATTGTTATATTGTCACATCCCTTTTGTAGAATTCCCTGTGTTTTGTTGTTCTTACGTCCATGTTTCATAATTTTGATTGCTGATGACTTATGGCTGTATCTTACAGCATTTTTAGGTTTCAGGCCGTTATTTTTTGAGAAACCCTTAAATGAAATTTTTATTTATATGTCATTAACCCTTGAGGTTTCGGCCCCTCAGCCGATTAGCCGATTGACAAGTTGATGTCCCAAAAAAAAATTAGTAAAAATTAGTAAAAAAATTGATTTAGGACACTGTCTCACCAACACATTAATTACTGCCAAACCACTGTACCCATAATTAAAATAAAACATATTAACATAATAAATAAAACATAATAAAATAAAACAAATTAAATTAAAATAAAATTAAAACAGGGCCGTCGCGCTGAATCGTGTTGTGGCCGATATCGGCCAATTGGGGCTCTAGGGGTTAATATTATGCCATACTTTTCTATACGGATGTGAGGTCTGGACTATTAAGGAAGTTTTCAGGTAACGTATAGAAGCATTCGAGATGTGGCATACAGACGCATGATATCGATATATTGGACTCAGAAAGTCACCAATGAGGAAGTTCAACGGCGTGTCGGCCAAAAACGCAAGCTATGGCAGACCACCAAACAGCGCAAAGCTGCATATCCGTGTCACGTGCTTGGGCACGACAGGTACGAACTCCTGCAACTCATTATCATAGGAAAAGTTGCAGGGAAGAGGAGACCAGACCGTAGACGGAAACCTTGTCTGCGGAACATTCGAGAATGGACCGGGATTACTAGTTTCGCTGAAGAAGTATGCAGAGTTGACTGCCTACCTTAACTTGTTGGAGAGGCACCTTAAAAAGGAGAATATTATGCCATTGTATGGAATATGATGTGGGTCGACTAGCAACCCCTGGCCTATTTTTCGTAACTTTCTAGCAGATTTCTGGTGGTGTTTCAATAATTTGTTTCTGAATGTTGTTCTTAAGCATCGACATTATAGTGGGTTTGTGGATGTACACCTTTTTCTCTAAATTTTTACACAGGGAATAATCCTATTTCATAGAATTATAATAAGAAGGAATAATCTTTTCGCATTTTACGTAGGGTATAATCGGGCGTAGTCAACTCAGTAGATCGCGGAGGCCAGTCGATTACCTCTTTTTGACATTATCTGGCCGGGAAAAGTTTCTCAAAAAACTTGGATCCACCAGGTGCTGTGTGTTCCTGTTCTCACCACATAAGTTGTAGGCAGAATTGCGACGTTATTGCGATAAACAACACATTGCGGCGTTAGATGTTACGTAATAGATTGTTATAGACTACTTTCACGATTGCCAATTATCCATAGCCGAAATGGTGGCTAAACAAAATCGGCCTGGACCATGAAATGTAGCCTGTATAAAGGACTGTTTAACCCTAATCGTAACAAATAAATATTAAGCAATTGAATATTGTATCTGTATAATTCTTATCCGAGATCAAGTATCTGCGTTGTTAAAATAATGTTGCGATGGAACACTTACGGCAAATAAAGCCATGGAGCGAA
The DNA here is from genome assembly GCA_944548615.1 of Micropterix aruncella. Lineage (NCBI taxonomy): Eukaryota > Metazoa > Arthropoda > Insecta > Lepidoptera > Micropterigidae > Micropterix > Micropterix aruncella. The sequence continues at coordinate 14,033,327 of OX155950.1, forward strand.
CATACTTTAGCCCCATAATTGGCCTGGGGCGCTCGAGGCGAATTTTCTCTTTTATCTACTCACGGTGTTTTTCGAAGGTAATGCGATATAACAGAGTATTGTCCCAAAAGGCGGGTAAGAGATTTTATAATCTCAAAGCTATCTTGAGTATATAAAATAAATCATTGTATATTGTTTTACCTAATAGGTTGTATGAATAACCTCCAACATGTATAAAATACAATCGTAGTAAAATATAAATTAGGCGTTTGTATAATAGGCCAGTAACCTGGTAGGTACATCATAAGTTGCATCAACTAAGGCTAGTTTCGTTTTTTTTTCTTGTATGGGATGTGCCTGAGATGAAAAATCCATGTTTTCGACTTTTGCAGCCCTCCTAAATGCTTTTGAATATCTCAAAAACTGCATTTTTTTTTACTTTTTCCGGATTCATCCCATTTTGACCACGAAGGAGCCGGTTTTCAACAAAGATCCGTCAATGCATTTTTAAACTAAATAGTTAGACAGGTTATTGAAAATATAACGATAATTTTATATGATTAAAAGTGAAAATTAGCATAAAATTTTCAAGTATGGAGATTTTTCCAAACTTGAATTAAGGGCTACTGAGCCCATTCCGATCTTAAATTGTAGCAAATTTAATTTTAGTTTAAATATGCGTAAAATGGTCTGGTCAAAAACGATCTTCTTTATGGCCAAAAGGGGAAGAATCCAAAACAAGTTCAGAAATTTAGAAGTTTTTGAGATATTCAAAAGTGTTCTGGAAGGCTGCCGGGGTCTAAAACTAGGATTTTGCTTCTCAGGCATATCCCATACAATAAAAAAAATAAACTAACTACCCGCCTCTTAAGCAACTTAGGCCTCCTATAACCATGACAAGGTTACTGGATTATGACGCACATTCTCCGATGCTTCCATGTCGTGCTTTTGCCGAATCGATAGAGGTTGGGCATATTGGATACACTGCATACAAATAAACGTAATGTTTTTGTTGGGGATACAACCATTATTGATTTAATATTAAGATTCAGATACCGATTACTTCTAAACATCGTCGCAGTTTTAATATGAATCATTAATCTTGCATAAAATTGTGCAAAATATGATAGTTGCACAGAAGAAAGCGTTGGTCTATATAAGGAATAATCATTACATAGTATAAAATGAAGTCGATATTTATTTATATCTTTTTTACCCGTCTTCTTCTTCTAAACCACTCAACGGATTCTAAAATGGCCGAACTATGATGGTGAATTTCCAAAAACCATTTTCGTACTGCATGACAGTGTCGTTGCATGACATCGGTGTCGTTGCATGACATCCCGGGCAGATAAGACGACCACCGTCGTTATAACTGCCCGGGCGGTGGGTGGGTTCTCCACCCTCACCTGCCGCCTTGAAACCACTAAACTGTTAGTCGGAGTGCACAATCGATTGGCTTGCTCCGCACGGTGCGCAGACCGTCCAGGAGCGCCAGAGGTTTGATTCCCAGGGGAAACTGACCAGGGCCAGAGTCCTACCCAGGTTCGCACCCCGTGCGTGGAGGCCGTCGGATGGGTGTTGACCCGTGAGTATGACCGACCCTGAACACATGGGTCTTCGTGGCCAACCCATCATGGTCCAGTTAGCTCCCACAAATCCACAATACATGAAACATATTTTTTTAATAAAAAGAAATACACCTACAATGACGCAGGGTGGGGGGAAGAGAGGAGACGAGATTTATGAACGCGCGTTAAAGTGGCCTATCAGACTGCGTTTGAAGCAATACAAACTTGGTGGCTAACTTATATTTGTGGGTAAAGCATTCCAGAGACGGGCTCTACGTACGGAGTAGGGGTGAGATTAGAATAGATAGATACTGTCGAATGATATTAGCAATTTTGAAATATTTTATACGTAGACCAATTTTGAAATGTCATGGCGAAATGTGATATGAGAATAAGTTGATATGAGGATATGAATAAAATGTCTTAAAATATAAATGTGAATGCATTAAAATCGATACCTCTTGTATAGAAAAAGTACAATTTAACATTACTAAAAGAAGTCTTCGATACCCAGACTTATTTAAAACACCTTTAGCAAAAAACTATACCGGAGTAAATAACGTAATCCCACGTATATGTCGTCTGTATAACAAATTTCATCTTAACAATCGCATCGATATATTTCATGATAGTTTATGCTCCTTCAAAGCGTCCCTCTTTAAAATACTGTAATTCTGGTATTTTTTGTTTTTTTCCTTTTTTTATACGTATTTTTAAAAAAAAATCAACCATTGTTCATGCATTGTGCTAATTGTGTACTCATATCAAAAGGATATTGATGTAGTCATGTAACTGTAGTATATATATGTCACTGTATGTGTTGTCAATATTCTGTTTGGGTACCAAATAAAATAAAATAAAAATAAAAAAAGTCATATAATATATGTATTTAGAAACCATTTTTGTAAATTTAACATTTTATCGCATGGAAATAATGAAACCAGAAATTTCATCATTTTTAACGACGAGTAGCTTATTTATTGGAGTTACACTTTTGCGAGATAGGGCTTTCAACGAGTTGTCAGCGGGTCTTCGGAGTTTGTTTTCTTATTTTTGACATCAAACACGTTGCATTGCCGCTGCCTAGCATCTTCTCTGTGGGGCGAATTAGTCTCCGCTGTCGCCATTCATTATTTTTGGAGCGCCATTCAGATAGTCGGTATCCTGAATAGACGGGGAGCGACGCATCTGTGTCTGCTAATGTGACCGCATGACATCTCGTTTCTTATTTATTCGTATTTCTTACTGGACTTTTTTAGCGGTTTGACAACGCACGGCTAAAATCAATTTAGTAGGGAGATATACATATTTCTATGAGTATGTATATTTTTTGATTTATCAATAATTCTCTTATATATATATATATATATATATATATATATATATATATATATATATATATATATATATATATATATATATATATATATATATATATATATATATATATATATATATATATATATATATATATATATATATATATATATATATATATATATATATATATATATATATATATATATATATATATATATATATATATATATATACGAAGTCGGGCCCATCATAATACTATTATTACACTTCTGGATGGTGAGCGGTAGATTCCGGACTAAGGACCGGCTGTGGTAGGTTAACTACAGCTGTCTTGCCACATGTGAGCCCATACCTTACCACCCATTCACTCCGCCTACGAAGCCATAGAATTTGAGATACGGAAATCACGGTTTTGGATATTTTTTCTATGATGGCTCAGATTATTTTCCTGGAGAGTTCAAGATCTTTAGAGGTGAAACAGAGATTTGGCTGGCAGGCCACTAGCGTTAACTTCCACAAGAGGAGGGCTGGACTTCCATCTAGACGCAGGGCTGTGCAACCGAGACTTTCAGGCAATTTATATTGCTTCTTCTTCTCGAAGTGCCTCTCCATTACTCTGGAGGTTGGCCGTTAGCTCTGAATATTTTTGTCGGTCTTGCGCCATCCGGAAAAGCTGTTCTCGGTCCACTCTCTGACATCGCACAACCACGACTTTTTCCTCCTACCACGGCGTCGTTTCCCCTCAATTTTGCCCATCAATATCAGTTGAAGCAGCTGATATCTGTCATGCCGCAGCACGTGCCCCAGATATTCAACCTTGTGCCTTTCGCCGGTGTGCAACAATTTTCAGGTCGTACCAGCACGCTAATGTACTTTTTCGTTGCTAACTTAATGGGACCAGCTTATACGGAGTTTTTCGACGGTAGCAACACATCTCAAAAGATTCTAACCGCCGTCTAGTATTATCTTTTTTGGTCCACGCTTCGCTGCCGTACATAACCACTGGCAAGATGTAGCAATACAGGATTCGAGTTCTAAGTCTTAGATTTATTTTCCGGCAAAACCAGAATTTTCTTATTTTATTGCATGATGCACATGCGATTTCTATCCGGGTCTTTCTTGATCGGAGTCCCATATTTCATTCACCCGTGCACCGAGATATTTGTGCTGCCGGACGCGCTCAAGAACTTTATCTGCCACCGATATAGTAGGTTGTAAATCAGGATCCCTACTAATAACCATGACTTTGGTCTTTGAAATATTGCTTAGAGACCAAATTGACCTCCAGAATTCAATCTGAAGTTTTCTCGATTTTTGTGAAATGTTTTTTAGTGGAAAGTGTTTTGCCTATAGAGCCGTCTCTTACAAACTGTATTGGGGGTTTGAAGGGTACTGTCAAAGCCTGGTTAGCATGAGCCACTTAGAAGCTAATTATCTGACGAATAACAGAACGGACTTTGTTGTGGCGGTAAGTGTACCGTCCTTGATCTAAGGGCACTTTGCAGCCAGCTAGAATATGTCCAGATTTACAAGGGGTATTGCTACAAAGGGGACATGAACTATCCTCAGAATAGCTTTAACGAGTGAGGTTTCTCGGGTCTGGAAGTGTATCCTGAAAGCATTTAAATAAAATTTAAGCATCTCTGGCATCCAGCAATATAGCATTACCTTTCAGTGCATTGGAGGCGGAATGCAAAAGCCTCCAATTGTTGTCCAATCATTCTGTTATTGAAGGCAAATAGCATGAGCCATACTGTTGCTGTCGTAATCTCATCGCAATGGAGACTTCTTCAAGTTCACATCGCTCATGACAGCCCAGATCAGTGTCATTCTGGCTGATTCCAGTAAGGAACTTTTTGTGGATGTCTACGCTTGTAGATCATTTGACTCACTACGGCCACTTTTTACGTGCTTTGATATTTCTGGATCCTTGGAATTGGACAGAATCGAATTTTTCGTTATTCTGGAGTTGGCGTAGATAGAGCAAAGAAGGCAGTTTAAAGCTAGCCCAAAGTTTTGTTTGGACCTGAAGAGAGTCGAGGGGTCAGCTGGTTTAGCTAAGAACAAACAAGTTAGCTAAGAACAAACAAGACTAGATATCACCAGCGCATCCAGAACGGACAGTTGGGTTTTTGAAATATCGTTTAAAAGAACGGGACATCACAAATGAGAAGTTAGATAATTGTCATAGATCCAAGCCTTTCGACAGGCACAAATTGGCAAGGCATCTATTTTTGCCAGGCAATTATTGAAATTCTCTATAACATGATCGCCAGAGAGGTCCTAACCGTGATCGGTGATTTTCCTGCTGAGGAATTTAAAATAGTTATTTGGGTCAATAAGGGAGATATTAGAACACTTTATACAATTTAGAATATTGTATTGTCACCTTACTTATGTGCACGATATTTGAAATTGAGTTAAAATCGCAATACAAGACTAACCAACAAAGTCAAGCTATATAAAAGCTCGTGAAAACTCCCTGGCGAAAAATTTCATTTTCTCACGGTCGTAGACAAAGGCATAATGGTCCATAAAACAGGCCGAAGATCATAATATGAAATATTTCGTAAATACGCCCGAAAGCGAAAATGTATTCCCATTCCCGTTTCAGGTTTCCTTCGGTATCGTTTACGTCACTTGTTTATGGTATCGCATAACAAATAAACAGAGACAATATCTGTAATGAGGGTCTTTTATATCCATTGTTACTCGGCGAATTGAAGCGTAAATAATTGTCTCCTTTTCTAGGTTTAGATGTATTCTCGATCGTACCCTTTCGCTTGTGGAAAAGACATAGGGACATACGACGTTAAACCTAATGTGTTATATGTAGTGATCAAAAGAATTATGTCTCTAATATAGCACTGTATGTTTTGTTCATTGTCGTACCAATAACACACTTTAACACGCACAATCATCATTACTGTAAGTTGAATGTTTCTATTTTAGCGCCATCGACGTCCAGAACAGGCAGTGTTAGTAACCTTAGTGTCATGCTATTAAAACAATCAATTATAACAGCAGTTTACATATAATTTGTCTTGTTCGACGATAATTACATATACTGCAGTGAATAAAACTTTCACATTAAATATTAGTTTTCCAACTCGGCATTATCAGCGATGGGTCATTCCGGTTCCTAGTTGGAGCTCATTTCGGAGCCCTTTTCATTAGCTAGGAGCAGATCTGGAAGAGCAGATTTACTGCACTATCGGCTCATGCATGCCGTCTGACATCAGAAGATAACCTGCTACTCTCTATTCTTTGTCACAGCAGTGACTTCTTCTCATTCTTTTTCACTGTACCTACATAGAGCCCGTGTTTGAAAGGCATTGCCGAAAAATGTGAGAACCGCGCCAAGCACATGTTTTAAAAACAGACTCAGAGAACATTTGTTCCACTTAAATTCCCTTACCCTTCCCACCTTCCTCCTTTTATACCTTTACGTATTTTTTTGCTTTCGTTTATTTTAGTGTGGCACATCCACAAAGAGTTAAATATATACATTTCTTCTTCTCTTTTTTTACCTGTATTTTTGAACCTGCCTTTTATATAGGTCAAGTTATCATTTACTCGCAAACAATGTTCACACGTATAGGTTAGCTCTAAAATATTGCCTGCAGGCAATACGCTCGCCTTTTCTAACGAATAAAGCGTTTTATGAATTTTACCGTGAACTTGAACCCGAGAAATATTTCACCGACTATCAATTCCATTCCGAGTTCCGAGGAGCCAGCTGATCCTTTGGCCCCACAATTCTACCATTCCGAAGAGCCGGTTTCTTTCTTTGGCTTCACATCTCCACCCGTCAATCCATTCGCATATCCCAGGTGCTTTCTGAATGAGTCATTGCTCGCCCCTTCGAGCCATTACAGTGAGTCGGTCATTAAGGCGACGCTAACGGTTCCTTTGTAAGTCAATTCGTCTCGAATCGGTCATTCCGATTGTTTTTGATTCATACTACAAAAAGCCAATGAAACACTCATTCAAAGCATTTATTACACTGAGATAAATTTAACGATGTAATACACGGAAATACGCATGTTTCAACAAGGATTACGTATATAACGCGGATTGCGGTCCATACGTATGAATTAACATGAGGCGTAACGATATTGGCGTGACGGTAGTTACCTTGTCGTAATGTTAAAGTATAATGTTCTTTCATTACGTCGCGACCTTGGGATCTCGCTTTTAACATTACAGCATGTGCGGTTATAGACTAAATCATGTTGAAACTACGGTATACTCTTATTTCCGTATTAACCGTAAGGAAAATGTTTATACATATAATTGAGTAATGTAGGTTCAACGAAATTCCTTATAATTCAACAAAATTACGATTGAAACATCGTTATTCTGTATAAAACAGTAATAACAAAATGGAAGCCGTCAAATATGTTTCTCAGTGTAGAATGCTGCGTATGCGTTTATATGCGTCTAGACAAAATTATACAGCAGACGTATTAACCAACTCCTATTGAAATGGCAACAATACGTATATAATGGGAATTAATATTTAGCCTACATAATTACACATTTTTCTTAAAAAATTTTAGTTCCTAAATTTCCTTCGTTGAGTGGTAATTTCATGAGCAAGTACCTACCTAATAAATAACTTGATAAAGATCCGATTGCTATGTAAAGTTTTCATTCACCTCAACATCTCATTTCCTCCTTGCTGTATCTGATGTAAATATTTATTCAAATCTTTCATACTCCCCTTTGCCTCCCATTACTACCTTTTAGCACTCGGGAAGTATATACCTATTTTCTGTACTTTTTGCACCTGGCATGTATACCTTAATATCTAAATAATGCCTTTGTTGTTTGCAAAGGGAAAATGGGTCAACAAAGTAAGCCTTACAATAATATATCGAAGGCAAAAGTGAGCCAACTATCCGTCCCTCAGGTGAAATATCGACCAAACGGGCGAAGTAAATAGAAGGTTCGTGATAAAGGCGACAAAGGTTCCTCGCGCTGCCCTAAGGTCGGACGTTACTCGGCCTCCCACGGACGATTAACCTCGTCCTTAACGAATGGCGCTGCTACACTTTGCTCAGTTGCCTTTTAATCTGTTTACCAGGTAATGGCGACCCGGGCCGTTGCGGCGCGAATGGACGCGCCTCCATGCGACTTCACCTACTCGGACAAACAAGCCACTAATGAATCGACCAATATTTTGTATACATATTACATACTAAACATGCTACGCCGCTGCCAGCGGAAGGGTAGGACGATAAAGAGGCATTTGCCCAGGGCCCCACGGACAAAGGGCCACACCGCCGTGCATGCGCTAGAACAAATGCCCGATATTATTTCTATTTCATATACGAAATCATAAATAAAATAATATATATGGATTTATGAAAAAAATATCGTAAAAAACTATTAAATCCAATTTTTAAAAGTAATCTGCCCTCTGTGCATCACTCGCTCAGTTTTAGAAACCAATGGGGCCAAGATCTTGCACAGGGCCCGCAACCTATAGCGCCGGCGCTGTCTACGCGTAGAAAATAAACTGAAGTATTTGGAAAATCAAATAAAAAATCCATACTGTTTTAATAATTAAACTTCCATTGCATAATTATACCCTACTTGAAAAAATATCGAGATAGCCAGAAATCATTTGGATAAACCCTGAAAAACGAAAAATCTCTGTAAAAACTACATCGGACGGCATAATCTTGATCGATTAGAATGAACCAATTCAGAGGATTCAAAATGGCTGCGTACGTTTCTTTTTTCCTCCATAAATCTGCCATACAATATATATATAATATACAGTGAAATTGCTTTCTTTCGCCACCGGAAACTCAATGTTTACGTACATAAACCTTGGAAACCTGGAACAAACTCTGTAAACTACATTGGGCCGCATAATGCTGATCGCTTAGAATAAACGAATTCAGAGGGTTCAAACGGCTGCGCTAGGTTTTGTTTCCACATTTCACCTAGAAGTCACGTTTCTTCGGTCCTCCATAAATCTGCCATCCAATATAATATACAGTGTTAGTGCTTTCTTTCGCCACCGGAAACTCGATGTTTACGTACATGAATCGAAATAAAAGTTATACTAGGAATATATATACATCACCTTTCACATAATTCTAAGTTTAGTGTAAAAAATAAACACTAATGTATTTATTAATCCTTTTATAAGTACTTGCATAATACGATATTTCGGTAAATTATTTTCTATACTTATAAGAAGTAAGCATTAGATTAGTCATAGTTTCATCTATATTATTTACATATCATAAATAATTTGAAGGCTGTTTGCTTACAGATAAAGTAGAAATAAAATTAATATATAATCTGGTACATTGGAATTACTGCAAAAATAAACCCAAATAATCACTTCCGAATATAACCCGAAAATTAAGTTATTATGTACGCGTACCTTAATTTACGGACTTACTTGTCAAGCCAAAACAGAAACAATAATGATTGACAAGGCTTGCAGATACTTACTTTCACTTTTTTTAGTCATAGAACTCGTTGACCTTATATTTTCGTTTAACATTTTCTCATACTGAAGTAACTAATATTATTTAGTAAATGAGTATTATCAGTGATGACAGTCCAATCGCCTAGTCTACAGTCTAATAAGTCGTATTGGCAACGTTTGTATCGGTCACTGCTATATCTACTAGGCATTTCCGACGAATGGCTCCAAATTCTAATAGTCTAGGAGCCAGCGACAAAAAAAAATGCATGAGTTTTGTAACAGCTGATACTTTCATATTAGACAGTATTTTGACCATAGAATTCCAAGGTAGAGTCAGCAGGACACTCCGGGATATCTGGCGCTGGCTCACTAGGAAAGGTGTAATTTTAATTAGTACCCCCAAAGAGTTTTGCAAAAGCTAAAAATGTATCAATAGACAACGAATGAAATACAGAACTCGAAACAAATGGTCACACTGCTTGATAATAGAACGCGTGGCGTCATACATGTCACAAAAATGAAGTCCCTGCAAACACGCCGGTACGTATTTGTCGGTAACTATTACGTATCGGTATAATGTAATTCATATGAATATAATGGACTTAATTTTTCTGATATGTATGGAGTAATGCTGACGCCACGATTTCTATTGTAAAGCAGTATGACCATTTGTTTCGAGTTGTATATTGCATTCACTATCTATTGATGAATTTTCAGCTTTTCCAAAACAATTTGGGGGTACATTACATTACATTACATTACATTTACGTCGTGTCCAATTGGTGGCTAAAAACCGCTCTGGGACGTGTCAAAATATTTGTGTATTAAGTAGTAAGTATCATTACTACTTTAATCTTTACGTTACATACATATATTAATTTAAAAAAATATATAGTATCTAAGAAACTTTGGAACCTACTAAAAGTTATTCGTCGTAGAATCGTATTACAAAACAAATTAAAGAATAGTCAATGGCTACCTACTAAACACACAATAATTACAATAGTCAGTTAAAAAGTTGAATAATCAAAGCAGAAGCCTAACAATTGAAATAGTCAATAAATCAAATATATACGTACTAAAAACTGTACATAGTAACATCCAAAGTAGTAAGTAATTTGTTAAATAATCAAACTAAAACTAAATCTTAATTTAAATACTAGAAGTACATATATAATTATCATTCAAATTGGTACAATATTTGCAAAGTCATGGCCCTCGAATTCGGTCAGATTATAGAAAGGGTGGCCTATCAGCATCTCCTTAATGTTTTTTTTAAATTGTTTGTCCTCCAGTTGTTTGATAGAGGTAGGGAGTAAATTGTAGAATTTAATGCTAAGGTATAAGTAGCTCTTCTGTACTTTTGCCAGTCTTGTTCGGGGTACGCATAAAAGGGAATTACCGCGTGTATGGTGAGAGTGAATGTCCCCTCTAGTTGCGGTTTCTGTTAGGTGCTGTCTGGCATACATTAAGCACTGGTATATGAACTAGTGTACTAATTAAAAGTCCACCTTTCCTACGAGGTACTAATTAAAAGTCCACCTTTCCTAGTACGCCAGCGTCAGGTGTCCTGGAGTCTGGCCTGCTGACTGTAGGGGAGATCAGGTAGGCCTCGTACACGGGGAGCATTCGTACAGTAGAGAAATTTACGATATCTAATACATTAACGTGTTCGCGTTTGTGTGCGCGCTCATACGAGCGCGAGTCACGCACACAAAGGCAAACACGTTAATGTATTGGATAGCGTAGATTTCTGCACTGTACGAATGCTCCCCGTGTACGAAGCCTACCTGCTCTCTCCTACCCCAGCATTCTATGGTTAAAATACTGTCTGATCTGAAAGTATCAGCTTTTACAAAAATCTTGTCTTTTTTTGTCGCTGCCTTTTGGCTATAATATCAAATAGTTTGATTTATTTGCACCTGCGGCACGGCGTCAAAGTAGCACGCTACATATGCCCCCCTCTTGCTTATAAAGGAGCGTTATATCTGTGGTCATTTTTTATTGATAGCTCCCGGGATGAATCATCGGAACACAAAGGACTTTATGGCATAAATAAATCTCAAAGGGAGAGCGAGGCTCTGATTTCGCTCCCTGCGTTGGGTATCCCAAACTTTCTTTTTTTTTTTAAAAATTCTTTTTTTTTTTAAAAATTCTTCCCATTCTTCTTTATGGATCGGAAACGTGGACGTTACTACAATCGGACCTCAAAAAGTTCGAAGTCTTCCAAATGCGATGCTTGAGGCAGATTCTCGGTGTCTCACTCCGCGACCGAATTCGAAACGAGACCATTAGAGAAAGATGCGATCTAGTAACAACGATCGAAGAAGAAGTACAAAAACGTCGACTACGATGGTTCGGCCATGTTTGCCGAATGAACGACAATCGCTTGCCACGTAAACTTCTTTGGCGAGACCGTCCGACAGAATGGAGAATTCAGCGATCAGCACCGAAGAAAACCTGGCTAAATACCATCAAAGACGACCTTAAAAATCAACGATTGTCGGCTAGGGATGCTCGAGACGTGGCAAAAAATCGTCAAGAATGGAAGCGAATCGTGAATGGAGTACGAGATCCAGTGGCACCGACAGCAGCGTATTGGCTGCGAGGGCGACCCCCTCCCCAATCGCCGGCTACGGAATAAATAATAAATAATAATAATAATCCCAAACAGAATGGGGTCAAATATGCCTGCCGGCGATGGCCGCTAAAGTCTCGTTTATACCTTCAACCGCGAAATGAATTACTCTCTCTCTCTCTCTTTGTCGGCCACAAATCCCGAGGGAGCTTTTGCAAAATTATTGTGATCGGCTTCGCGGTCTGGCTGGACGAGAACCAACTTAGTTACGGGTAATTATTGTAAACTTCGGTTGCACTAAATTAATATTTTTGTTTTACAGAAGTTTTCTCTGATTTACCTAGGCTTTATGTTATGACAAGAGATCTCTGGGCAGCCGCTCGGGATCGTCAAGTGCAACATAGAGGTCAGCTGTATTTTTAGATAATTTACTCTTAAAATAGCCTTATGTGGGGAATCTGACCGTCCATTTAGGGCCGAACGCCCCGTTCGCCGCCCATCTAGTTCAGGCACAAATAACGTCTAGTTACCAACCCGTCATCCGGCAACACCCATCCGGCAGCCTCCCCGGCAGCCAGTTAACTGTTATAATTTATAACAGTTAACTATGTATAGACGAGAGTGCTCCAACTCTATAATTTCGCCTGCCCCGCTCGAAGCTCTGACAGGGTCAGCCTCTTAAATCGTGTAATGGTTTCAAGCGAGCGATTAATCGCGCGCTCTGGACATGAACACGGCCTGAGACAGGTATAGAGTTGTCAATGCTGCGGGTGTACCCGCCACCTCAGGATGTTATAACGATATATGCGTTATTTCACCCGAGATGAGTCGCAAGGACTTTAATATGAAGCAATATACCGTTCAGTTTTGCTACGAGTACGGTAGAGGCTAACCTCAAACGGCGAGGCACTGGCGAGGGGACCCAGTGGGAGTCCATTGCGGCCTGCCTATTAAATTTTACTGATTTTACTGATCTCTAGTCTGGTTGCATTTTGAAGTCGCTTATGTAGACTTCTACCTGTTATAAGCGTTGTTGGTCGGCGTAGAGACATTGCCAGCTTTAGCCATCAAGATCGCGTATTCAATGGGTCATTTCTAAAGATAGGTGGCAACAGATCTACGCTTCTTCGGAAAAATACTTTATTATTTTTATTAATTTCTTCACTAATAAAAATTACGAATTACCAAAACAGTTCCTACCGAGGTCAGTACCTTTTCCATGGGTAACTATTTTGTATATATTTTACCTATACATATTAACAAGCTTGCATTACAATAAACATACACGTACACACTTCTATCCGTTTTTATTTTTATATTGCGTGTTCTTCTACTAAGCTTGCCTGGATATACCATATAGCTATTTAAGTTGCTTTATAGTTTAAGTTTCAACATATTCTTAGGTATATATTTGGTAATCGAATTCGCTTATTTTGCTGAAAAGTGATTGATTAGTTTTGGAACAATATATTTAAATCTTCTATCGCCGTAGTATTTGTTTTGCTTGTTATATTTCAACTAACCCCTTTCACGTAACCGTGTTCGGTGTACAGAATCGGCAGGTATTTGTAACAAATCTTTGTCTCTGTTCTCGAGCAGAATCTTATACCATACTAAGAATCTAGTAGACAAGGCATTAGCAGATGAGTACCTATAGTTTCGTGTTATAATACGAAATAGTATATAGTTTTGTATCGTATATGTATACTTTGCAATAATCCTTTGAGTGTTATTTGTTTTAGAATTCGAAATTGTACACTTTCTACTTTTTTAACATATGTGGGAAATGTGTAGGTAAGTCCTCATACCTGGATGGCGGATACCATATCCTAGTATAGAAATATACCGATGAAAAATAAGCGACTCATAATATTACAAGTAAATACAGATTTTAAGCAAAACATGAATTTTAGAAAATACCTGAGTTTATGATTTTCCCAATTAAAGTTTCTGTCGCTTCGTACCCTGAATGCGCTATGTTCAGCTGATCCTAAATTGGATATTTAGACAGGGAACTTGGCTCAAATGCAAAGTACGGTAATGGCGTTTCTTAGCAATCAAGTAATCAGGTAAATATGTAGTATGCAGTATAATAGTACCTAGTGCAATAACAAAAGCTAAATAATCATTCGATATATGTATATTGTTGTATAATCGTTTCATATTCCGTTCAAACGTATTGCTCTGTCTCGTTTGCTATAGTCTAGAATAATATTCTATAGTCTGTAGTAGAATAATAATCATAATAGTAAAATAATAATAATAGTCTATAGTAGATTAATAATAGCTATAGTCTAGAATATTATCAATTTGGAATTATCTGTACGGTTAATTATGTTTTGGGAAATAAATAAATAAATAAATAAATATAAGTGAAGCGATTTTCTTATAGAGCGAGGTGACGTTTGTATAAAATCTTGGTTTTCTTATGATTGATAACGAGGCTACTGTCATGGGACCAGCGAACCAGTTCATGATGGTGCTAGCAGAATTTTCATCATGATGCTCTGCTTCAAGCATCATCATTATCTGGTATGCGAACTACGGTCAGACAATAGGTGATTTCTGCTTATACGCCCTGGTGGAGTAGCATCTGAAATATGGCAATGGCGATAAATAATAACAATAACCTTTAGCCTAATTGAATTGAATCACTGAATCACTGAATCACTGTAAACGATTTTTATTTTGATAATAAAATAATAATGAATAGTAATACTTGGGATATTTTCACAATAAACTTCTTGTTTGCATGTCGTCGATTGTGTACCACTCGTTTCATAATACGACTCGTGCAGCACGAAGCATTTGCCTTCTCGGATAGAGCCAAATTGGTAGCAATTGAATCATTCTGTAAAAGCCGTCTTCAGCCGACACGCGAGACTATTTGCAGCCCGAATTAATAAATAGTTACATATAAAATATATTACGTTGCACACTTCGTAGCCCCCTCCTTTACCCTATTTTTGCACAGGATGGCGATGTCGACTACCAACCCCAGGCTGGTGTTTTTATTTTTTTTTATTTTATTATTTTATATTATTAAGGAAACATACAGCTGTAACAATAAATTTGTTACAAAATTATTAAGTTAAAAAAATAAATCTAATTATATGTTTCCACTTAAACATTCATAATTTAAACACAATAATATCATTTTTTTGAAGAATTAACACACATATGGAGGGGTGGGAACTGGGAAGAAAGGAGTCATAATAAGTAAATAAAATTTTATGTAAATACACGTTTCATAATATAGTCATACATATTATTTAAAGATATTCTTGAATAAATATTATTTATAATATATTATAATATTGCGATTACAATGATAAATCAATACCGTCATTAATGGTTGCTTTCTTAAGAGCGAATGATGACGTATTGAATACATCAATATCGCCAATTACAAATTTTACATACCCTACACATGAAACAGTTTTGTGCATAATTAGTACTAACCTGCGGAAGGTGGAATAACTCGGTTTGGCGAGTGAGTTACGATGGTACACGGAAAGATACCATTCCAAGAAGATCAGAACAATCAATGAAACCTGCCAATATTTTATGGAAAAACACCACGTCTGCGCAATTTCTTCTTGATTGTAAGGATTGAAGCCCATGAAAGGTAGCTGCTTCGTTGTAATTTGGAAAGGACAAGAAAAAGCGATACTTCAAATATTTCAGGAACACATTTTGAATACGTTCAATTCTCTTTATGAGAACATTATAGCTAGGAGACCATGTTTGAGAAGCATATATATTAGAGGTGACTGCGGACGAAAGCGTAGTACCTACAAAAGTAATCGAGAATTTTTAACTGAGAAATGTTTTGAAGTTCGAAGTACGAATCCTAACATACTATATGCTTTTTTCGTGATGTTATCTATGTGGGAGTTATATAATAACTTACTATCTAAAAGAACACCTAGATCCCTGATTGCATTTTTCTTGGTTATCGAGAAACCGATATAGATCGTTCATTCAGCCGTTGGGTTGAGCGTAGAAGACTTGGGGACAAGACAATCTGTTGTCTAGTTCACCAGCAACCCGTTAGAGACCAACGCCTTACGGCGAGGCACCGGGAAAGGTACCCAGCGGGCAGCCTCACCCCTAACTACCAGTTTTGGCAGGATATCTCCGTCTGGAATTAACCTTCAGGATACCTCCGTCCTCCCGACTGGTTACAGATCCGAAGTCGCTTACGCAACCTCTACCTGTTGTATTACAGCGGTAATTCAGTTTGAATTTATCGCGGACCTGGGCGTTCTTTGGCCGTAGTGCCACACGGGGTCGAGTGGCCCAAGGTTATTTCAAGAGTGGCATGACAACAGGTGAACATCCATCCCCGCTGCTTAGGAAGCAGTGTATTTCCATAGTCTCCAGACCCCTTCAGCAATTAGTCAGAATGCACAACTGATTGGCTTCGCCGACCGGCGCGCAAACCGTCCAGTGGCACCGGGATGCAATCCCGCCGAGAGAATCCGGTCCACTAGCTCTGAGGCATGAGACACGGGACTCTTACCCGGGGTAGCATTCCACTAGAGGAGGCTTCTGAATAGGAGCTGAATCGTGAGTTGAGCCGATCCGAAAACAAAATGGATCTTTTGGCCCAAGCTACACGAAACCGTTTACCACCCCTATTTTTGAACAGTCTTTCTTGCTTCTTAGACAATAAAATACATCGTGAAATGGCAATGTGATAAAACATTTTTTAACGTTTTTAACCATACCTTCGGCCGCTACCCGTCGTAGGGCGAGTCTTAACTCGCTTGATTTAAAGTCGTCTTTGGCAAGTCCCGAGTGGCGGTCATATTTGATAAGGCTTAGAATTGAAATCCGCACACCAACGTGCAAACGTAGAATATTTTAGAGCATCCACCCCTGATGTTCTTAAATGTTTTGGATTATTTGTTTCTTAATGAAAAAAAGAAGCACAATACATATATACAACTAGAGCTGTCAACTATAACGGACGAACCCGTCACCTCAGGAAGTTTTAGCGATATTAGATCGTTTTATCTCCCGTGAGGTAAGCGCAGATGACTTGGGACGAAAAACAACTGTTAAGCGACGAAAAGCGACCTCGATCCTGTAACCAGTCAGGAAGCAGGAGGTATCCTAAAGGTTAATTCCGAACGGAGATATCCTATTAAACTGGTAGTCAGGGGGCGAGGCTGCCCGCTGGTTACCTTTCCAGGTGCCTCGCCGTAAGGCGTTGGCTTCATTAGATTAGATTACATTAGATAGATTTTTATTCGAAGTAGACTTATAGTACTTTCCGAACGTCTTATATTTCTAGACATTTATGCCTTGCTTGTAGGCTTTACCATTGATTACTACACTATATAATCACTACGTAATAATAATAATAATAATAACATTAAACAAATGGTTTTTATAGCTATGTTACACAAAAACGACTTGACCAGACCAATGTATCGCTTAAAAAATCTTCAATTTTATAATAGCCTTTAGAGCACAAAGTATCTTTAACAATTTTTCTAAATTTAGTGTCTGGTAAAAGGGTTAGTTCCTCAGGCAAAGTGTTATAAAAGCGAACACCGTCTCCAATAAAAGATTTACTAACTTTTGCTAACCTAGAGCCCGTAATGGCTAGTTTATTTTTGAACCTGGTGTTCCTATTGTGAATGTCACCCAACCTACGGAACCTGTGCAAGTTTTTACGAACATACATTATGTTATCGAATATATACTGACTATAAACCGTCAGAATATTGATCTCTTTAAATTTCTCTTTTAGCGATGCTCGGGAGTTTAAACAATAAATGGATCGTATGGCTCTTTTCTGCAAAGTAAATATCGTTTGCATATCGGCTGCGCGACCCCAGAGCAAAATCCCATACGACATTATACTATGGAAGTAGCTGAAATAGACAGTTCTGGCAGTAGCTTCATCGGTTAGTTGCCTTATTTGACGTACCGCAAATGCTGCCGAGCTAAGTCTTCCAGCTAATAAATCAATATGAGGACCCCATTGAAGTTTATTGTCTATTGTAATTCCTAGAAATTTTGTAGAATTTACAAACTTTAGTATTTCACCGTCCATAACAATATTAATGTCAGAGTCACTAACGTTAGGTGAGATAAATTTAATGCACTTAGTTTTATTAGAATTCAAAAGCAAATTATTGGCGGTGAACCATCCTAAAACTTTTGGCAGTGTGTTTTCTACTTCATCATAATTATTGGTTTTCCTAGGGACGTTGAATATGAGAGAAGAGTCGTCAGCGAATAAAACTATATTACCTAATTTCTGTACAAGAAATGGCAAGTCATTAATGTAAATTAGGAATAAAAAAGGACCCAGAATTGAACCTTGAGGAACGCCCATTCTTAGAATACATCCTTCCGATTTAACTCCGGAAATATCAACCTTTTGTATTCTGTTACTCAAATACGAGCTGAGCAACTCCAATGCTTTACCTTCTAAACCATAAAATTTTAATTTGCGAAGAAGAGTATCATGGACTACGCAGTCAAAGGCTTTAGAAAGGTCACAAAAAACACCAATTCCATTTTGGGAGTGCTCCCATGCATCAAATATATACTCCAAAAGTTTAGCACCAGCATCGATAGTGGACCTGCCTTTACTAAAACCATACTGTTCTTTATGAAGCAATTTATTTGAAATAAAAATATAAGCAATTGATTGTTTATAATTTTTTCAAAGATTTTTGAAAGTACAGGCAGTATTGAAATTGGTCTATAATTTATTGGTTCAGTCTGTAGTCTTGATTTAAATAATGGAATGAGCCGGCTATGTTTCATTAGATCTGGGAAAACTCCTTGGTCTACACTTTGATTAAAAATAACAGCCAAATGCGGCGCAATAATATAAATAACTGAATTAATTACCTTTACTGACATACCCCAATTATCTTCCGTGTATTTTAAGTTTAAAGATTTAAATGTTTTAACAATTACATCGGAGGTTACATTCTCAAATACAAATTGGTTCACGATGTCACATACTACATTTTCTTGCAATAGTTTCTCTGAATGAACAGGCGAGGAGTTTAAAGACTGAGTTGTTAAAATAGGAATATTAGTAAAGAGGATTTCAAAGGCTTTTGCTATATCGGACTTGCTGGATAAGGTTTTATTGTCAATCTTTAGAGTAAAGTTTCTGTCTCGAGATTTAGTTTTACCAGTCTCTCTATTGATCATATTCCAAGTAGTTTTAATTTTGTTTTCTGAATTCCGGATTTTACTGCTGATGGTCAAAGACTTAGCTAAGGAGCAAACTCTTTTAAATAATTTTGAATAGTTTCGAACGTATTTACATAAATCCTCACTATGGTTGAATTTTTTTTCCTCATAAAGTTCATAAAGTCTGTTTCTACTTATTCTAATACCTGGTGTGGCCCAGTCATTGAATGTAGGCTTTACAGTCGCATTGATTGTTTTAATTGTAAATATCTGTTGGTAAACAGTATTTAGCCTGTCAAAAAATTCTTGATAGTTCTTATTTACACATGGCTCCGCATTGAGTAGGTGAGCATTCCCTAAATTTTTTTCTCTGAAGGCAAAAATCTTTTTATTAGTAATCGGCCTGCAAAGAAATTCATTCCTATTATTTAAATTTTTATAATTAAATGTAACCACTTGGCCTGAATGATCCGACTTAATAGAATTAACAAGCTGTTTGTCTTGCCAATTACAGTCACAGAAAACGTTATCCAAGCAATTAGCTGTGTTTAAATTTACTCTAGTTGGCTCAATAAAAACATTTACCATGTTAAACGATTTAAAAAACAATAGCAATTTAGTGGTTAACCTATCTTTTTTTAGCAAATTTACATTAAAATCACCGCAAACAATAATCCTATTTTTACAATTAATTAGCAACTTAAAAGCATCTTCTAATACATTTTCAAATTCGGTATAGTCTGAGCTAGGAGGACGGTAAACGCATAGTATAACAAATTGTCTCAACTCAACACTTGAGATCTCTATAGTTCTCTCAACCGAGAGTGCGGTAATATCTTTGCTTCTGACGGGCAGGTGGCGTAACTTGACAGTGGACTGTTTTTGTCCTAAGTCTTCTGCGCTCACCTCGCGGGAGACAACGATACAATTCGTTTAAACTTTCTGGGGTTACGGATTCACCCATTGTAGTCGACAGCTCTAGTTGCCATTATTTTAGTTGCAAGGAAAATTACCTTATCCTCAATTTATTTGAACGCCCCTCCTATTTTAGGGCATCGAGTGATACACTTAGCTTGAGCTATGCGTTATTTTTTTCATATTCGACGGTCTATACAGAGCAGTTCTTTAATACAAAAAATACAACACAGCCATACCATCTAAACCCATATATTTCGCTTTCATCCCGTTCATTTGGCACCGTTTTTGCAAACGCGAAAAAGAACAAGCCCGTGGCTGAATGAAATTACTCGAACGGTGCGCCAAACTCCGCGGCCCGCGAACGATTTGTATTCAAGCTGCAAGTCAGCCCCACAAACTTGATACAACTCTCGCCGTTTTGCTTCCCTTATTTTCATTTTACTTTTTCCACCGACGTCGATGGAATTGTTACACGTTGGTTTTATTTCGGCGCAGTCGAGGTTTATATCGACGGCTTTCTTTATTGGCGCCCCCTGTCGTGATTCTTCTGTATTCGGAGTATTTGGTTGAAATAGCGGAAAGAGGATTGGCAGAATAAGAATAAGAATAAGAATAAGAATAAATTTATTTTCGTAAGTAATTTTCCAAAAACATTATTCACAAAGTCTGCCTAACTAGGCCGAAGCCCGTACCAAGGTAGACTCGACTAGGTCACTTGTACATTTTATATTGTGCGCACACTTATTAAAGTACTATTACTGAGAAAAACAAAAATTAAAAAATAAATGAAATATAGTAAATCTAATAACTC
This sequence comes from Micropterix aruncella, assembly GCA_944548615.1. Taxonomy (NCBI): domain Eukaryota; kingdom Metazoa; phylum Arthropoda; class Insecta; order Lepidoptera; family Micropterigidae; genus Micropterix; species Micropterix aruncella. Next base: position 14,054,131 of record OX155950.1, read on the forward strand.
TAATAAATACTTAGCATAAATTTCAAGAGTTATTCTAATGATAACTAATACCTATATTATAATCATGTTGAAAAATAAAAAAATAATAATGAAATCAAAATATATCCAGTAAAAAAATTGTTAAAATAATTATAATAATAAAATACAGTAAAATTATAATTGCAGTGATAATCAGTAAGTAGAGAAAAATAACAAGGTAATAATTTGAAAAATAAAAAAAAAATAATTAAAATAAAATAAAAAGCCAGTAATTAAAATAGTCAAGTAGCTAGTCAATAAATAAAACAGAATAAAAAGATAATAATTATCCTAGTAACAACAAATAAAAAGATAAGATTTATTTGTCAGTGTAAATATTAGGTGTTTAATGGAGAATCCGAAGCGGGTCTGGGCCTTATGAAAACAGTGACGATTTCAACGTTGCCAGATCAATGAAGAAGAAGATTAGACTAATTGCACTTAGAAAGTTATATTCTTCCACTCTATTCCAGTCAGGATAACAGAATTACGGTTCCTATTCATAATATTTTTTTTTTACATATTCTTTCATCATCCATGTGGCTAGAATATGAAACTAGCTATCCTTCAATATCGGACACTCACTAACGGTTTCAGTTTTCCAATTGTCTCTGAAAAAGCAATTCATGTCCATTAATTTCTAGTTTTCTTTCATCCCATATCATCCTCTCCTGTCCTCCGCTCCTTGCGGATGTTATCTAAATCCTAATTTGTAATTGATTTTATTTTGTTATTTAACAAATTTTTGTTAATAAGTATATTGTTTTTGATTTGCTTTGTTTTAAAATAAGTATTTTCATCTATCTAACTCTCTTTGAAGAGTGCAAATATTTCGACGAGCTTAAGACACACGAGAAGAGAGAGAGAGAAAAAATATTTGCGCTTACAGCAGTAATATTTATGAAACAGTAGGCTAGATATGTATTTTTTAAATCAGATTAATTATTATTAGCAATATTGTTGATACATCTTAATCAAATCAAAATTAAATAATATCTCTAATTTAATACCACACAAATATTAAATTACTATTACCTTTCAAATATAATATATTTATCCAATCAAATGTTCAATCTTTGTGCTTCTTAGCCAACACTGTGTCGCATTTTGAATGTTGAAATTGTTAATAATATGTGAAGAATAACATGTTGTTATTGTTGTACGTCTCATAAAAAATCGTCTTTTAGTAGCCACCATTAAAAAAATCTATGGAAGTTAAATCCAAAAACCGGTCTGGCCACGAAATTGGACTATTCGTTCCGATCCAACTTATGCTTAGTTTATTATTTAGGTAGTCTTGAGCTCTTTTGTTTGGGGGGAAGGGGAAAGATCCCAGGCTCACTCAGATCGATTTTGCCAAATCGTATTATTTAACCCTTAGAAAGCTAGTTATAGGAATGAAACTCACGACAGCTTGTTTCATCCCTCGAAAAGTTCCTTGTAGGGGGTGTTAGTGCACGCATACTAATGTATACAGGTGGCTTATTCAATGAAGACGACTTTTAACGCATATAATTACATAATTTCATAAATGAGAAGATCGGCCGCCAGCGAGCGGTCGCAACAAAAAACCACCGATCGGAGGTATTAGCATTCCAGCGGTTAATTCACGCTGTAAAAACTTCACACCTTTTATTCGCTTAGAGTTTAGAGTATAGGTCAGAAAACTACCAAACTCACCGGCGGATGCAGTGCGGCAGCGTATCCACGGGATCTCTTTGTCTCTTTCATGCATCCAGGTTACCATTATGCTTGAAAGGTAACATATTACAATCGCAGAATTTACGAATGTTGCCATCTGTAAAATGTGGGTCTTCTCAGACAGATTTCATACGGTTTAAACGCTAAAAATATCAACTGGCAATGGTAATATTTCAGAAGCAGCTTGGAAAACAGATATATTTAACTTACTCAAGCACCCACGTGCGACATTATCCTATAAAGAGAAAGACACGAAATTAGTTTATTACTAAATTAATTAATGCAATAATGGGTTGTATAAGGTTAGCTTCCATGTGAAAAGCTAATCCTTCAGGTATAACATTTGTTTGGATTCATGTACGTCAAAACCGAGTTTTAAGTTCCGAAAAAACATTTACTTATTCTGTTTATTATATAGGATTTTTCATGTCGTTTCGTTTTAGTGGTTTTTGTATGGAATAAATAAAGTTAATGTGGAGTTTAAGATCAGGTAAATTTAGGTAAATGTTGCACCATCATGATTTATTTCTAATATAACATTGGACCAGTTGGCACTTTTTTTGTCAAAAGGTGGTATTTTAAAAAAATACACTTTTCAAAAAAGTAATAACATCATTATTAATTTCTCTAAAATTCATTTAGTGACGTCTGTTAACATTTTTTTCTATTAGCAATAGTTTCGGATTTCCCCATAGCGTCCTCTTTTACAAACTCATCTTGTATACGTGTAGACAGATGTACCAATTACCAATTAAATGAGAAAATGTCCTTTTTTATTTTTCAAGATCGTCCACTAGACCCCTTTGAGTCCCGTTTTAAAATTTTAGCCTATAGACGCACGTAACAATTAAATGAGAATATTTCCCTTCAAGTTATCTACAAAGAGAAGTTACGAAATATAATTTAGATTAACTTTACTCTAGCTAGAGAGTCCGATTGACCAAAGTATTTATCGCAGTCATTAGAATTGCTGCCATTATAACACCCAATTTCCAAAATAATAATTGATATACAGAGAGCGCCTTGTTTTATATTCCTACTATACCTCCGAATGTATAGATAGTTTAAAACCCCTCTCGTATTTGTTGTGTGTAAAACCCACCTGCAAATTTGTATCTACATTTTCGCAGCTTAGAGAAAATGAGCAATCTGAAAAGGTACACGCTTCCGTTATCCGCCTAAAACGGCGGAGGGAGATCCTTAAATGCCGCACTCGTTCATGGTAACAGTGGTACCTTCAAGATAACAGTGGCATAATTGACTATAAATTACCGACCGGTAGCTATCTTTTCTGCCGCTGTTTTTCGGCGGAAATTGCCACATCCACGGGGCGAGAATTCCGGCAATAGCGAAGTAATCATTACTCCGAGCTTTCCTATTGTTTGTTGCCGTGAGTTTCCGCATAAGTTTTATTACCGTTTCTCTACTCTGTGCTCTCTCTCCTCTCATTCTGTAGCCGTTTATTATTTTTTGAATATTATTTATTAATGTTATTTTATGTTAGTCATTTCGTCCCACTAGGGCATAGCCTGTATAGAAAGACTGAGCGGCGGCTGCTTAAAATTCAAATTTTTGTGCTAGATTCTGCTTCAATATTCCTCCCCCTCATCAAACGTCTCCATTCATCTCCAGGGCAGCCATGCTAAACGCTACCATGCTACCATGCCATCCATGCTACACGGCCCAGTGGCATAGTGGTGAGGTAGCATGATATTACATTGCAAGAATCCGGGTTTGATTCCCCGCTGGATCACCATTTTCCGTTAGAAAAAAATAACGAAATTGAATTGCAAATCTGTCGATCGAATGCAATAACAAGAAACGCCCTTACACCCATATTACACGCACACGTACATATGAACACTTCATTGTAGGGTTGGTTGTAAGAGATTGTCGTATGATAATGAACCCGTCCGTGAAAGTCCACAATGAATAGAAACAAACAAATTAAAAGTAAGTCAACAATCACAACTTCACCTCGCGATCTAGCGCTGCTGCCCATGCTTCGTTCGGCTGCGATACCGGCGAAGACACGACTGCTGATGCTGAAGATGTACGTGAGAACAAAACGTGTTATAGATCGATATAACGAGGTCACAACAAAAAACTCAACCGTACAAAATTTAAATCTAATCCTCTTATGAACGTCTTGCCAAATAGAGTGGTGGACATGTGGAATAAACTACCATTTGAAGTGATTAGTGCAATCTCTGTCAATCAATTTTAAAACAGACTCGATTTGTACCTAAAAACTTGTTAATATTGTTTATATTATATTGTTAATATTGTTTAGCTTTACAAGATCTGATCTGGACGTATCAGCAAAGCTGCCTGTCCAGAATAAATAATAATAATAATAATAATATACAACAATAATAATTTCAATGCAATCATTGCACAGTTATTTTTTTATGATTTCTATAGTATTTCCATAGTTATAGTACTTTTTGTCGAGCGCGGCGATATTGCAAGAAATTTCAATAAATTACCGCGGTCTGTCATGAAATTATGCCGCTACTCGAAGGGTTAAAATGAAGAAAAGAAGGAGAGAGTTGGGAGGTATTTAGTCATTGTTATTTAAGAGTCGGCCAAGTAAAGTAATCTTTACTGTCAGGTGTATAACTTTTTAATTTTCGATTAAGAATCGAAATACTGGAATGTGCTAATCGGGGGTCCTTCATAAAGACACTACCATTCAGCCAATTAGAAATGCAAAATGGTCCTTTTTATCCTCTCTTAATGCCCATTTTAATCCTTTAAATTACCATTTTATTTTCGTGAATTACGCTCATAAATGATGTATTTTTTATTTTATGTCCCTATATTTATTGTTGTTTTTCTTCCCTGCATTAAAATATTTAAATTTAGTCAAATCATCAGCATTAAAATATAAAAATTTAGTCAAATATGCGAATATTTTGTCTCGTTTAACATGTTGCATAACTCGAGTAACTTAATTAGGAATGCGTACATTGTTTAACATGTAAATGCAAATGGCGATGGAATAAAACCAGGATTTGGATTGCATCCTCGTATGAATTGATTCGCAAATTTGGTATTAAATTATGACAACACCATTTTTGTTTTATATTCATACTAATCCTGATCCAACATTAAACTTGACCACGAGGAATTGTCGAAACATGGAATATCGCTGATTTACCCTTCAAGAAGCTGACAGCTGTACGCATACTGCCACTGGCATAGTGGTTAGGTCGCCTGATCTTACATTGTACGTTCCCGGGTTCGATTCCCGGCTGGGTGAGCATTTTCTGTTGGGATACAATTAACGGAATTGCATTTCAATTCTGTCGATCGAATGCAATAACAAGACACACACACACTTTCCCTGCCCACATGTTACACGCACACATGCATATAACACTGCATAATAGGGTTGGTTGTAAGAGATTTTCGTATGCCAATAAACCCGCTCATTGTGACATTTCACAATAAACAGTAGAAACAAACAAATAAACAAGCCACTGTAAAAGGCGTCATATATGTTACTGTATTTTTTAGTGGTAGTCATCAGAATGAAATAACGGAGGGAAATATTGTCGAATTTTTAATACTCCCTAAGGAAACATTAAGGGATCATCATTACAGAATATCGGAAAATATCCCTTAATTATACGGTCATTAAGGATTGTATTTTAAATATGTACGATTTATTGCCAATTAATTCCGATTTAATTAGCTCTTAGTATCCCATTAGCGTCTTCTACAGCTTTAGGCCTAATTGCCCCGATTTATTTTATGCGGAATATTTTGATGACCTAATAATTAGGATGAAAGAAAAACAGGTAGACGGGCGGTAGGTAAGTATAAAAGAGTATTAATAAAGTAAACCGCAATTAGAGCTACAATTTAGCGGCTTTCCGCTGCATGACTGGAAGTTACTTATTTTTTCTTGGAAAGGAAAGTTAAGGTTATTGATAGATATCTATATAAATGATTGCCTAATATGTAAACTAGAAACTGACGGGTTAATTTGAATTTGCTATTGTAAATTTTTGTCAGTTTTTAAGTGACTAGGTTGATGATGTAAACTTCAGCAAAAAAAATAAATGGCACAAAAATTGAAACAATGATGTTATATTAGGTTTTAATGAAAATTTTGTACACTTTGAAAAGATTTAACTCATTTAGGACTATCGTCGGCTGATTTAGTATGAGATTAAATAAGTTAAGTTTATTGACTTATATCTTAAATAGATGAGAATGTCAGACCAGCAAAAGTATTTTTGAAAGTTTTTATTGTCTCTACTTCGTAATTCTTCCATAGTATATAGGAGTTTCACAACATGACACTTTAATCAAAGTGCACTTTAAACCTTTGTCTATCGTGTATGAAGTACACCGTATATGATACTTCAATAGTACATATATGATAGATACTATGACAGCGTGAATATTCAATTTGTATCGTATATCATATTATAATATAATGAATTACTTAAATAAATGTATATCTTCAGTGAACAACAAACTGTTTTGATTAATAACTTAAACAATATCATAACTATATCAATGGATTAAAGTTTAACAGTATTAAAAACTTCATCTTAATATAGAAACTTCATATTAATTTAGGAGTGTGTGGTTATTGTTATAATCATTATTTCATCCTGAGTGTCATAGGGTACCAAAAATATACAAATGTCATATAAGTAATTGTATAAACGTTCAATTAGGATAAATATATCGTGTTTAGTATCAAATGAAATTTCTGATTGAGTACATTCCGAAAATATATATGTATATATATACCTTATGTCTAAAAAGTTCCGGGAATTTAGAATTGAAAAAGATTCTGTTAATGATTTCAAAAAAATTAAAAAAATCTTAAGTTGGTAGAACTGCCTTTATTTACTCTATGCCTAGAATGCGCGCGAACTGTCAGCCATTTTGATTAGAACAGCGATTGAATTGTACACCTTAGTAGTGCGCCACGATTTTCACAATGAACCAAAATATTGAACAAAGAGTTTGCCTAAAATGTTGTGTTGCGAACGGATTTTCGTGTGCCAATTCCCTAAAAATGTTAGAAAAGGTTTATGGTGAATCAGTTCTATCCAAAACACGGATCTACGAGTGGTACAAAGCATTCAAGGAGGGCCGAGAGATCGTCGAAGACAACCCTCGTTCCGGGCGACCTTCGACCTCTTCAAAAGACGAAAATATCGAAAAAGTCAAGGAAATTGTGCTCCGTAATCGTCATTCCAGCTTAAGAGAGATAGCACGTGACCTGAACCTGAAGTCTCATGAGTCCATTCGCTCCATTTTGGTAAATAAATTGGGCATGAGACGCATCGCCGCTCGGCTCGTTCCAAAGGAGTTGAATTTTCTACAACAACAGTACCGCAAAACAAACTTCTTTAGACATGCTGGATCGCGTCGATTCTGATCCCACATTCATAGAACGCATTATAACTGGCGATGAGACATGGGTCTATGAATTTGATATGCAAACAAGTCAACAGGCATCAGAGTAAAGGACAAAAAACGATCCAAAATCGAAAAAACCACGACAAAGTCGTTCAAAAGTCAAACTGAGGCTCATTGTTTTCTTTGATATTCGCGGTTTAGTCCAGAACGAATTCGTTCCAGAAGGACTAACGGTCAATAAGGAAGATTATTTGGCCGTTTTGAAGCGTTTACGTGAGAAAATCCGTCAAAAACGGCCTGAATTGTTTATCAACAATTCTTGGATTTTCCACGACGATAATGCACCGTCGCATAGAGCAGCAATTGTGACCGAATTTAAGGCCAAAAACGCGACAAATACAATTAATCAACCACCGTATTCACCAGATTTGGCCCCGTCAGACTTCTTTCTGTTCCCAAAACTAAAATTGTCTCTTCGTGGTACCCGTTTTGAGTCCATAGAGTCCATTAAAGAAAATTCGTGGAAGGAATTGAAGGCTATACCGAAAAACGCCTCCAAAAAGTGTTTTGAAGATTGAGAAAAACGCTGGCGAATGTGTGTTGCATCAAATGGGGACTACTTTGAAGGTTATAAAATAAACATTGACGATTAAACGAAAATTGTGTGTTTTATTTAATAATTCCCGGTACTTTTTAGACAGAGTAGTATATATATATATATATATATATATATATATATATATATATATATATATATATATATATATATATATATATATATATATATATATATATATATATATATATATATATATATATATATATGTATATATATATATATATATATATATATATATATATATATATATATATATGTATATATATATATATATATATATATATATATATATATATATATATATATATATATATATATATATATATATATATATATATATATATATATATATATATATATATATATATATATATATATATATATATATATATATATATATATATATATATATATATATATATATATATATATATATATATATATATATATATATATATATATATATATATATATATATATATATATATATATATATATATATATATATATATATATATATATATATATATATATATATATATATATATATATATATATATATATATATATATATATATATATATATATATATATATATATATATATGAATAAATACAAAAACCACAAATATTTATTTTTTTATTATATTACTTGAGCGCCGAGCATAACTGACTGAGTGGGGCGACGGCGGCGCGCAATCGTATTGAGATACCTGCCACAGAGCGTGCAGCCCTGCGACGTCACACTCTTCAAAACCGGGTCAATAGGCCCGGCTCAAGTAAAGCTTGGACAAGGCCCGTCGACTGATCCACAGAATGTGCAATCGTCTGTAAGCACTGGATGTTTATAGAGAAAACACTCGTCAACGGGGATGTAGCGAAGCTTCCGTAAATTGAATTTTGTTTCAACGTATATTGTTTCAAGGAAGATATATATTCTCTAACAAACGTGCTTTTTAGTGGGAACATTTTTTTAAAAATAATTACAAATACAGTAGTTCACTTTTTGTAACGGCAGTCGTGTTTTTTAATTCATTGAAATATTGTGCTTGTCGTTTAGTTTTTTTGATGATTTTTGTCTCCAGCAGTAGGGGATTTGTAAATTTAAATAGGACATTTATGTATATTATTTGCGTATAGCAATTATGAACGCTAACGTATTACGAAATAAAAATCACTCAAATTAGTTGTTTTATGGTGCGACGGTGGCGCGTTAAATGCGACCAGGGGGCAATTTTTCTTCATTAAATGCCTACATGCATCATTGTTCGCTTTATAAGTTGTCTACCCTCAGAGCTGCGGCTTGCCCCCGGTCTTGCGAGTACTAAATGTTATTTACGCTTACGGAACCGCTGCGGCCGGCGAAGCGATAAAAAATAAGAAAACTTGCCAAGGAGAAGCGGTTTCTTTTAGCCTTTCCTTCCTTCGTAACTCTATGGCGCCAACCGCCCGCCGCCGCCCTCCCCTTCTTTGTATATATTTTTTGGTCGACTTGCGGGTTGCTTCTAGCAGTTTATATCATGGTGCTTTGAGGCGCAACTATTTAGGACACGTTTTAAAATATGCAAACCGTCAAGAACATCATTAAAGAAATGGTTTACCCTCTTTGATTCTTTACGCTTTGCATAGATAGCGCTTTTAGAATAATACATTTGCTGCCATCTATTATCAGGTACGTTAACTACTATGTTACGAACATTTATTCAATTTTTAAATATTATGCACAGTGTACACATTTATTTATTTTACTTATTTGATTAAAGTAAAGCACGAGATACAAATTACTGCTGCATTACAAAATATTCGTTCTTGAACTAGTAGCAAAAAAGAAAGTACAATGCAGCTTCTTGATCACTATATCATTGCCGCTAACTACGTCTAGGCATATACTAAGGCAGGTGTACCAAATAATCGTTTCACGTGTCCACACGTTTGTATTTAATTTAAAGAAAGAACAAAAAATATGAAGTTACAGCTTATAAGGGTTTTAAGAAATCATGAAGTATTATTCAGTAAAATATATTTAGGAGGGAATTAAAATTGAGGAATTGGTTTAAAATAATCACAAGTAGGTATGTCAAAATTAAAAATATCTGAAATATAACGCCAAAATTATTATAAAAAAATGTTAGCAAAATAAATAATGTAGTCAAAATTAAAAATAATTAATCAATTATATTAATCAATGTAATCATCTATTTAATTAATTATCAAAAAATATAAATTAAAACCTCAGTCAAAACTATAAAATAAAATATAATTTTAAACAAAATAGTTTTTAAAATACTGAAAATATATTTAAAATTATCATTGAGTAAATAAGTAAAAATCAAAATCATAACAATAAAGTGATGCAATTCGATCTAGAGAGCCAAGTAATAAGGCTCTTTTCACGACCTCCATTATAAAACAATATTTTAGATAACAGTGTGATGTCTTCATTTAGTCGGCAATTTAGTTTCCACTGTTGTTTGCCAGTTGTAGCACCTCAATATTAACAACATGGTTGCATATACTACCCCCAATGGGGTTACAGTAATTACTAAAGTATATTAACTCGATATCGAATGAAGGAATGGAATATTAATGAAGGAATGGAATACAAGCAAAGGAGGCGGGAGGGGAGGGGGTATTCAAGCGTTGAGTAAATGTCTCTTTAGAGATTTGTATGTTCTAAGTATGATACGAGTACAATTAAATGTAAAGCTTTTTCTGACTCATTCCATGATGTTACGGTTTTATTAGAAGGGTTTCATGATTAACACAATCAAATGCTTTCGAGAGATCACAGAATCCGATAGATTCCAGCGAGCCCTCTTATGCGCCAAACGTTTTCCTATTCGACAAGACTTCAGCATATATTTTAGAGCAGCCTTTGGTGAATCCGTATTGCTGGTTGTGTTATAGTCCACTCTTATTAAAACAGGGGTTACTAGTAGCATCGACAAATGCAGCAAGGTGGTACTTAACGACCAGCAACTTACAGGGAAATGCCATGTAAGTTGCTGGTCATTCCGAACCATTTTTCGGAAGGTGAAGGGCTGAATCTTAAAAAAAATTCATTAGAGCGCAAGACAATTGGCAAACTATATGAAAGTATCGGGGAAAAGCATTTTAAAAATATTAATGAATCAATATTTGACAAATACTTCACCCCAATGTTTTCAGATAGTTTGCCAATTTTCTTGCGCTCTGATAAGAATTTCGCACGATTCCTCAAACACTACAAGACACAAAAAGTGCAAAACTTAACTCATGTGCAGGCAAAAGTACGGCTGGATAGAGCCCATGCACTGAAAGGCATGGACCATAGTGACCGTCTTTTCGGAGGTTTTTTATCGTCCAGCAATACGCAATCGAGCAAAATGAGCGTGTTTTATTAGAGAGAAAGTCAAACGATAATCTTGAGCAAATATTAGCAGTCAGAAAGCAAGGCCCAGCTTCTGTCATGGTCTGGGCTGCAGTGATTGTTGAAAGTCGCTCTTTATTTGTTTTCATTTACCGCGTATCTCGAAAATGTTTCAAAGAAGCATTGATACCATAGTTACATAGACAATTAAGAGTCGGGATATGCATATTTTATTAGGACACATTGCCTACCCATAAAGTGAGTGAGCCTTCTTTGTGAGAATATTTCGTGGTTCATTTCGGCGTAACATGGTGCACTGTAGTGGAAATCGGTCCACCAGAGGGCGCGCTAGTCATACTTCAATCTCGAAATATTGCAGTTTGAGACTTGAAGTTCAGTACACAGATGCGTCGTAGAGCCAAAACCACATTGTTTATGTTTTAATATCTCTTATACAAGCGACGTGAACAAAAAAAATAAATACCGCCGTATTTAGGAAAATACTACATAATATTGAAAAGTAGCCATTTTAATACCACGGAAATAATACAAAATACTAAAATATATTAATTTTGCTATCATAGTAACTTGACACAATCACTTTTTTGTGGGGTGTGGCGGGGCTGGTTGAAGGGGGGTTGGAGGGGGGTTGGAGGGAGGGGGTTAGGAGTCGGTATATGCATACCTGAAAAATCTTGGGGTGATACAGCCGATAATCTTGCCTGATACGCTTCGCTCTAGCTTTTTGAGACGGGGTCGGGCCGGCGCTATCTCAACTTTTATATTAAACGTAAATACCTTGCGGATATAATATGACGAACATCAAGAGACGATAATAGTACATTACCGAGAGTAATCTGATCGCGTCGCCTTTGTGAAATATGGTTCCTGCTGTCTCAAAGGATTCACACTCTAATTTCGCAGTGCCACAACATTATTTTCGTTAAAATATATATTCGGGACCTAATATACTCTATATAGACCGGGTTTCTTAATTATCAGTGGTTATTTCTTATCAGTTAAGAGGTCGGTCCATCAACGTCAATAGTGAATAATAAACGTCCAACGGTGAGGTTAATTATGACAACATCGACGCTTTATCAAACACTGAGATTCAACTTGAGATTTAACTCTCTCTAGATAAAATGAGTCATTGTATAATGTGACTCTTTCACATCTCCTTCTCAGCTGTCTTCCTTAATTCCGTTGTCTATAATTACTTTCGAAACTTTCGCTATAACATTTCTCTCTTCGAGGCTTAACGGAATCTCATTTCAGATTTCAGATAGTTTGCTCTTCGGAGAAATGTTTTAAATTTTAATCTTCTGTCCGTTTGGCGTAGCTCCTTTTCCAATTAGTTCTAACTCTTGGCTTCAGACCGACTTCTGAAAGGGTGCGAAAAATGCGCAGAAGCAACAGCGTAACAAAATGAGCCGACCAATTTGCATCCCCCGGTTCCGCGAGACATTGTATTACGCCACAAAAGAATCGCAAGAATTTCAATTCTATAGTGGAATCTTGTCTATTATTCTTCCCGACCATTCTTCGAGCACGTTTATAAGGATATAGTGTTTTCTTATTTATTATACATATTTCGTGTCTTTTTTACAAGGTTTGCTATCCCTGGTATATACAAGGATATATGCATTGTTTTATTCAATGTAAATAACAAAATAATAATAAATTTACAAAATTTACACGTAAAAGAGACACAAAAAACATTAAATTTAAACTGAAAATGATAAAGGACTATGTAATAAATCTACAAAGGTCGCAAATTAGGGGTATCTTCAGGATACCCCTTTATTTGGTTTCCAGGATACACCTCTTTATTGATATTTTATTAAGTAGTTAAATTAAAAAGAAATAAACCAAAATAATAATACTAAAATAATCACAATAAAACACAATCATAATCACAATGTATTTATAAGATTTTTTAATTTTATTTATTTATTTAAATCCAAATTAAAAATTTACAATGTTTACATAAATAACACAGTGAAAAAAAAAGCAAATACTTAGACATTATTTGCGAAGCAAAGAAAGTACAGATTTAATGGATTTTATCAGCTCCACCAGACTACAGTCTATTCTGGAGTGATATCACACTTATATTTGTTACATAGTACAAATTTTTATAAATTTTCGGTTAAAATAATAAAAAAAATTAGCAACATAATTAAGAAAATTTGAAGAATAAGACATCTAATATTAGTTAGTAAAGCTGTAATAATAAAAGGATAAAAGGGTAATTACCTACAATAGGCATTAGAATATATAGATATATTTATATATAAATACACACTTATACATATAAAATATATATACACATACACACACAACATATATACAAAATGTATCTACCTATATTCAATATATACTTTATATATACTTACATAATAATATATAAAAAAACAAAAATAAATCACTGCAAAAACTTTTCTTTTTTATTATTTAAGACACAATTTCCATGAGCTGCCTTTCGCATTCTATTTTATTTATTTTATGTTATTCAGGAAACAGGCAGTACAAAAAACATATTTACTTAATCAATATATAACAAACATAAACCATTTATAAATATTCGCCTCTACTTTTTCCATGTAACCATTTTGTGACCTCAGCTTTGAAAGCGGTACTGGTTCTCAGCTTCTGTCCGTCGGTGAGTGTCGCAAGGAATGCATCATACATCCGAGGGGCCAGAAGCAAATAGTGTCTCTGGGCAAACCTTGTGTTCGTCCGAATTTGCTTCTGGGTTTGCTTTTTTCTTGTGTCGTGTTTGTGATCTCGGCTGGAATGCCGATCTGTGTCGTGGTGAAAATAAGTGACAATCGCATTTATGTAAAGCTGTCTGATATCAAATATCTGGAAGTTGTGAGAGTGGCCACCCTTCACTAGACTCCAATTGATTGTGAGCGAAGGGTGGTTCTCATCAGGAAGTTTTCTCCGTGATTGAAAGTCGAGGATGTTGAAGTTACAGTATTTAATCAGAAGGTCTCTGGTCGTAACGCCTTGATTGATGTTTCGCCGTTGTGTAGGTAGTGTGTCCGAAGTGTGTAGTCGAGGAGCCAGGCTTGACGATCGGTATCGCGGATAATGCAGGTACTGCTTGATAATGAAGTGTAGTCGCGATAACTGTCCACTGAGGGAATGATAAAGATGTGTAGCGCGATAACTGCCCAACAGGAATGATATTGATCGATCGAAATGTACTGCGTTTTATATTGTAAGCAGTGACGCAATAGTTGTGAGTGGGGTGAGAAATATGTGTTAATTTCGTATCGATCAGAAGAAATGACACTAGTCATCACCTGAATGTGCGTAAAATGCCGAATTTAGTTGGAAATCAACTGCAGATGGCTCGTGTAGATTTGAGCGAGTTTGCGGTTTCCATTCTGTAGAAATTACTTTTTTGTTGTGGGTATGTTGGACTAAAGCTCCAACAAAGTCATTGAAAAGTAAATCGGATGGGTAGCGATACGGTTTTCTGTTTATAACTCTCACTAATAACAGTATAATTTATAAAAATATATGTTTATTCTATATATCTTGTTCTTTAACTTATTCTAAACCATAACAAATAAGCAATATTTGATAAAACATAACAAATATGCAATAACAAATCAGTGCCCAAAACTTTGATTTAAGGGTGTTTACATGTAAAATAATTACAACTGTAACATTTCACTGACGCTGTAGTATTTTTCTTTTCCAATAGACATTCATGAAAATGTCCGCGCTTTGCTTGCGGTTTTTTTCATCAGGAATGTTGATTGTAGGCGTACCATAAGTTATTTTTAGAAATGCACTTATATCACTTGGAAGATTTTTGATAGCTGTTCTAGAGATACTACTCACATAATCGGGCGATCATCTTGGGTTGTCGACTACACGGGCGAGCCCGTTACCACAGGAAGTTTTAATGATTAGTCGTTCTATCGACCTGCAGTGAGCGTAGAAGACTTTGGACAAAACAATCCAGCGTCTAGCTACGCCACAACCCGTTAGAGACCAACGCCTTACCGCGAGATAGCCAGTTATGCTACCTGGCGGGCCCGGCTCTCGCGCCCTAACTTCCAATTGTGACCAGATTTCTCCGGTCTCTCGATTGGTTCCGAGTTCGAGGTTGCTTGCGCAGTCCTCTCCCTTACGAAGCGGTGAAACTATCGCGGATCATGGCGTCCTTTGCCCGCCTTTTACCCGGGATCGGATGGCCAATGGTCATTTCAAGAGCAGTCGCCGTAAGGTACGCAACCACCCCCGCTTTATAGGAAACAATACAGCTTCCAGACTCCCCCGACTGTTAGTCAGAGAGCACAATCGATTGGCTTGCGCCGCACGGTGTGCAGACCGTCCAGGAGCGCCAGAAGGTTTGATTCCCAGGGGAAACTGACCAGGGACAGAGTCCTACCCGGGTTCGCACCCCGTGCGTGGAGGCCGTCGGATGGGTGTTGACCCGTGAGTGTGACCGACCCTGAACACATGGGTCTTCGTGGCCAACCCATCATGGGCCCGTTAGCTCCCCAAGCAGGCGATCAGTATAAAGTATACACAAGGCGTTCTCAATACAACTAAAGCTTGCTAGACACTGTTCTAACACAAAAACGGCCAACCACGCTCCGGCCACGTGGAGGGGATAATGTCTTCAAGGTTAAAAACCGGTTACATCCGGAACCGTTTTCAAAGAACGGTTTTATGTTGAAATGGCAGTTTCTTATAAATTTTATACGAACGCGCCCGCCGAAAGGTTAAAATGCGTAATATTTATGAATGATTTAATTTACTCTATTATATTTTTTATCATAATTTTTTTGACTGGTGTCAATTATAAACGGTATTAGCATAAAGGCTAGATTACAGTTTACACAATTAATAGGTTATCTAATATAATTTACCATGAATGACATAAATAAATAAATAAATTGGTTGTTGCCCGCGCTCGATTGATTGTATAGATACGAAAGAATTCTAAAAAAAACTTGCAACTTTTCACGTGGCTCTCTTCATTCTTAACAATATTCGACGGATATTACTAAATTCGTGATTATTCGCCGTGCAGTCGATGAACTCTTAAAAGGGTTCTGTGCTGCCAAAGTCATATTTTCCGGACGCTTATAAGAGTTCGCCGCACGCCAAAGGTTAAAACGTTGTCGGTTTTTACCAATCAGTATTAAAATGCTATCGGTTTTTACCGCAGCATGAAACCTGACAACTGGCAATCATTACGGGCGATGCGATTTTTCCGGGCGAGCCATTACGGGCGAAAGCCCCTTACGTAATAAAAAGCAGCCCCGTATTTTGCGACCTAATTGCAGCGAGTGCGGCGGCTGATGTACAGGCGGCGTCCGCGGCGGGTATCTCGTTGGATAATTACGAGCGGGATGCGCGGGATGCGCGGGAATCCTTCCGAGCTGCGCTGCGGCGACATCTGCCCCAAACTTCCAATGCGCCACTCCACCATTTTAACAGGAGAGGCAGGCCAACTTTTGGGCGTTGGCCGACTAATAAACGCGGTAGGTTCTGCTCACGGATTAACTACGAATTTTTAGCAATATCAATGGCGCACTGGAACATGACTTTAAAGGGAAGAGGTGTGTATCAAGAATAAGAGCTTTTGCATTACTCTAGTGTGCACACTTTTGAGTGGTCAACTTCTACGGGCGAACCCGCCACCACAGTAAGGTAAAACGATATTAGATCATTCTTTCAACCATTAGGTGAACGCAGAGACAGAGGAGACAGAGTCCATTGTCTAACTAACAACGGGCCCAGGCGAGTCCAACCAACGCCCTACCATGAGGCACTAGGAATGAAACCCAGCAATCCAACCTCACGCCTTCACTACCACATTTGGCCGGATTTCTCCGTCCTTCAGTCTGGTGGCAGGTTTTAAGTCACTTGCGCGGCATCTACCTGATGATAGCGGTCAGTTCAAATTTATAGCAGACAAAGGCGTCCTTTGCCTGTATTTCACACGGGACCGAGTGACCAACGGGCGTCTTAAGAGCACCTGACATCAGGTCCATAACAACCCCCGCTGCTTATTAAGAAACTTATAAGAAAGTCTCCATACCCCCAGTTATTCGACAGAGTGCATAGTCGATTGGGTGACGCCGCACAGGTTTCTTTCCCGCAGAGGCCTTTTCAGGTTCGGCCATCTTCGAGGAGGTTACTGGATGGGAGTCGAACCGTGACTTAAATCAACTAAAGATAACGAACAGGTCATAATGGCCCAATTGAACAGGAACCGTTAGGTGGCTAGGGTCTAGAGTGAGCAGGGTATCGAGAAGGGTGTAGGCAAGAACCGCTAGAACCAAATAAATATGACCAGTGGCTATCGAGATGTGGTGAAAGCCATCGCGTCGCAGAGAAATTTTGTTGTTGAGAGTCTCTTATCCAGCGACGGATTACTGCTAAAGAGACTCATTGGCCCTTGCCTTTTTGATAAACCTTCTGTCATATTTGTGGTTGCTATGTTTTTCTTATTAAAAAAGTAATGGCAAATGTAGGTAAGCATTGATACAAATTAACTGGTAAAATAATTTAAACATATATATTTATGGGCCATATACGTGTACAACTATCATGGAATATAAATTAGTTATGAAAGTGTGAATTCTTCTATAAACTTTTAACTTAAATGAAACAGAAATCTAACCAATTAGAATAGTCAACTTCGAGTATTCCTTATATACTGAGATTTTTAAAATTATTTTGGTGCTTTGAATGGAATAATTGGCATTCCCACTGTGCATCGATGCTTAAATAGGTATATCGAAAATGGTTTGAAATAAACATAGTCTGAACGTAAGATAATTATATAGAACATATTTCAAAACTAAAGGAGGTAGACTTTTACACTTCGGTATATGGAGCCTTTGGTAATTAAACATGCTTTCACCATTTTTTATCTATTATTTGGAAATAACACAAGCAGAGATAAATACTGTTTCAATTAAGCAAAACTACATAAGTCGTTTTTTGACCAAAATGAGTTATAATGACCATTTAACAGAGTTTTTTTTACTCTTTCATTGGGAAAAACTACATAACTCGAAGCACAATATAAAAGAAGTTATAGCACCTACTTTCTCACTAGTTATATATTGTTCAGGTGAGCAAAACTACTTATGTGGAACTTATCTACTTTTTATTAACTATTGATAGGTGGTCATAGTAGCATAAGTTAATTATCTTTCTATTAATAAATATTATTTTAAAATTACGCATATAGTTTAAGAGAGCACACATCTTTTATTCCATGTGCCAATTTTAGTCATAAATTTCAAAATGCTCACCTGAGAAAATGGTATTTCTGAATTATGTACTTTGGCCTAATTGCCAAATTATTTTGTTAAGATTAAATTTCAAGCCGGCACAAGGAGCTAAACCATGCCAGCCAATCCTTTAGTGGAGAGGCACCTTATACAACATGCCTTCCTGCGACAAATAGAAGTAGCTAACTTCAGATTTGGATGAGTGTCACCCGACAAAGTGGCGGTTTTTTCGCCTGGATGAAGTCTTGGCGAGCCCTTAAATTTCCAAATTTTCTGTCGGTTTTTAGGCGGTTTGTATTGTCGATAATTTTTATTTTAAGAATATTTTACTTTTCTACATGTTTCAATATATGATTCTTTTACTTTCCTGGCAAAGAAATTATTACTCCATTTAGTAACGGCAAGAGTTGAAAGTTGTGGTTGAAATCGGTCTAACAGGGGGCGTGCTAGTCATACTCTAATCTCAAAATATTGGACTTAGATACTTGAAATCAATCAAATCAAATCAAATAATTTATTGTCCTAAAAGCTATGTAATACATAGTTGTATAGACAGATGTATTACATTTACATTTGGCCTTGATATGATTGAATTCTTCATTAATGATCAAATTCTTCTATTAATAATAAAAACATAAAAGGTTACTCGTAAGAATAAAGAAGGTATTATTGTAGAATTAAATCGAGTCTCACCGTTTAGTTTACCAGATAAAAAACACAGAGTAAGATATGTAGAAAGTAAGATATAGAGATGTAAGATATAGAGAAGATAAATTCGGAGTCGTTGGGCCGAAACTACATTTGGGTGGGGGGGGGGATTTGAGGGGTTGGGGTTGAGGGGATGGGGGGATGTCTGCTTTCCGGGAAAGTCTTGTAGTGGACCAACCGATTTTTTAAAAAAAATGATAAAAGTGGGTAAATCTTGAATTTTTGCAGAACTTTTGAATTGCAGAATTTTTATTCGTAAAATAGGCCGGTCTAAAGCTTTTCGCAAACTTTTCTATACCACTTCGTAGGCCGCCAAATACTCTGACCGCTAAAAGTTTAGGAATTCAACGCTGAGTCGAAATATCGTAGAAATGTTCTCTAATACGGGTTCATTTAGCGAGTGGCAGTATTATTTAAAGCGTGTTACTAAAACCTCTGCGTCGACCCTATTTAAGGGGAACCGACCCAGTTCGGAGAGTTTTACTTAGTCAAAAGTAACTCCTGTTGCTGTTGCTGAACTGTTCAATACATCAATAGAGTTTCTCCCTGATTCTTACTGTAAAAAATAGGTGATTACACTTGAGGGCTATGTACAATTAATCAAGATTTACGACTGTGCCAAATTTCAAGCCGATACCTTTAAAACTGGCCGAGATACTCGTCGATGAAGTAGTAACAGTTGGACAGACAGACAGTGGAGTGTCACCAATAGGGCGTCGTTTTTACTGTTTGGTATAGAACTTTAAAAACGCTAAGCAATAATTGGTCTTGCCTCTTGTCGCGCAAAAAGGGATAATCAAAATAATTGAACACCGTTCTATATGCATCATCTAAATCGAACACCGTTCATATATGCATCAGGACTCACATTTAAGGAAATGCATGTTCTAGAAGTGTGCATGTTATATGTGAACATTATTTTAGGTAGGTACATAGGTTCGTTCGGAAAAAATGTAATTTCAACAAACTAAACACACAAGACGTGCCATTAGTGACTACTTTGCAGTTCCCCGAATGAATACAACATCATTCGGTCAAAGAAGATTTATTTATCTTGGGCCTAAGATATATAATATCCTACCTGCAGGCATAAAGATCAGCCCGAGTATATCAATATTTAAAAAAGAACTTGTTTCGTGGATGCTTGGGTCTAGAAAGTTCAGAATATACCAAGGACTATCCACTATCTAGCTCGATGTTGACATCTCTTTGTGACTATTATTAATATGTTTATTTTTATGTATTTTTTATTACACATATTTTTTTATTTTATCACTTTATTATTATTTTTTTTAAACTCTGTGACTATTTCAAAATATTACGAATTTTGAAACTTTTATTTATATGTAATATTCTGATTTTACACCCTTTTTCCTATTTTATATTAGTTTTTTTGCTTTTAAACAAACATATATGGCATTAGGCCTTATTTTGCCTATTTTTAAAATGCTTGCCCGAACAAGTTTTTACCTAATTGGGCGGCATGAGACTATAATAATAATAATAATAAAACTCTTTATTCTTAAGAAAAGGCGAGCTTATTGCCTGCAGGCAATATTTTAGAGCTAACCTATATATAAGCATGCTGTGGGTTTATAATTTTTTAAAGTTAAGTTTTATTCATTGTTTAGGTAGAATTTAAATATGAAGTATTTCGCTTAATGCAAATTATGTACATTACGATAAATAAATAAATTAATAATGAGCATAATACCTTTCAGAAATGATAAACGCCGCAAATCGTCGAATCATGTACATTTACAATTTTATGTAATAGTAAAAACCCATTTTTAAAAACAAGATTTTATTAAAATGCTTTAACTGTAACACGAGCCAATCCTGGGTGCAGCAGCCATGTCATAGTGAAATTTAGAACGGGCTATCCTTTTCGTGATTTCGGGCATCATTTACGAAATTTTCGTGACCGTTGAGGAGTTCCCTCGCCGGGAGCCAACGCTGGGCTCCGCAGCCATGTCATGATGAAACTAGGGCTATCATAATTGAATGCGTATACAAAATTTCGTGTCTGTGCTGTTGACCGTTGTGGAGTCCCCTCGTCGGCAGCCAACCCTGGACGCAGCAGCCATGTCGTGATGAAAATTATAACAGCCTATCATAATTGAATACAAAATTTCGTGTCTGTGCTATTGACCATTGCGGTGTCCCCTCATCGAGAGCCAACCCTGGGCGCAGCAGCCATGACATGGTGAAACTTAGAACGGGCTAGTCGGGAGCCAATCCTGGGTGCAGAACCAGGTAATGCTTACAATAAAAATGCATTGTCATTATAACTGAACCAACATGTAAAATTTAAGCTTCATAGCGTGGACAAGGATCTTCGAGAACTAACCAACTATGCCAACGAATATTTTGTGTCTGTTGGACAAAAACTTGCAAACTCCATTTTAGCGGATATGAAATATACTGAATCTGCTTTGACTAACCAAATAAATATCTTTCCTAAAACTAAAAAGCAGTTTGCGCTGGGTCTTGTTAACAAAACGGAAATTGCAAACACCATAAAAAATCTGAAAGCTGATTCTTCACCCGGGTTAGATGGTATACGCACAATTCACTTCAAACTTGTAGCTGAGTTTATTTCCGAACCTCTCGCATACTTAGTGAATTTAAGTTTCAAATCGGGCACCTTTCCTCAGTCATTAAAGACGTCAAAGGTTATTCCAATATTTAAGAATGGCAACAAAGAAGATATTGGAAACTATCGACCGATATCTCTACAAAATATAATTTCGAAAGTAATTGAAAAAATTGTAAAAAAGAGGCTTATAAAACACGTCGAGGCTGAGGGACTTTTTTCAACTAACCAATTCGGCTTCAGAGAAGGTCGAGGAACGCAAGATGCAATTAACGCTGTTACCCAATATATATCAGTAAATATTGATAAGGGGAGAAAAGTTATGGCAGCGTTCCTCGACCTATCGAAAGCATTTGGCACGGTGTCTCACCCGATTCTCTGTAAAAAACTGGAGAGCTTTGGAGTTAAAGGGGTATCCATGGAATGGTTTAGAAGTTACTTGGATGACAGATCTCAGGTAACAGCAATAAATGGACAGATCAGTGCGAAACTAAATATAAGATATGGCGTTCCACAAGGAAGTGTGCTAGGGCCACTCCTGTTTCTAATATATGTATATTAATGAATTATGTGAACTCCAACTTAATGCGAAAGTCATCTCATTCGCAGACGATACGGTCTTATTAACAGAAGCGACTAATTCGGCAGAAGTCACACTTAAATTACAAAATACTCTGGATACCGTTAGTGAGTGGCTAAATAAACATATTTTAACAATTAATTCGTCGAAAACCAAAGTAATGAACTTTAGCTTACGATCAGTTCATATCTCCAGCTTCTTTAAAATCCACTCTCACAATTGCCTTAAAGGCTGCACATGCTCATGTGAACGACTAAGTGTTGTAGATAATATAAAATATCTGGGAATAAATGTGGATTCTAAGCTGAATTGGACTAAGCACATAATTCAACTCTCGGATCGATTACGGAAACTAATATATGTTTTTTGTGAATTGCGCAATGTATTATCTCGGAAAACAATTAAAATCACCTACATGTCTCTATGCCAAAGTCTTATGATTTATGGAATTGTAGGGTGGGGTGCTTGCACGAAACAGGCCCTGGATCCACTAATAAAGACGCAAAAACTGCTGTTACGGATAATTTATGGGAAACCTAATGACTACCCGTCAGAGCGTCTTTTCAAAGAGTCTAAAGTTCTGGACGTCAAGCAATTGTTTATTAAATATGTGATAATATTTTTTCATAAACACAAAGATAGATATGATCAAAGTCAGCAAAACTGCAATACTCGGAGTTCACGGAAACAAAATTTCCTTATTCCTCGAGTGCGAACAACATTTGCACAACGACAAGCTTTTTTCATTGGTCCCAAACTATATAATGACATAGAGGAAAAATGGAAACACATAAAGAACAACCAAGAGTTTAAAGACAAAATTAATAAATGGTTATTTGAATTAGGGAGGTCTAAATCTGAAAACTTGGTTTGTAAAGCGTATTTATAACGGTTAATTTAATTTAAAAATAATATTGTATATTTATATACATTATTATGCATATATTAATAGTATCATATTTATATTTATGTTATTTCATGTATTTTTAAGCACTGCTTTTAAAATTGTATTTATATATTTTAATTAATTATAAATATGTTTATA
Source organism: Micropterix aruncella (assembly GCA_944548615.1). Classification (NCBI taxonomy): domain Eukaryota; kingdom Metazoa; phylum Arthropoda; class Insecta; order Lepidoptera; family Micropterigidae; genus Micropterix; species Micropterix aruncella. The sequence continues at coordinate 14,077,417 of OX155950.1, forward strand.
CCATATAGCATCTATTATTTATTAAAATCGTATTTACGTATATGTGTATTTGCCATATTGTATTACCTAAATTTCGTATTTTGATTTGTATTATAGTGTTATTTATTTATTCTGATATATTATTCAATCTTAATTAAGTACATTCATTGAATATAAAAATAAAAAGTTTTTTTTAACTTTAATTAGGGTAATTATCACGTAAGTTGTTTTACTTATTTCAACTATTTACTCTGACCCGCCTAGATACGGGACATTTAAGTCCTAGTTAGGTGGGCACTGAGCATTAGCTGCATTTCGGTGTTCAATTTTCCCCAGTTACTTATAACATTGATATGGGGCTAAATGTACAAACAAAGAAATGAATAAAGTATTAAACAATAGGATAAATAGGATAAGAGGAAGTGGTTCTAATTCTGCTTGCAAAACTTGACCTAAACAAACATTGCAAGGTAAATAAAAGCTTGTAAAAAACACTGTAGGAAAAACCAAGTGTAGGAACTACTATCAACTGGTTTTAAAAAATAGAGATTGATAATAATATGTAAGTATATGTTTACTCTGAAGAAATTATTTGATTTATAGATGATTTTTTTCCTGGTTAGTTTTTGCATATCTGGCGCCCCCCTTCACAAGCGCCTCGGGCTGTAGCCCGCCAGACCAGCCCTCAAGGCCGCGCCTTAGGTAGGTAAACCAGCAGAATAGCTTCGACATTCACAGTCGCGGTGTCACATAAGACTGCGGTCACACATTAAAGTTTCGATGTGGTGCGGATGAAATAGTGGCGGAGACGAGGCGTCGCGGCGGTGCGGCGCGGGCGGCGTGACGCGGACGTGAATCGGGCTGACACCCGCAGCGCTCCGCCAAAATGGCTTCCACTTCGCAACTCAAATGACTACTGTATTCAACGAAGACAATGGCGGCGAGCGTGCATATTTTACGCGAAATGTTAGTTGGCGAGGAGCCCATGCGGCGGCCATTGTGGTGCTGCGTTAAACGTGAGCAAGCCCCTGCCGAATATCCACACGCCCAGCTCTAGAGCTGCCCCGGAGCGCTGCGAAATTCATGCATTTTTTACAGGACCAATTACAGCCACTCAGCCATCGCGGGCCTCTTGCCTCTACCTATCGCACTCTGCCGTACAGTGGATTTTTAGTCGATATAACCCAGTAAATCTAAGACATAATCGCTTCTTTTAAGTCGTATATGCAAAACTATAGTTTGGAGTAAATAGCAAATAAACATTTCCACTGTATTTACATTATGTAATATGTTTGAGTTATCCATAAGTAACTAACCAATTAATTGGAAAGAATTATTTTCCCTTCTTTTTGTACTCACCTTGAAGAGGAAAAACTTATAATTTTAGATTTTTCAGCCTGTTTTCCTAAAATTCAGCCTGTTTTCCTAATATTCATTTCCAATAACAAAAACAATAACTCAAGAAATTAAAAAAAAACACGACTGGCTTACAAAAAGTAAACTGTTGTATTTAGAATTATTTAAAAAAATGTTCGCGATGAAAAGCACGTTTTGTATGACAATAAAAGTTCGCCCCGCGCCCTGCTGTAGGTACCTTGAAACAATCGCGCGGCGCTGCGCCGCCGCTGCTTTTTAGTCGGTTACCCTTGGTGCTCAAGTAATAAAAAGGACTTTTTTTTATGAAATATTTGTGGTTTGTGTATTTATCCGTATACATAAACATATATTACCGAAATGTACTCCATAAGACTTTTTATTTGAATGTAGACACGACATATTTATCCTAATTTATTGACATTTGGATTTTTAGATAATTATTAATTTGACATTTAAGCACTTTAGGTACCATATGATACTGAGGATAACATAACGAATAAATGGGTATATGACCTAATAGATATGTACATAGAAAAACATATTAAAAGTCTACATATTAAAAGTCTAAAATATGTTTTACTGACTGGCTAGGAAATTAATAATAATTGAACAACTGTAATGTTTCTTGTTTATTTGCAAAGTTTTGCCTAGATATTTTTATACATAATTGTATACGCACATACTTTGTAACATGCGCCTTATTGATTATTGGTGAACTTTATTTTATGGATATATGCGATCGATTTGAACTATAATATAATCACTAATAAATTATTAATGCTATAGTTAAAATAATCTACACTGCATAAAAATATTAAAGGCCAGCTAGTTCCGTAAAACACCCTACCATGCGACGCTACACCGCTCGCAGTCTCGTATAATACTACCCTAATTTTCCGAACCAAACAGCATGTTACAACAATTAATAGTAAATTAGTTAAAGTGAATTCTGACATAGGAGAAATGGAGAAGTTGAATGTTAGAGACTATTTAATTAAACAAAGTTTTGAAATGATACATTTATATTCTCTGCATTTCGATACGTTGATAGCAAGCGACCGTGATCCATCTCAACTGTCCAAAGCACAGCGATTGACGTTCAACTTTTATAAAACAACGCGACACACGACACTTTTAACGCACAAGTTTATACTTTCCCGGGTAATAAATCATTAATTAAAGTTACCTTCGATGTTTCACAGTAATATAATTAGGCTCACGCTGTTGGATGCTAAAAGCGATTTAAATTCGACTGTTACCTTTATTCGCTGTGATCTTGGCATTCATTCATTAATTTAGTTGCAGATTATAATCCGAACACAGCTAAAGGGCTGTAACGCGTCGACCCTTTCTAAATAATTACGTATCTCGTTTAAAATTCTGTTGTATTTATTTTTGGAAAATGAAATCTGTCGCTTTTCGGGTGTTTTTGTTGTCTTTTAGCAGAGTTTCTGATTTCGTGGCGGATAAAATTAGACAAACAAGTAAATATAATAAAAAGAATAAAAAACTTGAATGCCGTTACAGAAAGTGAATTATCTTTATGACGGTTTTTTTATAGAATATTTGTGGTTATATATTTATCCTTATAGATAGATGTATATTTCCGGAATGCACTCAACCAGACCTTTCATTTAAAACTAAACACCATATATGTATGTTAATTTATTGACATTTGAACATTTAGACAAGTATTTTTTGACATGTGGACGGTTTAGGTACTCTATGATACTCGGGATGACATGACGTTTCTAAAAACATGACATATTTCTAAATCGGTTCAAGCGTTCATAAGTTATGGTGGAATAAAAAATCTGGGTTTCATCATTAACACATACCGTATTTTTCCGATAACAATTGCGTAGTTTTATAATTTTCCAAAATGTTGGATTGGACTAAATTCGTTTAATTTAAACACTTTGCATAATTTATTTTGCTAAATTAATATTCCAAGCATTTCTCTTCGTTACTAGGTATTACATTTCTAGTCCGTATATTGAGATTCAAATATGACAATTGCGCTCCCGATTTCAACCACAAGTTTCAACTCTTGCCATGACCAAATCATGCCTGCATGCCAAATTTCAGTCCAATCGGATGAAGTGTTTGGGCGCTATTGTAGAGGAATACGCACACACACACAAAGACAGACGGACTCCAATCTGAAAGTGGTTTTAATCATCTCAGGGGGGTTTAAAATGGATATTTCCGTCGTCATCTCGAAAGTAAAATATTTTGCGCGCTCACGATATTATCCCTCCTAGGTGGTTGTAATTCGTATTTATTATGAATAAAGACACTATTAAAAAAATATATATAATAATTGATGGAGGTAGGGTAGTTTTGTCAGGAGGACGTGAAACTATCGGTTTCATGCTTTTTAAAACTGTGTACTAATAATTATTAATTAATAAATGATGGTGATTATAACTGTCAAATAAAATGAGTGATTATAACTACGACGAAATTGTTCATCTTTTTGGTACATAGTTTTATATTAATTGTTCGCTGTGCTTTAGGGAAAATAAATCTGCTGAATCTAACAAGTGCGGACTAGCCCTTTTTAAAGTCGATAGTCTTACGCAAGGCACCTTCGGAACAATTATAAAAATCAAAATCAAACAGACTCAAATAACAAAAAAAAATATAAACAATATTTTTTAAATAATTTATCAATAAGTTTTTCAAAATATTCAATCAAAAATGTTTACATAATTAATTAATAAACAATAAGTTTTACAATAAAATTACAAGTAACAAAATAAATTTGATAAATGGAAAATTATCTTTTAAAAATTGAGACGGCCTTGTCAAATTCATCAAAATTATAGAGAGCATGCATGGTTAGGTTTCTTATTATGCATTTCTTAAATGCAACCTCTTGAAGAATTTTAATTTCTGCTGGCAACGAGTTGAAAAATTTAAGCCCCAAATATAAAAATGCTTTTAGTCAAGACTTTCAGTATGATTGCACTCTGCATTCATGTATGCTATTTTGTTGTTAAGGTGATTCGTCGCGGTCCGAGGAAACTATTCTGATAATAGATGGCGTTGTAAGCAATATTAACAGAAAAATACGATTTTTAGCTCTCTCAGTGCAGTAAAAATTACGAAATAAATTTACCGGGAACTTTACATATACACGGTTCGATGTACTTCGTATCACCGCGATAATCAACCGCATTACGAAATTAATGGGGAAAACAGACCAATTTCGGTTCTGAACCGAAATTGGTCTGTTTTCCCCATTAATTTCGTAATGCGGTTGATTATCGCGGTGATACGAAGTACATCGAACCGTGTATATGTAAAGTTCCCGGTAAATTTATTTCGTAATTTTTACTGCACTGAGAGAGCTAAAAATCGTATTTTTCTGTTAATATTGCTTACAACGCCATCTATTATCAGAATAGTTTCCTCGGACCGCGACGAATCACCTTAATGACAGAGGTGTAGTAGGCTGGGCGAGTTAGTATCAGTGTTGGGAGCTGATTTATTCATGCGGATGGTAATCAGCGCGAGATTAGAGCTGGCGGGGTAAAGCGAGAGCCCAAGACTAATGAGGCGTGTGCGAGCTTTAATTAGCGCCCGCGCGACGCGTGCTATCTCCTCTACAGATCATCTGTCACAAAGTGAAAACCTCAGGTAATTAAACCCGCTCAGCGCCCGTTACGTCAATTTATATGGAAATAGCTTCAAACACCGATGGACTTTTTTTTGGTAAAGACCTTTTAACGACAGGTCATGTGCAACTCCACGGCTAACTCAGCTGGTATTGCAGATTTCTAACGTTAAATGGAATGAACCATGTGGACTTACTTTGAACGATTGAAATAATATTTTAAGGTTAATCGAATTGAAACATGACTGATTTACTCACTTCAAGGATGTGAGTAATTAAAAACTCAGCCTGTATTTATACCTACGTCAATTATTGGAAAATATCTCGTATACAGTTACTGGAAGCTTATACCTTGAGATATACACTGAAACACGCCTTAACTACTTCTAAATAACGACGCAACTTTATAATCCACAAATGCCTTTAGCTAACAGAGAGAACACTAAAATTGCACTTTACTTAAGCGCTGTTTATATTAAACACAGATTTATTGTACCCCAAAGAGGATTGTGTCCCTCTCGGTTATTATTTATGGGCGGGCGATTTTCAATCGCTTTAAGACCGTTTGAAATCAGATTTCATCTTCACAATGGCTACGTTTTCCTAAAAGGGAATTATTAACGAACGGTATAAATGTCTGGACGTAGTATACTTACCCACTTAAGATCCAGTGACAGGCAAAATGCGATTCCCGTAAGGGTGATATTAACATTGTTACGGATGTTTATGCTATAATAGATACGAATATATACCTTAAAACCAATGGAAAGAAGTAAAAAAACATTTATAACTCAAATTTTAGAATTAAAATAATTATTTTCAAATTTACAATAGTTATAATTTACAATGGTCAAAACCTTAATAGGCTGTCACCTGTTCAATGGTAGCCAATTTATTTTAATTAATATCATCTTGAGAAATCTATTACAGGTTGTCGTATTTAATTGTAATAAAACTACCATTAACAATATATCTTATGTATGTAGCAAGAAATCCGTGGACGAATTTCGGAAAAATGCTCTAAAAGGCTTTTCCTGTGAGTATTATATTAATCGCTATAGAGACATATAATGGAAAATATTTCATTAATCTTTCATTATTCAATAGCCAAAGAGTAAAAGATCCCAAAAAAAAACTATAATACTTACGATGTTTGGCAATTTTTGCTAAAATTCGGCAAAAAATACTTGATTTATTTTGGAGAGTCTTACTACGTGCTGAAACTGTTTGCTGAATTTACTGAAAACTACTGAATAATAAAACATTTCCAAGGGCTTTAGAGCATTAATCAAATTATTGACTGATTAATTGACAATAAATTTAAAATTAAAAATCTGAAAATATGTATCGCCATTTTGGTTAGTTTTTTTTCTTTAAACTCGTATATTCATATTCATAGAATTTATATTTAAAATGTTTGTAATAATATTTTTTAATCTGATTATGTTAGTTTACACTGCTTTGTTGATTGCATCAAAACTGCTTCGATTTTGGTAAATGATATTATTCGGATAGTCGAAAATATTGCAGTCGGTTCAACTCTTCTCTGTAATTATCTATGTATACTATTTTACAGAATACAGTATTTACAGGAACAAAGCGGGATATTTTGAGGAAAGATTACACCAAAGCAAAGGGCGCAAACAAAGGGATGAGGGCATGGTTTTGGGCTATGCGGGATTTGTCGAGCCCTTTATTGGCGAAATACATCAACAAACACACATAGGAGGATGAATTTAGTCTGTTTACAGAGAGAAATGTTTTACTGGTTACTGAATTCGTCTATATTAATGTACATATCATCACTTTATATATGATACTTCATACACGCCAAGAAGCAAACTTTTCAGTGCATTTCGTATACGAGATTTTTTTTATGAGACAAAACCTAAAAAATAATAATTTACTCTACTCACGTTTAAAACTGTTGAAGAGTTAAGTTTATTGCGATGACTATTAAGCACGTAAAAGGTATCACAATGAGAATTACAAGAACACTAAGGAATTAAAACCCTCAAAGAACATAGACAGAACGATACGGATCGTGATGTGACAAATAAAAATAAAAAAACGCAAATTCGAATTTTTGGCGCGTTTGAGGTCTGACATATATATCGACGGTACGCATTTTGTATATGTACTTATAAGTACTTATATATGTCTTCATGTTTATGTATGTACATATGTATACATATGTAGGTTCTTTCCAATGCAAGTGACGTTTTTTCTCACTGGCCAATTGAAAATTAAATATTGGTTTGATTTTGAGTTATAAATTTAAATATATTTAATTCAAAACCACATTTTTTCTTATCCGAAATCAGTGTATCATTTTTGCTTCTGTCGTTGTTATTATTTGGATATTTCCTGATGTGCAATCATAACAAATGCGTTATTTTCGAATATGGCTGATTTACTCTTGCGTTATGTCATAACAGCCAACGAAAATGTGTACTAGTGACAGTACCACCACCCATAATCTACCCCCCCCCCCTTCCTCCCCGACAGCAAATATAGTATTTTTATAGTATTTCCTTGGTATTAAAAGGGCTCTTTTTCAATATGGTTCGTTTCTCGTCTAGCCTAGGGCAGCTCGATGTTATTATATGATTAAAATATATATCGTCGTTTTATGTGTCTATAAGAGATATTGCAACCAAAATTTAACAATGTATTAGTTTCGACCCTACGACTCAACTGTGTACCGAATTTGAAATCTCGAATATTTCGAGATCAAAGTATGACCAGCGCGCGCCCTGGTTGACGCGCCCTCTTGCCATGACCAAATGATGCCTACATGCCAACTTTCAGCTCCATTGGACGAAGCGTTTGGGCTCTACCGTGGAGGAATAGACAGGCATACAGACAGATATACAGACATAAGTGCTTCCACAATACTTTCATTGCCAGGAAAGTAATAGCTTGTTTTCGATTATATAGAAAAGGACGCTACTTTACTATGATTAACTTAGAGGCGATGACTAGAGTAACAGGCATATGGATAGTCTTTAAATAAAATAGTAATAAGGATAAAGAAAGGTACGTATAGTATTAGAGATGCATAGAACAAAAATTTGTAGATTGATCAGCACCACGCATCAATGAGTTACCTAAGTAATCATCTCTTTTATAATATGATTTTTATGAACACACTCTGTAAAATAACAGTGTGTTTTTAATGCGCGACATAAATAATTATACGACATAAACCACGAAAATAACACAAGAAAGAAATTTCTACGAATTTTTTTATGAATCCTTTGTCCTTTTTAATCGAAACTTTAATGAAACTTGCCTATATCTATTTTTTGTACTTACATTGTGGCAGTCATTTACTTTTCTGAACTCGGATATCATTTTTAAACACGACGTATAAAATAAAATACAAACGGAGCTGCCATGAAATTCATCGACCGAAGTCAGGCCCATCACAATACTATTTTTACACTTCTAGGGGGTGAGCGGTGGATTCCGGACCGGCTGTGGTAAGTTTAGGACAGCTGTTCTTGCCACATGAGAGCGTCCACCTTACAACCCAATCACTCCCCCTTCGAAGCCATAGAATTTTAAATGCGGAAATCGCGGTATTGGATATTTTTTCTAAGAAGGTGTTGATTATTTTCCTGGAGAAACCAAGATCTTTAAAGAGGCGAAACAGAGATTTGGCTGGCAGGCAACGAGCGTCAACTTCCACCGCGTGAAGGTGAACAGTGAAGCCGTTTCAGGTGACGGCATTTGCGAGATCATAAATCTCTCTTAACCCGGTAGATCCGTAACATCCCTTGCGGGACCAACCGCGGACTCGCCCAATTTCCAGGTTATAATTTTTTATATGTCAAATTTCAATGCGATCATTTTGCAGTATTTTTTTTATGATCCGTATAGTGGTTTTCAAGTTATGGTCGTTTGTATCAAGGTCGGTCGACTCGCGCCGATTTTACGCGCGAAAATGTCGCGCGCAAAAGTGATAGCTGAATTTTTACTTCGCGAGAGGAGGGGGAAGGAAAAAAGGAGATAACTCAGTTCTAACCTCTTAAAATTGTCTAAATGAATATCTAAAAGAAATCCTAATGTCTAAATGAATAACTCACAATAAGTAAACACATTCCATACAAATTTTAGTTGATTTCTAAGCAGATGAGCATTAATCCTTTAACAGAACTTTTAAAGTCTTCTCTATGGAGCGTCTTTGCTACCCACACCGCAGACTTTGTACATCTCAAAGTCACAAGACGATGAATGTTAGTTACAATACTTAGTTGGAAAGTTTTCGCTGTTTGTTTGCTTATTTAACTTTAGGTAGCAGACATAGACAGCACAAATTAAGATACTTTAGGTAGGTAGTCTATGGATAGGTGTAGTTTCTGTCATTTTTACAAATAACGTTTTGAGAAAATACGTCCTCAAAAATAAAAATAAAAAACACAAACTGATAAAGAGGGCCTTAGAGCCTAAGCACAAGGCGTATTTTAAACGCGCAGACGACGCGCCTATACGAGCTTCAAACGAGATTCGAAAGCAGCCTTGTGAAACGCGCTTCTACCGCGCGTATACGCGTAGATACAGCGATACAGACGCGCTGTAGTCGCTCGTAACTTCCGCGTTTTGATCAAAGACTTCTCGTCAGTTGTACAATGGCGTCGGATGAGACCACACTGCTTACGATGGCTTTATTACTACTTAAAAAACGTAAAAATAAGCGAATCCATTGTATAGACCCATTTACGAATGAAAGAAGATTGTGTGGTCATTTTCATACAACGTTTAAAAAATTAGAAAAACATAGAAGATGTATAAAATTTTGTCGAAAGGTTCCAATTTAAAGTTCCATTTTAAGGTGTCGAAAGGTTCCATTTTTAACAACAATATACGCGCAGCACAAAGCAAAATATTATCCAAACTGCGGCGCTGGCGGCGCGGTGGCGTAAGCGCGCGCCCCTCCTCCGGCCCTTCTCCGCTCCTTTGTACGCGCGTTTTACGCGAGTTTGTATCAATTCAAACGCGCATATACCCGCTTTAAACGAGTTTCGAACGCGCTTCACGCGCGCGTTTGTATCGCGTTTTACGCGCGTTTGAATCTATAAAAACGCAACAATCGGCATCTACGGCGCCGAAAACGCGCGTTCCTGAAACGCGTCTGCGCATTTAAAATACGCCGTGTGCTTAGGCTCTTAATAATCAGCAGTGCTATTACATTCGCGGTAAACAAACTTGGTAAATTCACAGAATGTAGTTTCTATGTATGTATGTAATTTATTTATTCAATGAATTATTAAAATTTATGAATATAATGTGTGGTAAATATTTATTATTTATCGCTACATATATATTTTTTTAATATTTAAAAGTATAAAACGCCGGAGGACTACTTGTATTTTTCTTCTTCTTCCATGTTTTTTTTTGGAATAATATTTTTATAGTTTTTGACGTTTTGTTTTTACACCAAAATTGTGTATAGTACAGACCTTAGATGCCCCGTCTCATCCTGAAGTACCGCCGTGTGTTAATTGAGCTGGGTCGATCTTAAACAGTTGGTTTTCAATTTTCTATTTATTTACTCCTGTGTCATTGTAACTACATTTTTTTGTACAACCATTAAATAAATAAAAAAATGTAACTATCGCAAAATCTTCTATACTCAAATAAATATGGTAGAAACTTCAATGGGCCCCAGAGACTGTCCCCTTAGCTTTAAATTGCATAAGCCCCTCCATGCCCCGTCGATTACGTGGCATTGTTCATGTGCACGTATATAAATTGGTTTTAGAACCTTAATATATTACAAATATCTCTGGAAGTCGCACAGCAGAATGGTCGTCTGCGACACGCTGTCTCATCGCCCCTTATCATCAGCCGCTTGCCCTGCCGAAGCGATGGTACTGTCGAAGTGCGCCGGGGTCTACCTCTCAAAGAAGAAAATAAAGTAGATATGCTTTGCCCCACACTGACTGGTAGCATATTTAATGCTCCAGCGAAGTGGATAGGGCTGAAGCCAACCATCTACCACCCGAGTGGTATTTACGACTTAGTTCATTATGTCTACCTGGGCTTGGGAATTTCAAAACAGAGAAACGGCTTCTATCCAAAGCCAATCGACCCTGGAGCCCTTTATTTAAAAAGACGAGGTTTTTATTAACGATGCGGTTTTTAACACAATAATACTATTTTATTCTTGTAATTAATTTTAGTTGGTAATTAATTTTATACAATAGTGGCCTATGAGTCGTTCATTTATTACTGCATTTATAAGTTGTGTAACATTAGTGCACTCCCAGAAATATTCCTCATGGAATGGCTTCAAGTCCCTGGCAGATTAACACGCTTTCATCGACGATGGCAACTTATTGAAGAAGCAACCAAATACATATACTTGTGCTTGTGTCGCTTTACTACTTGTTGTTATATTTCTGCATCATGGAGGTATATTTGCGATATCTCCGAAATAGTCCCTGAAGTCATGAACACCGACTGGCGGACACCGCGACATACGAGTAATCGCGACGTAGGACTACTGCTCATACGCGGCGCCACAATTTCTATTTTTCGCGCCACTTCTATCATTGGGGCTGCTTGCGTATGTTTGTGTTCTTACAACCGATATACAACCGATATAAAACCGATATATATATATATATATATATATATATATATATATATATATATATATATATATATATATATATATATATATATATATATATATATATATATATATATATATATATATATATATATATATATTTGATTAGTTTTTTGTAAAATCTTTTTTTAAAGAATTCGTTTAAAGGATGACACTTTGATGAAAAAATAAAAATAATAAAAGCCACTTACATAGCTGGAAGGTTTTCCCGGACTGGACTGGGAAATGCTTATTGTTTAAACGAGATGTATTCTTGGATGAGTACCACTTTCGACGGTACACTGTAGGTTTAATGGGATCCCTTTATCGCTAGCGAACGATCACCCTTCATCCACATCTCAAAAACAAAGCGTATCCTTTTGCAAACCAAAATAAAATGTCTTTATTAAAGACAAATTTAAGCAAAAAACAATGAAAAAAATCACAATCAATCGTCTCTTAAATGCGGAATGACATTTCGTAAATTCGATATGAAATTCGAATATATCCACTCTTTAAAAGGACGATATACGATTGCTGGGCTCGCTATCAGCCAGCTATTAAATGAAAATAAAAATAAAATACTTCATTTGCTCGTTCCCATGAAATAAGATATAAATCGTAATTTCTGGTCGAGAAGTTTATACTTAAGGCTATATGATATTTACAAGAGTTCAAAACATAAGATAAAATTGTATAATATTGTTAATATTTGATTAGTTTTTTGTAAAATCTTTTTTTAAAGAATTCGTTTAAAGGATGACACTTTGATGAAAAAATAAAAATAATAAAAGCCACTTACATAGCTGGAAGGTTTTCCCGGACTGGACTGGGAAATGCTTATTGTTTAAACGAGATGTATTCTTGGATGAGTACCACTTTCGACGGTACACTGTAGGTTTAATGGGATCCCTTTATCGCTAGCGAACGATCACCCTTCATCCACATCTCAAAAACAAAGCGTATCCTTTTGCAAACCAAAATAAAATGTCTTTATTAAAGACAAATTTAAGCAAAAAACAATGAAAAAAATCACAATCAATCGTCTCTTAAATGCGGAATGACATTTCGTAAATTCGATATGAAATTCGAATATATCCACTCTTTAA
>OX155950.1:14090322-14239609 GCA_944548615.1 Micropterix aruncella
TAAAGTCGTTAAAACTATGAAAAAATATGGTTAAGATAAATTATTAAAAAGATATGGATTATTAGAATTAATTTATAAGATTGTTACATTTGCTAATAAAAAAAATATTTTACGGATTTGAAGTTGCAAAGTCTGTATTTTGCCTATTTTATATTTTTTCCTATTTCCATTCCACGCCTTTTGTTCTGGTAAATGTCAGAAAATACTCTAAGGATATTTCGTCTTCAAAATGGAGTGTATGCATTGTCCTCTATATTTTCCATAACATCTCGTAAACCATATTTTGTCGATTCTGATATGACAATATACTCGATTTAATTATACCGGAATATTAATTACACAAGAAAAGTCATCGATACAAAAAAATGGAGCAAATTGATGAAGAACGGCTTCATGCTATTTAATAGTTGTTATGTCCAAAAAAATAGGAGTCGCTGTGTCTAATTGCATAGTATTTGAAATTGTTTTTTTTATTTGGCCTTTTTTTTATTAATTAGATTTTATCATTTATTTTCTTGATTATCGAAAAAAAATATATTGAAATTATTTTTACACAGTGATTTTGCGTCACTCCTAACTAGGCAGTGCCTGTTCCAAGAAATACGACAATTTTATATAATAATAATTAAAAATAGAAAAAAATAGTTTTATAAAAAAGATGGTAAGGAATTGTTATAGTAAATTTACAAATAAAATATTAAAAAAAAAATAATATAAAATACGAAAAATAATTATTAAAAATCCAAAAAGTAGTAAAAAGATATTATAAAATAAATCCAAATACAACATATTATTTTATAAAAATGAAAAGCTGAATTCACTATTGTTTACATATAGGTAATTATATTGTTAGAGATGTAAGGGTGTGTATAGTGTGGGTGTGTGTGTGTGCGTGTGTGGGGTGTGTTAATGTGTTGCTATTTTTGAAATGTCATGAGGGTACATTCGCTTTCCTCAAAATTCAAAATGCGAGCTTATCGCCACATTGAAATATTTCCAACTAACCTAATCTAACAGTGAGATAGCGCGCGCTGTGAAAATAAAGAATATTAAAAAATAAGTTATTCTGCCTAAAATACAAACTACTCTATGTAAAACTAAGAATGCCAGAGGTTAGGAAATTGGGATAGGAACAAGAGAAAGAGGGGGAAACTGGTTACATCCTTGATAAGTAATAGTTTTTGAACGATTCTAAAGAAGGCGAATTTCGTATATTTGCTTGGAGATCGCTCCAGAGTCTTGCTCATAGTGCAAGACTCTGGAGCGATCTGGGGACACAGAAAGAGTAGGAGGAGGAATCAATAATATGATGAGTAATTTTGAGTAAATTTTTAGAGGCTGGACGAAGTACGAGACCGTGGAAACTTAATGGGTCGAAGAGCTCGTGCACATAGAATGGTGTTGATTGGGAGAGTACACGATAGCAGAGAGCAAGTAACATATATTTACATTTCTCCTTTGGCGTACTGGCAAACAATTTAACTGTACCCTATAGCCGAACACGTGATTGTACTGACATAGACGGAAATGAAGTGTATGCATATATTTTGCCAACGTTCAAGTTTGTTGAATAGTTTCTCTGCTAAATCGAGATAAGCCACATATGCTTGGTCAAGAAAAAGTAAGAGGAGAGACTGTGCCAGAGATGTCATGGTGTCCATAGGAAGAAATCGTTAGAGCGTTTGCAGATGTTGAAAACTAGCAAGTATTTTACGACTTATCTCGTATACGTGTGGCTGTCGGGAGATGTTCATCGACAATTATAAAAAGATCTTTCACTCTTTGCGACAGAGGCATGGTTATATGGAAGCGACTTTACGGTTACCTTTGAGAGAAATATTTGTTATAGATGGCAGTGGGAGTATTTAAAGATATATTTTTGCGCCCATGCAAAAGACGCATTTTTTTTATAACAGACTAAAGTAACGAAATAAACTAAAATTAAAATCAGAGATTATTTCGTCTGTTTTACATAACATATCGTATACGTTTGATCAACCTTTTGTAGGCAAATGGGGTGGCTACCTATTATACGATGTTGGGGTCATAGGAGACGTATATATCCTATGACAGCGGAAGGTAGTTGTCGACCTGACGTCTTCATCCCTTGAATCGATCCGTCGACCACCCGATCCCGAATGACCATTTCGGGCAAAGGGCGTCGCGATCCGCAAAATGTTCGAACTGAATAACCGCTTACGTCAGGTAGAGGCTGCGCAAGCGACCTCGAACCCGTGACCAGACCGGGGGACGGAGAAATCCGGCCCAATCTGTTAGAAAGAGTGTGAGGTTGGTCCGATGATTTCACTTCCCAGTGCCTCGCGGAAAGGCGTCGACTTCTTAAGGGCATGTTGGCGGAGCTAGTCTGTGGACTGTGTTTTTCCTAAGTCTGTGTAATCACCTCATGGCTGAAAGAACTATCTATATCGTTATAATAGCCTGAGGTGTCGGGTTTACACGCATAGAGCAGTAATTTAAACTTTTTCTTTGTGACGGCACACTTTTAGTCGTGTCGAGTCACTCCGGCACATGGGCGGGTTAGAAAGTCGGGTAAAGCCCCCATTAGTGCCACGGGATATTTTTTTACAAATAAATATTACCAATTTTACATATTAATATTGCACTTTGATTTAAAAATATAACAATCCATATATACATTTCACCACATTAGGTCCATCAAATTGTCACTAAATAAAATTATTAAACGAGAAATTCGTCCTGGACTTTGAGGCGTGCTAAAATTTACAAACTAAATGAGATTGTAACAAAGGAAGATAAGTAGGAATAACAACGAACACGATTTTGTTTAAATTGACGAAGAAACTATATTATGTATACAAATATTTTGCCTAATTCAAGTAAATATGTGTTTTGCGCCTGATGCAAATTGCACAGATGTTTGATGCGGGGTCGAATATTGTATAATGATACCATCGTTTCCTCATCAACTGATAGCAGCTTTTCTCGTCTATTACATTTTACGATCACTGGCAATTCAAGCTCACAAAGATAAGACGTCGAAAATGGCAATAAGATGCTATGTGCTTTATTTGTAAGACATGTTGGGTATGTTTGATATTCTTTCCGTTTTCGAGTCTACATCTCGCTGTGTATAAATGATCATTGAAATGTTGCTGTTATTAATTTTGCCTTTCCACAGAGATTATTTATTGAAAAAAACCTTTCATTTCGTCAGGATATTCTCAATTCGCTTTTGTATAGGTACATACATTTTATTTATTAAGATGTTCAAAGAAATCCGTCATGAAAGCCAGTTTTGTGCACCAAGTTTGATTGCTTAGTAAGTCCACAAATATAAACGTTGCGTTTCCTTACCTGTTAAAGGATAACTCAACAATTTAGCGGCACACCGGTTGTAAACCACTGATAAATCTTTCGGCACAAACGGGTCATAGAGAGTACAAATTCTCAGATTTTCAAAATGCTGATGTCACAACTAGGAAGGCTTACTACTCAAAATAGCTCTAATGACTTTATTTGCAACTAGAAAATTTCATTCACGTAGCGAGTTGACCCGCACGCGATTATACCATAACTGAGATGAGAGTCAACAGCATGGTCACATTATAGTTGATTTTTGGTCCATACCATTGCTAATGACACGCTGATGACAGTTGAAGATTGACTTATAGAACTTGTTCACACGTCGTTATTTATAGTAGTACGTTGCTACAAATGTAAACATATGTCGAGTCTAGAAAAATACCGTTAATAGGGCAACTTGAGTTGTCGACTACAACGGGCGAGCCCGTCACCACAGGGAGTTTTAACGATTAGTCGTTCTATCTCCCTGGAGTGAGCATAGAAGACTTTGGACAAAACAATCCAGCGTCTAGCTACGACACAACCCGTTAGAGACCAACGCCTTACCGCGAGATAGCCAGTTATGTTACCTGGCGGGCCCGACACTCGCGCCCTAACTACCAATTGTGACCAGATTTCTCCGGTCTCTCGATAGGTCCCGAGTTCGAGGTCGCTTGCGCAAGCCTCTCCCTTACGAAGCGGTGAAACGGTGTATACCGAATCTATCGCGGACCATGGCGTCCTTTGCCCGCCTCTTACCCGGGATCGGATGGCCAATGGTCAATTCAAGAGCAGTCGCCGTAAGGTACGCAACCACCCCCGCTCTATAGGAAACAATACAGCTTCCAAACTACCCCGACTAATGGATACGGTAGGTTAGTCAGAGTTTATTAAAGGAGCTAATGGGCCCATGATGAGGTGGCCACGATGACCCATGTGTTCAGGGTCGGTCACACTCACGGGTCAACACCCATCCGATGGCCTCCACGCATGGGGTGCGAGCCTGGGTAGGACACTGGGTCAACCAGTCTCCCCTGGGAATCAAACCTCTGGCGCTCCTGGACGGTCTGCGCACCGAGCGGCGCAAGCCAATCGATTGTGCTCTCCGACTAACAATCGGGGGAGTCTGGGAACTGTATTGTTTCCTACAGAGCGGGGGTGGTTGTCTACCTTACGGCGACTGCTCTTGAAATGACAATTGGCCATCCGATCCCGGTTCAGAGTCGGGCAAAGGACGCCTTGGTCCGCGATTAGATTCGGTTCACACCGTTTCACCGCTTCGTAAGGGAGAGGACCGCGCAAGCGACCTCGAACTCGGAACCAATCGAGATACCGGAGAAATCTGGTCACAATTGGAAGCAAGGGCGCGAGGGTCGGCCCGCCAGGTAACACTGGCTATCTCGCGGTAAGGCGTTGGCTTCTTGCGGGTTGTGACGTAGCTGGACGTTGGATTTGTTATGTCCAAAGTCTTCTACGTTCACTGCAGGGCGATAGAACGAGAAAATCGTTAAAACGTCCTGTGGTGACGGGCTCGCCCGTTGTAGTTGACACCGCAAGTTGTTAGTCAGAGTGCACAATCGATTGGCTTGCGCCGCACGGTGCGCAGACCGTCCAGGAGCGCCAGAGGTTTTATTCCCGGGGAAGGTCCTTCGCCCGAACGTCCTACCCAGGTTCGCACCTCAAGCGTGGAGGCCGTCGGATAGGTGTTGACCCGTGAGTGTGACCGAACCTGAACACATGGGTCTTCGTGGCCAACCCAGCATGGGCCCTTTAGCTCCCCCGTTAATAGGGCATTAAACAAATGACCGAAAGACAAATTAATAACTGATTTTGAGAAGGTAAAACATTACTTTATTTATCCGTTGTACTTTATTTATCCGCTATACTTCACATATCCTTTATACATCGTTGGAAATCCAAATTAAAATAAATATAATTTATTTTAATTTGGATTTCCAACACAAACAAAATTTATTCAAGTTCGCCGTCGCCAGTGTGGAAAAACGGCAATTACGAAGATATGGACCTACATAATAACATCATATTGGGTAAAAAAATACCATAAGCAATTCTAGACCTACATGTGCATATGCAATTTTTCATTTATACATATATTTATTTTAGACAAGCATAAAAAATTAATATATGTGGCTACTTGAGACAAATAAGAATATTTTACTATAAATAGTTAGACGGGCAACTTGGGTTGTCAATTTCAACGGGCGAACCCGTCACCTCAGACAGTTTTAAGGTTACTGATTTTTCTATCTCCCGTGAGGTGAGCGTAGATTACCTATATATATAGATACAATACAAATCTACTGTATAGCTAAGCTAACATGCACGTCGGAAGCCAACGCCTTACGGCGAGGCACCGGGAAAGGTACACAGCGGGCAACCTCGCCCCCTGTCTACCAGTTTTGGAAGAATATCTCCGTCTGGAATTAACCTTCAGGATTCCTCCCGCCTTCGGACTGGTTACGGATCGAAGTCGCTTGCGCGATATCTACCTGCCGTATATTTAGCTGTGATTCAGTTTGAATCTATCGTGACCAATGGCATCTTTTGCCCGGCTCTGAATTCAGGATCAGGTAGCCAATTGATCATTTCAAGAATCTTTAGCGACAAGTCTGAGACGCGAGAATCCTTCCCGGGTTAGTCCTCCACATGAGGAGGCTAGTGAATAGGAGCTAAATCGTGAGTTGGACCGATCCGGAAACACAGTGGATCTTATGACCCATGCTGCACGAAACCGTTCGCTACACAGGTTGTATGAGAAAGCTAAATGTGAATATTAAACCATCATATTATATGATTCAGTTATGTATAATATAAATTACCCATCTTTTACCATCCCGGTATATTTTACTGCCCCGAGTTAGTAGCTTTCCGCGCATATTTAACCGAAATCGTTTCCGCCTTCAGCCGCTGAAACGAATATAACTTTTCGTTAATTAAATGCGTGCTTCGGATTGCGTGAGTAAAGTTTTAGTTTCGCCTGAAACTGCGCCGTTCAAAACCAGACTTTTCAGTTTGTGGGATATTTCGAATGAGGTCTTTCGGTCGAAAGTTACCGATTAAGCCAGTGATGGTGTCGCGCGGGCAAGCAGTGGATGTGATTAGGAGCATTAATCATATGGCTGTTGTAGAACCGTTTGTGTTGGCCTCTCTTTTCCTGTACCTTGTTGCGTGCTACATTGTCGCTTTACTGAAAATGGACAAAAAATCGAAGTATTTCGGATAAAAATTTAGAGCTATCATAATGCCCATTGATTATACATAAAGCGTATTCGATTGCTCAATGTCAAACTATCTTTTAACAACCAGGATTTTTCTACGAAACACGCACTGTATAGATGGCACTCACAGTTTCAAAAAAATATTAATCTTACGTTCATTACGTTCATTTTAATAATCCTATTCTATTATTACGTTTAATATGGCGAGTTCCGTGATATAACTGTATGGTGGCACACTGTAGATGGCGCTCTAAACACGTCTATACAGTATTAAATAACAAACGATTTTTTAAATCATATCTTATATGGTTTTAATATTTACGTAAATAGGATAGAAAACGAAAGGTGCTACAAATTTCACGCGGTAAATTTGTTTCTATACTATTTATAATGTCAAACAACCGCGAAAGTCTTCGATTTTATATACTTACATAAATATATCAATTTTCAAATTGGTTTAATAATAATAATAATAATAATAATAAACTCTTTATTGGCACTTAATTATTATATAAAAACGCGAGCTTATTGCCACATGGCAATATCTTACAACTAACCTAAACAGTGGTACATGCGCTCACAGTGAAAATAAAGGTTATTACATAACATACAGACAGTCTGCATAACATACAGACAAGTGGAAAAATTTAAAACTAATAATGCCCGAGGAGAGGAAATTGCACCAGAAATATCCGCGAAATGACGCGCGAAATTATTTTTATTTATTTATTTATTTGCAGCTGTTATAAAAAACATATACAAAAAAAAACAAGAACACACAGATTAAAAATTAAAACTATAAATAGACAAAGACTATGAAATAAATCTACAAACGCTGCAAATTAGGGGTATCCTCAGGATATCTCTTATCCTGGTTTTCAGGGCACACCTATTAATTATTGATACATAGGTATATGATTTTTAAAATAAAATGACCAAATCAAATTAATCTTAAAACAAAAAATCCAAATAATCATAATCAAATAAATACACAAATCGAAATAATCAAAATCAAGATATTTAACATCAAATAATATTAAAAGAAAATAACGTAATTACATAAATTTAATAATCTACATATAATAAATCAAAAATAATCAAAATCAAAATATTTAACATTAAATAATCAGGTTACAAATTAATAAATAAACGAAGACAATAGTAATAATCCAATTTGCAATAGTTATTTTTAAAATAAAATCAAATTATGACATCTAAATATCTTCCTTTAATAATAAACTTTTAAAGTGGTCCTTAAATACTGCAATTGATTTCGATCGCAAAGCCATTCCTAACCGATTCCATACAACCGCAGAATAATACGAAAAGCTGCACTGGAAATGTGTAGTTTTGTGCTTGGGTATTATAGCAAGTTGTTCACGTGCCCGTGTTGAATGGACATGCCGGTTACGGGACCACGTCAAGATCGAGTAAAGATATCGCGGCTGTTTATTGCGTACTACCTTGAGTACAAGGGTCGCAAGATGGAGCTGCCTTCTTTTACTCATATTCAACATGGAAGCTTTCGCAAGGAATGGTGACACATGATGACGTGGAGGAATCCTAAAGCAAAATCTTGCGCAGGCATTTTGCAGTCTCTGAAGTCTCCGCTCAGTCTTCCTATATAGACAGGGGCCGTACACACAGTCGCCATAGTCCATTATAGACAATATAAGGGCATTTACAAGTAGTATTATGATTCTGACGCTGAGGTACTCCCGAATTCTGTATAAGGCCTTTAGACGTGAGAAACCCCACCCAACGCTTTTGCTGACATGTTCCTCAAACCGTAATTTTCCATCAAATAGAATACCCAGATTTTTAGCCGTAGTGACCAGTGGTATTGGCAAATTGTCCACCATTATAGGAAGAGAGCCATAGTTAGCAATTTTAGTCCTGCCCTGTTTCGACCCAATAATCATAAAACATGACTTCGAAGGGTTGATTTGTAAGCCATGTTTATTGGACCAAGCGGATAACCTTTCAAGATCGGCATTGATTAGGCTGACTGCTGAAAATGGACAATTCGTGTCTATGGAATGCATTAATTGAGTGTCGTCGGCATATAGATGATAGCGACAGTTTTCAAAATTTGCAGCTCTGTCAGAAGTATATAGTGCAAATAAGACCGGGCCCAGTATCGATCCCTGTGGTACACCTGTTTTAACTTCACGAAGAGAGGAAATCGATTGACGTCCAGATACATCTTTCAAAATTACTTTTTGAAAACGCTCTGACAGATAACTACGTATCAATTCGCATGCTGACCCAGAAAAGCCTAGATGTAAAAGTTTTGCCACCAGAAGAGAGTGATCCAGAGAATCAAAAGCCTTGCTGTAATCTAAAAGTATGAGGGCAGTTGCTTTGCCTTTATCCATGTTGGATAGACATAAATTTGTGACGTGCGCCAGCGCAGTAGAGGTGCTATGATTGCGGCGAAAGCCAGACTGGTAATCAGGAAGCAGATTATTTTTCGCGATAAACGGAATCATTTGTGAATAAATAGCCTTCTCCAGGATTTTTGAAAAGCAAGGAAGAATACTGATAGGGCGGAGATCTTTAAAACTAGAAACAGGTGTTTTCTTTGGAATCGGGCGAATCAGTGAAATTTTCCACTGACGTGGCACTTGACAGGTTTCGATGCACTTGTTTATTATAGCGGTAATGTACTCAATTATATATGGCAAACAGATTTTTAACATTTTGATAGAAATGCCATCATTCCCAATCGCATTTGTGCTAATTTCATTTATATATTTCGTGACTTCCCTGTAAGACACCTTATTAAACTGCAAGGTATTGATGTTGCGTAAATTAGGATACATATTGTAATACTGAATAGAATCTACGTCCGCTTTTAAAATTTTTGAGTTGTCAGAGAAATATATATTTAACGACTCTGCATCGAAGTTTGGTGGCAAGGCGCTATCAAAAGAGTTTTCATTTGTCAGGTGATTGATTTCTTTCCATAACATTTTGCTATTTTTAAATTAGTATTAACATGATGAGAAAAATATTCACTCTTCGCCCGCTTACACAAACTATTAATATAATTTCTTAAATGATTATAAGGTTTCCTGTAGTGTTCACTAATACGAGCTTTCTTAGCAAGTTTATCGCGACGGAACATGAGCTCCTTGATTTCGTCACTTATCCACGGTGTATTTCTTTCACGTATCGTATGATTTCGTATCGGGGCAAACAAATCAAAAGCAGACATAATTAGGTTGCTAAGAGTGTTGAGATTGTCTTCAGGGGAATGTGTTTTTAAACAAGATGACCAATCGATTTTAGACAGATGGTTTATGAAAATGTCTTGTTTAATCCGATCAATCGGCCTATACTCGATTGTGCGTATGGCCTTAGTGGGTTTATGGAAATTAAGAGAAGCCAAAACTAGTGAGTGATCGGTTAGATGTGGCATGGGTAGGACCGATGCTCGAATGCAATCGGCTTTCCCGTTAGTTATAACCACATCAAGCAATGACTTATGAGCGTCGGTTACACGTGTAGGATGCGATATTATTTGATGTAAGCCGAAAGCATCGATACATCCATGTAGTATAGTAGCTTCCCGAGAGAGAGGGGCCAGCATTATTCTATTATTCTAGCGACCGTCTGTGTATCTATGGTAATAATGAGATATTTGGTATGGATTTTAGGATGCGTTCGAATTAGAAAATAATATTGCTGTACGCTCCGTACGTAGTCAACGGTGTTCTGATGTGCAACCAAATTTGGTCGTTACGTAGCCTAAGGGCTAAACCCTTCGGCTACGTAACGACCAAATTTGGTAACGTTAATGTGTTTATTGATTGGTTTTAGTAGCGTGTTTCATTCCGTTGACTTTTACCTACTGTAAGAAAGAGTATACTTTCTCAGTATCTTTAATAAGGCAAGTGGTTTCATTTTTACTGCGGAAACGAATACAGTGTGTCAAAATCGCCAATGTTGTAACTGATGTGGTGTCCCACAAGGTTCTATATTTTCACTTTACTTTAATCCATTTTTATAAATACATATACGGCAGCACTCACTTGTTTCTATGATATCTATTCCGATGACCTGGAAATAGATGTCTACGCACTGGTGAACTATCTCGCCGCTGTAGTGCATGTAATGAGCTCCAATCTGAGCCAATTATCTAATTGGGCCAAAGCCTATGTCATAGCAATAAATCCGACCGAAACCCAGTCGACTCTATTTGGCGGTCAGAAGTTGTTGTCCGCGATTGAACTCTTTCTTCACCGTTCAAGTTCAAATCGACAACAATGTCATCATAAGTCGTTAAAAAAATATTATGCATCGACCATCGAATCAAACGAATTACTCATCGACCGTAACCTTTCATGGCAGGCACAAACTAACACAATCAGCAAACGCACCTTTAATAGCTTTGATGGCCTTCGATGAGGTTGCAACGGTTAATGTAAGCAAATGTTTAGCATACCATTGCCCAAAACCTTTCTATTGCCTATCTTTTACATGACTATGTTAATGTAGCTTATCTTGAGTGGGGGGTTTAGTGTTACTTAATCCTACAAAGATAAGAATGCGTAAATTTTACTCATAATGCGAAATAAAAAATCGCGATTTTAATTTAATTTAATTTAATTTTGAACTACCGGCTACTTTACTTAGTGTGTAAAAGAAAACACTAATCTATACTAATATTATAAAGAGGTAAAGTTTGTGATGTTGTAGGAAGTAATCTCTAGATCTTCTGAACCGATTTTGAAGATTCTTTAACCAATAGAAAGCCACGTTATTTGTGAGTGTCATAGGCTATATATTAATCCGAAAAATAAAAAGACTTTTTCGTGGTAGTCGGATTTGCAAAGTAAGTCGGAGAAAAAACAGTTAAACGAAAACGTTTCTAACTAACGCTGCCCTAACGATGAGAGATATATGATTAGGTTCTAGAGAAAAAGGTCATGTTTATTGGTCATATTATCAAAAATTATGAATTCATATCAAAATAAGTAAATTTATCGTCTCAAAAAGTTAAAACAAAAGACTTTTCCCTTTTATTGCATATAATTTCCCTTTTACTGCATAAATAGTTAA
This sequence comes from Micropterix aruncella, assembly GCA_944548615.1. Lineage (NCBI taxonomy): Eukaryota > Metazoa > Arthropoda > Insecta > Lepidoptera > Micropterigidae > Micropterix > Micropterix aruncella. The sequence continues at coordinate 14,101,953 of OX155950.1, forward strand.
AGAGATAATACGCTCACAAATAAGACACTCACAAGAAGACACTCACAAATAACGGTATTATAGTCAAATTGACAGGCAATAAATCATAGCACTCAGTACTAACCGATCCACACTCATAATTTCATCACAGGTAAAAAGTTTTACCGCCCAACGAAGTGGGCACGGGTCAGCTAGTAATCGTATAAGGTAAGCAACCGCATAACTTTTTTCCAACCAGTGTCATGTGACCCGAATAATTTTTAATATATCAGTTGATTTTATAGATTACAATATTATTATTTTACCAATATACTTCCGGACGATATGGAAAGATTTGTTTATATAGTGGGCGCCAGCCCGGAAGAAGAAGAAGATTTATTTCGGATCTATGAACAAGTGCCAGAGTCCTTCCACCGTTTAGAATTTCTCTGGGGCAGGGGTATGTAGGCTGCGTCGGGATTTGCGTCGGTTCGCTCAGTCCATCTCAGGCACGGGGGTATTTAGAATCCCTTAGTGACCCAGTCTACGGTAAGATGACCATCCCTATGGGATGAACGGCCTTTTATGGATATTGAATTGCTAAATTATTTGAACCATTTCCCTTACTAAATAATATATCATTATTCTCGTTCGAACGCCCTCTAGCGGTGGCGCGGCGAGTTACTTAGCAAAGATTGACATCATTTTGCTCAACCTGCATTGTGCTACTAATGCCCGCGTTTCGCCGCTAGATGGCGCGGACGCGACGGCGGATTCGGTTAATTTAAATTAAATTTTGCTGGAATATGCGCAAAATTAACTTGTAACATAAATAAGTGTGCTTTATTTTTCCTTAGTAAAGAATTCTGAATTTAATGAATTTTCCCAAATAATAATGGAACTGATTTTAATATCTTATAAATGTATCTCAACCAATCCTTTCCTTTTATGGTTTTTTATTCTATTTTATTTATATGAAAAAAATGAAAATGAAATATATGATATATGATGATATTAAAAATGAAATTATTCTGATATTGAGATGATTATGAGTAAAATAAAAGATACTTTTCCGACCCAAATTTACTATTTATTTTTCTATAACCTGTTGCGAAGACATTTCCCGAAACTATATGTGTGATATTGAATATCTATATTATTTATGAAACTTAATTTTTAATCCGTCGATCGTCGAAGGCCTTGCGAGATTTTACGAGCGTACGTTACAATTATTACATTTTACCCGTGTTTCGATGAGCATTATTCGTAACTGGTTTTCCCTACTTTTTGCCCTACAATGATTTGGCAATTTTAGTGACGGGTACGCTGCACTTTCAAATATCGTAAACGACGGTAGTCTTTTGCTCTATTATTTTCCCTGATATTTAAATTTGGAAATATTACGTATTCCCTGACGATGAGTTGCATTTATATTTATCTACAATTTGGTATTTTACTTCATAAGCTATTTTATTAATTTATCTGATTTTTTTAATTGCCTCGGGAAGAACTCAATGCCACTCTGACTCCGCCACGTTTTAATCCCAAGATTGTCTAACGTGGATTTTAATTATATTTATATATTTTTACAGCCTACATTTTAAGTAGAGATCGCCGAAATGATTTTAGATTTATTGGCGGTGTCTATCGTTGATCCTATATTCGAAACTACGGATTCCTATATTCAGAAAAACGGTTTAGCACGTATATGTCGTGCAAGACGGGTCTGAAGGACTAAAAGTATTGCACGATCGTGGTATTGCAAGTTAGAATAAAAGAAATTGAATTTTACTTCAAAAAAAAAAAAAAACCGAAAATGAGAATATAATCTACTTGCCCCAAATAGGATGTGGAGATCACGCTGGAATGCTTTGCCTGCGCCGCACTTGATTCTAGTTATAATTTCTAAAGATGACTTTGACTTTTATATTTTATTCGTAGATGTAGGTAGGCCACTTCGAAGTCGTGAAATGAGCTCCGGCGGCCGGTAATCGCCGCGAGGCAAAAACCGACCGCCGCGCTGAAACGACGACCTTCCCAGGCGAGTGCTTCGGGCCAAAAAAAAAAACTCTCACTAGCGATTCTCTACACCCGTGTTCCATCTAATCGCTAGTGATGCCTATTGTGCGATAAAATTCGCTTGTATCCTATATTATTGTTATTTTATTTTTGTTAACTAATTTTGGCAACAATTGTTTATTATATTGTTTGTTAAACCCGTAATGGTTTTATGACCATTACATGCCGGAAAAGATGTTCAGTCTTCGCCCACGAAGACCTCAAACACCAAAGACTAAACGAACTACTATACGAATCTACCACCTAAAGCGTAGCCATCGCTACGGTTCTTCAGTTGCCGTGCTACGCTTGCTACGACATAAAAATTTCTAAAAGTTCTATTATATTCTGTCTTGACAGTTTAAAGTACATTATTATTAAGAGATAACCCCTGCTTCTAGTCTCCTATTATTTAAAGAAATTATATTTTATAATAAATTTTCCGAAGTTGGAAATTTTTGAGGTTTTCCGATTTTCTACTAAGTTATTAAAAGAAAGCTATTTATCCAAGTTAGAAAAAATGCTCTGCGAAACACGTCCTTTATAACCTTACATTTTACAATTTTGATACAGTGAATACAGTGGCCTGTGTCGTCTATTCCGCTCCGTCCAGGGTCTTGTCATTGTCTGCCGTTTTGCCGTATTTCCTTTTATGAGTTTTTCCTTCATTTGTGTTTGTATTAGCCCATATGATGCTCAATTGTCGTCTTTACCTCGTTACGTCCGGAACTCGTCACCTTGGTAAGAGATGTAGAGAAGAAAGTCATATTAGTAGAGGTTCGCTCCCAAAGCTTTTTGCTTCGGAGCTTGAACACGAAAATGTCAATTTATACATGTAAATCTGGACACATCATCAGATGCTTTTATAAAGTCTATCGAAGTGTAGATGTACTGTTTCAAAAAAATGCTTAAAATTTTGTCCAATTTCTAACTTCTTTATCCCGTTTTTCCCATTTTTGCCCCTCACTGCACAAATGCACTTTTTCAAAAAGTTGCTACACTGGATTGAAGATCAATGCACTGTCGATTGGTATATTAGTCTCTATCTAAACAATGCAGTCCGCATTTTCTCTCACAATCTTGGGGAAATTGTCTCGTTCACGCGCTTGTCCGTTTTTGCTTTACTGGTCGGTCCACGATACCGTCCCTGGTAATACTGCAGGTCGCATGTTGCCGGTGCTGACGTCATATGTAGTTTCGTCTATTTACGTGCCTCCTGGCCTTCCTGTTGCGGTGAAAAAGGAAATAGTTCGACTTTTTACCTTAGGTTTCTGCGTGGTCTGGAGTCGGATAAGCGTGATTGGATCTTATTTACTTCGGTCGATCCTCGGTATCTTCCTTTGCTATTTGTGTGGGTGTGCTGCGCTTTCGAGGAGTCGTGAGCCATTGCTGCTGATCTCTGTCGTCTGCGTCGTGGCTCTTCCAGCTGCCATATAGCGTTTCCATTTTGTCCTTTCATTATCGGCGTCCTCTTTCTCGTCGCTCTGTCTCTTTCTGGAATGTATAATTTTCTTTGCTGCATCATATGGTCTCTTATTTTTTACTAGGGTTACGGTTGGCTGGCAATTCATTAGGAAGGGTTTGACAGGAAGGGCATATTCTCGTATACAACTTTATTTTTATTTCGAAAAATTTGACGGAACAAAAGAGACGTGCTTCTGCGTTTTCTTTACAAATTACAGAAATTTTTAAACTACTACATCTATTCTTACTATTTAATAACAAAAAACATTTTTATTTTACTTTTTTTTTTAAACAAAAATTCTCCCACATTGCTTTTCAAATAAGCTTCCAGTAACTAAATTTAAGACTATATTTTATTAGGTGTTCGTATGGATACACCTTCCGATTTTTCAGATTTTCTTATTCAAACAAGTGTTGAGGTTTTTCGTATTTCAATATTTAAGTAAAAAGAAAAATAAACATTTTGATAACGCTCCACTTCTTGTGAGAGCTTATCTTAATTACTACAAAATCAAATGTTACAAAGTAAATTATGTCTCAACGTCGATCTTTATTTATATGTGTGGCTGGCTTAATAAACTATGGGCAGATTTCTAGCGTGATATCTTTTTAAGAGTATGGAAAAATTGAAGAGTGTATAATTATATGAAATTTATGTGTTGTGAGACGTGGACAGTATCTCGCACTTTTATATTTAATTTATTAAAAAAATTATTTATATAATTTACACCAAGTATTTTTGTTAATAGTATGTCATGGTGAGGGTTCCAATGACATTGATAATTTTTCATATAATAGATTGTTCACCGTCTCAGTGGTATTGGTCTCCCCGAGTGAAATATAAGATATATATATATATATGAGATTTCCCTTTTAAAAATATTTATAAGTTTTTTTGTATAGAAATGAACTATATATTGGTGACCAGTCTCTGTTGAAACAATAATAGACGTCGATCCACATAATTTTAATTCATGCGGAAGCGTGGACACTATAGTCTTTAATTTAATAGAAAAATATAGGAAATCTTTAGGTTTTTTTTAAAAAAAAATTTTTTTATGATACTATATATGGTGACTGTTCTGCGATCTAAAGCGCATATTAACTACGTAATTTACTCTAGTAGTAGTAGGTTAATAGTAAATCTTATATACCTTGTTCGGCAAGAATTTATTTAACTTATCAGGTTTTTAAGCCTTCCGAATTTTATGTTTGTGTTGAACATATATTTTACTGAGATGTTATTATTGTTGTCTTGAGTGTGAATGATAAAATTTTCAATATTTAGCTTAAGTTTTTCTCTTTCATGGGCTCATTCATTCTACTTTCTTACCTCTCCGTTCAAAGCCCTATTTATGTTTAACCTTTCATACCTAAAACTGTCTGCCTTGTATTTATTATTTTTACCAATTCTTGACAGTACAAATTGACTCTTCTCTACAGTATTGTACACTCCATCAGAAATTACGTGTTCAGCTAAGATTAATTCGCTACTAACTATGAGCGTTTATGGACAAACTAATTTTGAGCAGCGTTTCAGCGGGACATAACGGAAAATCTATAAGTCTTTTTTGAAGAAAAAAAGACAATAAAAACAATTCATGGTATGGAAAAATATTCCATGTCCTGATAAATTCAGGATCGGATGAGATCTTTCTGTAGCTATATGTTGTAATATACCATGGTTTTTTTATCGTGAGCCTTCTAGTCGCTAATTAGAAATGTCAGCAGTTTTTGCCATGTAATTACATAATAGTAGAAATAAATAATAATAGTAGAGTTTACTCATAAATGAATTTAGGACTTGTCCGTGACCAATTTTAATTTGAACGCGAACGGCTTAACGTCCGGTATACTCTATTTAAAATATAATACTATAAAATAATTTGTATTCTTCAGAGCTGATCAAAGTAAATTTTAATTCTACCTGTCAGGTGATGTTTACCATAGACGGGTATCAAGCACCCAGGTGTTTTTACTCCATGAGCAGGGTTAGATCACCGAACCCTTCTGATTTTGCTTATATGCAAATATATTGTATAAAATGATAGGTATAGAAGTATCTCAATCCTTAGACTTATCCGCATGGCTCCTTTTTACTATATTATATGTTAAATATATACATATATATGATATTTTATATAAATATATTTTGACGCGAAACTTGGCACTATTCTTTCTCCCTATTTTTTTCAGACAATCCGGGTTCTTAGCCGGATAAGATGTTAAGTTTTTTTTTAATGATGTTATCTATTGTATGTGAAATTATATATTTATTTATTTTACTTATTGAAAATTTAGTGTTGTATGTGTTTTTATTTTTATCATGCTACGCCCTTATGTGTCTGTTACTTTTTCTTTATGTGTGCTTATTATTTTTTTTTTTATTTAGCCATGAATACTTGTATCTAATACTTATATACTTTATCTGTTACATTTATTTACTTAATATTTTGTATTTTTGCTCTGTTTTTATATTTTTTCTTTTACTTTTCACTTGCAATTATCTCACGGTGTACCCAATATAGTCGTTGCTTTTTGTGATTTTGCATATTCCGGATTACATGTGGATATTATGCGACTGTTATTTGCAATGTGAAATGTTCTGCGTATTTTTTTTGTGTGACCCTAATTTTTACACAGGTCTTTTATGTGGTACGTCCCACGATTTTTGCCGTGTTCGTCAACCAATACATAGGCTATGGGGGACTTTTTCGCGATGATTTTGCATTTTGAATATCTGGGCGCTAGTTTGTTTGAGAAAAACTCTGCTTTTCGCGATTGCATGTGATTTTTCGCCCATACGAAATCACCGACTGAGAATTCGACGTGCTTTCTCCTCAGGTTATATTTTGAGGCGTTATTTTTGAAAGCTTCCATGAGTCTTTCCCGCACGACGTCATATGCGTCCGCGAGCGTCTCGAGTCCTTTTGCGAATTCCTGTGGACTGTCTATTGCTATTTTGGATTTTTCTTTTGGAATGAAACTAAACATTTTATGGTAGCGGCCATCAACCATTGGTTCACGAGCGTACATAAGGTATGATGGGGTAAAGCCTGTTGCCAGATTTTGATGATTATTTAACGCGTTTTGGATTAAAGATAAATGTTTATCCCACGATCTTTGATCTTTTCCTGCTAGAATTGATAAACTCGTTTCTATAGTTTGATTATAACGTTCGACTGCGTTCGATTGAGGAGCATATACGCATCCATAGAATAATTTTGGGATTTTATATTTTTCCGTAAAATTTTTGAATGCTTTTGACCTAAAATATGATGCGTTGTCTAACGTTATTACCGCAGGTGTTCCGTACGCCAGAAATACGTTATTTTCTAGGTGTTTGATAATATTGGCTGAGGTGGCTTTTCTTAACGGGAATAGCCAACAAAATTTTGTAAATAAATCGATCACAGAGAGTATATAGGTGAAGCCGCTCAGTGATCTTGGCATGGGTCCCACCAGATCTATACTGATCGTATGCATTGGAGTGTTCACTGTTTTTGGAGTCACCATGAGCCCATGTGGAGGTCCTGTCTTTATCTTGTATGCTTTACAAGTATCGCAATTTTTGACATATGCCTTGACTTCCTTTTGCATTCCGGGCCAATAATAATATGTTTGTAACTTTCTCAGGGTTTTGAAAATGCCAAAATGTACAGCAAACTCCCCTTCATGGATGTCTTTTATCGCCGATTTTCTGTCAGCATATTTGAGTACCAGTCTCCACGCATTTCGGAGGTTCTCACCTTTTTTGGGGGGAAAGTATTTGTATAGTTTTTCCTCCTCAATTCTGTATTCCGTGGCTGTATAAGGTTCTTTTTCTACGGTTTTGTACATCCGATCGTACCAATCATCTTTCGTGACTTTCGTGGACATTTCCATGCATGGGATTCTTGACAGTGCGTCCGCTACCACGTTCAGACTGCCTTTTTTATGCACGATTTCCATGTCGAATTGCGAAAGCAGGGTGCTCCATCTCGCCAGACGACCTGTGGGGTTGGTGAGATTTGTCAGCCACCTTAAGCTGCTGTGATCAGTTATTACTTTGAACCTGGAACCTTCTACATATGTCCTGTAATGAAGGACTGCTCTCAAAACTGCCAGGAGCTCTTTTTCTGTAACTGAAAAGTTGCTCTCTGCTTTGCTCAGTGTGCGCGAAAAGTATGAAATTGGCAAGTCCATTTCCTCTTCTTCCGAATATTGGGTGAGTGCTGCGCCTACGGCTATGTCACTTGCATCGCAACTTATGGTAAATTTCTTGGTGAAATCCGGACATCTTAGTATGGGGGCCGATATTAGCGCTTCCTTGAGTGTGTTGAAAGATTTTTCTGCCTCTTCGTTCCATTCGAAATTTACTTTGACGCCTTTCTTTCCTCCTGTGAGCTTGCATAAAGGTGCTGCTATTTTTGAGTATTCTTTTACGAAGCGTCGGTAGTAGCCGCAGAGACCGAGGAAGCTTCTTACACGTTTCACGCTATTTGGTCTTGGGAAATCTCTTACACATTCAATTTTTCCAGGGTCCGTTCTCAGACCTTGCCCGTCTACTACATATCCGAGGTATATAAGTTCTGGCCTACAAAATTCGCATTTTTTGAGATTTATTGTTAAGCCGGCCTCTTTCAGGTTGTCTCTGACTCTTACTAATGTGTCGATATGTTCGTCATATGTGGCGGAGGCTATTATTAGGTCGTCTGCATACGCGAATACTTTGCTGTCGTATTCCGGTCCGAAAATTCGGTCCATTAACGCTGCGAGATCTGATGACGAGTTGCATGTACCAAAGGGCATGCGTACAAATGCGTACATGCCTTTTCCGGGCACGGCGAAGGCGGTTTTCTGCATTGACGATTTTTCCATGGGAATTTGCCAGAAGGCTTTTGACAGGTCAATCGATGTTAGGTATTTTGAATTTCCAAGATTATCGAGGATTCGTTGGGCCGATGCCATGGGGTAATGGTTTTTTATTGTGACCTCATTTAACTTTCTGGAGTCTAGACATACTCTGGGCGTTCCGTCTTTTTTATTGACGACCAATATTGGGCTGCACCACGGCGATTTGATTGGCGTAATTACCCCTAATTTAAGCATTTCGTCTATTTCCTTTTTTACTAACTTGTCCTTTTCCGGCGCTAGGAGGTATGGTTTTTGTCTGATCGGGTCTCCGGTGGTTACGATTTTGTGTTCGATCAAGTGAGTCCTTCCCAGCCCCACCTTTTCAAAGGAGATATCTTCGTATAATTTTTTGACTTCTTCTAGGCGTCGTAATTGATGTGGCGTCAAATCGTCTACGTTGATTATCTGTCGTCCTATTGTATGACTTAGTTCCGCGAGCTGTATGTCCTTTTCCTCGTTGACGGAAATTTTCACGCCGAATCGGCTGATGAATTCGATTCCCAAGATGATGTCCTTTTTTATTGTTGGGCAGATGATGAAGTTTATGTTCTCTCTTCTTCCCTTGTATACTACTGGCAGTGTTACTGAGCCGAGTATCCGTTGTCCAGCTCCATCCGCCGTTGTTATGCGGTTTTCCGGGTGCATAGCCTTTTTTTTGATTGACGTGAAACGGCTGTGTGTTTGTCCTCCAAGTATACATATCGCGCAGCCCGTGTCCACCAATCCTTTGTACGTTTTTCCGAGGATGGAAATATTTGCATGTGGGCGCACGTCGCAATCTTGTGTTTTTGTTGACAAAGTAAAGTTTTCCACGGTAGCGGCTCTGTCTAACTCCGGTTCCCGTGGCCAAACGCGTTTTTTGGCTGATTTTCATGTGGCGGTGGCGGAGGGTTGTTGCATCTAGTCCATGAATGGGTGTAGACGTTCTGCAGCTTGCATTTGAAGCAGATAGGTATCGGATAGCGTTGACATTCTTTGTACGTGTGACCTTGTGTGTCGCATTTTCTGCAAAATTTCTGTTGCTGAGGGGGGTTTTGGTAGTGCCTCTCGTGGATTTGTGGTCGTTGTGTAGCGAACGATGGCCTAGCATACGTGGGCCTGTTGTGCTGCTGTGGCGGTGTCACATGACGTGGTCTGTAGTAGTTGCCTTGGGGAATTTCCGCTATCTCCGTCTGTTCGTTGCTGATGTATTCGTCGCTCTCCTCCATTGCTGCTATTTGGGCCTTACTGTGTATTTTTCCTGAGGGATTTTGGCGATGTTGGGTGGTGCTCGATGCTGTAGTTGTTGGCTCTAGCGCGTACTGCTCGAAGTTTTTGGCTACGTCCAATAAGTTTCCTATCCCTTCCAGTCTGGTGGTCCCTAGCAGTGTGTGGTATAGCGGTAGCACGTTCAATTTTATAATCTCCAGAATAGTGCTGTCTCTCAATTTCGGCGACAATCTGCTGTTGATGCTGTCAATTCGGGTGACGAAATCGTTCATCGTTTCTCCAATGTTTTGTTTCGTGTTCCGCATTTTATTTTCCAGACGTGTTTGGTAATTCAATTGCTCATATTTGTTTATCAGCGCGTTCTTCAGAATTTTCCAGGATGTTGCGTGATGTCTTATGCTTCTGAACCAGAAGAGTGATGATCCTTCGAGAAGGTCGGAGAATCCCTGTATTAGTTCCTTTTCCGAAACTCCCCTTGATTGAACTTTGTCCTCTATCGCGTCGATGAAGTCCAAGACAGGTGTGCTGCCATCAAACTTCAAATTCCATTTGTATAAGCTGGGTGTAATCTTGTGCTTTCCACTGTTCGAGGTTTGGAAGATTCCCGATTCCGCTGCTGCATCTGGCGTTTTGTTGCTGTTTTTCCTGGTATATAAATCCTCATCTTCGCTGTTTATTTCCGAAGTGGCGTAGATCCTCGAATTATTCGTTTTTTCGTAATGAATTGATTCTTCCAGTCTTGAGATATTACCGTGAGTTGGATTTTCAAAGTCTTGTTTTCCCCGTTGTTCCGAAATTTTGTTTTTCATATTGGTTTCCTCGCGTATATTTTCCGGTGACTGTTGACGTCGTGATCTAGCTGCCGTTTTTGTTTTCCTGGGTGCCATTTTGCGATTGCTTCCCGATATGCTCAATGTGTCAACCACTTACCAAATTTATGTGTGTAAGTGTTTTGCGAAGAAAAAAAGAAATTAAATTCAAATCTTGTTATAGTTGAACAGTGTGAAGTCGTGTGTTAGATACAATTTAAAAATTTCAAGTGTGTAAGGTGAATGCTGAAAATTATTAGTACATATTTAAGTGTTAAAGCTAGAAGATGATTCACATGAAAGAGATACAAGTTAAAGAGAAAAAAAAAACAAAATTAAAATTTATTAAAAAGAAAAAATTTTTTTTTTTTGAACCACCCTGTATATCAGGGTATATTTCTAAGTGTTGATTCTAAGTTATTATATGTTATTTAAATTTGCATGAGGTTAAGTAAGTTTTAAATTTTACTGCTTGTATTATTTTTTTGACACCCTGTATTCGTGTGCACCTCTAAGTGTAGTTCCTTGTTACCATAATTTAATATTATTATTTTTCGAAATTAGTTTGTTTCGTTTTTCCTAAAGTTTATTCCTTTCTTTACGTTTTTGTTTGCAGTGTTTTGTTTCTCATTCATTTATTTATTTTGTCACTATCAGATATATTAAACTTCCTGTAATCGTAATTTTCCTAAGTGCCTAAAGCCCATGTACTGTTCGACGCACACAGTAGTGTTCGTACGTATTTCTAGTTTTCACATTTGTTAGAGTTCCTTATGGTTCACTTGCGACGCTAGGTATTCCATGTCAATGTATAAGTGCTTGCAATTTTATATAAGAACAGAGAAATTTTTGCTAATATTATAGTTGACGCAATGTTTATCTTTCGTTTATAAAAGCTAAAACTGAATCATTTATTAGAGATGTTATATGAAAATTGTATTTATAAATATTTTATGAAAATTTTATTAAAATTTTAAAGTGTTTTTAAGGGCGTGCCGGTGTGTAAACGTGTACGTGTGTGTTGTGTTTATTTTATATTTTAAAAAAATTAATTAGTACCAAGTTCGTTGCCTGTATAAAAATAATAATAAATATTTAATGATAGTTTCGCAACAGTAATATATTAATATTTTGAAAAGTTGCGATATATAAGAAAGAAAGGGTGGGAGGGCGGGAAATATTGTTGTAGTAAAAAATAGTTGATATGAAAAAAAATTAAAAAAATAAATTGTATGTATTAGTTTGAAAAAAAAAATTTGTTTGACAGTTATGGAAAGAAAATTTATGCATCGCGTTGGGCCCAATTTGTAGGCGACCAGCGTGATCGCTTTAAATCAAAAGATAAATTATTTTGAAAAAATTTGTTTGTAAAAAAATTATTATGAAAAGATCTATAAGCCCCAAGTTGGAAGCCAATTTGACAAGCGTCCAACTTGGTCATTTAGTCAAACAGAAGATAAAATTGTTTTGAAAAAGAATACTGTTTGGAATGTTTGAAAAAAAAATTAGCCCCCGTTGGCTCGCCAATTTGTCATGTGACCCGAATAATTTTTAATATATCAGTTGATTTTATAGATTACAATATTATTATTTTACCAATATACTTCCGGACGATATGGAAAGATTTGTTTATATAGTGGGCGCCAGCCCGGAAGAAGAAGAAGATTTATTTCGGATCTATGAACAAGTGCCAGAGTCCTTCCACCGTTTAGAGTTTCTCTGGAGCAGGGGTATGTAGGCTGCGTCGGGATTTGCGTCGGTTCGCTCAGTCCATCTCAGGCACGGGGGTATTTAGAATCCCTTAGTGACCCAGTCTACGGTAAGATGACCATCCCTATGGGATGAACGGCCTTTTATGGATATTGAATTGCTAAATTATTTGAACCATTTCCCTTACTAAATAATATATCATTATTCTCGTTCGAACGCCCTCTAGCGGTGGCGCGGCGAGTTACTTAGCAAAGATTGACATCATTTTGCTCAACCTTCATTGTGCTACTAATGCCCGCGTTTCGCCGCTAGATGGCGCGGACGCGACGGCGGATTCGGTTAATTTAAATTAAATTTTGCTGGAACTATTATTTGATGTGATTAGGAGCCACACAGTAGAGAAATCAGATCCAGGTACTGTAGAATAACATGTACAAATACTGGATGAAATTCCAAGTCAAAAATGACAAGCGAAATATATTCAAAAAATATTTTGATGACATTAAAGCTTTTTTCTCTAAGCAAAAGTGAATTTAAACTAATAATGCGACTTGCGTAATAGCGACTTGCGACCTCCTAATTTCCACAATAATTTATTTGGTCAAATTATTAAAAGACACCTATTCGATTTACCTCAATCAAATCAAGTCAAGTTTTTTCAAATATATAGTTATTTAATCATCAAATTACAATAGTTTGACTACAGGATATTAAACAATTTAGATTATAAAAACAAAAACAAAGACAGTTATATCTGTCTTATTGCCGTAAAGCACGGGTAGCTAAAATAACAAATGTCCTTATGCAATATAAAAATAGGCTCACCAAATTCATTAAAAAATAAGAAAATATTCGTAAATATATTATAAAATATATTCTCACCTTTAAATTTAATAATTACGTTCGAATAGTTTTTTTTGTCGGTATTACTATCAGGGCATAACTATTTTGATGCCTATTTATTTATTTTCAATGTATCTTCAATGTATTTTCAATGTATATAAATTCAAAATAAAAAAAATACGTGTGGCACTCGGGGACTGCCACGGTAAAGCTATTGCATAGCATTTTTTTAACAACTTATGCAATTATAATTATTTATTTATTTTATTTTTTCTGATATCAGATAACTGCGCTCTATCGGAAAACGTTGAAATTATTCCGAATTATTTGCGGCTGCGGAAGCAAATGATTCGGAATAATTTAAACGTCTTTCGATAGAGCGCCGCGCAAGAATTTTTTATTCAATAAAGCAAAAAAACCGAATTATTCGAAAAAAATCGTAGATAAAAAGATAGATAATTAAATTATCTTTAAAATGGTGCAGGTTTCATAATAATACGCCAGATAGTATTTGCGTAGTAGTCGTTTTTGTGTTCGGTTAGACCTAATTTCACAAATTAATTACACTATTTAATATAAACAAAATCTAAAATATTCAAAGCTAAGAATATTAGGAAAATGTTCTTGTTTAACATATATTTTTTTCGAATCGTAAGCAGTACTCTTTTAGAAGTAATTATCAGTTTAAAATCATTAATTTTCGTTAAGAAATTTCTTCATTCGGTCGCTGCGCTGGCCTAGGCCCGCGATAAAAGCTATGCAATAGCTTAAAATTTGACCACTTCGAAAGAGTCTCTATGTATATTCTTTATTACGAAAGAAAAGAGACGCAACTGCATTTTTGAGTTATGCCTTTGCAGGAAACCACTAATAAAGTTAGTAGTTTCCTGTTAACCCCTTGAGTATGATACGACCAAATCTGGTTCTGAAACAATTATCCGTTGAGTATGATACGACCAGATCTGGTTCCGCGTTTTTTTCACTTCTTTGACGTTCTCATATTTATTCATAATTATCTAATTGTTTTACAAAATGATATTTCAATATTCTATATTCGAAATTTCAATGCAATCATTGTGCAGTTGTTCTTTTTATGATTGGTGTAGTAGTTTCGTAGTTATAGTACTTTAAGTCGATGTCGCCGAAAATCCTGCAAAAGAGACAGATGCATCCATGAAAATACCCATTTACTCCATTTACTCCAATTACAATAATTATACAAAATTGATAATGTTATACTCATAATAGGCTTTTGCCGAAATACTAAAAAACTTACATGTTCCAGTAAACAGTATGAATGTTAAAATTTTCGTTTTTTTTATTCTAATGAAAGACTAAATGGACGATGCGATTACATACTTAGTCTCTAAAAATGTGAGGCGCGAAATATATATTTATGTGAATTATTAATATATTTATGTGAGTATTGCGATGATAATCATACTTGATATAAAAGTATCTAAGCCTCAATCATTGCTACTTCTAATTATTGAATCGATCACGCTTTTTCGATTATGTAGGTAGGTATACTATTAATCGCCATTCTAAGATAGCGGCAACATTTTCTTGACTGAAATTTCTGGAGCGTGCCACGGTCTGATAGGTGAGAACCGGTGATACAAGATGGTTACGTACGCTATATGTAAGTATAGCTAGGGATGTTAAGCTTATATATAATTATTCGAAATGTTGACCTTTGTTATGTATACTGTATCAAAGCCTCTACTGGAAACCGTCATGGACAGCAATCAAAGGATCCTTTAAAGGCGTTTTCATTGCGAGTACGGTGATTGACGGTCTCCAGTCGCAACTCCTTCAACTTTGAGTCTGTTTATTGTCAATTGGGTGGTTGTGAGTTATCATGCATAAGCAGTGATAAAGAACAATTGACCAGTCTAGGTTGTTTAATCACTAGCTTCTCCATCGACGTTTGCAATTCTTAACAGTACACATCTCCGTAATTATTGTGCCAAAATGAAAAAAGCTATAATTTATTATACCGGCACAGGAGCTCATATTTGTCATACCCATATTTTCACATATTACTATGATTGCATATACTAACATATTCAAACAATAACAAACGACAGAAAGACAAACGAATAACTGATTTTGCAAGAGGAAGAACATGGAGACAAAAAATATTTGTGTTTAAGATTCGAACCTAAACCGAAGTTATCGAAGTTCAAATTGGCCAGTGTAAAAATAACTATTAAAATGTACTATCTGTAGATATCAGTCTAATGGTTACAGTTGGTGATAATAAGTTTTCATTCTGTTGGTGCAAAGGTGGCGGCATTTATCTAAAAAAAGAAGAAGGAGCTAAAATATTTCGTATCCGAAGTGAAGAAATGCTCGCCCATATCATCTAATTATTGGCTTTCGTTTCTCTTAAAACTATATACGGAAAAACTCGATTTTATGTTAAATGTTAAACTTTATTATACAGCTATTACTTTTAAGAAGACATTATTCTATCGAATTATTCTTATATTTTTCACTGTATTATTATATTGTCAAAATGTTGTTATATATATACTTATATGTGTGTATTTTGTCACGTATTTGGTGAGTATTTATTATAAATATATACGACTTATACTCACAATTTTTATATCTCACAAATTCAGCCTTTACAAGTATTCTACTATACACGTATTTGCAAGTACACCAACGCAATTTGCCATTATTTTACCTTCCTTGCTAAATAAATATGTTTTACTAGATGCTCATACCAGGCACAATTATTTATCAAAATGAATGATACTTATATGTGTGTATTTTGTCACGTATTTGGTGAGTATTTATTATAAATATATACGACTTATACTCACAATTTTTATATCTCACAAATTCAGCCTTTACAAGTATTCTACTATACACGTATTTGCAAGTACACCAACGCAATTTGCCATTATTTTACCTTCCTTGCTAGATAAATATGTTTTACTAGATGCTCATACCAGGCACAATTATTTATCAAAATGAATGATCTGGCCTATTCGTTAGATGAACTTCAGCAAATTACTTGCGAGGTATTCGACTGCTTGGAGATGTGCAAAAAATTTATTAAATATATCAAAGGCATTAATATCCTCACTATGAATATTCGGAGTATAAATAAAAGTTTTCCGATTTTCTACTGCTTTTGCATAGTTTCGACTACATTTTCGACGTTTTAATATTGACCGAATGCTGGATTAATGATATGTACACTCCAAAAATCATAAACGGGTTCACTTCTTATTTTTCGAATGGCATTAGGTTACAGAATGATGGCGTAAT
Organism: Micropterix aruncella; assembly: GCA_944548615.1. Lineage (NCBI taxonomy): Eukaryota > Metazoa > Arthropoda > Insecta > Lepidoptera > Micropterigidae > Micropterix > Micropterix aruncella. The sequence continues at coordinate 14,118,185 of OX155950.1, forward strand.
TATCTATGTAAAATGTAAACTGCAGGGGGTAGTAACGGAAAAAATGGTTGACGAATCCTACTGCCTTCATCTGCTGCTAGATGGACGCATTAACATATTCGCAATATATAGATCTCCGAGTTATCCTAATTTAACACGTTTTTTGCTATCATTAGATAGGCTATTAGAATTGTATACTAGTGAGTCTAATCTCATCGTAACCGGAGACTTAAATATAAATATCATAAATGAAAAACACCGGCAAGCAGATGACTATCTAGACATGATGGCTCACCATGGTCTTTACTCCGCTATTGATAAGCCAACCAGAATTGATGGGTGCCATATTAGCTGTATTGACCATTTCATGGTAAAGTCGAAACTTCAGGTGAAATCTTTTATTTATGAAGCATGTATTACTGACCACTTTGCCATTGGTATATGTATATCTAAAAACATGAATAATACTTTAAACATGAATAAAACTTTTTTTCAGTTATTTTCTTATATTTTATTTCTTTATTCATTATCTTAGTGTTAGTATTGAAAGTAGTCTATTAGTCAGTACTACTCAAACGTCACTACTACTCCAAAAACAAAGGCTATATATTTCGTATGCCCAGATACAGGCTGTTCGGTCTAGTTGGGCATTCGTCTAGAATGATCGTATGGGATGTATTCATTTTCTTATTACTTATATAAATAATTACAAATCTAATCTGTACGATCTCACTGTTAACTCTATACCAAGTTGTAACAAATAAAAAAAAATAAAAAAAAGTTTAAAAAAATTGCAAATTCATCAATTAATGGAAAATAACAGGAAAAAGTCGTTTTGACTAGCCGCTCTTATTTTTAACCACTCTTATTTGACTAGCCAGTCTTGTTCATGTCCTTTTCTAATTGCATCGAATCGCTTCTGATGGACCACTTTGAGCTATTAATAAAGCTTTTGAAGCTAATTGGCAAATTCGCGAGTAGATGAAAGCTGGAAAACATTTCGTATGCTCCGTCTGCGCAGATTAACATGCGTGTTCTCTGTTGTATCAACTGGTTCACCAGATCAAAGCATTTGCTCTCGAGCTGTAAAAGTGAATTGAAGATGCTTTCGTAAACATAAAATGTCTTTGATGTCGATATTATAAAGTTGATGATACAAGATATCATACGAGCTACAACAGAATGAGAACAAAATTATTTTCCGTTTAGAATGAAATGTATTATGTTTTAATATGACGGCGTGTGCGAATCAATGGCATTGGCACTCTAACAAATTCATATCGCATAACACGCGAAACAAACAAAACTTGCGCACTCACAAAGTGCGACTAAGTAAGGTTAGAAATAGTTTTCTGCATCAGTCCAACCTTTTTTACAATAACATTGCATTATGCGTCAGGGGCCTTAGAAAAGGCCGATTAAAGAAAAATTAAGAAACCAATTTATTTTATTTGGGACTTTGACAGTATCGAATTTACTAATTTTTCATGATTTTTAAAAATACAATTTAGTATTTTAGCAGCTCGAATTATTTTTAGTAGTATTAAATTTAAATTACTAATTGTTTTTACAATATTAAAATAAAGTCGAACTGTACAAAAAAGATTTTTACTAATATACCACATAACCACTTAATCACGTGTACCACTTAATCATATAAAATCAATTAGGGCTCTACCATGTACTATACCAAGAGTAGGGATTCCTACCAACTGGCGTATTTTTTAACATTTAAAAAAAAAAACAATGAGCGAGCATTGCGACATGTAATGCATTCACAACTTTATTTATTTTTTGAAACACTTAAAATTGTTGTTTCTGAAAATTTCACTGATTTAATATCTCTTCTTTTATTACTTCACTATTTCTGTAAAATTTAGTATTTAGTTTCGTTGTTCTTCTGACATAATATTTTTTCCCTTTTACTGTATTGATTATGTATTGATTATGTATTATGTTTTTTTGGTTTTTAAACTTTACGATCAATGTCAAATAAAGAAAACTATTTATACACTTACATGCAGTTTGGCTTAATTTTTAATATTTGATTGTAAGAATCAATTATTGCAATTATTATATTCTATTTTCAATAAGGAATCGTTAATCTTAGTTAAAGAATATCATCGCATTTAAAAGCTTTTATTTCTTGAAAAGTGTTATACAATTATTCATCTCCTTTTTTAAATAGCTTGCTATATAGTGTTATGGTCTGTTTGGCTGTATAAAATGAATAAAGTTGTTTTTTTCCAACATTGTTTTTTCATCTTTAATCGTATATTTTGCAAGTAAACGGGAAGACTTAAGTACATCAAACGGGAAACTTAGAGTGAAAGGGTAATCTATCATCGTTTTACATTTTGTCTGGATAAGATGAGGTTTTTTCGTTCAGTGAACATTGGTTAATTATAAAAGGTACCTTTAAACTTCAAAGTATATTGTAAGCCCAGAAATCTCTCTGTTCCAAAAAAAGATTTCTGGAATTTCTGGATTTCAGCAACTCGCGCGTGTTTTAAGGGGGTGTCCATTGGGGTCTTAATTTTAAATTTTTGTTGTTGCCAAGCGGCTATTTCTATGATCCTAATCTTTCTGTATTAAAACCAAATAACCGATACATTTTAAGCATTACTTACATAATTAGGTGATAAAAATGTTCACTAACGTCTTGGCTATTTTCAATGCGCCAGTTCAGTTCCCCTCAACTGGTACCTTTATACGAGTAAGTATTCGGAAATCCACCGTATTCTTCAAGTCCATTCATTGATCCATAAAAGCTTCCGAAATGCGTTACTTAATGAAACGATAGTTAAATGGCTTGTGAGCTCAAAGTAGGTTGTCGGTGTCGGCGCAAGCACTGTGTAACAATCAAATTCAATAATGTTTGATCAAACGAAGTCCCCCTTCTTTGTTCGCAACGAACTTGTCAATGAAACACTCGTTGCTTTTCCTTTAGTCAAATTGAAATGTTAAATTAATCGACGCTTTTGAAGAGATATATTAGCACTATAACCTATGTAAGAGCGTTGACCTTATTTGTTGTGTTGACATGGTGGTAAATTTGGGCACTTGCTATAACATAATTAATTACTAAGCTCTTAGCTATTTTACTAAAAACATAGAGACTCGGCGACAGGCCGTGGGTTCATATCCAACTCCTTTCTTTGTTTATTTATACAGGTGAGCTTTAAGTTACCGGCATTCTTAAAGGGATTGAATCAATATGAGCAAGTAAGCAACTTTTAATGAAAACTTTTGGGAAAATATATAGGTATTTTGTAATAAATATTTTTTTGTTGTTTTTTTTTTCTTCAAGTTTGTACGTGTATATCTTATCTGTTGAAAAAACTCTTAAGAAGCGTTGAGCGCAAGGCGCCATCTAACGGTAGCTAATGCATCGCTAATAAACAATATTAGCGATATTTTACCTACCGCTAAGTGGCGCGTCGTGTTTAACGTTTCTTATACTACTTTTCAAACTAAAAATAATAATAAAAAAACGTTTTATTTTGTATTTCCTTTTCTTTTAAAAGTTGCTTATTTGCTCGTACTGATTCACCCCCTTCAATAATGCCGGTACCTAAAAACTCACGGTGTATATAAGTACATTGGAATAATATAACGCAGCGGAGCTACACACTCAGAATTCTCCCAAGTTCCGACAAACATCGCAAGAATCAGCGCCTGATGCAATACGCTGATAAGTGAGTCGGTTAGTGCAAGTTTTAAAAACAACCGACTCAGCAAATAAAGCGGTCGATAAAACTAAGTACTTAAATTAAATGCTAAAATAAAAAAAAAACTTTATTTGACTTGTCAACGCGCGTACAAACATACCGCAGCAAAACAGAAAACATGTCGAAAACGATACGATGGAACCGCAAAGAAGAAGCCTGAAAGCACGTTTATCATCTCCACTTGTAAACCTGCTCCATCCGACACGATTGTTTTAAAATGTAATATTGTCGAAAAATACGATATTTTCCGAACTTATTATTTTTATTGTACTGTATTTCATAAAAGTGCGATATTTAAAAAAAAGTGAGGTATTTAAGAAACACGATATTTTATGAAAATACGATATTTCTGAAAGACGTGCCCTACTCAGACGCATTTGTATTACCAGGACACGCTACTCGTTCTGCATCTCCTCCCAGACATGCTCTGTCTTACACTACCCATTCTACACCTGACTTGCCTAGACTAACCCTACTCATTCCGCACTTGCGCCCGACTTGCCCCGCCAGTACGGCTAAAATTGTGAACTCAAAGAGGTCCATTTGTATTGCAGCTCCCAATTACATCATAGGTATGGAACCCCAAATACAATCAGTTATTCCTATTGACGAATAAAAATATTTGGCGATTAAATTTTTGAAATCGGACAACGCGTTCTTGAGATATCTTCCACAGATATTATATACTTACTAGACATGCATATAATGCATGATATATTAATTGAGTCGTACACAGATATATAAAACCTATTCTTGCCACCCACTGGGTTATAGGCTTCGCAAACTTTGTTTTGCTAAACCAACAAATATTAAACCTTGAATACAGAGTTTTATTTTTTAAATTTTGCCTAATATTGATATTACGGATTCACACCTATATTCTCGCTCTTTTGTACGATTGAAAGGAAAACTATATAAATATGCCAGATTTATAGAATGCGAATATTGTAAAAATGTATTTCATGCCATGAATCTACATAACTATGTGCGATGTCCAAAATTGCTAAAGAGAATATTTAAACGGAGTCGATTTGAAACATCACCGCCGGCGATGACACTGACGAACGCAGTATTATCTTGATTCTTAAACTCGCAAAAACTACTCGTCTTCCATAGTAAAATCCACAGGCAATGGATTATTAGCATACTATTTTTCCAGAGCAGAGCTCTATGTTTATATTTTAACACGATCATTAATTTGATTATTTATTCTCATTTCAGGTCGGCATGTGAGTTCGCAGATATGGATACCGAATTCCATTGACTCGTTCGCTTTGATGAATTATCAGGTGTAGTGCGATTGAAATCAGCGATGAACTAATGAAAAGTCCGTTTTGACAGTGTTCAGTGAAGCGTGCACTGTTGCCGTGTTTGTGCCGTGAAGTGACATGCCGTAAATCCTCGCGATTGGGTAGTTTATCATTGTGATTGGCAGGGAAGGCTTTACCAACCCCTAGGTAAGTGGATCAATGTGATAAAATTAGCGTTAGTGTAATATACTCGGGAGCAATGAATCCGGGTCACCAACATATGTAAACGCTAATATCTGAGAAACTAAGAATGCTGCCTTATTTAATAATTACCACTTTACTAATGAATATTGAACACCAGGACCGCATTTTATGTATATTTCCTTTTTGACATAATAGAAACAATAGCTTTAACAAATGCAATGAATTTATAGTTCGTTTTTTTTTAAAATGATTTATTTGATTATAAGACTTTTTGATGGCATGACTTTGCAGCGGCCAAGAAGTTTTATTAATTTTATTTGAGTCGTGCTAAATAGCTTATAAACTAATGTATATTTGAATAAGCTAGCGTTCTCATGTCTGCCTTAGAACAGGCTATTGCCTAGTTAGGTGACATTAAAATAGGATCACTTGCAACAGTTTCTATTATAATATGTTATCAGTTTTTTGCTACTGGATTCTCGTCTATGACATTGTAATTGTATATGTTCATTTACTGTATATAATTGTAAATTGTAAGTGACTCGAATTAATTGCTCCCGAGTATAGTAGATAACTGTGAATTTTCTGATGTGTGATTTACAGAAAAGAGAAATTAAAAAAATTAACAGAAATACCAGGGTGATGACTAACGTTTGAGAGTTTCAGAGAGCTACATTAACGCCAACCCGAATCCAGCCAAATTTTTTTTCTTACCGCATTGTATTTTTTTTTTAAATATTGGCAATGACTGTTTCTGTAACCGTTATATGTTTCTTAATTTGCTACTTACAGGTTATCTACAGGGAAATGTAGCTCGTACCATATTAAGGTATATTTGGTGTGTTAAGGGAGCAAATGGTCAGTCTTTTTTGATGAACAAAACCCGCTTGGTATGGCTGTAGGCGAATGGTTCTCTACCGATTTGGCTTTGGACCAATATGAAAATGCTGCAGCTTATAGTTTTTGGGTCCACTCCCAAATCGGTAGAGGACCATCCTCTCTACACCAATACCAAACGGTTTTCTTTCATCAAAAAATGCAGGGTTAATGTTCTTAACACACTAACTACTATACTTGGCGATAGCGTGGTCATTTTATAAGTTTGTCGCTTTATGAGTTTTCCTAATATATCTAATGGAGGTAACTTTGTTGTTACCAGAGAGGGGATTTTTTAAAGTAAATACATTGATTTCCATTTTTGTGACAATATGAGGCTGACCGCCTACAAACATGGCATATCTTTCAGTTTCTGCTTTGAGTAATTCTATTATTTCAAGATTAATATTTTTTTAGCGTGATCAGCTTCTAGAAGAAACGCACCTAATATAGATGATGCAGTCGTATCTTCAATTTTCTTGCGTAAACTTGGCTTTGAGATCCATGAAACCTTCGAAAGATGTTTATTCTGTGGAATCCATGTTTATTCTGTGGAATCGCCTCTATATAATTCGTCGTGACCGCAGTTTGGTAATTTCCAAATGTCCTTCCATGAGCTCTCCTATGATGAATGTTAAGTTTGCCACTGTTTTAAAGGGTCTTTCTTATCTGCATTGCTGGATTTCCTTTCACGGGGTAAAGTAATCAGTCGAAAACTGTCGTCGTAATCAGCTTGCTGACTTACCGTGACTTAATCTTGAGCATGAAGTTGAAGCTGTGTGCCGATCAAATTATCAACGAAACCACCACTTTTTACACTTCAATCGGCATCAGAAAATGCTGCTGGATCCAATATTTCAAAACTTTTAAGTATTTAGCATCCAAGCCCAAACCTCCTAATCCAACATAAATCTTTCACAAATAGTATTTCCTTCTTCTTCAGGTGCTGTATATGGTATGGATTTAGGTGAATATGGCTGCGGTTTTCACATCCCTGGCATATAAAATCATACATGGGATACTCTAATTTGCAGCTATGGTTTAAATATGAAAGATAGCGTGGTGGTTTACATTTGCCCTTCACGACGTTTTTTATCCTTGCGACACTAGACTCCACTGCAGTGTTTCTTGTCCAGTCTACAACTGAGAATTCGGTTACTTAGTAAGTATACCGCGTTGTATCATGAATGGGAATTAAAGAGGCGTGATTATTCTTATAGATATCTATCCTATGTCGAAACCTATTTTTGTTTTAGAAAAAAGAGCGTGGAAATCTACAGACTTGGCGAGTAATGGCTTGGGTCAGTTGATTTCACTCGTATTTATGGCAGTCTTGATAGAACAAAGTGAAAGACTGCATATTGGGGCCGATTGCGGTTCGTTGGCGATCTAAAATAATGTCGGAAAACGCACCTAAATAAGAGCGTTTTGTCGTTGAAAAAAATTAAGTCATTTTGCGATTGCGTTTCTAGTCTAAATTTAGCCGCGAACAATTTAACGCATTTCGACCGTAAAGTGCCTGCTTTGATTTCTATGTGTTTCTGTGTGACTTTTTGGAAGAAATTGATGCCTTATGCATATATACTCATTTGGAGACGACGTAATGCTGAATTGCAATGGTAGGGGCGTATAATTTTGGTATTTCAAAGCAAAATTTTCGACAAAACCTATAAATATCTTTTTTCAGAGCGGCTGCAAAAGATACGATATTTCTCAGAAAAGGAATTATTCCAGCCCTTTCAATGTACCTGCTGTAGCATTCGTTAATTTATAGGCTGTCGAAAGAAACAGCGCAATTTTTAATTGACAGCCTCCACGACGATTTCTTTTTATTTTCGCTGTTTTGCGGTGCCAGAGCAAAAACAAAGATTTTAAAACGTAAAACACTATACAAGAAACGTCCAATCCCACTATGTTTGACGTTTACGCAAGTCGTTTGACGTTTGAAGCGTGGGTCCGGTGCGGAAGCGTCCTTAATTTCCATAGACAAACACCACGTCAAGCAAAGGTCACGTTCTTAAATTGAGAGAAACGCAATCGCAATCATTTTAGTGTATGCACTTGTTCGGGTTAGTTTTAGGCCGCCCTTATTTTAATACGAAAGAACCGCAATTGGCCCCATTGATTCGGTGTCCGGCATGGCCCGGTCTTACCAAAATATTTTTGGAATGGCGCAATACACAATACTTTTCAATATCATATAAAAAATTAGTAACATTGAAACTGTGACAAGTAGAATCATTACAATGCGGTTACCTTGTGTATTAGAACTATTTTAATTTTTGGGTTTGTCAGCGTTTAATTTTATTACAATAGCGTATATTGTTGAATATTCGTAAGGGCGGTGAGCACTCACGCGATCGCGGTATAGAGATGGCTATTGTCGACGGTTACTCTATTGTTTTCGAGGGTGGGCCTGGGGCTTGCGCTCGAGCGGCATGCCTTCAGACACGTGGGTTGACCGACTCGTTTGGACATGTCTTCCGTAAGATCTCGCCCACTTAATCACAACAGGGAATCATTTATGATATATCAAGAAAAAGGAAAAAAAAATAATACAAAATTTTAACAAAAAACAAACTGACTTATTTTTTTTTATATAAGTATAAAGCCATTTCATTGTGAAACTTAGAACAGGCTATCATAATTTAATGCGTATACAAAATTTCGTGTCTGTGCTGTTGTCCGTTGAGGATCCTACTCGTCGGGAGCCAACCCTGGATGAAGAATCAGATCATGCTTACAATATAAAAAAATGCATTGTCGTCAGAACTGAACCATCATGTACATTTTCAACTTCATATGATAATATTTGAGGAGTTCTCTCAATTGCTTATGGATGGCATCATCAGAACAGGATAAAAATCGGTATAATCTGGAAGTATATCCTTTCAAATAAAAAAATCGGTTGTCTTTAAAGTCGGTTTACTGACGATAGTTGAACATGACAACGTCATAAGAAAATACTGATGGAATGGTTGCATTTGAAGTTGCACTCTCTAGCTTCACCGACGAATCCGTGACAGTTCAACGCCATACCTCGAGGCATTGGGAAGAGAACTCAGCGGCCGACCTAACGCCCTCAATACCAGATTTGTCCGGATGTCTGAGTCCTCCTACCTGGCGTTAGCAGTCCGGCGGCCTCCACGCAGAAGTGCGAGCTCGGGTAGGGCTCTGGCCTGCGGGCCAGTTTACCCTAGGAGTATACCTTCGGGCTCTTCTGGACGATTTGCGTCCCGTGCGGCGTCGGCCAATCGGCTGTACATTCCGACCGACAGCCGGGGAAGTCTGGAAACAGTATTGTTTCCTAAAGAGCGGTGGTAGTTGTTAACCTTACGGCAACTGCTCTTCAAACGACCATTCGGCTACCCGATGTCGGGTGAACAGCCGGGCAAAGGATGCCGTGATCTGCGATAATTTCGGTAGACACCATATCACCGCTACGTAAGGAATAGGACCGCACCTCGAACCTGTAACCAGCCGGGAGGAAGGAAGTAATCTGATGGTCAATTCCAGACCAAGAGATACCATTATAAACTGGTAGTCAAGGCTGCCCGCTAGTTACCTTTTCCGCTGCCTCTGACGGGAATGTTGGCCTAAGTAGACAGTAGATTTGTTTTGTATATAAGTCTTCTACGCTCATCCCACGGCTGAATGAACGATCTCATATCGTTATACCAACCTGGGTTGACGGGTTCGCCCGTTGTAATCGACACCGCCCCTAACCCACCAACCGGTTATGCATGCCGCCCCTCGACAATGTACGTCGTGACGCAACCAGTGGATACGCCGCGCCGTCCTGAATGTGTAAAAGTAATACAACTAATAGATATATTAAAAAATCTAGGCCAGTGATTTCAACCGGTGTGCTTTGTAATTATTCTTTATCAGATAAGGAAACGCAACTTTTACATTTGTGGACTTACTCAGCAATGAAACTTGTCGCACAAAGTTGTCTTTCGTGACGGATTTGTTTGAGCAACTTAATAAATCAAATGTAAGTATGCAGGGGCGAAAGGAGAATATGCTGACATTATCTGATAAAATTAAAGGTTTCTTTCTGTGAAAAGGTAAAATTAATAATTTCCACATTTTCATGTTCAATTATACAGAATGTGCCAAAACGATTGTTGTAACGTGTTCACTGAAGAGGCGAATTTCCATCTTCATGGTCAAGGAAACAAACAAACCTGTTGATTCTGGTGAGAGAACAATTCCCAACGTCTGCATGGACGTCGACTTTACAGCCCTACAATTGTCGTATGGGATGCAATATCGGGCCATATTTTTTCGTTGTCGGGCCATATTTTTTCGAGGACAAAAGAGGGCGCACGGTGGCGATGAGAGCCCAAAATTATTGCAACATGTTAAGAGAGTTCGTGGTCCCGGCATTTGCAAGAATTTCAAGGCGATACCTCGAGGATATGGTTTCAACAAGATGTTGCCACATGCCATACCGCTGGGTGTCTATAATCTATATAAGACCTGCTGAAGGAAATGTTCCCAGGAAGACTTGTTTTAAAAAAGGTGATATTGAATAGCCCCATGCAGCCCAGACCGGCCCAAACACCATGTGATTTTTCAATGGGGCGTCCTTAAATTGGTGGTCTATGAAAATATTCCTATAAATTTGGAGCAACTCAAATGAAAAATTATACGGGACATCAAAATATTACAAAAATATTGTTTCGGCGAGTTTTCCAAAATCTGCGACTTCGGTTTTAAGAGTGCTAAGCAGCTGAGGGTCGTCATTTAGAAAACATTGTTTTAGGGACATAAAAATTGCAACATTTATATTTTTTTTTAATTTTAATTAAATATTCATATGCATCGTAGTTTAAAAAAAATCATATTCAAACCACCAACACCTTTTTGGCCCAACCTGTACAAGGTGAGATATACCTCGAAAACCGTGTCTGTAAGGCTGTTCATAACGATTTATTTTTACACTTTTCTCATACGTCTGTTAAATATTACAGTTATATATATACCATTAGAGTAATAAAAAAAAATTACCGTAAATTAGCTTCCGGCGAGACGAATAAACATACTTTTGACAATATATTTTGTTCATCAACGTATAAGTTAGTAAATTCATCTAAGACATCCTACAACTGATCTAAGAGAAGTCATCCAGACTGAAATCTCACTGACAGGCGGATGATTATAATTTTATTTTAATAATTTCTGACCGACAGGTAAAACCGATTATTGAAAGATTTTTTGAAATCGAATAACTTGATCTTGAGTTAGAAAAGTTCACCGAGGAAATAAGTATGTGGGCCCTTAAATAACGATCTCCCTTACTGCGATAATGACCCATGCTTGGCAATATTTGACGCATAATGGTGTAAAGACAATTGCAGGCATGTCAGGCAAAAATGTTTCAGCAATCATTTCAATCTATCGTTGGGAAGCTAATTTTAATGTTTAAATTATAGAATATTGTATTGTCATCGGAACTAAGTATGTTTACGAAATTGAGAGTTGATCGGATTTGTAGAAATGGGTTAAAATTTATTGCAATTATTGAACACCACGGAAGAATGTAACTAAAGAGTGCTTACGAATGTAACGAAAAACTCCAACTTAGTTTATAGACGTCGACTATTCTGCATGGGTACCTATGGTCCTGCCAACTGTCATGGTTTTTTTTTTGTGCTGAAAGAAGAAGCGATCCGGATAGCGATCGGTGCGGTGTCGCTCGGCAGTTTACCGGTGCGGGGGCGCGCGGGATCGCACCGTAGAGCTAATAACAAACAAATATATAAAAGATTTTTATTTCATCTTTCTACAGCAAAAATACAGTAAAAATAAATTTGACAAACTAAATTTTTCATTCGAAAAATTACTCCGCTGGAGCACACCGAAATTATCGAGAATCTACTACCTTTAAATAAACTAGTATCACAAATCATACAAGTACATAAACAGTGGCTATTATTTGACTTAATGCCATTTACAAAATAATTAAGTATGCTACAGTTAGGCTACAATGGAAGTTACAATTTGGCGAGTCGAGAAATTGAAACTCGCGCAATAATTTTCGCTTCATAATTTATGGAGCGAAACATAAATATGGAGCATACTGTATGAAGAGAATAACGGAGCTTGTTTCTATTTACTACGGTGAAGCACCTAGACAAATATAGTAATATATCGTTGATATTCAGAATTGCGATATGGACGTGGCTACCTTAGCACCGTACCATTCACAGGTCGACTGACAGCTATAACACAAGAAATCATCGCTGGTACACTCCAGCTAGCACAGGATGTGACATGTGGGCGGATTCAAGCATCTTTAGATATTGGAATGACTGTGTTCCAAATAATTCTTCACGGCTAGCTGGGCGACAGAATACAGCTAGTTTCCCGTTGAATAGCGTCTAATTTATAGATGAGTAAAAAAAGGCACGTGCTAATTAGTGACATGTTACCATTGATTATACATAATCAATGACTTTACTCAGTAACCCTTCAACGAAGGAACGTCGTGTGCAGTTTTTGTCATTGCCTCTTGTAATTAGTCGTGGATAAATGCATAATATGAGCCAAACAGTTAGTGTTATTCAGCTCTTTGTGTCTTCTAAAATGAGCCTTAGAATAATTAATTGTCCGTCCTCACGAGAATTAAAAAAAATATTCGTTAAGTTAATCTCAAAATTAAACATATTCCCTTACAAGAACGTTGATCGTTAACTAGAGAATGGTAAAAAACAAACACCGTAGGGGTAACCTGGAACATCACATGACCTCCACCAAGATTTTGCAAGTTCTTATGTATCTTATACCGTTTGAAAAACTATGGTTTTTCATCAGGTTGTCCAGGAATCAATGAAGAACCTGAGTCTCAATGAGTATTTTTCAATCCCAGGAAACAAAGATAAGTTGCCTGGTCTGCGGTTTCAAGAACATGAAGAAGCTGTCCGATCGTTTAAATCAACCGTTTTAACAACCGTAATTTTGCATTGGAATTACTATTTCAAGATTAGTTCAAGCGAATACTAAAATAAATTGATTTTAATTGATGGAACGTCCAAAATGAAAAAAATATTTCAGTTATTTTTCGTTCGTGGTTTTCTTATTCCCAATTAGCAAAATTTAAATAAAATTTGTAACTATTGTAGTTATTGAGATGTTAGGTAGTAAATTGTTGTTGTAATGTTAATAAAAATACACGTTATAAATAGGATAGAAAACGAATTTACCGCGTGAAATTTGTAGCACCCGACGTTTCGGTGACGTTGCAGCCACCGTTGTCAAGGGTAGACTGTCATTGAGTCTACCCTTGACAACGGCGGCTGCAACGTCACCGAAACTTCGGGTGCTACAAATTTCACGCGCTAAATTCGTTTTCTATCCTATTTATAATGTCAAACAACCGCGATAGTCTTCGATTTTATAAAAATACACGTGCCTCTATATCAAGAACGACAGTGTCATACTTATTAAAAAGTCTGAGCATGACAGTAGAGGGTGGTAGGGGACAAACGTTTAATCAGCGCGGCGATGCCGGTATATACGAGTAAATGACAAATTGGTATATAATATACATATATGAAGAGTTTGTATATGAAGAGAATGAAAATGAGACATAGCAACTGATTATAACGTAAATGCCTATATTCTATTCCTCACCTTACCTATCCCAGTAATAGTTCGATAGCAATTTATTTAATTCGATTAAATTTTGATATTTATCGTATAAAAAGATAATATAAGACTACAGTAGGAAACACTTAATCAGCCAGCGAAACATTGTAGTAAGATAATTAGACATAATTAATGTAGCGCTGTATTGTTTTCAAAGATTAAATAAATATATAAATTTTGTATTTGGGTTAAGATGTTTACAACGAACTGCTAAACTGTACGCGCGTGTCACATAAAAAAGTATTCTAATATACAATTAATTTAAATCGCGACTTTTAATTTGATGAATGCCTTCACTCACAAATATATCGTAGACGAGAGGCCACGTAGGATTTATTTTCAGTATTTGTTATAGTATTTATTCGTGTACATTCAGCCTTATCAAGGTCCAATCTCCCAAATCCTCTTTACTGGGTACCTAAGGGAACTACTAAATATATCCACGAAACTGTAAACTCTAGTAATTAAGGCAATTTTGTAAAATTAAGAAACGGGATTCCAAAAGTAGAGGAATATTTTCCTTAAGAATCAATTTTATTAAAGCTCCCGGTACGACAATTTGATGGGTAGTAAAATCTAGTGTTAACATAAAGTGTTACGTTTATTTAATATTAGTAATGTTCGAAAATTGAAAAGAGAGCAACAATACCCCATACCATCCCTTCGATGACATTGGTCAGCCTCTGAGCCAACCCATAGTGACCACATATTTGTTGAATGATGAAATAATACAGATATCAAATCAGCAGATCGAAATCTCTAGTCAAACATTTTTATTGTTAATTTATTTGATATTTTTAGTTTTTCCTTCGAGAAACGTCCACTGTGTGTCGTGTTGTGAGGTTGGCTCCCGTTGATATTTATAGCATTGCCGCAATTCGCTCTAAAAGCGAGCAGCTTACCGACCGACGCAGTAAATACACTTTATAGTAAGTACTGTGTGACGTCTCAGTCCGTATCGCTGTCTAAATGCTATCGTGTGGAGACTTTAATGATATTGATACGCTGAAAGCGAGCACGCGAGGGCTCCCAAGTACCTCTGACACGGTCAGTTAGGGGTGAATTGAAATGGGATGTTGACGGTATCTTGCTTATGACCAATTCCACAAAAGTACGGCCCTTGAAACCTTTTATGTCTTAGATGGTTAATTCATGTGGGTAGATTTTGTGCGATATCATGCCACTGTCAATATAATATCATGTCACTGTCAATTCAAAAAATATATTAAAAAATTTAATATGTTAACTGAAAATAGCCAAAAACTATGTTACAAAACACAAACGCTGCAAATTTGTTTTATATTCAGGATATCTCTTAACCTGGCTTTCAGGACACACCTATGGTTGGGACACCACTATTGAATAAAATAATAATAAAACGGTTGTGTAGACTTTCCCGGCAAGCAGACAACCCCCCCCTCCACCCCCGACATTCGCCAAACCCCTGACTCCCCCAACCCACGCCCCCGACAACTTCCCCCGGCTAATCCCCTCATCCTCCTCCCCGATAGTGATTGTGTCCTTATGATCACAAATGTAGTATATTTGTAGTATTTCCGTGGTATGTAAATGGCTATTTCCCAATATGTATATCAATACAGTGTGGTTTCGGCCCAACGACGCATCTGTGTACCGAATTTCAATATTTCGTATAAGTTCAATATTTTGAAATTAAAGTATGACTAGCGCGCCCTCCGGTTGACTGATTTCTAGCACAATATTTTCTACTCTTACCATGACCAAATTATGCGTGCATGCCAAATTTCAGCTCAATCACATGTAGTTTTTCGGCGCTATCGTCGAGGAATACACACAGGCAGACAGATATACAGACACACAGAAGTACGTCAACAATACTTTCCGTACCAGGAGAGTAAAACAAAATAAATAAATCAAACAATCAATAAAATATGAACCAAAATAATCAACTTCATATAATCACGATAAAAAATATTAACAAACGAAAAACAAATAATAATAATCAAATTAACAATTTTTCCATCTAAAAATCTTTGGCTTCTAAAAATCTTTATTTGATAACCTGTTCTTGTAGTGGTTCGTAATATTCTAATTGATCTCGATCGCAATGTCAACCTCCAAACAATTCCATACAAACGCAGAATAATAAGAGAAACTGCGCTGGAAATTTGGGGTTTTGTGTTCGAGAATGATGGCAAGTTGTTCACTACCCGTGTTGAACGACGGTTACGGCGCTAGGTCATAAGCGAGTAACGATATCGCGGCTGTTTAACGTGTACTACCTTGAGGATATGGGTAGCAAGATAGAGCTACTTTCTTTTACTCATCCTTAACATCGAAGCCTTGCCAAAGATTGCTTACACATGATGACGTGGGGACTTCTAAAGCAAAATCTTACGCAGGAATTTCGCATTCTCTGGAGTCTCTGCGAAGTCTTCGTTTAAAGACACACAGGACATACACACAGTGCCCATAGCCCATTATAGAAAATATTAGAGTAGTTATAAATAGTTTTCTGATTCTGGCGCTGAGGTTTCATAGCACTTCACTACATATTATAAAACGAAACGTTCATTCCTCTAGTAGTACCATTCCATATTCCCTGTATTAGAAATTTTCTGTCTTTATATTTAATTTTATTTATATATTTATTTATTTAAGAATTAATTACTATAGAACATTGCTTTTGCTTATAAAAATAACAGGAACCGAATGGCAAAACCTTAACCTTTTGCTAATTTGATTCTGTCACCCAACTGGGACTAGCCCATTGTAGGATGGACAGGACTCTAATTTTACAATAAATGATATAAAAGTTTTATTAAAATGCTCATAAAACTAAATTTCCCTAAAATATGATCCTAAAAAAAAACAATCAAATAGAGTGAGACAATCAGAGAATTGACATAAAACTAAAGTAAAGAGTAAGATAAATCTATAATAAAAAAAAACAAAAAAGTCAATAAGTAATATTTAATATATGTTACGAAATATAAAAATTAATATAAAATACCTAGTCAAAAAAAAAGTACAATCCATTGTCAAAACAATATATAATAACAAAATGAATTGGCTATTAGTTGAATGTTAAAATATAATCAACATACAAACTATTTAAAAATATATTAATAATTTGTGCACCTAAGTTTTATTAAACTATAATTTCTAACATTTAATGTATGGTTAGTCTGTCATGACTCGAGAAACATTCCTTTACTTTATTTTAGAATACCGTAAATGTCAAATTCATTTTTATTTCCATATTGATTAGATTGTAAACTCACGGCGTAGTAAAAAGTAATGTCTTTGGCCAAATTATGTTTTCATCCTGGGTATTATTAAGCTATTTTCTAAAACTGGTCTTATTGTTCTTCGGTTCTGAGTTATTCCTAAATTTAAATTATTGTCAAAAACAGCTTTGAGAGGGAAGTTTTTAAAAAAAGTTGCCTACAATCAAGGACTTTAGCTTCCACATAAAGTTCATTGCTGGGATGGCGATATGGTCTGCGGTGAATAATTTTGAGTATAAATTTCTGCGCAACTTGCAATGGCTCTAGCAGGGTTTTACCACATCCACCCCATTCAATTATGCCGTAATTAATAAGCGATTCACATAAATCAGATCACACTAGATCTATAGATTGGTTTCAATAGGTAATTTATTTTCAGAGATCTTTGAGTTATAAGCACAAAATGCATTCTTGAAAAAATCACCATAAGCTGTGCTTTATTAAAAACACATAATAATAGATTTTTTCATTGCAGAGAAATGCAATATATAGAGTATAGCAGATTTCTATCAAGAGTTGACTAGAGTGACAAGAGCTGACACCTGACAAGTGTTGCCCGATCAAACTACACACGTACATAGGAATATCTGCAGACTGTGCGTCTGGTTTATAGGATATACTAGAGTAAGGACCTCGAAAAAATGATATATAATATTACTACAAAAAAGTATACATTGGGCCCGATTGCGTTTCTTTGTGAACTAAAACTAAAATTAGTCCAATCGAACAAGACAGAGCAATACGTTAGAGCGGAATATGAAACGAACGATCGTCAATAAATACTACCTGCCAAACTTATACTCGTCCGACAAAATTCGAGCATATTTCGTGCGGTGCACATAGTGCCAAATTATCAATTTACGACAAAAATAAAAAACTTTTTATTTTGTCAGAAATGCTTTTACCTAATAGGTAATTATCTTTCTACCTAATAATTATTTTCTACTAATAATTATATTTCAGAAAAATAACTAGTTGTGATTAGTTGGGGTTAGGTGATCATAGTATTCGTTTTTTTTAAATCATATAAATTATTTCTGGATTTAAAAATAAACAAAATAATAGTAACATTGGTACATATTAAACAGTTTTGATGAAAAACATTATTATACATCCACATCTTCATCATCCTTATCATCATCATCACCAACACAAAAAAAAGGCAGTCTTAACATGTTTAATACAACTTCATTGAATTGTGTTTTATAGTCTTTTGTTTCTTCCGCGTATTTGTCATAATATCACAATAGGATCCGTGATACTAACTTCCGGATAAATCTGTTATTATTTATGTTGATTCTCTATGTTTTCCTGAAGCGATATTCTGTAGTATGTATGTGTAGATCTAGCAGATATGTATGTGTATCTGTAGATCCAGCAGTTGCACCACAGTCTCTTTTTCGATATTTTAATATTTGCCGGATAACACTTCCATTTTGCCTTTTCTATCACATAATATGAGGGATAGATCAGCCCGTTTACCTTTTGCTCCAAGTCTCATTGTAATATCTTCTTCTTTTGTCAACCCAAGATTCACTATTACAACCTAGAGCTTCTTCAGGGCTGTACGGTTTTAAAGTACCAGAAGATGACTTATCATGCACCATTATATTTTTTTTCAAACTGTTGGGCAAAGATTGGATGGTTAATTTCACAAATTACTCTGTAGTTGATTATGCATCAAAGGTCTTCATGCATCAAAGTTGATTATGCATTGAATAAGCTTGATTATGCATAAAGTTTTTCAGAACTAAGACCTGATAGAAACAGTTTAACATGTCTTTGCTTACTGCGTAGACAACTCTCTTCGAACAATCTGCTTGGCCCCTCGTATCTTTTGCTACGAACGCTTTTGTGCTAATCATGGAAACTTTGGTGGTTCTATCTCCGGGATATTTATATCTTAATCGAGCCATTTCATGTGCTTGCTATTAAAACTGTAGTACACTTCATCAAAAGCTTCAAAATAAAACTTTTGACTACAAGTTTTATTTGTGTTGTAAAATGTTTTGAAAATTCACTGACACTAAACTTGTCCGATATATAATGTAATAACTCTTCATGTTACTGCAATGACGATAACTTCTAAAACTGTTTATTAGTAACACAGTAAATATTTTTCCTTCCTAATCTTCATTTCCTTTAGAGCGGGGTCGCCACGACTACCTGCAAAGAATGCGCTCAATTGAACAAAGGGAGGACACGGGGGGACGTGTGTTTTATTTGTACTTTGCTGAACTTTTTTTGTGACTCTAGCTAAAGTAAAACTTAATGTTTTTTTTTAAACCAAAATAGTGTTTCGTAAAAGTTACATTATATATATACTACGAACAATTATTATGTTATCAATAACTGCAGATTAGTACACACCTGACACTTTAATATCCATATTAAAAAACTTTGAATTTTAGATTTAGTACGAGCGCGGTTTCTCTTTCAAAAATTCAGGCGCATTTAAACGGCAAGGGCTGTGCTGGGCCATGTAAAAGATTATAGACTTTACGCGCACGTACAGGCTATTGTATTGCATTAAGAAAATATTTTTTTACTTTGCATTGTGGACTGGTTTGTAGATAACGTTTTGAATGTATTTGTGGTCAGTTTGAAAAAAAATAATGTTTATATTTTTGTCGTCGTAATTTAGTTATTCGGCCTTATTCGGTGTAAGATTTGACCTCGGCGGGCAGTTTTAATGAGAAAAAGTGACAACCGGTCATCTCACACTCCGCTCTAGCGTAATGCCCTGTCTCGTCACACGGACTAATTTCCGATTTTAGTTCACGAAGAAACGCAATCGAGCCCAGTGTGAGTTTTTAGTTACTGGCATACTTAAAGAAGGTGAATCAGTACGGGCAGGTAAGCAACTTTTGATGAAAATTTTCGGAAAAATAAAAAAAACGTTTTTTTTTTTTTGGGTCAAATTTGTAAATTTTATCTATTGAAAAAAGTTTGAAAGGCGTTGAGTGCGCTGCGCCATCTAGCGGTGGGTAAAATATCGTTAATAAACAACATTTGGAATATTTACCTATCAGTAGATGGCGTATCGTGCTCAACGCTCTTTATACTATTTTTCACAACAAAATAAACTATTTAAAAAAAAAGCTTTCGAAAAAAACGTGTTTTTTCACATTTTTATATCAAAACTTGATTTGTTGTTCCTACTGATTCACCCCCGTCAAGGATGCCGGTAACAAACCACTCACGGTGTAACACATCTGCACTAGTTTGCGTGTAATCAAGAATTGAAAATCTCACAAGCAAGCAAGAGAGAATGCGAATACAGACAAATAATTGATTATACATATAATTACCGACTCCCACTTGCGTTGTTTGTCGTTTTCATTGTAAATCGGCAATAAAGGAAAGCAGAGTTTTCCCATTTATATCGAGCCGCTATTATTATACCATGGCGTGTTGTTGCCGTCTCCGTCGCGCATTCGCCCCATCTCTTTCATTCTACGATTCGTAAATTTGTCGCCGCGAACTCCATTCATTATTTCAAAAATTCAGATAGACCAAGAGTTGGTAATGTGATTATGCAGAATCACAATTTAATTGTTTAGCAATATACTGAACTTAATTGTAATAGACTGACCACTGCGGCAGTTTCTGAAAAAGGAATAATTTGCATTTAACATCAGCGATTAGGGCAATTAACAACATAGGTAAAATAAAGAGGTAAAATAAAGAAACAGTATCGAAAATTATCGCCCAATTTCAATTCTTCCAGTTCTGAGTAAGGTCTTCGAGAAGATTGTGTACGACCAACTTTATCCTGCAATTAAAAACTCGATTTCTGAGTATCAACACGGTTTTTTAAAGAAGCGCTCTGTCATAACTAATCTTAGTCTATTTACCGATTTTATATCGGAAAACATGGATAAACGCCTACAGACGGACGCCGTGTACACTGACTTTTCGAAGGCCTTTGACAGGGTTAATCACCCCATACTAATTACCAAATTACTACAGTTCGGAATTCACGGGGATCTGTTGAGATGGTTTGCGTCTTATGTGGCCAATCGACATCAAGCTGTCACTGTTGGTGGTTATAGGTCCGAGTATGTTAGAGTACCTTCTGGAGTACCGCAAGGTTCGCATCTCGGGCCATTATTGTTTAATATTTATATTAATGACATCGCCTCTTGCTTTCACACATCTAAATTTATCGTTTATGCCGATGATCTAAAAATTTATTCCACCATTAAAGGTACGAAAGATTGCATAAACATGCAACGCGATCTAGACCGACTCTTGGTATACTGCCACAAAAACAAGCTCTGCCTCAATCCCTTAAAGTGCAATACCATCAGTTTTACCAGAAATACTCGGCCAATTGTATATAACTATCTTATCGATGGCGAAAACATTCCAAAAACATCTTTAATACGCGACCTCGGACTTTATTTAGATACGAAGCTTACATACAACGACCACATAGATTACATAGTTCTTAAGGCCAAGAAAATGTTAGGATTTTTGTTTAGAGTATGCAGACCGTTCAGTGACACCCTCGCCTTAAAAACACTGTATTACGCATATGTCAGAAGTGTCTTAGACTTCGGATCCACTATATGGTCACCGATGTATGCTGCATCTGTCAACAAGGTTGAGTGCGTCCAAAAGCGTTTCTTGCGATACCTAAATTGGCGCGAGCACTCGAACTTCGAGACATATGAGGAAAGAGCGGATTACTTTAAGGTTGCACTGCTCTATAATAGACGGACCATAACCGACATGTCTTTCCTATATGACATCCTTCATGGTTTAATAGACTGTCCAGCTTTAACTGAGCGAATTTCCTTGAGAGTGCCCCCCAGAAGTATCCGAGTTTCTCGTTTGTTTCATGTGCCCAGGTGCAATTCAAGCCACTTCAGCAACTCTACTATGATACGGTTACTCACCTCTTTTAATAACAGGTTTAATGACCTTGACATTTTTTCTCTGGACAGGAAGCCTTTTCTTCACGCAGTCGAAGAAAAGCTCAGGAACGATAATTAATTTAAATTTACTTATTACTTTATTATATACAATATATTTATGTGTGTATGTATGTCTATGTGTATATATGTGTATATATATATATATATATATATATATATATATATATATATATATATATATATATATATATATATATATATATATATGTATATATATATATATATATATATATATATATATATATATATATATATATATATATATATATATATATATATATATATATATATATATATATATATGTCAATAGTATACGTATGTATGTGTTATAATAATCCCTCCCTTCCATTTCCATTCCCCTATTGTAATTACACATTTATATTTAGAAATGCTTCTTTTTCCTTTTTTCTTAAAAAGAAGGTTATAAAATTATTATCTTTTAAATGGGTACTTTATATTTTTTGCTAATTTAAAATGTATTAATGGCTATATTGATGTTAATTTATAAAATGTTTTTTTTTATATATAAAGAATATGCTGTATACATTTAGTTAATAAAATAAATAAATAAATAAGTTAATGGTAAAAACACATTTTTAAAAACAAGCTTTTAATAAAATCTGTGGCAATTAGGCAAAACTAAATAAGTCGTTTTTTGGCCAAAATGAGTTATAATTACCATTTAACAGCGTTTTTTTTACTCTTTCATTGGGCAAAACTACATAACTCGAAGCACAATATAAAAGAAGTTATAACACCTACTTTCTTACTGGTTATATATTGTTGAGATGAGCAAAACTACATATGTGTAACTTATGTACTTTTTCTCAACTATTGATAGGTGGTCATAGTAGCAAAGGTTAATTATCTTTTTATTGGTAAATATTGTTTTAAAATTACATATATAGTTTAAGATAGCACACATCTTTTATTCCATGTGCCAATTTTAATCATGTTATATAAAAAAATAAGATAGATTAACAGAATTTCAAAATGCTTACCTAAGAAAATGGTATTTCTGACTTATGTAGTTTTACCTAATTGCCACAGAAATGCTCTGTCCCGATACAACCCTAAGTGCAGGAGCCATGTCATAGTGGAACTTATAACGGGCTTAATTGAATGCTATACAGAATGTCGTGTTTGTGTTATTGACCGCTCAGGAGTCCTCTTGTTGGAAGTCAACCCTAGATGCAGCAGCCCCATCGCGGTGAAAATAAGAACAGGCTATCATAATTGAATATGTATACAAAATTTCGTTTCTGTGCTGTAGACCGTTGAGGAGTCCCCTCGTTAGAAGCCAACCCTGGGCGAAGCAGCCCTATGACCGTGAAACTTAGTACGAGCTATCATAATTGAATGCGTATACAAAATTTTGAAATCCCAGGCTATACTCATTGGAGGTCGTAAATTGCTCTCCAGAGTAAATGTAAAATCCCTTCCGCTTTTAAAACTAAACGATATCACCATACCATTGTCGCAAAAAGTGAAAGATCTTGGTCTAATTATCGATGAACATTTATCCTGGCAACCACACGTGGACGAGGTAAGTCGTAAAATATTTGCTAGTTTTCACCCTCTGCAAACACTCAGAAGATTTCTTCCTATGGACACAAAAAAATCTCTTGCACAGTCTCTCCTCTTGCCTCTCCTTGACTATGCAGATGTGGCTTATCTCGATTTATCAGAGGAACTGCTCAACAAACTTGAACGTTTGCAAAATGTATGCATACGATTCATCTTCGGTCTACGTAAGTATGATCACGTGTCCGACTATAGGGCACAGTTAAAGTGGTTGCCAATACGCCAAAGAAGAAATGTTCATATACTGGCTCTCCTATATCGTGTCCTCACCCAATTAACACCATCCTATCTCCAGGAGCTTTTTGAACCACTAAGTTCCCACGGTCTCGTACTTCGGTCAGCCTCTGACAGTTTATTAAAAATTCCGAGTCCTAAAATAGTGATTCCTAAAATAGTGATTTCTATTCCTATTCTTTCTGTGTCCATGGTGCAAGACTCTGGAACGATCTCCCAGCAAATATACGAAACTCGCCTTCTTTACCATCGTTTAAGACTCACCTTAAGGATTACTACCTTTCTAAGAAGTAACCAGTTCTTCCCTTTCTCTCCTGTTCCTCTCCCAATTTCCTCTCCTCGGGCATTATTAGTCTTAAATTCTTCTACTTGTCTGTATTTTATGTAATAATCTTTATTTTCACAATGCGCGCATGTACCACTATGTTTAGGTTAGCTGTAAGACATTGCCATGTGGCAATAAGCTCGCCTTTTTTGTATACTTATTAAGTGCAAATAAAGAGTTTATTATTATTATTATTATTAAAATTGAGGAGTGCCCTCGTCGGAAGTCAACCGTGAGAGCAGCAGCCATGTCGTAGTCAATTTTAGATCAGGGTTGAACGTGGAAGAGTGGCTTCGTCGGGACCCGATCCTGGGTGTAGAATCAGGTCATGATCACCATAAAAATGCATTGTCATTGGAACCCAACCAACATGTAAAATTTACCTTTATAGGGTAAGAGGAAGTGGTTATAATTCAGCTTGCAAGATTAGCCCTAAATAAACTAACAAACAAGGTAAATTAAAGCTTGTACCTACGTGTAATAATTCCAAGGTGATGTGGTTAGACCTACGGGTATATACAATTTAGTTATGCATATTATAGTATATAAACCTCATTGCAGGTATTATAAATGAGTCCACTTTATTATTTATTTAGTAGCACATCTAGTAAACAATTAATGTCATATTTTTAAGTAAGATGTTAGCAAGAAATTGATGTGACATTATTTTTAATGTTTGACACAGTCGCCTAACTAGGCCTAGGCCTGTTCTAAGGCAGACTTTTAATGACTATATTAAGTATGCACTGTCAATTTAAACTATAGTTAGTACTTATTTTTAAATCGATAAATATGAAACTACACATATTTACGCATATACAAATATAGATAGATACTCACATACATCTATAGATAAAATATATATCCATATATGTACACATACACATACATATATGTATACGAAAATAATAATAACTTTGATCCCTATTTTATTAATCAATTTCAGTTTTTCGTAAAATCCCTACAGATCCTAAAATTTAATTTGCAATATATGATTGCAAAATTAATAAAACTTAAAATATCAAATAACAGACTGCTAAAACAAAAAAGTAGTAGCCGTTACTTAATTAACCATACTAAAAATAGAAAAAATAGCCTAATTAATTCATGTGTATTTGAAAATCGTTACATTTATTCCTTAAGTTGTCTCGATGACCCTAGTTATAGTACAATAGGGTGGAGGGTGAGCCAGAGGTGCAGGAGGATATAAAATCTTTATTTTCTCAGTTTTACTCAGATATCTCAAAAATAGTTAGGATTAGAGTTATGACTATTGCTACAAAAATAAACTACATAAAATTTGTTACAGAAAAGATGTAACTACTTTTTACTGTAGGATCCTAACATAGGCTACTATTGGGTCCTAACCTATGAAGTTGCTGTTCTATACAGAAAATTAAAGGCCAAATTTTTATATGAAAAATATATATTTATTTAATAAATATATTGACACCTATTATGCATATTCGACATTTTAACGGTAGTTGCATAATTCCTCTGCTAACGCTTTTAAGGCGCTTTTCGCGGACTAACGAAAAAAAAACAACGCGACTGCTTCAGTTCAGGGTAACTAAAAATGGGGTAACACAGCGAAAACAGTTCGTTTAATGGATTATGGACCAACAACAAGAGGACACTCATTTTTCGAACATAATTATTTTCAGCAAAGATGTTTATTTTCAGATCGATGGCTTCGTTAATAGTCAAAATCGTCGCATTTATGGTTCAAGAAATCCACGTGTGATCGTTGAGAAACAAATACTTCCACAACGTGTTTCTGTTTAATACAGATTTCTCACTCTTCTTCGATAATGCGGCTAGTCAGGCAATAAGAGTTAGGATAATGGTGTTCGCTATAGCGACGTGATAATCCAGTTTTTTGTGCCTACATAAATTGCAAGATATGGACGTGTACGATATGTGGTTTCAACACCCATATGCCATACAGTCCGAGAAACAATTCAATTACCGCATGAGTCATTTACTGTTCGGATCATTTGCCGTTTTGGTGATTAGGATTGGCGCCCAGATCATGAGATTTAAAGCATTTGTTCTATATTTTGGGCTTTTTTGAAGTTTATGGTTTATGCCAACAAGACCACGGCCACCCAAGCCATGAAGGAGAAAATTGAGCGCGGTATGATCGAAATTCCGCCACATTTATGTAAAACGTTCATAGTGAATTTCGGCAAAAGAGTGCATAGTGAATGGCCTCAAATCACATAGCATTTGAATGCGTATGACAAGTGCACTCTTTTGTGCATATTTGCTATTTGTTTTAAGTAAATACGTGCCAGCATAGCCGTCTAGGCTATTTACCCAATATGCTTTTCCATACATTAACCTATACTGGGCCAGAAATCCATTCGGCCGTATTTTGAAATACATACAAACTAATCTATCAGGACGCACAGCTGACCGCTCTCACTCCCTTCAAAATGGGAATCCCGGGAAAGTTTCCTTTTTATCTGTGCACCCTCGTCGGCCCTTTCATCTGTTCACTCCAATTTCGTATGATTTATTCGGCGCGTATTAATGAAATGCGTCCGCGGCGACTTCTGACGTCCTCGTATCGCGTTTCTGTTTCCGCAACATATTTCACTGTCCGTCAACCAGCGTTCGCGCGAACACAAATTATTTCACGTTTGTTTCATCTTCCATTCTCTCACCCATTAAATCACAATAAATTGTACAGTACTTATTTAATAATATTGCGAAAGTACATAATAGTGCAACTCCTCTTCATTTTGTGAGCATAAGAGCTAACGCCTTCCAGACACGCGCGATCCATTTACTTTTCAGATGCCTACGTTTAACATAAATTATGGTGCCAATTCGTTATTGCCACGTGCTATGCATGCATACAATGTAGGCTTTAAAAAAATGACTTATTTAATTACGACCGCAGTAGGTCATTTGTTAAGGAAGTCCGTAACAATCTGTAGATCAAATCAGATACAATCGGGTCGTATCCCGCCTGCCTACATGCACATATATTTAGCATTATATGGCATATAATAATGCCAGTTACTATCATAAAACTACCCGACTCTCCCCTATATATTATTTTCTATATTGATCATAAAATTAAGCGTAATAAACAAATCAAAATCCTACACATACTTACACACAATGCTAATTAGCGAATATCGAGAGCGTACATTTATAGTTAATTGAGAAGATTAAGTAATTTCCCCGAATCAACCTCCGATAATGAAAATTCTGATTAATCCCAGATTATACCTAAATAAATATGGGATAGAGTACCTAATTACCGTTTTGTTTAATTGATCGTTATCGGGATTAAGCTAAATCCGTTTATAATTATCAATATATTTCATTTAGATTATATACCTACATATAATTACTTGCTACTACAATAACTGGATTGAGTTTTCGAAAAGAAATGTGGTAAAAATATCTGAATCGTTTTTCTTAGGCTCCGTAAAAATATATATACCAGTGGATTTTACTGGACGGACAATTTTTTTAGTGGGCGAATCAGAACAAATAAAAAAGCAACTTTTGATATATAAAAAAAAAAAAAAAATATATTTTATTTGTTTTTTTTGAAAACTTGCTATTTTTTAAAATAGTATGAAAAACTGTGATTTCGATGCGCTATCTAGCGGTAAGTAAAATGTCACTAATATTGTTTATTTACGCTATATTACCTATCCCTAGATGGCGCAGCGCGCTCAAACGCTTCTCAAACCTTTATTTAAGTCAACTTCTTCAAATTTTAAAATTAAAAATTACCAAAAAAAAAAACAAAAAAAAAAAAATTAATTCTAAAAAATGTTATCAAAAGTTGTTTATTTCATTGTACTGATTCCCTCACCAAACAAATGCCCGTCCAGTAAAAACATCCTGTATATGTATGTAACGACATTGATTTTTCTCACGGAGCTTTAGCAAAACGATTTAGATATTTTTGCCTTGTTTCTTTACAAAAACTATAACAATTTGAAACGTTTGGAAATATTAGGAAAGTATGGAACTATTCGGAACTCTTGGGAATCTATTGGGAACGCCCAATAGAATCCGCCCGCTCTTGAAAACGAACCAGCAGTGTCAGGCGATCATCTTTTCCCATTCTAAAAGGAGCATTCGAGGCACATCTAAAGAATATTTAAATTAAAATTGCCAGTCGACTGATTAATGATACCAGTTGCGGTTTTTATTAGATTGCTGTATTAGCGGAAAATTGCCGATAGGGCTTGAAAGGCACCGGAAAAATTAATCAGCTTAGCGTTAACTTCCGTTTTCAGAAGACATACAAAACAGTTTTTGCCGTAAAATTGCTAGGGGCTGTTGATGAAATCAATAAAAAAATATAACATCGATTTTTTCTTATGTACGTAAATATTGGAGTGGAGTGGAGAATGTTTAAAGAGGGCTGTAATGAAAACGTGTTTCGAAAAAGACTCGCGCTCATACGAGCGCAAGTCACGCAGTAATTAACGCAGTAATTACGTAGTAATTAAAATGACGGGTAAAGGTGTTGGCGTGTTGGTACTTACCGTGTCGTTATGTTAAATTTAATGTTATTTCATGATGTCCCGACCTTGGAATCTCGCTTGTAGCATGATAGCATTTAGTAGTATACGTACGGCTATAATCGGACACATATATCATGTTGAAAATACAGTATACTGTTATTTACGTATTAACCGTATGGAAACATACATATAATAGAGTAATAGAGTTTCAACAAAATTCCTTGTCAATTGAATTACGATTGAAACATTATTTTGTATTAAACCGTAATAACGACATTTTTTACTTGAATCAACCTAAATTCAGCGAGGCTGTACTTAGCTCACTAGGCGTCTAGGCAGTGATTATATAGTGAGTACACAAATTGTTTCAAAACACTCAGAGCGAAAATTTGAATAGCAAAGAGTATAATTTGAATACTTATATCCTATCCTACATATATCCCATCCCTCTCCTTTCCTATCCTTGCAATAGTTCAATTGTAATTTAATTTAATGCAATGCAACTTTTGTTTTACCGTATAAGAAAATAATGTAGGAAACAATTAATCGGTCAGCGAAACACTGTATTAGAATAATTAGTAATAAATAATTAAGCGCTGTTTCCTGAAAATAAAAAAATAAATAAATAACAAATGGTAATGTAAGAATCAATACAATATTTTTCTCTCTGTGTACATTGATAATTTGCTACAATATTCCTGTTGTCCGTTCAATAGACCGATAGCTTAAAAACAATTGAATAATTATAGTTTTGGTATACAATGTCAGATTTACATTTTTGCAAAACTTATGTCTATTAGGTACGGTGTACACGAAACGGACGTATAATTAAACCCTGCCCCCTTTGCCGTACAGCGAAAGTCGATAGCTTCATTATTCAGAGATAGAAGCGCCGCTTTTCCTACGAGTATTACTAGGAAGTTCATTACCGGCGAACAACTTTCCGTGGGATGAGTCATTACTACGAGAGGAAGCTCATAGTTCAGGCTTATTGAAACTAAATCCGACAGACTCTAAGCTACCGACTCTGTACACACTAATTGTTGTGGGTTAAATGGAAATTCTATTCATTTGTTTAAACGCAATAGGTCCGGTCCGCAAAGGCAACATTCCAATAATGCCCAAAATCGGTTGTGTTGCCCCAATACTTTCCCGGCAAGTAGCCAAGGACTTATATAAGGATTTTGAGCGTGATATCCCTTTGGGAATGAGGTTGACCTGATTGAAAGGGATAGAGGGCGAGGAGCGCGGATAGTGAGAATGCAATACAAAACCACGTTCGATTCAATCGTTTAAGCAAATATATCGACCGGCGAATATTTCATGTTGTTTCGGCCCAACAAGGCATCTGTGTACCAAATTTAAAGCGACAAACTAAAACCTTTTTACACGACTGCCCACAAAAAAGGAGTGGTATGCGTTTAGGATTCATGTTTGTTTGTTTTCCGTTTCTTTCTTTCCGATCCAAATGTCAGTACATTAGGATACATATATCGTGTTTAGATTCAAATGAAAAGTCGAGTTCATTTCGGAAATATATATGTATCTATACGAATAAATACACAAACCACAAATACTTCTTAGAAAACCTTTTTATTACTTGAGCCCCGAGGGCAACCGACTAGTGGGGCGGCGGCGCATCGGCGGGCGATCATTTTAATATACGATACGATACGATCGTTTCATGATAACTACTTTATTCTTTTACAAAACGTCCTTTTAAACGCTAACATTTTTTTCTAATAATTTTAAATACAACAGTTCCCTTTTTGTTAAGGCAGTCGTGTTATTTTTTTTTAATTATTATTGTTCTTGTTAACTCTTGCCATGACCAAATGATGCCTGTATGCCAAATTTCAGCTCAATCGGATTAAGCGTTTGGGCGCTATCGTGGAGGAATACGCACAGACAAACAGATAGACAGAGAGACAGATAGAATTCCATCTGGAATAGGTCTTAATCATCTTAATCATCTCACTCGATCTGATAATTGAATGCTTCACTACTACGTTATTAATAATGGTTACAATCGAAAACAAAAGTTTTTTTGACTCCTGAGAATTATGTCGTCTCACTCAGTCTTAATCGTCTTAATAGAATCACTTAATTGTCTCTTGGCACGATATAGATATTTTCGTCTTCATCTTGAGAAAAAATACGCAATCACAATACTTTTCCTCCTCGTCGGTTGATAAGCAGGTAAATTAAAAATAGTTCAGGTGAAATTATGTAAAAAATCTCGAAAGCTCAAAGAAGCCATTCTGCCCTATGTATCAGCCCCGTGTTATTCGCTAATCGTTAAACATTTTGAACGTTACTATTACTAAGAAAAAAACGGTATGATTTATCTAAAATTCGCTGTAATTCCGCCGTCATTTTCGACAAAGCAAGAAAGAGACAGCGCTCTACTCATCCGTCGCAGGAAATAAAGCGATAGAATCCCGTTTCAAACTGTCAAACTCGCGGAGATCATGTCGCTTTCAGCTGATACGATAATTATTTGGTTCCATTTAAAGATATTTGATTAAATTAGCGGAATTCCTCAAATGATATAATGTTTGAAGCATAATAGTGTGTATACGACCATTGCCGGTAAGTCAAACATTATTGCCGAATTACCGTTTCTGGCTATGGTAGACGAACTATATGTCTGGAGCAGTCTGACTGCCAAAACACTAAAAGCCGTTAGCTGTTTTGCTAGAATTTAGCCGTGTCTTTATCGAATATGTAAGGAGTCATTATCGGCCAATGTATGTACCGTCAGGACTAAGAGCTAATGGGCCCAGTGCAGTTGGGCCATTATGACCCATGTGTTAAGGTCGGCCCAACACACAGGTCAACACCCATCCGGTAGCTTCCAATCAGAAGTCCAAGCCCAGGTAGAATTGTATGTCTTCGGGCCAGTTCCCCTAGGAATCGTCCTTCGGGTGCTCCTGGACGGTTTGCGCACCGTGCGGCGTCAGCCAATCGACTGTGCATTCCGACTGATAACCCGGGGAGTTTGGAAACTGCTTTGTTTCCTATAGAGCGGGGATATTTGTTAACCTTGCGGCAATCGCTCTTGATACGACCAATCAGCTACCCGATTTCGGGTGAACAGCCCGGCAAAGGACGCCGGGGTTCGCAATAGATTCGGTAGACACTGAATCACCGCTGAGAAAGAGGACCGTGTAAGTGACCTCGAACCCGTAGCCAGTCGGCAGGCCAGAGAAATCTGTCCGAAACTGAAAGTAAGGGCGCGAGGTCGGCTGTGGTTACATTTCGGTGTTTCGCGGTAAAGCGTTGGCTTTTTACGGATGAGTGGCGTAACTAGACAGTGGACTGTTTTCGTCCCAATTTTTCTACGCTCACCTTACTGGTGATAGAACAAACTTATATCGTTAAAACTTTCTGAGGAGACGGGTTCGCCAGTTGTAGTTGGCAACTCTAGTTATACGCTGTACCTTGACGTAGAAGGAGCACTTACGACACAAGTCTTTTATGGACTACTGATGACGACTAAGACTTTCGCCCTGCGGTGGCATCATAAATACTTACATACATATTATATACATATAATTTAATATCCAAAAAACTCAATGTAGTAAATACTGGCGATCCACATTACAATGCGCTGAGATCCAGTGCAATGGTGTTACTGTTATAGCATTGCGCGTAATGCAGTTATATCTAATAGGAAAAGTGACTATATCCCGCTTTCTTACATGGCGTTATATATTCGTATATTGATTGTCAACAAAAGGATTTATGTCAAAGAAGCATATTTTTTTTTAAATTTCAAAATTTTTTCCTTGGCCATTGTCTTAAACAAAACTACATTAATTAATTTATTTATTTATTTATGGTAATGTACATAATATGTAATAAGCATAACAAATCATACTTAATATCTACACTTGAAATAAAACCCACAGCAAGTTGTGTCACGCTTATAGTGAAGATCGGTCCCATGTCACCCAACTAAGTAAACACTTGTTCTAGGGCAAACATATTAAATAAATAGTAGTATAAAAAAAAACATATTCAAAAGAAAAAAAGTAGTTTAGACAAAAAGAAAAAAAGCGAAAATGAAAAAAAAAACATTGAATTAAATAAAAATATGTATAAAAATAAAATATGTAAATATATAATTATAATAAAATAAAACATTGAAGTAAATAGATAATTAAGTACACTTATCCTTCGGTTAATAATAAACTATATAGTCATAACTTAGTAATATTTGTAAGATAAAATTTGTAATATTTGTAAGAAAAATAAAAAGTCACAATAAAATTATAATACCAGTAATAGTAAAGTTTCTAAAAAAATTAAATAGTCACAATTTAAAAAAAAATAATAGTAATAGTCACAAAGTGCAGCCAAACAAAGCTAGATAGTTGAGAGTTCTTGACGTATTCGGTACCTTCCTGGCCCAAGCATCCACGAGACCAATTGTTTCTTAAAAATTGAAATGCTCGGGCTATACTTTACTTATTTACAGATTCTCACGAAAATTACAAGTTTTTTTTTGTTAACTTTCTTTGTCCTTTTCTGAACCTATTTACTCTATTTCTTATGTAATCTTGGAATATACAACAAATTGTCACTCTCATTTAACGAAATTTAACAATTAATGTTTTTTTAAATGTCACTGTGTAAACGGATGCACAAAAAATATTTAAAATTAAATTATTTAAAAGCCTATGATGTGAAGTATTATAAACTTTTAATCATCTTATTTATGCGCTGGTTTGAAAGCATTACAAAACCAAAAAATAGCATTTCGCTAGTTCAGGTTAAACTTGTCAACATGGCTGTTTGAGTAATAATACAGTTATTATGGCGACAGGGCTATTCTGTTTTACCGTCTACCTTACAAAGCCTTATTAAATATTCCAACCTAGCGAATAATGCTTCCATGAAAAGGCATTTAATTAAAAGGTCGCCGTTTATTATTATACCTTTGTTTTACGCCGAGGCATTAAGATTCCTCTTAAAGGCACGTAAGAAACTAATATTTTGTCCTTTGTACTTACCTTATGACAAAGAAAGTGTTATATTTGGAGATTATATATGTATATATATATATATATATATATATATATATATATATATATATATATATATATATATATATATATATATATATATATATATATATATATATATATATATATATATATATATATATATATATATATATATATATATATATATATATATATATATATATATATATATATATATATATATATATATATATATATATATATATATATATATATATATATATATATATATATATATATATATATATATATATATATATATATATATATATATATATATATATATATATATATATATATATATATATATATATATATATATATATATATATATATATATATATATATATATATATTGAAATATTTGATAGTTTTGTGTATATATTCTTTTTAGAATTGATCAATAAGATGATTATAAAGTAAATAATTATAAAAGCCACTTACATCGTGACGAAGGATTCCCTTGATCGGATTCGGGAATGCTTTAGGTGTTAACGAGAATGATGAATGCCTCTCACTTGCGGAAAGAGGAGTAGGTTTAAGTTGGGCCCATTTTTCAACTAGTAAACGCTGTGGATTGGATGAAGGGTGAGCGTTTACTAGTTGAAAAATGGGCCCAACTTAAACCTACTCCTCTTTCCGCAAGTGAGAGGCATTCATCATTCTCGTTAACACCTAAAGCATTCCCGAATCCGATCAAGGGAATCCTTCGTCACGATGTAAGTGGCTTTTATAATTATTTACTTTATAATCATCTTATTGATCAATTCTAAAAAGAATATATATATATATATATATATATATATATATATATATATATATATATATATATATATATATATATATATATATATATATATATATATATATATATATATATATATATATATATATATATATATATATATATAATATTTATAATATTATATATACATAAGGTGATGAAATAACAAATTTTACTTCTCTGGCCCACTAACCGATAAGAAAGGAAAGTATTGTGAGCGCGCAATTTTTTTTCGAAATAAGGACGTATAACTAGTCCAGATTGAAGTCTGTATGTGTGTCTGTCTGGGAGTTAATGGGCTTTTGCTGAGTTGGCCACGAAGACCCATTCTGTTCAGGGTTGGTCACACTCACGGGTCAACACCTATCCGACGGCCTCCACGCATGAAGTGCGAGCCTGGGTAGGACTCTGGCCTTAAGGTTAGTTTACCCTGGGAATCAACCTTCTGGCGCTCCTGGATGGTCTGCGCACCGTGCGGCGTAAGCAAATCGACTGTGCACTCTGACTAACAGTCGGGAGAGTCTGGAAGCAGTACTGTTTCCTATAGAGCGGGGGTGGTTGCGGACCTTACGGCGACTGCTCTTGAAACGACCATCGGCTACCCGATCCTGGGTGAACAGCCGGGCAAAGGACGCTGTGGTCCGCGATAGATTCGGTAAACACCGTTTCACCGCTTCGTAAGGGAGAGGACCGCGCAAGCGACCTCGAACTCGTAACCAATCGAGAGACAGGAGTAATCTGGTCACAGTTGGAAGCATGGGCGTGAGTGTAGGCCCGCCGGGTAACACTCCTGGCTATCTCGCGGTTAAGGCGTTGGCCTCTTACGGGCTTGTGGCGTAGCTAGACGGTGGACTGTTTTGTCTTCAAGTCTTCTGCGCTCACTCCAGGGAGATAGAACGACTAATCGTTAAAACTTCCTGAGGTGACGGGCTCGCCCGCTGTAGTCGACAACCCTAGTTGTGTGTCTGTCTGTCCGTGTGTCTGTCTGTCTGTATGTCTATGTGTCTGTATGTCTGTGTGTCTGTATTCCTCCACGATAGCGCCCAAACGCTTAAACCGTTCGAGCTGGAATTCGGCACGCAGGCATCATTTGGTCATGGCAAAAGTTCAAAAGGTTCTGGTAGAATTCGTTCCACCAAGGGGGGTACTAGTCCTATGTCAATATAGAAATATTGGATATAGAGACATGAAATCAATACAGAAAAAAATGCTATACATATGCCTTGTTGGGCCGAAATCAAATTGTATTTTTTATTGGAATATATCATATTACAAATTACACAAATAATTTTCAAATTCCGCTATATAATTTATTTAAATATTAACGCCATCTGTTGGTGCTTGGCCCAACCCCACTCTTAGCCGAGAAACGAACCGTGCCGCTCGAGGCGGTTGTTAATTCAATCGGGTTTGTCCGCCGGTCGAGTTCATCGATTTAAATTATGATTTAATTGGGCTAGTCCCGGTTGGGTTACAGAATCAAATAAGCATTAAGTTAATGATTTTCATTCGGTTCCTCTTATTTTTGTAAGTAAAATCAATATTTTATAGCAATTAATTCTTAAATAAGTGAATAAATAAAGAAAATATAATATTCAGATGAAATCAGTCCTTGGCTATTTGCCGTGAAAGTCTTGGTGTGACACAATTTATTATTTAGTATATTTCGGACTATTTAAATCGTCACAACAGTCCAGTTATCATATATATTCAGATTTCCGCAAAACAAGCATAACGCGTTTAGTTTTCCCGGCAAATCCGAAAAATCTTTTAAAGCAGTAATCACAGCCATATAGCTGTTAACAGTGCAATATAAGTTAATCGATAACGAATATCGGGTTTAGCGAAAAAATGTGTTATTGCGTGTCGTTGTAAAATAATAAAATTGTACCGTAAAGTTAATTGGTCGAGTTAAAACGGCTTATAAGGGATACTGAACATGAACCTCGGGCGCTGAACGTCGTAGCCATTCCATACAATGTTAATCCAACCCCGCTGAGGGTAATAATTGAAATAGTTTCCCCCGGGGCGATGTACTCTATCACTGATGGGTCGGTACATGTTCTGCTGCTCAAAACAACTAGTCAATTCCTAATATATTTATGCGTACATACTGCATTTATACATATATACATACTGCGTTTATACATACTGCGAGGCTTCTAATTTTGTCTGTATATAGCCAATAAACGTATTGTTTAATAATAATGGATTCCAATTCAGAGAACGTCACGTGCAGATTCATACACTGCAGTACCGTTCGTTCGTTAGTGACGTTTGATCGATTTTGCAGTGGCAAATTGCACGTGTTTGAAACGTAGTCCAATCGCAAACGATAATCGTCCTAATGATGTCGCCCGTCGGGAGAGTGCGCTTCATTAGCCGTAAGTGCCGGCGAGCGGGACGCGTGTAGCTCGCCCTGTCCGCGCGCGAGCGAGACAGCTGCGAGGGCTGT
The DNA here is from genome assembly GCA_944548615.1 of Micropterix aruncella. Taxonomy (NCBI): domain Eukaryota; kingdom Metazoa; phylum Arthropoda; class Insecta; order Lepidoptera; family Micropterigidae; genus Micropterix; species Micropterix aruncella. The sequence continues at coordinate 14,155,029 of OX155950.1, forward strand.
CGTTAAATTGCCGCTCGTTAAGGTTCGCTTTTCAGCATTCGACTCTTTATCTGAGTCGCCGCTACGTCGCCTCGTCGGCCCACGAAGACGAACGTGCAATTGATGGCACGTATCTACTAATAAACCGTTTCAGCACCACGTATCTGCTGGGGTTCTACGATCGCTTCCGGGCTAGGTTTTTTGCATAACGCTCCAAGTGGTGCCATGTTAACTTTAACGTTTTAAGGTGGGAACTATAGTGGTGTTGTGTTGTTCTGAATGCTGAAGCAAGGTTTCTTGAGGAAGGTAAAACTTTTGATCATTTTTAAGGATTTCTTTTTATTACTTTTTTCTGCAATTTAATGGCCTACTGAATTGTTATTTTATTTTTAGTTAATTTTACAGCTATCACTGGGCTCGATTACATTTCTTCGTGAACTAAAATCGGAAATTAGTCCTTGTGAACGAGACAGGGCAATACGCTAGAGCGGAGTGTGAGATGACCGGTTGTCACTTTTTCGCATTAAAACTGCCCGCCAAGGTCAAATCTTACACCGCTCGAAATATGCTTGAATTTATTTGGACGAGTATAAGGTCGATAGGTTGTATTTATCGACGATCGTTCGTTTCATATTCCGCTCTAACGTATTGCTCTGTCTCGTTCGCTTGGACTAATTTTAGTTTTAGTTCACAAAGAATCGCAATCGGGCCCAATACGTACAGGAGATGTTTTTGTTTTCTGATGTTTACAGATTATGCGGAGTGAACATAGGATATTATGCTCTAATAAGGAATGATGTAAAAATACAAGTAATTATTAATATGACTATTTGTAAGAGTGTTTCTGTAAAAATTATTCCTAATTTAAAAAAATAATAAAGGTAATAGATTAGATTCGAAGTTAGCACACACGTGAAGTGATAAGAGAGGGGTGGGGGGGGGGGGGCGTGGGGGTGGGGGTCGATCGGGAGGTTTTTTAGTTGAGTCGCGGAAAAACCTATAGGTATCATTCCAGTCTCTAAAATTTTAAAATTTCTAAATGTCCTATACTGCCAGATTATATATCTTTTTAATTTGTTGTGTGGGACTTTTCTAAGGTCTTTATGAGCCTTGTTACACTGCGATCATTGCTGATCTATTGTGCTCGCCACCTACTATAGTTCTGCGCTATGCCTCGTGTCATTTAAGAACCGCAACAGGTTTTTGGCGTCAGATTGTTTTACCTCCTCAGGTTGGAGGTAATGACCACCCAAGTGGGTGTATCTTTTACGCATCAGCGGGCCACACTCGCACATGAGGTGCTGTGGAGTTTCCTCTGCTCCTTGGCAGAACCTGCACATTTTGTGTCTTGGAGCTTGAGGTTGAACATGTGTTTGTTCAGGCCACAATGCCCCGTGAGCGCCCTCACCAGTATGCGTAGATTGTTCCTATTTAGCGATAAGGCCTCTTGGGCCGTCTTACAGTCGTAAGCCTTAATTAGCGTTTTTCAATGATTCAATCCTGGCGTGTTGTTCCAGTGGTTGGCGGATTGTTCTATACATATTTGTTTGGGCATTAGATTTGCAAGGCTTTTTGGTACGCCACAGCGAGTTTCAGGGCCGTATAAAGTTCCCTTTGCTCTCGTCTTAGCTAGACTTATACTGCTAGACTAATGACTAGCGCTGACAAACTCCAGGAATTGGTCGATAGAAATATCCATGTAAACACCAAATAGGTCCGCTGCGGGACATTTTGGAGGGTGAGCGACCTCAGCCATTAGCGGTAGCCTGATACGCCATCTCGACACACTCTCATGGCTTATTATCGGGCTGACAACTATAGTGAGACTGATTTCTTGAAGGAATGAATGTTTCAGTCGCCGGACCATCATAACCTCCGAGACCTCTTCCGCTGGCATAACGCGTTTTGCGGGGATGTTCATGAGCCGCAGACCAAGGCGCACCCATCAATCCACCATGTGGATTGATGGGTGCTTCTTGGTCTGCCACGCGTCCATGAAATCATCCCGTCCTTTTAGTATCGAACGGTTCCATGCAATTTGGGACTGTTGTTTTATTGTTATTTTGTGTAGGCTCAACTCACGATATAACCCATCCGGTGGCCTCCTCGAAGAGATATTAACCTGGTAGGGACTCTGGAAACCATGCCACGGCTGTATGATTGACAGGTAGGAACGGTTTTTAACACGCTTTTATTAGGACGAACTCTATGTAACTAACTATGTAATGGAATCTAAGGTAACTAATTTAACCATCTTCCAAGGATCGTAGCGTCATGAAACTTAGCAGCTGTATGTAGTTCTGATGACAATACAATAATATGGTACTGTCGAACTGATCTGATGATGGAGTCGGAAGATGAACTGGAACTTCATGATGGAACATCGTATCATAGCTGTGTTTGGACTCTGGTTAGAAAAGTCTTGGAATGAACTTTGACCACGATTAGATTTCAAGGTCTGACGATGAAGCCGGAAGATAGGCACATTTTTTACATATAAGCCCTATCGAAGCGGATTTTTAGTGTTTTTTAAAAAAACTATTAATTAATTATAATCTAGGGGCGATATAAGGTGGTTTGCGACTGTGAACTCCGGCGAAAAACCGGAGAGGAAGGAGTGAGATTGAAACGTACGTTTTCTGAACAGCTGGTTCGGTGGTTGTCCAGCTGGTTCGGTGGTTACCTTTGAAACGATCTGTAGGTCACCCGATCAAGGGTGATATTAACGGGAAAAGAGATAAAGGATCAACGATAATTTCAAACTGAATTACCGCTAACCTCAGGTAGAGGCCGCACAAGCGACTTCGAATCTGTGATCAGACTGGAGGCCGGATAAATCCGTACGAATTTGGTAGTGATGCCGTAAGTTCGGCCCTCTGGGTTCACTCCCAGTGCCTCGCGGTAAAGCGTTGGACTCTCGCGGGCGTAGTTAGACTGTAAACTGCGTTGTCCCTAAGTATCTGCCTTCACTTCATGGGAAAAATAATAATCTGAGATTTTTATAGCTTCCTGGGATGGCGGGTTTGCCCGTAGTGGTTGACAACTCTCGTGTCCTTCCAGTATTTCCGTGCTTTCTGTGCAATGAGAACGCTATTGTGGACGCTCGCCTCTGTCTAATGAGCAAAATTGTAATACTGATTATCCCACTCCTCATGTGACATTTTGATATCCGCCCACAATGCCGACGCGCCTTCCCTTTCACTACTGCATGGACGGCCGCTACGCTGCGATTGGTCCACTCACTATCTGGTACTGACGGAGCTTGGGAGGGCGCATTTCTCCAACCTTTGTTACATTTGTAACGGCCCTTAAGTACCGTCACATGCAATCAACAAATGCATTGATTTCCAGTGAAATACACTGACACAATTCAGCTATTATTTTAACCCGTGCAGCGATGAATCAGCACGATGAAACAATACTTTTACTCGGAATATTTTGGACTGCATCATTTCCCGGCCTATATAAACCTGCGAAAAAGCAGCCAAAGTATCATTCCTCGAGTGATCACCTCCCCCAAGGTTGCGACGGCATACTCGGTACCCCTCTCACGAGGTCGCTCAACGAGCCCGGCTCCTTGGTTCCCTTTTACTTCCTTTCCTTATCGAGAAGCATCAGTCTGCATTCCCATAGACTCGAACGGTGCCCAGTACGAGATACTAGGAGCACAAGTAAAATCCATATCACATCCTCGTAAACGCATCCATTCCGCGAGTCACTTCATCCGCGTCAATATTGCCTATCCGGGAAGCGTTATAACTGGCAATATCGAACTCTCAATAAATTCAATAAATACCTTCTGATTCACTCAAAATCGCCTTTTAATACGGAGATAACTCGCAAGTTGATACCACCACCTCACACCGCACAACCTGGGGTCTAGTGAGGGGTGGTCCCTCACACATTTATTTTGAGCAGCAATAACCGTTTGTTTATAGGCGTTCTTCTTCTTTGATTGTTCTTGCTTGTTTGAATTCTCGCTTTTAGCCACTACAAAAATATAATAATATAGCATCTACTCTGTCGAAGGCTATCCTTCAAATTCATATGTAAAGCGCGTTCCTCCTGGATAGCGCAAATATATGCGGAGAAAACGTGGTCTGTTCCGTTTCCGTAATTTGTATCATTCGCAATTCCCAATGGCGGCAGTTGAATGGGCCGGCGATTAATTATGCGCAACTTGATCTAAAGTTGATAAGTGTGCAGGGAAAAGCTTCCACGCCGGTCGAATTTTCCACGCGAGCGGTTGCCGAGTGATGGCTCGGGGCGCGCTGCGCGCCGCGGTACCGCCTCGAGAATTTACGGAGGCCAACCAAATGCAAACAGTTTTATATTTTATATTTTGCCTTATTCTTTGTCTTCAATTGCATTCCCGTGTTATAAAAGCCCATGGGTGATTAAAGTCAAGGACTTGAAATATTTTTTCAACCCCCAGTTAAACGTCAATCAACACATTAGGCAATTACCTACAACTTCATTCAAGCTTCTAAGGTTTGTGATACGGTAATCCAAACACTTCATTTATATTCGAGTTATGCGCACGTTGTACAACTCGATTGTTAGAAGTCGCATTGATACGAATGCAGCTATTTGGAATCCGCATGAAAATACCTGTACCTTCATGCTGGAAAGGTACAGTACAAGTGTTTTTGAGATTTTTATACTTCAAGCAGTACGAATATTATACATATTTGTATCCGACTGCATTTATCACAGGCATGGTTGGCTATATTACACGTATTGTAATGTTACCTTGAAAACAAGCAAACGGCTTTACATTGATTGTTACTACCACATATGTAAAATAGTTAGCAACGCTGTAAGTTTTCTTAAGAAATAAAGAAATAATTATCTGTGTCTCAGAAGAGAAATGCTGATCATGTCCTATATTTTTTAAAATATAATTCGTGATAAAACTGATAACTTTAGCTTACTAGCTAAGGTGGTTTTTTTCGTACCTAATAATTATCTTCGTGCTCCATCGCACCATCTATTCGCGGAGCCGTTCTCGCACTTTAACCTTACGAGGTAAAACTTGTTGGCGCGTGCTTTGCGGCGCTTAGATGATATTCACTCGATGTCATCAGATTTTGATATTTCACCCCCAACCGATATTTTGACAAATACGATAATTAAGGAAAAAAACAGTTTTAATTTGTTATTAATAAGAATAATAAAAGGTTAATATTAGGTAACAGTGTAACTCGAAAACATGTTTAAAGATCTATGGTTAATGTCGCCAAGGTGCGTACGTTTCGTAAAGATGCACCCGCGATGCCGGGCGACATGAAGACCGAGCCCCCGGGCCTCGGAGACGTGATCGCTACGTGGGTATTTTTCACCGACTGTAATTTCCCGCCCGGCCTGAATGTGAAAATAAGTTTTGGATCCCCCCGTCCCCCTCGTCCGCGCCCACCTCTCCCCCGTGTATATTGAAAAACGCGAATCTCTTATTATTCATACGGCGACGCCTAATAGAAAAGTAATTTTCCCACTCGCAGACGCATTTGTTCGCAACTCAGACCGTCCGCTTCGCGGCGGAGCGTCTTTGATATCGGAGGCCTCCTAAAAATATTTTATATTATATTAACTTTGCCGACAGAATGTGACATTTAAAATTCATGGAATACGCTTTTGAATTATGCCTATGTCTCGCAGTATAAACGCAAAATACTGAGTGGCTCCATTATAACTTCAACCGACAAGGAGGGAAAATATTGTAAATATTTGTAATATACTATCCTATTTATAATGAAAGATTGTGGTTGAAATCGGACCACCGGGGGGCGCACTAGTCATATATCAATCCCGAAACATTGCACCTAGAGACTTGAAATTTGGTACACACATACCTTGTTGGGCCGAAATCACATTGTAATATTTTGGTTAGAATATCTCATATATAAGCTACACTAATAATATTTAAATTCCGCAATATAAATTACCTATTAAGGTTATTTGTTCACGCTTAGCCCAACAAAAGACTAAGCGACGAGCATGTGGTACAAATTGCTCTGAAACTACCTGAGCAAAAATAGGGAAGATGCCGACGACCACTGACCTGGTGGTCCAACATCAAAAGAGACCTCAATAAATTCTAATTGTCCGAACCGATAACTAGAGTTGTCAACTACAACGGGCGAACCCATCACCTCAGAAAATTTTAATGATTAGTCGTTCTATCTCCCTGGAGTGAGCGCAGAAGACTTGGACAAAACAGTCCACCGTCTCTCCGCCACAAACCCGTAAGAGGCCAACGCGTTAGCCGCAAAATAGCCAGGAGTGTTACCCAGCGGGCTTATAATCACGCCCTAATCTCCAATTGCGACCAGACTACTCCAGTCTCTCGATTGGTTACGAGTTCGAGGTCGCTTGCGCGGTCCTCTCCCTTACGAAGCGGTGAAACGGTGTATACCGAGTCCTTTGCCCGGCTGTTCACACAGGATCGGGTAGCCGATGGTCGTTTCAAGAGAAGTCGCCGTAAGGTCTGCAACCACCCCCGCTCTATAAGAAACAGTACTGCTTCCAGACTCCCCCGACTGTTAGTCAGAGTGCGCAATCCATTGGCTTATGCCGCACGTTGCGCAGACCGTCCAGGAGCGCCAGAAGGTTGATTTCTAGGGGAAACTAAACCTAAGGCCAGAGTCCTACCCAGGCTCGCATTCATGCATGGAGGCCGTCGGATAGGTGTTGACCTGTGAGTGTGACCAACCCTGAACAGAATGGGTCTTCGTGGCCAACTCAGCAAGGGCCCATTAACTCCCTGTCCGAACCGACAACCCAAGATCGTTTGACCTGGCGCAGAAAAGTCAGAAGACCCGACACCAAATAATAGGAATAGAAGAGGACGAAGAAGAAGAAGCGCCGAATAGCACCGCCTGAGGCGTCGCAATGGAACCCAGCTGGGTACGTCCGCCAGCCTAGAGAGAGCGTTCATCGATTTTATTTATAAATTCGGATGAATCAATCCTTGGCGAGTATGTCTTGGGGTGACCCAACTGATTTTTTTTAATGGTTCAAAAATAGGCAAATACAGAGTAGCAGTGATTATTATAATTACCAGTTAGTTTCGAAATAAATTCTACAACTGTTTCGTGAAAAAATGCTGTTTTTGTATGTTTTCAAATCTGTTTTTTGATGACAAAATTATATCGATACTCTGTATTTGACTTTTATTGCAGTTATGAGTTATTAAAGACTTATCGATTTTCCTAATGCAGGATTTTTTGGTATTTTTCTGGGGAATTATAGGGGGACCTGAAGAATGTATTTCAAAAGGAATTATTTTCGTATACAAACTTAATTTGCCTTTACTACAGGCTGATATGTCATTTGAAGTGTTACGGGAAGAACGATCAATGTCAACTTTAAAATTGTTGGTAATTCCATTTTTAATTTACTCACTTAAAATTTTATAACTTACATTAAGCCAGGGTTTCTTTGAGTGAGGATACAATTTATGTTGTCCTAAATATAAAATTGACATAATTCGTTTTTATTGTTAATTAACCGTTCTTTTGTATTTAATATTATAATAAATTAATTAACGGTTCTTACTTAACCTAGAACATTAGATTCAGGGTGCCATCACGACAAACAGGGTTGAGACCTTGTACACTTCTATTTATGGCTGCCTATAGTTATACTAACTATACGTAAACAATTCTTTACTAAATCGATTAATGTAACGAATAATAAAACGAAAAGTTTATAGAACGTTATTCGTAAACTCCATAAAAAAGCAATCTAAGACAAAAGGCATGTTGTCTCTTAGTACACATTAGGTATTTACACATGCAAACGATAACTAACTTTCGCACTTTCCCATACATATTACCCTTACAGCTTCTCTAACTTTACATTTATTTTTCTTTTGCCTACCTAATATAATTGAAGTTTGACTTTTAGGGTTTAGAAATATTAAAAAAATATATTTTTTTTTTCGCAAAATCCATTTTGACTGATTATTTTGTGTTAGGACATTATTGTGTTCGAGTTCCGATAATTCAATGTTTTCATGCAGAATTAAAGGTTTTATAAAATCTTGCCACTACTTCCATGTGCAATGATATAATGCACAAAATATGACGAACTTGGAAAGCACGTGCAATTTCAAATGATGATTTTGGATCAGATAACAATATTACTAAAAGGCGTATGACACATAATTATTATACGCCATAAAGAAAGTGCAAAAGCATCAAAATAACAAAAAGTAAAAAGTTGACATATAACAATATGTCCTATCGATAGATTAAAAATTTATCGAAAATAGGTAATTTTGAAGAGCACAAGAGAATATATTTGTAGTTTGTATTTCTAGTAGATAAATTTAGTCATGAGACCTTGTACACGCCAAGAAACAAACTTTTTAGGGCATTGAAAATACTGGAATAACGTCATTCACGGCAGTATGTTTTTTAATGGTGTAAATAGGACAAAACTTTAATAAAATATTATGTTACTATACTAACGATTAAAACGATATAAAAAATATTATGCAATACTAACGATAAAAGGTTTTTTTTTTAAATAATATTAGTTTACTATAGTAATGACTAAAACTGTTGAAGAAATTAGTTGTTTGCAAGGAATTTCTAACAAGGAATTTAACACGTAAGAACTATCACAGGATAAAATTATCACCTCATACCTGCCACTGCAATGAAATTACAAGAAAACTAAGCAATTTGAGCCCTCAGGACATGGTCAGATCGATCCGAAACATTTATTTACACCAATAGCAATTAAAAACGCAAATTCGAATTTTCAGCACATACGAGGTCTCAAATGTTGAGCGATTATTTATATTTTTATTTTTTATAATTTCATTAATTTAATTTAACAACGCATTTACAAGAAATATGCATCGCTAATATTCATGTCAATATTTAATAAGTATATATAAAAAAAAATATATAAATACCAATTGAACACGGCCGACATGAGCATTAGCATGTGAGTGGTGCTGCTGCCAGGACTTGTTCCAGGGCAGCGAGGTCTCTAGATTTGTATTGACATATATTCGGCAATTTAAAAAAAGAAGCGGAAAAAAGCATTACCGTCACTATTACAAATTAAAGCTAATAAACAAAACCGGAAATATTTAAAAATAGAATACAGAAAATAAATAATTGTGTTAAATAAAGTAAAATGAAAAAAATGACAAATGATATTAAACAATAATAACCAAAATTACTGAATAAGAAAGAGTAATAAAAAAGTCAGCGAAAACAATAAAAATAATAATAATAACAATTGTCAAGGATAAAATTTAATGATTGAAACTGTCTGGGTATATTAATTTATGTATACTTTGCCGAGCGTCATGTTTCCACCAGGAGTCAATTTTGGAGTTAAAATTGCATTATAAACTTTGCAGTTTCGGTAGTGCGCGTAACACATAGGTGATTTTTTTCCGTATACCCTTTTGTCAGACGGTCGACGGTTTATCATAAAATATACTAAAATATTAATATGAAATACATACAATTTAATACACTTCGAAATATTTATTTTGCTTTTAAAATAATATTGTCATCTCATAGCACTACTGTGCGCCAATGGCGCCTATTTTAAAGCACACTGCCACCTTGTACTTATTGCGCGATGATTAGCCTTCCTGTCACCTACCATCACCTTCGCTCGAACACCAGTCAAAATATACGGTAGAAATGTAAATCACCCACGAGCCAGAACATTTCCCCCTCCCATTTTCATCTCTTTGCAAATTTTACTCGACTACCCGCATCACGTCCGCGTGATGATTCTTTTTCTGTATTTCTCCCCATTCATGCCTAAATTTAAATTTGAATTTTCACTCATAAATCCACCATATCATTAATCTTACTTTACACGAACATCAACGTTCTTCGCCCTCCTAAGAAAAATTATCTGCCTAAAAAAAATACAAGATCACTTTCTCTACCCGCTCGCCTTTTTGCTACAAGCCCGCGCCGGTAATTTTACACGAACACGCAACATGAGCTTTTGTTAAGAAGGTGCAAGTAATCTATAATCATTAGCTTTCCTTTGCCTCGTTGATGTAGCTTGTCTGGATAGATAAGACATGCATCATTCATTATCGCTCAGGTGCGTACAAACACAGAATCAGACAGTTTTTATAGCGAACTTATCAGTCAGTTTTTACAGCGGCGTTCGCACAGTTATGATCCGCAAGGAAATCTATCCATTCATCTCAGGCTGCCACTTCAGAGTTCCACCGCACAATGATATATAGAATCGTATTTTTTTATAACAAGCTGCCACAAAACATGAAAGATATCAATTATTATGTTTATTTTAGAAATCGAACGAAACAATATTATTTGTTATCTAGATGTATGTACAATTTGAGTGAGTTTTAACTTAGGGATGTATGTTATTTAATTTAATTGTTTATTTCATGTTTTTGTAATATGATTTCATTTGATTTGAATCGTATTTTTTTATAACAAGCTGCCCCAAAACATGAAAGATATCAATAATTATGTTTAATTTAGAAAACGAACGAAACAATATTTGTTATCTAGATGTATGTACAATTTGAGTGAGTTTTAACATAGGGATGTATGTTATTTAATTTAATAGTTTATTTCATGTTTTTGTAATATGATTTGATTTGATTTGAATCGTATTTTTTTATAACAAGCTGCTACAAAACATGAAAGATATCAATAATTATGTTTAATTTAGAAAACGAACGAAACAATATATGTTATCTGGATGTATGTAAAATTTGAGTGAGTTAGGGATGTATGTTATTTAATTTAATTGTTTATTTCATGTTTTTATAATATGATTTCATTTGATTTGAATCGTATTTTTTTATAACAAGCTGCCCCAAAACATGAAAGATATCAATAATTATGTTTAATTTAGAAAACGAACGAAACAATATTTGTTATCTAGATGTATGTACAATTTGAGTGAGTTTTAACATAGGGATGTATGTTATTTAATTTAATTGTTTATTTCATGTTTTTGTAATATGATTTGATTTGATTTGAATCGTATTTTTTTATAACAAGCTGCTACAAAACATGAAAGATATCAATAATTATGTTTAATTTAGAAAACGAACGAAACAATATATGTTATCTGGATGTATGTAAAATTTGAGTGAGTTAGGGATGTATGTTATTTAATTTAATTATTTATTTCATGTTTTTTTGTAATATAATTTGATTTGATTTGAATAAAAATGAACAGAAAGAACACAGTCGACAACTTTAACTATAACCAGCAGCTTGTGAACAAATACATGAATGAATACCGCCAACCTATCCAGGGATGCTCCAGAGATGGTAAATCGAATACACCAGGGATCAATAATCAAAATGAGAAACACCTTTCTACAAGTGGATCAATCGACCAGTATAGAAGAAGGTCATTCAAATATAAATTGGATTTTTTTTTCCAGACAGTTGAGTGAAGCGAGCGTGTTTTGAGGTTTAGTTGCAGTAGGGGAAAAAACCCGGTCTGTCACGTTCTTTCTTCCTATTTTTTCGTTATGAAGATGAGTGAACTGCAAAAGCCACCGCAAGGCATTACTATTAAGTTTCTGGTTAATGAATACATAATATTAATTTAGAAAATATTTTAGGGATGAAACATCATCCCATTCCCAGGCATTTGATTATGCAAAAAAAATCGTGGTGGTTGTAAAGAGCTGCATTACTTGGGTCACGAATGTCGCCCGCGGTAGAACGTCACGAGTGACTACATTAATTCTGTCAATGATGTTGTTGAAGTTTACCGGCGCCTAGCTATTGAAGAAATTGCATTGGAGGTGAGCATAGTATGGGGAGTACCCACACAGTTATCTCAGAACACCTAAGTTTCAGGAAAATATCGGCAAGGTGTATGCCACGTCTCCTTACTGAGGCACAGAGACAGAACCGGAAAGACATCAGTCAGCGTTACTGAATTTGAATAAATGCACGGGAGAAAACTTGTACACCCTTCTTTCAGTCCTGACCTATACTTCCTTGCGACTTTTATCTCTTTGGTATATTGAGAGAGGCGTTGGGAGGGCAACGAAGACCAGTCGAAAATTTTGTGGGCAAGTGGGTCCCGAAGCAGTTGTCATATTTTTATGCTAGAGGGATCATTGTGCTACCAATCCGAGTGTGGGTACGTAGAGAAGTAATACATAATTGTTGCATTTTATTTCGGTAATAAAATATGCGGTATTAATATTATAACATTATTATTATAAAATATGCGGTTTATAAAATAATGACCTAGAAACTTAGAGCTGATAAAGTAAAGAAAGAAGATGAGGATCTACGGCTGTGATGGCGGTATTTAGAATTTAATATATTTTTATATCTCTTACTATATCCCTAATATATCTCTTAGTATTTCTACGGTTGTCGGTCTCAGCCGCTCAACTGCTGAATTCAGTCACTTAACCTACAGTCCTAGCTCCCTCAGATTATTTTCTGTTTCAAAATTTGGAAAAAGATCTTCGGAGATAGCGTTTTTTATCTTTTTTTCGAGGAGGTACCATGCATTTTTTCGTTTCTAGCTTGTTCTGGTGTTTTCCTAAGTATATAGGTTTCATAATTCCTAAACCTCGATCGCTTTAAGCTATATATAATTTTATGCCAGAGGGATCAGTAACTTTACGTATATACGAGTATTTTGAACATCTTGATTTCGTTAACGGGGCGAAAATTGTTTTATTACTAATACTGCTATAAAAATGTTTTTTATGGAAAAGGGATAATTTGTTATTTCTAGAAAATTAAATACCTTATGGGATTTCTTTCCTAGATTACATCCTCTTCAATGATTCATGTAGATATGGAATAATACATTCAAACGTTTATCTGAATATCTTTTAAGCAACAGTAGAGCCTTTCGCCCGCCGCTGTTCACTCTCACACTATTAATAAACATATTATTAAATTTATGGCCTTTATTTTACTTATTCTTGCTATACTATACTATACTTCTTTATTCCAAGAAACTGGTTTTTAAGGAAAAAATAACTGAAAACCCACTCCGAACGCGACCATTTTCCCACTAGGCTCCAACTACAACTATCTGACGCTTGTAACAATTAATTGTTTGACTTGTAAATAATAGATAAGTCTACTCTTTATAATGCATAGTGTCGCTTAGTAAACTGACGAACGCTTAATTCAGCTTGTTGAGCCAAGAAATAGCTAATTCTTCGTAGTTTTGTTTAGCGCCGATTTCAAGATTAGGAATTAGGATACGGTAGGCACCCATCGATAAATGTCTCAATTTCTGAGTAAAAAAAACATATCTGGTCGTTTCACGGTTTTATTTCATCTCCATAATAAATTTATTTAAATAGAAAGGACTGCTCATACACTCGTTATTAAATTTAAATCTACATAAGCATTAAAATATTATATTATTGTTGAATTTCCCCAAATAAGAGCGGCAAATCCTCGTTAGCTCACACTGAATATTCGACTGATAAAATCGAAACTGATTTGCAAACGAGGTGACGATTTTATTAAATTATATTGTCAGTGCAAAACTTTGTGCGTATAACCGCATGCGGCAATATAAATAATTTATACGAGTACATATGGATACATGTATATGAATATTATTGCGATATAATTTCACAGAAAGATAAAAGGAGGAGGAAAGGCAATTCTCAAATTCAACATACAATGTACCATATCGTTCAATAATTTATCTATCTCATTATGAAGGCAAATACTGAGTGTTTAAACAGGTTCATGTGTATTAATACCATTATCTTGAAGTAAAGGCGCAGTTTGAACTCAGAGTATTTGTAACATTAAAGTGACAACATGGCGAAAGTATCAATGTGCGACCTTACTAACAAATTCTCGATCTTGACTCTCCGATGTGCATCGATGGTAGTTTGTTATTTGTTTTTAATTTACTTTTGGTGCGCGCGAAACTCAACTCATTTCGAAAACTGCAATGCGGGTTATTGCAGGAGATTGATCACGACGTCTCCGTATATTTGCAAAGTTATGTTTTGAATTTGAAGAAAAAATAATTTTAAAGAATCTTTCTTGTCGTAGATGCTGGAAGTGTGGCGATGTGTGAAGTTGGTTGAAGATGTGTTGATTGAAGTCGCCGATGTTGATTGAAGGTTTCTTGAAGGTTGATCAGAAGGTTGCTTGAAGGCGTTCGAACGTCGGAAGTCGCCAATATTGAGAGTGGCCTGGTCGCTCGTTTATGATGCTGTGCGAAGACCAGGTTTCCAAATCTTGAGTAGATTTTTTACCTCAGCGGACAAGAGAGTAAAGTAACACAAACACATGGATTAAAGGGTATAGCGGCTCACTGGGCAACGACGCGGCAGACGAACTGGCCAGAAGGGGATCAAAGAAAATCGTATATGGACCGGAACCCTTGATGCCCATACCCCAGGCCCAAATAAAAACATAGCTACGCAGGAACACCGATGAAACCCACCTTACTAAATGGAAAAAAAAACGCAGGATGCAGGCAAACAAAGAACGCGGTTCCAGAAGCGTCTGAAAAACTTGCCGCAACCTCACCAGATTAAAAAGGGACAAAATCCGTAGTCATAGGTACTATGACAGGCCACTGTCCCCTAAACAAACACCTGTTTACCATAGGTGTGACAGACAGCCCTCTATGAAGAGGATTCATGGAGGAAGAAGAAACGCCACAGCATGTGCTCATGGAATGCAGGAGCGTGGCAGAGCAACGGGCAAAAATACTACAATTTCCAGCATCTGTCCCGGAGGCCTGTAGCAACCCAAACAACCTTCTGAGACAGCCTGGATTGGCTGGAGTAACATAAACACAAATAGATACATGAGCCACGCACAACGGCCCAATCAAGAGGCCAAGTGCGAGAAAAAAAGCCCAGACAAACTAACTAACTAACTAACACAAAAATTAGTATTTGAACCATGTATTATCTATTTAATATATACAGAGACGCTTACCAGAATAGTTGATTACTGAAGAGAGTGTGAGTGAGAGTAATTTTAAGACTTGAAAAATTGCGGTTTATATAGCCAACATTTTGACGTTGAAATATTCAAAATGACGTCGGACTGTACATTCGTGGTATTGAAAGAAACGTTAAAAAAATGCTGATGGCGAAAGACGCATTACGAATTCTGGTTAATTAAATTGTTTAATGATGTCAGACCAAATTCTTGACAAAAATGTTACACGTGTTATATTAAAAGTAGTTGCTAAATTATGTGTGTTGCTAACCGTTACAGGACTATATATGGAAAAAAATATTTCTGATTTGCTACTGTTTTCTTACATAGGTAGATAAACTGTGGGAGCTAACTTGCTGGCACCATTATTAATTTGACATTTTTACATGATTTATGAACGGCGGCCACGGAGCTTACTGAATCTCGTATTTTTTATTTAAAAAGGAACGAAATTCTTGATTTCCGGGTGTGGCGTGCAGGTTGAACTCAGTAAACAACTTCTTAGACGACTGAAAATGGCGATCAACAATGCCTGTATGATGAATCTCTATGATTTTGCAAGCTAGAGTCTGGAATAAGAGACCTCGCAACATACTAGAGGATAATGTGTAAGCGAGAGCTTATAATGGTTCTGTATTTTATATATTGCAACGTTTCGTAAACTGTGATTTTTTAACTAGTACACTTTTCCTTTATTTGTTTTGATAATAAGTAAAATCGCAAGATTGATTGCTTTAAGGAAGTAGGGTACATCCAGTTATAATTTGGTTTTCCTATGGTTGTAGCGAGTGTTGAACTGGTACTTAAGGACACCGGAGGGGAAGGAGATTATAGTCCCTGCTTTTTTGTTTAGAATTATTAATTTTAATGCACCTTACTGATCTTTTATCTATTTTTTTCTGTGTTCTTAAAAATAAGTTCTTTTTTTCCTTTTGCGCTTTTACAGTCGGTGATGGAAAAAAAACGCTATTTAAAAAATATTCCCCACGGTCTCATGCTACGGTCAGCTTCTGAGTGTTACTGAAATTTCCGCAGCATAAAGATTTATTTTCCTACTCTTTAATGTCCACGGTGCAAGAATCTAAAACGCTCACCCTGCCAATATACGAAACTCTCCCTCTTTATAATTATTTAATACTAACCTCAGGGAGTCCTACCTCTCTATTATATAACCAGTTTCTTCTTTTCCCTCTCCTTGCTTCACCGACTCCCTCTCATGAAGCATTCTTAGATTTAAGCAAAGTAGTCTTGTCTGTTTTTACACTGTTATAAATTTATATTCGTTAGTATCTTTAGTACTATCGTCTAATTTATATACGAAAGTATCTTTATTTCCACAGCGTGCTCTAAAATATTGCCATGTGGTCGCATATTTGCATTTTAATTTTTAACGGAAAATAAACAGTTTAGTATTACGAATAATATCTACTATTATATGGCCAGGGACTCTACCTATGTTAGACTTCTAATGGTCTCGTGCATTTGGTCCACTAATACCTGATTATTAATCTGGATCGGCTAAACTCACGGGTCAGCCCCCACTCGGTATCCTCCCTGTAGAAGTTCAAACCTGTTAAGGACTATCTTTTTCCTGCCACTGCAGATGGGTCAGTTTCACCCGGGTGATGGACGCAGTTGGGCGGTTTGCGCACTGTGCGGCGACAGCCAATCGACTGTGCACTCCGGCGAATAACCAAGGGGGGGGGGGGAGTCTGGAAACGATATGATGTTTGAGGCGGGGTTGGTTGCTGACCCAATGTCAGCTATTCTTAAAATAACTCGTTGTCCACCCGATCCAGAGCGGTGGACGGGCAAGGGTAGATGACCGCAAGCAACTTCGGACCCGTACCAAGACGGGAGGATGGGGGAATCCTGCCAAATCTGGCAGTGAGGGCGCAAGGCTGTTCGCTAGTCAAATTTCCATTGCCACGCGGTAAGGTGCTGGACTCTCACGGGATAGTTGATGTAGCTAGACGGTAGATTGTTTTCGTCTCCAAGTCTTTACGTTTATGCCAGGTTAAAAATAAACGATCAATATCGTTGTGCCTTTCAGGGGTGACGGGTTTGTGCGTTGTAGGTGACAATACCCCACTGTACATACATTTAAAGTATTATTGCAGTGACATTAGGATCTTATAAATGTAAATCATTACACGTTACCTACAATTGCACAAATTCGGATTTGTCTAAAGCTGCCTTGCAACTGGGACCACTGCGAACATTTTCAATTTGACAGCTTGGGCTGCAGTAAATAATTTCGCGGGTGTGCTACCGAGCCGCTGACACGCCCGCCTTCTGTAATTTATGTATTTTAATATTCGCAGTGAAGCTGTCTGCGAAACGCGCTGAATATAAACATTCGTCGATATTGATCGGCACTTCGAGAGCACCAAAAAGATAAAAATTGTATCTAGCACTCTTGGCGGCTGCTTCCAACGATCCGATTGGTTAGCGAGCGCGACAGAAGAATACCACTTCCAGGATAATACCCTGGAAACTATGGTAATTTAAAGTGTTAAAGTGGAATAATTAAATTAATACAAAATTTTAACAAAAAAAAAACCGACTCCATTTTTTTTATAAGTGCAACAGCCATGCCATGTGAAATTTAGAACGGGATACATAATTGAATGCGTATACAAAATTTCGTGTCTGTACTGTTAACCGTTGAGGAGTTCCCTCGTTGGAAGCCAACCCAGCGTGCCGCAGTCCTGTCTTCTGTCAAGGCCAGAGTCCTGTCAAGGCCAGAACCTCTGAGACTCTGGCCTCAGGGCTAGTTTCCATAGGAATCAACCTTCTGACGCTCTTGGACGATCTGCGCACCGTGCGGCGTAAGCCAATCGACTGTGCACTCTGACTAACAGTCGGGGGAGTCTGGAAGCAGTACTGTTTCCTATATAGCGAGGGTGGTTACGGACCGTACGGCGACTGCTCTTGAAACGACTATCGGCTCCCCGATCACCGCTTCGTAAGGTAGAGGACCGCGCAAGCGACCTCGAATCGAGAGACCGGAGCAATCTGGTCGCAATTGGAAGTAAGGGCGTGAGTGTAAGCCCGCTTGGTAACACACTTAGTTATCTCGTGGTTAAGGCGTTGGCCATTTACGGGCATGTGGCGGAGTTTGACGGTGGACTGTTTTGTCCAAGTCTTCTGCGTTCACTTCACGGGAGATAGAATGACTAATCATTAAAACTTCCTGAGGTGACGGGTTCGCCCGTTGTACTTGGCAACTCTATTTGCCGCAGTCCTGTCTTGATGAAACTTAGAATGGACTGTCGTAATTGAATGCATATACAAAATTTCGTGTCTGTGGTGTTGATCGGTGAGAAGTCATCTCGTCGGGAGCCAACCCTGGGTACAGCAGTCATGTCATGGTGAAACTTAGAACGGGCTATCCTAACTAAATGCGTATACTAAATTTCGTTTCTGTACTGTTCACCGCTGAAGAGTCCCCTCTTTGGAAGCCAACCCTGGGTGTAGAATCAGGTCATGCTTACCAGAAAAAATGCATTGTCATCAGAACTGAACCAACATGTAAATTTTCAACTTTATATTATAATATTTGAGGAGTTACTCTTGGATCCCATCATCAGAACAGGATTTTGATAAAAATGCGACTAATCTGGAAGTATATTCTTCAAAAAAAAACCAAATCGGTTCATAAATGACGGAATTATGAGGTAACAAACATTAAAAAAAGGTACAACCGAATTAATAAACTCCTCTTTTGAAGTCGGTGAAAAAACTATAAAAACACACGTTTATGAGTGGCGTCACCATCACTGCGTCCTTCTCTAACAACAGAACCTTTTGAATCAAAATACAGAACCAAAGTACTCTATGAAACGAGTCGTAGTTCGACTCGACTTAAGACATTCAAGTGGAACAAGTTATGGCAAGATAATTATAATTTTGTATTATTTATTAGCCTATCATATTTTGAACCACATATTACTTACCCGGCAAAGGGAAAGTATTGTGAACGCACTTCTGTGTCTCTGTGTGTATTTATCCATGATAACGCCCAAACGCTTCATCCGATTTAGGTGAAATTTGAAATCCAGGAATCATTTAGTCATGGCAAGAGTTGAAAAGAGTTGTGGTTGAAATCGGTCCACCAGTAGTTGCGCTATTCACACTCCAATCTCGAAATATAGATGAAATTTTGTACACAGATGGCCTTGTTAGGGCCGAAATCATATTGTTAAATTTTAGTTTGAGTATCTCATATACAAGCGACAAAAATAATTTTTAACTTTGCAATATTTAAGAATATACTGAATCATATTAAAAAATACCATTTTAATACAGCGGTAAATACTACAAATATAGTGCGAAAAAACTACTAAAAGACTACACTGCTTATATTAACATTCACGATTTTAATCGAACATATTCACTATCAGCGAGGGGGTTTGGGGTTGACGGGGGGGGTTGCTAGGAGGAGTTGGCATAGGGGTGGGGTTGGCAGGTAAGAGGAGGGGGAATAGGCAAGGAGAGGGGGTGGCGAGGAAGGGGTAAGAAGGGGGTGGGGGGCGTGGTCATGTCTACTTGCCGGAGTCTTGGGGTGACCCAACCGACTTTTATACGAGTGAGTAATAAACAGATTTTAAACTTGCAAGCAGGATTAAACCAATTGTTTATTATAAGAAAATTTAAGTTCCTAATATGGTGTGGTTTAAGGTTTGATTTAAAAAATATATATTACGTTTATTAAAGAACCACGTCTAATGTTTTTATAAAACCAAATTCCTCTACCACGGGGCTATCCAAAGAAGTCGGTATTAGTTTTGACGCCCATCTACAAATTAGTAAAACGGGATATAGGAATATTTATTTGCGATTGCTCAGTTGGAAAGTTGATTGTGAAGCCATGAATAACTGTCTCCTCCTATGGTCTGTCTTCACTTCTATATCAAAATATATATTTTTTAAATACTATGTAACCCTTTCATCCACAAAAAGTTCTAATAAATTATCCTCTACCAGGCTATTTTATACCCAGTTTTAAAAATGCATTTATTTTTTAACAAAGCACTCTTACCTATTCATTTCAGATAAAATTTTGTCACCGCATTCATATTACTAAATGATTATACTTTCATAATTAGTCACAAACCCTAAAACCGAGCACGTAGCTGCTTTTAATTAACTCTGCTGAACACTATCTAGCAATTTATTAGCCAATCTGGCTAGCTTAACCCGTCTTCATATTCGTATAGTTTCATACTATTAGTATATCCGGTAATGGTTAATGGATAGGACACCGTTACATCCTAGAATTTAATAATTTCTGGGCCTTTATAAAGGTGCATGGGTGTTATCCTAATTATCTGTAGTTACACAACGACGTAGTGGTAGGCGAGTTTGAGGTCTTAAAAAATTAGATCCTACGTAGGTATTACTAGAAATGAACACTATTATAATAGTGAGGGCAAAAGATCGCCAAAACAATACCAAAGTTCAAGAAACGTAATAATAATGTTTACTTTGACGAGAGTTGCACTAGATAAAGAACACAATTTATTTTTCTGTATAGGTAAAGTAGAATAATGGTCCTTAGAGAATCACTATTGTACTTTCCTAATAATAAAAACCCATTAAAATATGTATCAAATTGAAGATATTGGAAAGGCTAATAAAATGTTTTATATTCCTTCAAGGGTCTTATTTATTTGAGGAAATGCAATTATTCCATATTTTGTATTCAAATTAATACCCTATTTAATGTATTTTCAAAATATGTTCTTTATACACAATGTGTTCATAAACGCCTCCTATTAAAGCACCTGTACACATCTCTGAAATACTTCTAGAAAATATGTATGAACATTAATGGTGCAAGACTCTGGAACGACCTCATAGCAAACATACGAAACTCGCCTTCTTTACCATCGTCTAAGACTTACCTTGAGGATTACTATCTTTCTAAGAAGTAACCAGTTCTTCCCTTTCTTTTCTCTTCCTCTCCCAATTTCTTCTCCTCGGGCATTATTAGTTTTAAATTCTTCCACTTGTCTGTATGTTATGCAGACGGTCTGTATGTTATGTAATAATCTTTATTTTCACAATGCGCGCATGCACCACTGTCTTTAGGTTAGTTGTAAGACATTGCCATGTGGCAATAAGCTCGGCTTTTTGTATAATATTGAAGTGCAAATAAAGAGTTTATTATTATTATTATTATTAATTTAATGTGAATTGTAATTAGAGTTTATTAAAAATACCTTTAGTAAATTGATATTAATTAAGTTCTATGTTTTTTCCTCAGGAAGTACCTACTTATTTATTGACGGCCAAAATAAGTTGATCTTCCGACTACATGAGTTTTCCTACGGTGTTTCCGAATTGTAGACTTATAACTTTAAAGAAGTGCGTCTTTTGTAAATTGTTTCAGTCCGTTTCATATATTTCATTTCCCTCTTGACGGGGAATAATATTATCATAAGGTGTACTGCGCTATGGCGATGTTAAAAAAAGACATGATTTGGCCTATATTTGGACCTGGCTGTGATATGCCAACGAATAATAAGATTCCTAATTACGAAAACGTAATAAGCTGCGTTTATTGCCATTCAAATGAGAACCAAAGGAAGGGAATGGTGTTTACATCTACACTTTCTTCCTCGTTTGATTTGATATATCGACATGTACTTACTTGTAAATCATTAAAAAGTGCCTGCTGTAAGACAACTAGAGTTGTCAACTACAACGGGCGAAGCCGCAACCTCAGGAAGTTTTAACTATTAGTCGTTCTATCTCCCTAAAGTGAACGTAGACGACTTGGACAAAACAGTCGACCGTCAAGCTCCGCCACATGCCCGTAAGAGGCCAACGCCTTAACCGCAAGATAGCCGGTGTGTTACCCAGCGGGCTTACACTCACGCTCTTACTTCCAATTGCGACCAGAAAACTCTGGTCTCTCGATTGGTTACGAGTTCAAGGTCGCTTGCGCGGTCCTCTCCCTTACGAAGCGGTGAAACGGTGTATACCGAATCTATCGCGGACCACGGCATTCTTTGCCCGGCTGTTCAACCAGGATCGGGTAGCCGATAGTCGTTTCAAGAGCAGTCGCCGTAAGGTCCACAACCACCCCCGCTCTATAGGAAACAGTACTGATTCCAGACTCCCCCGACTGTTAGTCAAAGTGCACAATCGATTGGCTTACGCCGCACGGTGCGCAGACCGCCCAGGAG
This sequence comes from Micropterix aruncella, assembly GCA_944548615.1. Lineage (NCBI taxonomy): Eukaryota > Metazoa > Arthropoda > Insecta > Lepidoptera > Micropterigidae > Micropterix > Micropterix aruncella. The sequence goes on from OX155950.1 coordinate 14,177,152, forward strand.
CGCCAGAAGGTTGATTCCTATGGAAACTAGCCCTAAGGCCAGAGTCCTGCCCGGGCTCGCACTCGAAGTGCGAACTATCTGCTGTAATCTGCGACTGATCTGCTGTAAGACAGAACGGAAAGTAATCTGGAACGGAAAGCTGAGGGCCATGATTTTTCAAATATTGTGCCTATTTAAATTACTTAAAAAGTAGAGCATTATTGTCTGATTATTTTATATGGTCTTATATCTGTATTTTTAGTTTAAAATGCATAACGTAGATTTAATTTGATTATTTAACATTTTACTGACAATTTGAATATTACGATGAATAATTTTACTACGTATCTTTTCGGATTACTTACTACTTCAAATATTAGGCTTCTATTTTGACTATTTATATTTATAGTTTGACAATCTAGTAGTTAATTTTTGACTGCCTATGTATGTTCAGTAACGAGTAGTAACGAGACTTACTACCTAACCCAATTATTTTGACACGTCCAAGAGCGGTCTTTAGCCGTCAATTGGACACGACGAAAATGTAAATGTAAATGTAATCTGCGAGTGATCTGCTGTAAGACAGAACGGAAAGTACAAATGAACAAGCGAGAATTTCTATTAGACCAGCGAACTGAAAGAAAAATAGTTCCATCCTAGGAATAGCAGGTTTGCTTCATCTTCGCGTATGCAAAACAGCCACGGGAATAAGGCCCAATGTCTGATATCTGTGTTTGTCACAATGCGCAGATATTTCTCATTTCACTCGAGCCAATTTACCAGGCTCTTTCTTCTTCTCAGAACCTGCCTGGTGAACGTAAACGGAAAAAAAGCATAAGTGTGTAGGATGGCACAATTGCCGAGCCATAAATTCTGCCGCCCGCCTCCTATCCGGAATTCTGCATTTTATCGAGTCATCGTGTGGAAAAAAATCCCTGAAAATTTATTTCTTTCATGCGGCCATTGTTATTCGCATTTTCGCGGCTCTTCGCGATAAAAAACAACCTTTACGATTCGCAAGCCGCCCTCGTGCATTTTCAAGCTTTTGACGACGATTTAATATGAATTTATCGTTTAGTTATTCCAGGCGCTCTAAAATACCAGCGGCTCTCGGCAATTGGCAGAGTCTGAGCGGATTCTTTGTGAGTTTGTTTGTGGAATGGGTTACTTTTTAGCTAAAATCAAATTGTTTTATTTTTTTAATTATTTATCTAAGTTACTTGTTTATTTTCTACTTCTAATTTTAAGTATTTAGTAGTTTTTATGTTTACGTAGTTGTTGCATATTTATTCTTTTGTGATAAAATAATTATTTTAATATTACAATAAAAAAAAATATTTTTTGTTACAAACATATTTTAATTTTGTTTTTGTAATAATCTCAGTATTGAACAAGCACGCACAAAATTAAACGATCACCTTAGAACAGGTCCCGGCCTAGTTAGGTGACGTTGTCACTGGACTATGCAATGTATTAATTTTCTGCTATTTATTCAATGTTTAAAATATTTCTGTACATAGTTTCTAAGATAAAATTGTTTTAAATTATTTTTAAATTACTTAATAAATAAATCAATAATAAATAAATAAACTGGATGAGAGATGCACCCTATGGACAGTTGCTTTCCAATAATAACGAATATTTTAGAATCAATAAGTGAAGCTCATTTGGCTTCACTTATTGATTGGTTTACATGTGGGGGTCAAAGATTGTAAAGCAATTTCGACCCATTGTACCTTTTCACATATTGAACCAGTGCGCAAACATACGATTCCAAAGCGCAATCGTATGTTTTATCGTCACGTTTATTTTCTAACTTATCGATAAGATAGGAATTAAGTTTAATGTACTTATATTGAGTACATTGCGTGCGCACGTACTCAATGCCCATTAGTAATGCTAACGTCAAACGAAAAATACAACTTTTATTTCCATAACTTATTTACTTACTAATTATAGTTTATCTTCCATTATTAATTGATATTTTTTTGTTCCCAGCAAAGTGGTAAACATCATTTCGGTTACCTTATGTTGATTTGTTTTGAATGCTATGCGTGTCTGGATACCATACAAAAATGTCCGTTAGCTTTGGGCTAATGGATTAGATTTGTCGATATGAAATAAACATTACTCGACAGTCACATCGGATTTCCACGATTATAAATGACTAATCATGAAATCGACTCAATTTCGTTGTTTGCATATTGGTTAAGTCCTTTATAAGTCTATATCAATCGATTATATTTATCACGCACACTGGATTACATCTATTTTATTATCTTTATTATATATATATATACATATATATATATATATATATATATATATATATATATATATATATATATATATATATATATATATATATATATATATATATATATATATATATATATATATATATATATATATATATATATATAGTAGTAGTAGTAGTAGTAGTAGATGGAGTGGGGGGCTTGTTTCCAGCCCTTGATGTCACCTAGATCTGTAAGGTCTTTTGTAACTACCCACTGTGTGGTTAGGTCAATTGTCAGCTAGTAGCCCGGTACTTTTTACCAGACTAAGTAGGTCACTGACCTTCAAGTTGGGCAGATCGCTGGGTTCGAGAAAGGCTCGTCCCAGTAAACTGTGTCTTTTGGCGGCGAGCCCTGGACAGCGGCCAACAATGTGTATGCTGTCTTCAGGTTCCTCGCCACATATTCGGCAATCCTTGCTCTCAGTCAAGCCAAGGTTGAATAGATGAGCTCTAAGGGTCGTGTGTCCGGTGAGGAGACCGATAGTGGTTCTAAGGTTCTTCTTGCTCATGTCAAGTAGGGCCTTGGTTTTCTTCTGTAGTGGTTGCTCCATCATGGCTTTTGCCTGGCGACATCCCTGACTCTGTTTCCAGGAAGCCCGATGTTCCTGCTCCAAGCAGTCCCTGATGATTTTCTTACCTGTAGCGAAGGGGACCCCTACAGCTGGCTCCACTGGGCAATCCAGTGTGCCCAGTTTTGCCAGTCTATCGGCCTCTTCGTTTCCGGGTATGCCTTGGTGACCCGGTATCCACATTAGGGTGATTTTGTTGGATTTTCCCAATTTGTTGAGCTCCTGCATGCAGTCCCAGACCACAGAAGATTCTGTGGTGGCTTTAGCCAGAGCGTCCAGTGCTGCTTTGCTGTCAGAGCAGATGAGGATTTGTCTGTTTTTTACCTCAAGTCGACTTTGTAGTTTTATGCATTCCAATATGGCAAGTACCTCGGCTTGGAAAACCGTAGCGTATTGTCCAAGGGGGATGCTGATTCTGTGGTTGGTTTTGGGTCCGTACACGCCTGCCCCAAAACGTCCATTTGTTCCTGAGCCGTCGGTGAACCAGGCGTCTGCGTTGTGGCTTTGAAGCCACTGCGGATTTTTCCATTCTTCCCTGGTGGGGATTAGGATTTTATAGGATTTCTCTACCGAAATTTTTTTCCGTAGTCGATCCTGGGTCAGAGTGAATGGGCTTTTGTGGAGGAGGTTTAGCTCAGGATGATTGTGCCCTCCACGCTTCCACTCGCCCAAACACTTCAGTCTGTATGCTGTAAGTCTGGCGGAGTGGATGATGAGCTTGTCCAGAGGCGGGCAGCAGAGTGCCACCTCTAATCCCGCTGTTGGGGTGGTCTTCATGACGCCAGTTGCAGCCCTCAGGTAGTTACCTTGAAGGCTTTTAAGCATTTTTACTGTCTCAAGCTTTTTCACCCTGGACCACCAGACTATTGCAGCATAGGTTAGTCTAGGCAGCAGTACTGCCCTGTAGAGCCATAAGGCGACCCTGGGTTTGAACCCCCAGGTTTTTCCCATGACTCTTTTGCACGTCCACAACGAGGCATAGAAGGTTGTTCTCTTGCGCTCGAGGTGGTGCTTCCAATTGAGCTTTGGGTCTAGATAGACTCCAAGGTATTTAACTACTGTAGCGTATTCTATCTCCTTATCCCAGAGCTTGAGACACTCAACGGGTTCGGGTTTGTATTTTCTGGTGAAAATCATGGCCTTAGTCTTGCTTGGATTAGCGGATAGACCTCTGGCCTGGCACCAGTCTTGGGTGGTCTTAAGTGCTTTGTCCATGAGCTCCTTAAGTATTGATAGGAAGTTTCCTCTGACTACTATGGCCACGTCATCAGCGTAGCCGTAGACAGAGAGGCCTAGGTTTTGTAGATCTATTAGGAGTTCGTCTACAACGATGCTCCACAAGAGGGGGGAGATGACTCCACCCTGTGGACAGCCCTTAACAGGGATTCCCGTGATGGAGGTGTCGCCTTGATAGACGGTCAGATTCCTATTTGATAGCATACTCAATGTCCAGTCAATAATGGTCTCTGGTATTCCTCGTCTGTGCATAGCGTTTTTTATAGTTGCATATGATGTGGTGTCAAATGCTCCTTCGATGTCCAGGAATACTCCCAGAGCGTAACCTTTCGCCGCTAACTGTGTTTCTATTGTGCTCACCAGGTGATGTAGGGCAGTGTCCGTAGATCTGCCCTCCCTATAGGCATACTGAGCATCAGCAAGCGGTTGAAGAGCTAGGTGGTTGTTTTTCAAGTAGCCGTCAACTAGTCTCTCCAGTGATTTCAGGAGAAAGGAGGTGAGGCTAATGGGTCTGTAGTCTTTGGCAAAGATGTGGCCGTTCCTGCCTGCCTTTGGAATGAACGTGACTCTTGCGCTGCTCCAGGCATGAGGGACGTGTCTGAGGGCTATGCTCGCTCTGAGTACCTTTGTTAGAGGGCCCAGCAGCTGGCTTAACCCTTTTTGTAGTAGGACTGGGTATATTCCATCCGGTCCAGGTGATTTGTAAGGGTCGAAGGTGCTCACGGCCCATTCTACTGCTTTTGGATTAACTATCTTGGCTGCAAGGGCCCACTCCCTGGGCTTGTGGAGCCTCTTGGAGTTCTCCCCTGCGGCAATTGGGTGTGAGGATTCCTGGAAGCCCGGAAAGTGTGTTTCCATTAGGAGCTTCAAGGTTTCCTTCGTGTCGCTTGTGTGTCCCCCCTCTGGTCGTTTAAGGCATCCCAGCTGGGGGCGGTTGTTAGAGCTGAGGATCTTGTTGAGCCTGGAGGCTTCGGAAGCTGTTTCCACGCTCTCACAAAAGTCCCTCCAGCTTCTTCGTTTGGCTTTAACAATGGCCTTGTTGTATTCGTTTCGGGCGTTTTTGTATTCCTCCCAAAGATGTTGCGAGTTAGTGTTGTGATTTCTCGCCCTATTGAAGCACCTTCTCAGCGTAAGCCTGAGCTTGGTCAGCTCTGGGTTCCACCATGGGACCTTTTTTGAGAGGTTTTTTTGTTTCAAAGGGCAATTCTGCTCGTAGGCGTCTATAACGGCATTAGACAGTGATAGTGCAGCTGTTTCTAGTTGCTCTTTGGTGTGGAATCGATTCGGAACCGTGGTGAGCTTGATAGCCAGGTCCCTATCGAATCCTTCCCAGTTGGTATTTCTAGGGTTGCGAGCCCACTGAATTTCCAATGTATATATATATATATATATATATATATATATATATATATATATATATATATATATATATATATATATATATATATATATATATATATATATATATATATTTATATATATTTATATATATATATATATATATATATATATATATATATATGTATATATATATATATATATATATATATATATATATATATATATATATATATATATATATATATATATATATATATATATATATATATATATATATATATATATATATATATATATATATATATATATATATATATATATATATATATATATGTATATATATATATATATATATATATATATATATATATACGAGTGGTATTACCCGGCGTTGCCCGTGTTATATCTGTTCTCAAATACCAATGTATACCAATTTTCATGGCGATCGGTTGAGCAGTATAGAAGTTGGTGTGCTGCAGCGCCGTCTAGTTGAAAGTTGCAACAAAGCGGATATATATAAAAACCTTAACCATGAAAAAATACATATATATGCCAACTTTCATGGTGATCGGTCAAACGGTTTCGGAGTCTATTAAACTCGGACAGACGGGCATACAGATATACCAACATCCATTTTTATATTATATTATTTTGGCCTGTTTCTAAAATTTAAACTTTGAATGCCTATATCTCGCTTATTTATAGCGACCGACACAATTTTCTTCCAGATTTAGCATTAAAATGAAAAAAATTGGAGAGAGGTTCCTGATACTGCAGTTATTCCACTTTTATAACTATGTGATAATACTTACATGTATATATTTTAATTATAGAGTTTTGAACAATGAAGCACAAATAATTAAAAAGCAGGAATAATTTCACTGTATTACCTTCACAATATTTTGAATTTAGAATAACGCTTGGCCGACTATGACGTTTGTAGGTTTAACATAGCAGCGCCATCTATGGATTACTCAATAGATAACGCCATCTGTTAAAATCGTTTGGAACTAACAGATAATTGCGAATGTCAAATAATAGACATTGCAATAAAATAATATCGCGACTATAAATTAAGACGTAAGCTATCCTATCTTTCAAGTTGGATCAAACTGCACATTGTGTGCAAATTTGATTCAAATCGGTTAAGTAGTTTAGGAGTCCATCGCGGACAAACAACGTGACACGTAATTTATATATATTAATTAAGATATATATATATATATATATATATATATATATATATATATATATATATATATATATATATATATATATATATATATATATATATATATATATATATATATATATATATATATATATATATATATATATATATATATATATATATATATATATATAATATATATATATATATATATATATATATATATATATATATATATATATATATGTATATATATATATATATATATATATATATATATATATATATATATATATATATATATATATATATATATATATATATATATATATATATATATATATATATATATATATATATATATATATATATATATATATATATATATATATATATATATATATATATATATATATATATATATATATATATATATATATATATATATATATATATATATATATATATATATATATATATATATATATATATATATATATATATATATATATATATATATATATATATATATATATATATATGTATATATATATATATATATATATATATATATATATATATATATATATATATATATATATATATATATATATATATATATATATATATATATATATATATATATATATATATATATATATATATATATATATATATATATATATATATATATATATATATATATATATATATATATATATATATATATTATATATATATATATATATATATATATATATATATATATATATATATATATATATATATATATATATATATATATATATATATATATATATATATATATATATATATATATATATATATATATATATATATATATATATATATATATATATATATATATATATATATATATATATATATATATATATATATATATATATATATATATATATATATATATATATATATATATATATATATATATATATATATATATATATATATATATATATATATATATATATATATATATATATATATATATATATATACATATATATATATATATAGTTATTATAACAGGTTCAGCTTAACTATATCAATCGTTTCCAATGATACTTCGATCTGCATCCTTACTTTGCAATTCATTAACTAAAATCTCTATTTCGTTGTTAATTATATATAATAAGCACATACTGACTTGAATTGTCCGTTACCGAACATAGTTCTTCTAATAAAGAAGGCAACACTATTAATATTTTGTTAATTCAAATGTGTATTGTAAATGTTGCCAGAATTTCATTTTATAGCTGGGCAACTCCGATCTGCGGTCAACAGCCAATCAGCGCCAGCCGCGCCGGTCAAACCGTCACTGTGACAGTACGGCAAGCTGTCAGATTCCCTGCGCCTAATTTTTGCATTGTGCCTTGTGTGCAGCTTATTTTGTATCAACATCAATCATGTTCCGTTAAATCTGTTATATACGCATTTATTACAATAATATAAATTGTCAGCACTTAATCGTTCGTTTTCTTCTTATCTTAACGACGACATTCTAACCAGCGATCTAAGCAGAGGCTAACTAGCAACACTGCTGTTTTCTCCTTCTTTCTCTCTCACACACAAGAATTTCGTTACGTAATTATAAAACCATACCTGAGCGCTTCTTTGAATTCTTAATTTTCTGTGCAAGTGATCGCTTTCATATCGGCCTCGTCCGAATCCTGAAGATATGCTAAGCGACGATTTTCTGCGCGACTTGATCATGAATTTAATCAATTTTCTGAGTAATCTGGCAATGAAATGAGTTCGGCGAGGAGCGATGTTAATTAAGAGGCTTCCCCATCAAAGACTCGGCGGGCGTTGCGAATATCCAAAACGATCAAATTAGATCAAACGAACTTTGAATATTGACACAAAATCTAAAGGGGCCTCTCTCTGCGCCAATTTTAAGGAAAGTGCATTTCTGTAGCCTGCTAAAACGATTTCATAGCTTTACGCGAATTTAGGTAAAATTATAAAGCGAATTGATGAAACTGATAATATTACAAGAATATATGATTAAATGGCTTGACAATTAAACGACCACCACTAAGACTATAATAATAATTAAATTATTCGTAAACACACCTTAAGTTACAGTTTTCGGAGTTCGACTGAAGAAGATTGATATAATTATTGAAAACATAACTAGGATACAAGTAAGACGGTAAAAATGGTCATTGAAAAATCCAGAAGCGCATTCTTTACGGTGAGAAGGTGCTTTGCAGAAGAAATATCTACCTACACATGAAGATCAGACTTCTAAGATGGTACATACGTGTTCTCAATATTAATATATCCTTAGATGACTTCTACAAATATCTTAATATGCTAAGCGCACCACAATTTTACCTGAATGCGGCTCTCTGTTATCAAACGAATATAGGTAACGCAACAAGAACCCAGCAAAAAATCTGCAAGCGTCAATTCAAACTATTTATTTGGATGTCCCCCGAATGCAGACCAGAGGCAAAATCCAAATTTTTGTTTGTCCGTAAAAATATTCCGGGATCGGGATCGGCCCTTCCCTGGTATTTTTCAAAATCGGGACCCTGGGATAGAAACATTAGTTTTAGCACTTAAATATGAGAGAGTTACCTCGAAACCCCTCGATGGTGTGAGTTAAATATTTAGATATTTTCGTTAGTGTTCAGGCAAATGTCAGCAAGTCAAAAAATACACTTTTAAGATTGTGCTCTGTTTTTGTGTTTAAAACTGTCACAATTTCAGAATTGGTGTTAAGTTAAAAATATTTTATCAGATGATTAGTTAAAATTAAAATTAGTTTAATAATATTATTTCTAATATTTTTTTAAACATTTCTTCAGAGTAATAATGCAGTATATTAGCTTAGTCAGTGATGAAATAAGGATATTATAATGCGGTGTAATATATTTTAAATAAAAAAACACATAATTTGGATTATGATAATTGATAATCCATATCATACTTCCCTATCACTTAGAGTACCTACTCCGTTCAGGATATATATTCGATATGCTTTTAGGAATATGGCAAAGACTTAGAGCAATTAAAGAATTCTATTGAAATTTCACCTTTTCACTTAATGTATAATAAGTCTTTGTACTTAACTGCTGTTATTTTAATTTCTGGTATTGGTATTCTAACTGCTGATATTGGTTGCTGCCTAGATTTCACATTAATGTTTAACGCTGAATAATCACCGGTATATGAGTATTTGTACTTGATAATATAAAAAAAATATATTCGAAACGTAGTAGAGATTTGATTTTATTACAATTAATTATTTTTCCTAAAGTGTCCAATTTTTTGTTTAAAAATATTTTTTGGCCAGTTTTGGTTAAATTCAGGAAATCTCCATATTTTGACTCCTTGGTGTTACGCACGTTGATAGTTGTTAAGAAATCACAGCAGAGAAAGGATATGTTGCATCTAACTTTTGAATCACAATTTCCGAATGGCATTGGAAATTGTAATGGATGCGTTCCGAAACACATTATTTTAAGGAAAATATCATGAATAGCGTTAGTGAGTTTCTTGCAGACAACAAAATTCCAACAGTACCGTCTGGTGAGTTTTGCTTAAATGCACATACTAAATAGAAGGAATATGAGCTAGTTTCACCACATGAAAAAGCGTGCAATTTTACATAGTCATTCTAGCCAAAATGTCAAGTCAATTTAGCCAAAATGGGCTTAGTTTTTATTGCCTGAACGCTCACGATTTATTTCGTCTGTCTCGGCGAATTTTATTATATTTGTCTCTGACTAACAGAGCGATCGTATTCGTGAAAATGAGCGTACTTACCTATGTGAAAAGACGATTGTGAAATAAATATGAAGATTTGTCCTCTCGAGTGGAAAGGGGCAAGAGTGAGGGTGAAACGTCAGTATTTGACAGCTAATATTGTCACGAATGAAATTCGACATGTAGTTTCGACTTTGCTTCTGTTTCTATGTCATATGTATAATAATATATGCCCGTGCTCTATTTTTGTCAAATTTAATATATTTATTTTTAGCCCTTTTTCCGAATTAGCTAAATTGAATTAAAAACACTTTGTTTCATATTATAGAGGAAATATACACAATAATCGATGAGTATCAAGGTGTTTTAAATTAGGTATACTTTATACCTTAGTAATTACTGTTTTATCGTCCGCCTCTTCGAATTTTGATACTATATTTAGGTTTAAGTTAGAAATAAAAATAAATCTGAAACCATGTTATTTATTTTTTAAGGTCGGTTATTAATATATTTTGTCTTTCTGTCGTTTGTTGTTGCTCGGATATTTTGTTGTGTAAAATCATGAAAAAGTTTGAAATTTAGGTTATTTTCGAATACGAGGCCCTATGTCGGTATTTTTTCAATACAGCTTCTTGCAGCCTGGCACTGCAGTTAAGGCAAATATGTAGTATGAAAAACTGCAAATAATTATGTAAAGAGAGCCCTAATTAATAACAGATACTAGTCAATCGCTCCTCACCGCTGCTCTGCATAACAACACACCACCTCATTCCTCTCAGCAAACAATCGCAAAGTTGCAGGAGTTGGGACTGGAGATTCTTCGTCACCCACCGTGCTCGTCAGACCTTGCGCCGAAAGATTTACACATTTTTCGGAATTAGGTAAGTATTTTAAAAAGTTTTTAAAACGAATTTACACCGTGAAGTTTTTAGCACTCGCCGTATCAGCGATGTTGCAACCGCTGTTGTCAAGGGTAGACTAGTCTACCCTGGACAACGGCGGTTGCAACATCGCCGAACACCCGTCTTTGTATCGATTGCGCCGTGACTTGTCGAGATTAGTGCCCGACGCTAGGTGCCGTCGGGCGTTAGGGGACTTCCCCCTATTTAAAATAAAATCTAATAAAAATAAATAAATTGGAAAAACAAAATTATAGCATATACTAATTATGAAATTAGTGTATATGAAAAAATAAACTTATTGGAAAGAAAGTAGACTTTAAAAATAAATTATATACTGTTATTAAGCGTCATTTGTATTAAAATTATTATCATGTCAATTTCGTCGATTTGTCAGATCATTCAAATATATTTACGAAAAAAATTACATAAAAAAAAAATATTTTAAATTTTGAATAGCGAAGGCATGATCATGTTAGATTTCCGTTTAAAAATTCATTTACACTATAGTAACATTTATTTTTGGCCATTTTTTTAGAGAGTTTGTGATTGCTAGCTCTTTCATCGATTGCATATTTTTCGTACATCGATTAATACTTTTTAAAACCTTCCTGCTCAATTTAGTATATATTAATGGACAATTGACAAGGTGATTATTTCTCGTAGATCTTGTGTGCAGATGTCTTCGTAAATTATTATTACCTGGATTGTTTTTTTAATTTTTCAAAACTCCAGTATTATGTATACCTAGGTATACATGATACTTTGACCTAATTTTCTACTGGTAGGCTTTCAGCAATCTTATCATATAAACTGATCCACTTTGGTCGTATACCGAGGCTCTCAACGAGCTCTTGTCATAAAAAAGGAAATAAAATTGTAATCATTGCAAATGCCGATATGGGAGTATACGCTCAGCGAGTCACGCAAGGAAATATACGCCCTTGTGTAAGTAATAATATCGTGTCTGTTATATATCATGCCTTAGAGGAATTGTCAGTAGGCTGTATGATAGATCAATAGAAAGGGGGTAATTTTACGTATTTGTGGCTTAGTGCTAAAAGTGGCAATGTCAATATCATCTCATTGTTTATACAACCTTTGGAAATGGCCCTAGCGTCATCAGGCTATTTGTCCAATATGCTTAAACATTTTGGCCTCATTTTTATATTTAATATTAATTTTCTCTAGTATGATCTTTTCAAAACTTCTAACAAATTCTTAAAATGATCTGTGTAAACCGATATGTTTATCTTTATTTTTTAAAATTTATAACGCACAAAAAAATACAAGGACAATACAAGGATAAACGATACAAGGACATGCATATTGTTGTACATGAAGAATCATTAAAAACAATCATTAATATAGTGAAAAACATATAAATAAGCATATCCGAAATGAGGCGAAATCGCACAACCAACTAGAGCTAGAAGGTCTGTCTCTGGCTGTGCTGTGTTATACCAACTGTATGTTTGTTGACTCGCGAACTGACGTATTTGATTTATTTTTTTAAATATTTTAATATCTGACACATCTGTTTTCCACACAAATTAAAAGTAAAATTAAAAAGTGAAAAAAAAATATGTATGCAATTAAGGACTAAAAAAAATAACTTAACATTATTATATTCAATAAACTAAATATTGGTAAACTATGATATTGTTATTTCTACAACTATTGTAAGATATTGACAGTTTTAAGGAGTATAAAATTATTAAAAAATTCATCTGAATTAGATAAATTTAAATGCCGCTTACACTACTGAAAATAAAAAGTAGAAGAATGTAAAATTTTGTTACGATAAAATCAAAATACATACGTATTGCAAGCTTTCTTTGACTCCTATGATACTATAAATTATCTAACAATAATAAAAACTACTTACGCTGAAGTTACCTTTTTAGTGGAAACTTAATAGCAGATTTTTATTTAATATATTATTAAAATAATAAAAAAAAACAGCAGTCTTTTGCACAAACAAAGCATAAAATAACCGCCACAGTTGACATTGGAATATCTGCTTCCCATAATACAAAATAATGCTACTATTAACCTAAATATACCAGACATAGAATACGAGGAGTACGATTCAGCGTTATTAGAATCTGTAAAATATCTTTATATAGACAACTATTGGCAGACGGTAGACGATACCCAACCGGCAGAAAATACCAGTGTTTTAGTTAATGTGAACAATTTGCCATATTCGCTTTCTATCTTGCTTGCTTGTTTGATTTTGAACCTAGTGCATATATGAGACATATGAACGTTTATATAGATAGTTATCTTCATAAGTTTTTAGTAATCGTATCTGTGTTTTTGCTTGCGAACTAGTTTTTTTGCGGTAGGTACCACGAAATGAAAAGCCAATATCAATTCATTGCGTGGCGAACTCAAAACAGGTTCAAAGTGAACAATATGTCTAAACCGATAACATAGGTATTTATGGAATGAAGGATTTTCATGTAAAATAGACAGTAACAGAGAAGGAGAAAGGCCTAACATTACGCGATACTGAATGTTTATATGTGAGTCGCTGTGGCATTTCTCCTGTTCCAGATCAGCTTCGAGGCTTTCTCCTCTGTTCTGTAAAGGGTGAATTTTAATTAACCGGCATCCTTCAAGGGGGTGAATCGGTATGAGCAGCTAAGCAACTTTCTGTAAAAACAATTGGGTAAATAAATAGATATATTTTATTCCTCTTTATTTTTTGTTTTTTTTTTTTATTATTTGAAGTTCTTGACTTGCTAAATAAAAGTTTAACAAGCATTTGAGCGCGCTGCTCCATCTATCAGTAGGTAAAATATTGCTAATAAACAATATTACCGATATTTTACCTACTACTAGATGGCGCGTCGTGCTAAGCGATGTTTATACTATTTTACAAAAAATAAAATTTTCAAATTTGAAAAATAAAATATATATAAAATCGAAGACTATCGCGGTTGTTTGACATTATAAATAGGATAGAAAACGAATTTACCGCGTGAAATTTGTAGGACCCGACGTTTCGGTGACGTTGCAGCCGCCGTTGTCTAGGGTAGACTGAAGAGCTGTCAGTCCGTTGTTTTGCGGGTAGGCCGCAAACCGCTGCCGCCACTGCGTAGGTTATAACGGTGGTGGGGGGCCGGGCTCGGAGCGCGGGAATTTTTAAAATCCGTCTTGCACACAACACTCACTGTATCCTGTTTTACGTCTTTGTGTTCGGCGTTCGGCGGCGGGAACATTTTAAGAAGAGGGTTCCACGTAGAAGAGAGTTTGTAGCCGTCATCTCTATTGAAGTTCGGAGTTCTTCTTATTTCAATGGCTTCCCGGATCATGCGAGGAAAGTAGAATTGTTCCTTGGATAGAACAATGGGATTTTGAAACTGCATCCAGTGGTTACTTCCGCTATCCAATATATGTTCGCAGATCGCCGATTTTTCTCGCTGAACGTTTTTAACAGCTTTGATGTGTTCTGTCAGTCGCGTGACTATGGGCCGTTTCGTTTGTCCAACGTAGGCTAGACCGCAGCTGCATTCGACTTTATACACACCCGGGGTTTGCAGTGGTATTACATCCTTTACAGGCCTCAAAAATCGAGCTATATTTTGGGTCGGTTTGAAGATCGTTTTTATATCGAATCTGTTTAGCATCTTACTTATTCGATCAGTCACGCCCTTGACGTATGGTAAGAATGCTCTTGATCTGCTCGGTTTTTGAGTTTCGTACGTATTAGATCGTGTGCGTGTCTCGTGATATTTTCCGTATCCATTTTTCCTAAGGACATCATTGACATGTTCCATCTCCTTCGGAAAATGCTCAGTGTCGCATAGATCGCGTGCTCGATTCACGAGCGACGTTTGCACTGAACGTAGATGGTAGGGATGATGGTGTGAGCTTGCATGCAAATATCTGTCCGTATGTGTGGGCTTCCGATATACCGTATGTCCGAGAGTATTGTCACTTCTCCTCGTCACTTTGACATCCAAAAATGGTAAGGAGCCGTCCTTCTCTACTTCATAGGTGAAACTGATTTTTGGGTGTATGGAGTTTAGATGACCCAGGAATTCTTTCACCGTTTGAATGTTGCCTTTCAGGATGCAGAAGGTATCATCCACGTAGCGAAGCCAGAGAATGGGTTTAATTTTGGAGGTTTTTATGGCTAATTCCTCAAAATATTCCATATATAGGTCACTAACTATCGGCGATACGGGGCATCCCATTGCTACTCCGTCGATTTGTTTGTAATAATCGCCGTTCCATAGAAAGTAGCAGGATGTCAGGCAATGTTGAAGCATGTCGGCGTAGCTAATAGGGAGGTTTTCTATCCTATTTATAATAAAATATATCTTCTACATTTTTTTATTAAAAGTTGCTTACTTGCTAGTACTGATTCACCCCTTCAAGGATGCCAGTTAATTAAAACTCACTCTGTATACTTGCGCTAATTGAGTTGCGCCCTCGAGTATTTACTTAGGATAATAATATTATTATGTTTGTCGTTGAAGAGGCTGGACTAAGAAAGCTCATAAAATAGTCACATTCAGAAGCGTTTATGTTCAAGCTATTGGAGCCACAATGAGGACACCCGCGAGCTATCCCAATTATTACAGGTCAGGAAACATACTGGTGTCATCGGATGCGCATACTTTTTGGATAAGCTTACACTCTCACTGGGAGGAGATAACAAAGATGTGAGGGAAGGATGGGAAATTTTGCAATAAAATTAAAGCTAGCAGTAGATGTTTCATAAAAAAAAAATATTTAAAATTAAGGTTAATTAGGGCCTATTGTATTATTATATCAATCTAGTTACTAACTTGACTGATAATGCTGTGTACTATCATAGATTATATAGGGTATTAGATTGCTTAATCCGTAACTAGAGCTGTCAACTACAACGGGCGGATCCGTTACCTCAGGAAGTTTTAACGATATTAGAACGTTCTGTCTCCCGCGATGTGAGCGTAGAAGTCTTGAGACGTAAACAGTCCACTGTCTAGTTACGACACTCGCCCGTAAGAGACCAACGCCTTACCGCGAGATAACCAGGTTAATCAACCAGCGGGCCGACACACGCGCCCTTACTACCAGTTGCAACCAGATTACCCCGATCTCTTGACTGGTTACAGGTTTGAGGTCGCTTGCGCGGTCCTCTCCCTTACGTAGCGGTGATACGGTATCTACCGAATCTATCGCGGACCACGGCATCCTTTGCCTGGCTCTTCACACGGTATCGGGTACGCGATTGGTCGTTTCAAGAGCACATGCCGTTTAAGATGAACAACTACCCCCGCTCTATAGGAGACTGTACTGTTTACAGACTCCCCCGGCTGTCGGCCAAAATGCACAATCGTTTAGCTGACGCTTGCTTAAACCATAGTACGTTTTTGCAATCCTTTTGAGCCGGCGACATGTAGGTGGCGCTGATAGTATTGCCCGGCCAAAGTAATATAAATTTATTCGACCATCTATAAAAACATTGATAATGAATCGCTTTTCATAAAAGACTGTTTCATTTTTAATCCATAACTTCAGTAATAATAACAATAAATTATTAGTGCCATCTGTCGCATTTTTATATAGGCTGATTACATCAAAGACATAATATGAAAAGAAAATTTATACCTTTATATCAATAATAATAAAATAATAAAAGCTATGATTTCCAAAATTCGTTAATATTATATTATTATTTTATTTTAAGATAGGATACCAATTTTTTAAATTTTAATTTAGGACGCCATATATTGGGCTACTGAACATAAGAGTATAAATCAATGTTTGGACATATGTTTCATAGTAAAATGATAGCTGCCAAAACGAAGTACGACATAAGGCAATCTTATAACCTATATAAGTAATGGTACTGCTAAGGCTCCGAATGGTAATACTATGAAAGCGCTCGAGACTTGTTGTTATAGTTGTCTCAAAGCCTTTGCCAAATTACTGCTTCGTCGGCCCACCCGATCGGATCGGATTAAAACGGAGAATCGGGGGAGATCCGATTGAAAGTGGATCTGCACGGGAACAAACACGCCATGTAGATGTAATATCGGCTTTTCGCCGAAGAACAAAGGCATCAATTTTCTAGTGTGCCCGTTTGAGCCGCGCTGTGCCGCGCTTTGTGTTGGCGGGGCTTTTTCCTTGTTTTATGATCGTAACGAGTGCTCGGGCAGGGCGCGGCGCTGGTGCGGGGCCGCGTTAGGAAAACAAACTTGGAAATAGGGACATCTGATTTGAATTTTCATGAGAATTTATCATAATACGGCGATAGCGGATGCGAGTTATCGGAACCTCGGAGCTCGGCCGCCGCCGCGCCGATCGATTTCGCTTTCTCTTTTTTCGACCGCGTATTTTTTCCCTCCAAAACACAAGCGCGGTCTTTTTAGAGTCCCATCGCATTAAACATGGCGTTTATTGTATCCATCATACGGATACATCTCAAGATTTACTGAACCGATTTCAATAAAACATTTATGTATTAAAGGCCATCGCGGCTGTTTGACATTATAAGTAAGATAAAAACGAATTTACGGCGTTAGTTTTGTAGCACTCGAAGTTTCGGCGATATTGCAATGACCATTGTCGAGGGTAAACTCCTAGTAAACTCCTAGCTTACCCTGGATAACGGCGATTGCAACATCGGCGAAACGTCGGGTGCTACAAACTTCACGCGGTTAATTCGTTTTTAATTAATTTACTTAAGAAGTAGGTCGTTGAAAAATTATTTATTTATAAGCTAAATTCAAATTTTTAAAGTCCTTACCGTAAAATTGCCATTCTATGAAGATGACGAAACCGCATTGTAAAGTTTTGGTTAGAATATCTCTTAAACAAGCGACGCAAAAAAAACATATTAGAAAATAGCTATTTCCGTGATAATACCACGGAAATACTTATACAAAATACTAAACTATACAACTTAGGCTATCATGGTAACTTGACACATACGCTATCGAGGGGGGTGGGCGTTTAGGGTAGGAAGCGCTCACTATCGAGGGGGGGGGGGGGAGCGATAGGGGTGGATAGCGTGAGGAGGCAGAAAGGGGTTGATGGGGATTAGAGAGGGGGTGGGGGATTGAGAGGCCTGGCGCGCGAGGAGTGGTTATCTACCTGTCAGGAAAGTCTTGAGGGGACTTTCCCGGCAAGCAGATAACCCTGTTTTTTTTAAAACCTCAGTTCAATAGCACATAATTAACAATAATTAATTTAGCATGCGGAGTACACATAGGATATTAATACTAAAAATGTCAAAATTTTTATTTTTGGTCACATCCAACAATATATAGCTTCCGTCGATGAAAAAAAAAATTACTCATTTTGGCAAATGTCAACTCTCAGGATATTTTTCTTTATATTACAGCATTCTTGGAATTTGGATTTAGCATTATCAATATACCAGAATATGGCTTCAGCAATATATACCTACATTTAATCTCTTTTATTGAGCTATAATTTCTAAACTGTTCTAAAATTAGTTAAAAACGTGGTCGGTAACACATCTGGGCGCGGAAATTGTGAAAAAACTGGGCATACACACATCGCAGGGTTACCATTCCTCGCCCGGGGGCTTCCGTCTTTTGGGGCTCGCTCTTTTTATTCTGACGTGTCGAGTGCGGTTTCGGATTTCCCCGCCAAATTGGATTCGGATATTTATGTTATTTCCCTGGACAGTGCGAAAGAAATATGATCGGTTTTCTTTCCTTGCGCACCAGAAAGCAGATATTTCCAATCTGATGTACTGCACTATTCTGGATTACCATACAATTTGAATTCGTCTTCTGATATTCCTTTCCCGGCAGAGAGAAAGTATTGTGAGAACACTTCTGTGTGTCTATGTGTGTGTGTGTGTGTGTGTGTATTCCTCCACGATAGAGCCCAAACGCTTCATCCGATTTGGCTGAATTTTTGCATGCAGTCATCATTTAGTTGTGGTCGATTTCGGTCCACCAGGGGGCACCCTAGTCATACTTCAATCTCTAAATACTGTACTTAAAATCTTGACATTCGGTACACAGATGTGTTGTTGGGCCGAAACCACAAAATTTTGGTTGAAATATCAAAAAATATTTAAGCTCCGCCATATTTAAGGAAATACTACATCATATTGGAAAAATACTAATGACCTCGGAAAATACCTCGAATATAGTAAGAAAATACAACGAAAATAATATTGGGTGGGGGGGTGGGAGATTGGAGTGCGCGGGGAAGGAGTTGGGGAGGAAAAAACCCTGTCTACTTGTCGGGATTTTTTTGGGGACCTAATTAACTTTTTCTAATTTTTACAACTAATATTTATGAGTAATACCATTGACTGATACCAGGTGGCACTGATAGCATTATCCGAAAACTAATAACATTTTATTTGGTCATTTATAATTATATTAATAATGAAAGTATTTTTTATAAACAACTCATTGATTACAAAAACCTATTATTTAACCAACGATTACAATAAGAACATTTAACTATGTGAAATAATAACATTCCACACAACATAACAAAACATATCGTAACATAATATAACATTTCAATAGTAAAAGTGACAAATATCGTTATCATACAGAGAGATATGAATGTTATCTATTAGTCTTTTTAAACAGACTAGGATAGAGCGTAACAATTATGTATGAAAAGCTGTATCCCAAAAAAACTAAATTACATTTTTATTTAAATATAATAATAATAATAATCTACAGTTCAACCCCTCAAATGAATGGCGATTAGGTCGGGTTGCCTACGGCAAAATGTATATAAATTTATATTTACATTTACATTTACATTTACATAGAGCGGGGTTTACTATAGAGCTATAGCATTACTATAGAGCAGATTACTATAGAGCAACGCACATTTACATTTATATATACATTTTGCCGTATGGCAACCATTAATGGTCGCCTCACATACGAGGGGGAATTCGTTTGATATTATATAATTATATTAGGAGATAGGATAGTGTATATGCGCATTTAGAATGCCATATATTTAGCTACTGAACTTAAAAGAAGATTAATCAATGTTTGGATCTATGAGATCCATCTATACGTGTTGCGTTTCGGATTTAAATTCTAGCTGCTAAAACGAAGTATGGCATTTAGCAATTGAATACCCTATACAATCCATAGTATTACTATTAATTAGATTGCTCATTGTTTATACATGGTATTCAGACAGAGAAAAGAGGAGAGAAATTTGTAGCAAAAATTAAATTATGAATGACGTAAGTCATTTTAGACAGTTCCATTCCACGCATATTACACTCCAACTATAACAACAAATTAGGACAAACCTTCTGAGGCAAACACGCTCGTTGATTAACTAACCCTATCTTTTAATAATTTTATTGTAAGGTTATGAATAATATCCATGATTCTATTAAAGAAATGGGAGAGCCTGGCCTAAGGCTAATTGTTACAAAATATAAATTGTGTCACAGATTAAAAACGTTTTATTATACTATATAGTGGAGCATATTGATATACTATTTAGATATATTGAACATAATTAAAACATAATTATATATTTTTGCGTTAAATGTATTATATTGAATGCAAAAATTTAAGTACTTACTTTATAAATGTTGTTGCCATATTCATATTTATTCATTCCATAAAACATTACAATATGGAAAAAGTCATACATAAATACTTATTTTAAATAATCTTCGTTTTTATAATGATAAGGGAGCATTTCTATTAGGTAGATCAATAATTATATTAGACTATTTCATAGAGCCTTGAAAACCCCTAAAGAATGGACTTCCGAGAATTCAGAATTCAGTCATACGTTTATTGACTAATTTAATAACATGTTATAAATAAGATTAAATAGAATTCACCGCGTAAAGTTTGTAACACCCAAATCTTCGGCGATGTTGCAACCGCCGTGGTCCAGGGTAGACGGCGGATGCAGCATCGCCAGCATCAGCAGCTACAAACTTTACGCGGTAAATTCGTTTTTATCATATTTATAATGTCAAACAACCGCGATTGTCTTCGATTTTATATTAATAGTATATCAATTAAAGATATTATTTATTTATTTAGGAATTAATTCGTATAAAATATTGATTTGACTTCAAAACTAACAGCAACCGGATGTCACAAACTTACCTAAGTGAGACTAAACCGTTCTAAGGTATGACAGGGTTCTAATAATATAATAAATTATGTTAATGCTATAGTTAAAGTGCTCATAAGTCAATATTATTATAATAATATTAATACCAAGGTTAATTAATCATAATTTACGGCGATATTTTTGCTGTTTGCTATTTATTCCCAACATGAGTTTATTTATAATGTTAGCCATTCTAAAGCTTAAAAAATTATCGTGCCCAATAAATTCATATATATATTGGGTCCGATTGCGTTTCTTTGTGAACTAAAACTGAAATTAGTTCAAGCGAACGAGATAGAGCAATACGTTAGAGCGGAATATGAAACGAACGACCGTAGATACACTACCTGCCGAATTTTTATTCGTCCGAATAAATTTGAACACATTTCGTGAGGTCTTAGATTCAGATACTCTATCTTTGGTGGATAGTTTTAATGCGAAAAAGTGATAATCGTTCATTTCACATTCCGCTCTAGCCTATTGCCCTGTCTCTTTCACACGAACTTTCTCTTTTACAAATTAAAAGTTGATGACTTTTTTCAAATGTGAATGTATTGATAACTATAAAATTAGTGTCCATCATTAATAGAAATTCACCAAAATGTGCATGGATGCGGGTCGGGGCACATAAGAAAGGAATTGGTTCATGTCGCGTCGCGTGCGCGGTATTTCCGCGCGCGTATTTCCGTATGCCTCAGGGAAATGCTCGGCCCACCTTTCGGGCGCGGATATTATTAATTCGGCGGGCGGATGGGACCCGAACAAAATAAAACGGATACTTGATACATTCGCCGCTGCGCGCGGCAAGGAGCGCTCGAAGCTCACTTCGCTAATAAAGGCCCGCGCGCCGAGTCGGGGAATATTATTACGTTTGCGTCGACCCTTTTTTTATGAGCGCGCTACCCGCCATAAAGCCGCTACGGGGGCGTCTAGTACATATTGCAGGCCGTCACGTAGCGCTTCTACGCGGCCCGCCGCTTCGCTCGCTACGACAGGCTAACCTGGGCCGAATGCGAATATGCAAGTAGGTCGCTGCAGTTGCTTTTCTTCGATTTATCGGCATTGGTACTAAACAGACTATTTTTTTAAAACTTTTTTGCATGATTTTTTTTATTCATAATATACATAATTATAATTAATTAATTACTAACTATTGATTAAAACTAATAGTGGAGTAGGAATAAGTAGAGTTCTCAACTAATCAGTAAAAAAAAATAGAGGCCCATGTGGATTATAATGCCTCACTAGGCCT
Source organism: Micropterix aruncella (assembly GCA_944548615.1). NCBI lineage: Eukaryota > Metazoa > Arthropoda > Insecta > Lepidoptera > Micropterigidae > Micropterix > Micropterix aruncella. The sequence goes on from OX155950.1 coordinate 14,199,767, forward strand.
AGGCCTGAGTCGAGGCAGTAGCCTAGTAATGTTTCTCCAAGGGCAGCCGTGTCTTAAAAATTACTATTATATTACAAATACAATAGTAATTTTTAATTTAATTTTAATTTATTGATATTTATAACATTAATATATAGGTGGGTATGTATTATAGATGTGATTCTTAATATTTTTCATAAAACTAAACTTTAAAATTTAAAAATATATCATATAAAATTGGCGTTTTCCTTGGAACAGGTACTGCCTAGTTAAGAGTGACGCAAAATCATTCTGTAAAAATATTTCCTAAATATTGTTTTTCGGTAAATAAATAAATAAATAAAATAAATAATGAGATAGCATTATACTTACTGCATATATAGTTAAAATATACATAATAAATTAATAAATTTAGTTAAAGCAATTACCAAAAATAACAACAGCAATAATAATAATGATAATAAATACCTGCTTTACTGTATTACGGCTTCTTCTTTATTTTTGCCTTCTACCAAGGAAGACAAATTTTTATAGATGGATTTGGCATATAAAAATAATTAAGTACAAGTAATTCTAAAACATATCTTATTTACTATAGCAAACTGTTAATAATCTGTATGATTATGTCATAATATATCAGAAAACTCCGTATCTCCAATATATTGTTTTTTTTATAAGAAAAATTAAGTATAAAGTAAAAAAAACGAAAAACTAACTAAACATTGCAAACCAAACATAATTTATAATTGTGCATCGTAAACCGATGCACAATTGTAAATTATGTTCATGGAAAATAAAATGTGGCTTTAAAATCAGTTAACCCGGTGAATCCGTAACGTCCCTTGCGGGACCAACGGCCGACTACGGCCGACCAACTGCCGAATATATAAATATATATATTAATCTTAAGAAATTTTTGAAAAGCAATCAATCGAATTTTGCAAATAAATATTATTAAATACATAACGAATATGTCAGAAGGAACTAAAAATTGCAATATAACTGCAATATAAATAAAACAACAATAATATCCTGCTTTCGTAAAATTTTCGGCCAAAATAATATTGCGCTTACGCTATCCTCTTTGTCTTCGCCTTTATTTACGTTCAAAGAGAATATGATAACATTTTCACTCGATTCTCTGTTGTATAAAGCTGGCCTCCCAAGAACAGGGTAATATGGCTTGGCCTGGTAACTGTCATATATTACGTTCTGCTTATTGTTAATTCTGATAATAAATATATTTACGTATTCTCCTAAGTACCTAATTCGATTGCAACAAATTAAATATTTCGTAAAATATCTTAGAAAATCCTTTAAACTTAATAAGTTCATACATATATTGTGTATGTATATTTAATGTTTATTAGCTAAACCCGGCCACGCTTCGCTGTCGCTCAGTCTGATATGAAAGAATGGGAAACGCACTGCCGTTGAAGCGCACCGAATATTGTCGAGCGTATTCAAATATAACGTTTTGCCTAATTGCATTTTACTACAAAACAAGAACGTATTCGAATGCATTGTGTCAAATTTTCAAGTCAACCGACCGACTACTATTCGAGTTTTGCGAGCTAAAACATACGCTTGCTGAATTTGTATATATATACTTAAAAATCTTAGTTTAGAAATGTATATATTTTTTTATTTTTTTTTTATTTATTTAAATCCAAAATAAAAATTTACAATGTTGACATAAATAATACAGTGTAAAAAAGAGCAAATACTTAATCATTGTTTGCGAAGCAAAGAAAGTACAGATTTGATGGATTTTATCAGCTCCACTAGACTACAGTCTGTTGTGGAGTGATTACCACTCTTATATTTGTTACATAGTACCTACATGTACACATTTTTATAAATTTTCGGTTAAAATAATTAAAATTTTTACCGACATCGTTAAGAAAATTTGAAGAAAGGGACATCTAATCTTAGTTAGTGAAGGGGTAATAATAAAAGGATAAAAGGATAATTACCTACATAGGCATTATAATAAATAGATACATTTATATATAAATACACACTCATACATATAAAAATATATATACACATACACAAACACATACATATATACAAAACGTATCTACCTATATTCAATATATAATTTATACATACTTACATAATAATATATAAAAGAACAAAATAAATAACTGCAAAAACTTTTTTTTTTTTTATTATTTTAAGACACAATTTCCATGAGCTGCCTTTCGCATTCGCCTCTACTTTTTGAACGTAACCATTTTGTGACCTCAGCTTTGAAAGCGGTACTGGTTCTCAGCTTCAGCCCGTCGGTGAGTGTCGCAAGGAATGCATCATTCATCCGATGGGCCAGAAAGAAATAATGCCTCTGGGCAAACCTTGTGTTCGTCCGAATTTGCTTCTGGGTTTGCTTTTTTCTTGTGTCGTGTTTGTGATCTCGGCTGGAATGCCGATCTGTGTCGTGGTGAAAATAAGTGAGAATCGATTTTATGTAAAGCTGTCTGATATCAAGTATCTGGAAGTCATTGAAAAGTAAATCGGATGGGTAGCGATACGTTTTCTGTTTATAACTCTCACTATTGCTTTTTGAGCTTTTATTAGTGGGTCTAATTGCAGTTTAGCCGTACCGCCCCAACCGATATTGCCATACATCATCAGTGACTGTGCCAAAGTACAATATATGGATCTCAGAGTTTTTATATCAAGAACATTTCTGATACTCCTGAAAATATAGATTAGTTTACGGACTTTTTCTGCGACTTTTCCGATATGTATTTGCCACCGGAGATGTTTATCGACATGAACACCTAGGTACTTTACAAAAGGCACACGCTCAATTTGTACACAGTAACAATCAAGACTGTCGCATTCGTGTAGGACTAGGTTATAATTCTGTGGAGGTTGCTGACGAGCATCTATGCTAAAGGCTACAAGCTTAGTTTTATCCACGTTCAGCGTTAACAGATTATAATTAAGCCAGCTCTTAACACTTTTCATCGCGGCAGCTGCCTTGTTATATACACTTTCCCAACTATTCGATTCGAATATGAGGGCAGTATCGTCAGCGTAAGATATTATATCTGCACCAACATCCATTTCACAAAGCCCATTTATGTAAAGTAGGAAGAGAGTCGGCCCAAGAGTACTTCCTTGTGGGACCCCATGATTATTGAAAAGACTAAATGTTAGGTATAACATTAACACGCTGTAAGTTATATGTAAGTAAACCCTGTCGAATCAAATCAAATCACATTTATTGTCTTCAAAACTTTTACATAGTTGTTTGGACACAATATATAGCCGCTTCATTTTAAAATTACTTTAAATAATAGACAAAATTTTAACAAAAAGGAAAACCGACACCATTTTTTTATATGTGCAGCAGCCATGTCATAGTGATACTTAGAACGGGTTATCACAATTGAATGCGTATACAAAATTTTATATATGTGCTGTTGACCGTTGCGGAGTTCCCTCGTTGGAAACCAACCCTGGGTTCCACAGTCCATGGTGAAACTTAGAACGGGCTGTCGTAATTGAAAACATACACAAAATTGTGTGTCTTTGCTGTTGACCGTTGAGGAGTTCCCTCGTCGGGACCCAACCCAGGGTGTAGAGTCAGGTCATGCTTACTATAAAAATAAATGTATTTTCATCGGAATTGAACCAACATGTAAATTTTCAATTTCATATGATATTATATGAGGATTTCCCTCAATTCATCATGGATCCCATCAGCAAAACCAGATTTTGTTAAAAATAGGACAAATCTGTAAGTATATTCTTTCGAATAAAAAAAGCATATTTCAAATCGGTTTATATGGTAACAAACATAAAAAAAGTTGCAACCGAATTTATAACCTCCTCCTTTTTTTAAAGTCGGTTAAAAATGATAATAAATGTTTCTTAAGAGACTCACTCACAATTGATAATAGTGTATTAGAGACTGTAACAAAAATCCAAATTTGCGTGGCATGTTATGTTTCAAAAACATGTTGCACGCATTGCAACATGTTTCGCTTGTATTTCTCGTGTTTTTTTATATTGGTCTTACTCAGTTTTTGAGTTGTTTCGGAATCATGGTTCAAAATCTGAAAACATATCTCCAAAACAATAAAAAATCGCTAAAAGCTTTGGATCTGTCATATTAGAAATAGCCGTATTGCACAGCCCAATAAAAAATGACCCTTCTGGTGTTCTTGCCATAACAAAAAAAAACAAAAGATTTAAATAAAAAATCAAGTTCAAAAGAATTTTTATAAATGTAATAAATATTACAAAAAAAAATATTACTATTTTAGTGAACATGAGTTGCTATGAGTTTTTTTTAAATCTCCTAAAGTTGGTTTAACGACAGGCAACTTCCAGCTGTCAAATTGGTTCCATGATGGAGGGAGTCACTTTTTGCTCACTCGCGTTGGGAGACGGAGAACCTGGTGAAAACCAGTGATCCGTGAGGATAGTGCACTAGGAGTGCGGCGTTTTTTGTGCAATGTGAACAAGGTCTCATTTTTCTGGTAAGCGTTTAATTCTTTTGTGGTTTCAATGAGATAAACGAGTTTTGTAGTAATGGTGTGTTTCTCTTTTCGTCACAGCGTGTTTTTGGCTGTGCCGCCTTTTTATATTCCAATGTAAATTCAACTATAAATCGGCCCACCGTGCCCTAACTTTTTCTCGCCTGGATGTCCATTTGAACTGGAAAACGTATCACATGTCACATGTCTGAAGTCTGTACCACATGTCTGAAGAGGAGATAGAAGGAGGAACTACCTGCTGATTAAAGGATCTTGTTTTTCTAACTTTAAATTTGTAGTTTTATTTCAAAATTGCGAAGGTTTATTCTCCGTTTTGCCAAATTTAGTGCCAAACCAAATCCTTTCCCCGACCCTGTGGTTGTTTTTATTTTTTCGGTCATAACCTAACCTATAGTATTTTTTCGTTTTCGCGTTTTAAATAAACTCGATGGCGCTCTTGTTTCTTGTGTTGGTATAACGCGATTGGATTACTAATCGAACGTTATAAGACTTTAAACTACAGTTTGAGTTGTCATGAAATATATTGTTAAATAATCCTACAAATAAGAAATACAGTTGATTATCGGAGGCAATTTGAAATAATATTAATATTATAATATCAATGACAACAAGATGGTAAAAATGTCAAGTTAAATAAATAAAATCGACATGGAAATTGTCAATCATCGAATTATAATACGATGATATTATACAATTCTCTCTCAATAAGGTAGCCTTTTAATTACCATTTCCATGCCAATTTTGCTTGACCTGTCTAAAATATTTGATACCGTTTCCCATGCGATACTTAAAAAAACTCATTGGATATGGTATACAAGGATACTCAAATGACTGGATAGAAAGTTATTTGAAGGACAGGTCCCAGGTTTTAGTGCTCGACGGCAAAGAAAGCGATTGTGCCGAAATATGTTTTAATGTACCTCAAGGCAGCGTAATTGGCCTTATTCTGTTTCTGACGTACGTCAATAATTTGTGTGAATTGCCTCTTTGCAATAATGCAACAATTGTCTCCTTCTGAAGCAGAATCATGGGCTGAGGTACTCGTAAAGGCCAAAATAGTCCAAAAAGGACAGTGTGAAAGCATGGCTCGATCGATATGTCTTAACCCTAAATGCCTTGAAAACCAATTTCATTGCGTTTGGGTTACGTCCGGTAGTCATCACACCTCCGTCGTTATTAACAATCCACTCTTACCACTGTAATAGGCAACCATCTTGCGCTTGTTACCATATCCAAGAAACAACCGAAGTCAAGTAACTGGGTGCCCTAATAATCTCTAAATTAAGCTAGGATAACCAATTAATACAACTCTCTTCGAAGTCTCGGAAACCAATTGTTGTATTTAGAGTATTTTAGAGATTACGCAATTAGAGATACGAATCACGCAACGTCCTTTCAAAGAACTCCATAAATATGGTTTTTATGGCCATATGCCAGGGTTTATGGGTGCAATAGCTTGGGGAGCATGTGCAAAATCTGTCTTGGATCCTCCAGAATTGTTTCTAAGGGGGTAGGGGGCTCTGAAAGCCCAAGTATGTGTTCAATATACATTGTGACACATATTGTGTGTGTGCGTGTAATATGTTTATTGTTATTGAATTCGATCGACAGAATTAAAATGCAATTCCGCAAATTTTATCCCAATGGAAAATTTTCACACAGCCGGTAATGGAACCTGGAACTTTACAATGTAAGATCAGGCGACCTAACCACTTTGTCACCGAGCCGTGTTTTTGTATTATCCTCGAGGTATTTTATGCATATTTTAAGTTCATATTCACCAATAAATAAAGAGCCAATTTTAATGCATCTCTTTTCCTCGTCTACAGTTTCAAATTTGAAGGAGGAAAAAGTCACGATAAAAGGATTGCATTTTTTCGGAATTATTTATAAGGGAGTGGGGTCGCTGAAATCCTACGGGATGGGTCTGCCTACCCATGTCACCAGACACAACAAGCGTTTTTAAAATAACAGGAAAAATCACTTATAGTATCGGCTAAAAACGATGATATTAATAAGATAAATCACAGTATATAATTGAAGAAAACAGCGTTCTGACACACTTCATTTTAGCCTATATTTCAGCCGAAATAGATTAAAATACGCAAAATAAATGAAAAAAAGAGTACTTTGATGAAACTTAATTTCGTTTTGACTGTATAATTTAATATCCGATGAGTCGCTATGAATAACAATGGTATAACATAGATTTTAGGGGGAGGAAGTGGAGCAACAATATTATTTGATGATTTGCAGCAGGAATGGTATCTTTTTCTATGTTTTTGTATTCGCTGAAATGAATGGAATTATTTTCAGGACGGCTGAAATACTTAGAGACAAGATTTGCCAGATTTTACCTCAAAACATGAACGAATTTCCGTAAAAACGCACAACGTTCGTTGTCTTGCAACAGCAGCCTCCTTTGTCAATATAATACAGGGGGTGTCAGTGACAACGGGCGAATCCGCCACCCCAGGGAGTTATAACGACATCAGGCTATTCCGTCTCTCATGAAGTGAACTAAAAAAAATGCGAACTAAAAAACTAAATATAATCCACAGTCAAGCTAAGCTAATATATCGTGAAAGTTCAATTCTTTACCGCCACGCACTGGGAAGAGGGATTTTGTTCAATATGGCGAATTTCGTAGTGTAACGGTATGGCGGAGCACTGTAGATGGCGGTCTAAACAAGCCAATACGGTATAAAATAATAATATATTATTGTTATTATTATATTATTTTTTTTGTTACAAACATACAGTATAAAAAAATACTGTATAAGCATAATATATAAAGGTAGTAAAGCTAATGATGTTTTAAATTATTTGCTATATAAGGATTACAAAATATGCTAAACAATACAATACAAACAAAACTTTAAAACTAACAGTTAAAATCGCTATGTGTGAGTGTATGGGTGTTGGTGTGTGTTTGTGTGATGGAGAGCGTGTATGTGTGCGTGTGTGTGTGTTTCTATGTGTGTGTGGGTGTGTGTATCTGTAGTGCGAATGTGCTTGTAAGGGCTTGTATGTGCATGCTAATTCAATCCGATCTTATAATCAGCTTTTCACTTACCTCCTTAACAAAGGATCGACTATTTTGATGGTTAAATATGTCAATATCGTTAAAGCATACATTGTATGCATGCATAACGCGCGGCAATAACGAATTGGAACCATAGTCAGTGTTGAACCTCGGTACGTAAAAAGTTGAGTGAGCGCGTGCAAGTCGGGAAGGCGCTCGTATGCTCACCCTATTTAGGAGGGATGGACTGTCCAACCCAGTATGAACAATTTTATGTAAAAACGACATATCTGATACTACTCGCCGGTTCTCTAATGTCTCTAAACCATCGCGTTGCAGACCTTCAGCGTACGACAAGCCGTTGGAAAATAAATGCAGAAGAATTTTGAAATAATAGCTCTTATTTTATAAATACGCACTTTGCATTTCGATAGACTGATAGATGGCATTCTCTCACTCCGTATGATTTCTGTGATGTAATTAGCCTATACAAAAAATGCGATATATGGCTTTATGTTATTATCGCTATCTATGGTTAAAATATTGGCCTTTTATTGTCAATCAGTCATTTATTAAAAAACCTTAATTATCAATGTTATTATAGATGGCCAAATAAATTGCCATTAATTTAGCCGTCAATGCTATCAGCGCTACGTCAATAATATCGCTGTTTTTATCAGGATTTCTAAAACGTACTATGGCATTGGGAGCTAATGGGCCAGGAAGTTGGGAGTTGGCCAGGAAGACCCATTTGTTCAGGGTCGGTCACACTAACGGGTCAACACCCATCCGGCGGCCTCCACGCTTGAATTGCGAGCCCGGGTAGGACTCTGGCCTTGGGGCTAGTTTCCCCTAGGAGTCAATCTTCTGGCGCTCCTGGATGGTCTGCGCACCGTGCGGCGTAAGCCAATCGATTGTGCATTCTGACTAACAGTCGGGGGAGTCTGGAAGCAGTACTGTTTCCTATAGAGCGGGGGTGGTTGCTGACCTTACGGCGACTGCTCTTGAAACGACCATCGGCTACCCGACCCCGGTTGAACAGCCTGGCAAAAGATGCCGTGATCTGCGATAGATACGGTTTACACCGTTTCACCGCTTCATAAGGGAGAGGACCGAGCAAGCGACCTCGAACTCGTAGCCAGTCGAGAGACCGGAGTAATATGGTCGCAACTGGAAGTAAGGGCGTGAGTGTAAGCCCGCTGTGTAACATACCTGGTTAACTCGCGGATAAGACGTTGGCCTTTTACGGGCATGTGGCGTAGCTTGACGGTGGACTGTTTTGTCCTAACTCTTCTGCGTTCACTTCAAGGGAGATAGAACGACCAATGGTTAAAACTTCCTGATGTGACGGGTTCGCCCGTTGTAGTTGACAGCTCTAGTTTTATGACATTGAGAGGTAGCGTACGTACTATGGATTTGGTAGCGAATGGTTTCGTGAAACTTGGGCCACAAGATCCATTTTGTTCTCGGATCGGCCTAACTCACGATTTAGCTCCTATTTTGAAACCTCATCGTGCGGAAGGTTACCCCAGATAAGACTATCGCGTCTTAGGCATCACGGCTGGAGGGCCGGTTTCTCCTGGTGGGATTGCATCCCGGCACTACTGGACGGATTACGCACCGTTCGGCGACGCTCATCGGTTATGCACTCTGACGAATTGCTGAAGGAGTCTTGAGACTAAGGCAATATACTGTCTCCTGAGCAGCGGGGGCGGATGTTGGCCTGTCGTCAACCACTCTTGAAACGACCATGAGGCTATCTGATCCTGAATTCAGAGCCGGACAAAAGATGCCTGTGATCTGCGGTAGATTAAAACCAAATCACCGCTGAACACACGACAGGTAGAGGTCACGCAAGTGACTTCGAACCCGTGACCGGTCGAAAGGTTTGAGGTATCCTGAAGGTTAATTGCTGCCGGAAATATCCTTCGAAAACTGGTAGTCAGGGGGCAAGGCTACCTGCTGAGTGCTGGGTACCTTTCCCGGTGCCTCGCCTTAAGGCGTTGGCCTCTGATGGTGGCGTAACTATATATAGAGAGTGAATTGTTTTTCGACCCAAGTCCTCTGCGCTCACCTCACGGGAGACTAAATGATCTAACCTCGTTAAAACTTCATGAGGTGACGGGTTCGCCCGTTGTAGTTGACAGCTATGTCATTGAGAAATCTAATACAAATCTAGTACAGGCCTAGGCCTAGTTAGGCGGCGTTGACGTAGTGACCAAGATTCTACAGTGTGCTCTATTTTTCGCTACTGGTCCAAACTCATTTTTTTTGTAATGCTGCAGGAAATTATATTTTGTGCTTTACTTTAATAAATAAATAAATCAAATACAAACTGGTCGCTAGAGGGTAGTTACCAGTTTTGGAAGGATATCTCCATCTGAAATTAACCTTCAGGATACCGCCGTCCTCCTTACTGGTTACGGGTCCGAACAAATGTTGTATTACAGCTGTAATTCGCGGACCTGGGAGTCCTTTGCCCGTAGCATACTGTACCCTTAGTGCCACACGAGATCCAGTGGCCTATAGGTCGGTTCAAGAGTGGCATGACAACAGGTCAACATCCACCCCCGCTGCTTAGGAGACAGTTTATTTCCATAGTCTCCAGCAATTCGTCAGAATGCACAACCGATGGGCGTCGCAGAACGCTGAGCAAACCGTCCAGTAGCGCCGGGAGGCAATCCCACCAGGGGAAACCGGACCAGCCGTGAGGCTTGAGACGCGAGAGTCTTGTCCGGGGTAGCCTTCCACACGAGGAGGCTTCTGAATCGTGAGTTTGGCCGATCCGAGAACAAAATTGTTCTGATAACCCAAGTTGCACGAAACCATTCGCTACTGCTTAAGTAACAGTAATTGTTAATCTCACTGTTAAAGTACATTTTTAAATATAAGTCCTTTTAAATATATTATTTATATTTAAAACGTAACTTAATGTACAGACAAAGTTATAAACTAGTGAATACAAAACACAAAATGACATAAATTTTTTTTATTTATTTATTTCCATAATTCAAATTAAAAGTTACAAAAAAAAATCTTATTCTATCACAAAATCGTTTTATAATAAGTGTACTTATTATACCTAGCTTAGATAGGAAATTCATCTCTGACATATTGGTTTACCACCGCACTAGGATTTCACCTGGGTTAAGGTGGTACTAATATCGTTAAAGTAATTTGAGGCAAGAGGGCAAGTTTTATCTGGTACATGAATAAAATAAAAAATATATAAATTTAAAACATCAATAAAATTAAACTTAAACTACATTTTTAAGTAGTTTTGTCACAGTTACAAAAAGTATCTTCGCTAACGTTACTCTAAAATGTGTTTAGCTGACTTACTGTACTCTTCGTTACGAGGTCAGTCTACTAAAGTAGTCAGTCTACATTAGTTATTAATGCTAAACATCAACAAACTATCGAATATAGAGATTCAGTTCCCGAGCGAAAACGTATAACATCGAATAGTTACGTAAAATAATTTTGCGAATATGTAGGAAATACAAAATACGACACGCGCAGGAAATGCGGATACACCAAACAGCCAGAAACGAGAAGGAAAGGAAACATCAAAAGCCACGATACTGGCAGGAAACCAAACCTATGCGGAACTTTTCCGAGCCTAACCGGAAAAGTTAATACTGACGTAACTGACCGCGGCTTTCCATTCCCCGAAAATGGGGCTAAATTTTGTTTTCTCCGAAATTAATATAAATGTGTTAAGAGTATATTTTTTTTATAATGCGATCAAAATCATGTTTAAATGTTGTAATGTACATATAATATATATATGACATAATAAATATCATGATTTATTTAGAGCAGAAAATATTTATTTGAGTGCAAAAATATTTATTTAACTTGTTATGTATATACGTCGATATGACAAAATAAATATCGTTATTTATTTAGAGAAGAAAATATTTATTTATGTGCAGAGCGCGCCATCTGGCGGACGAGTCGAGAATCCGGTCAGAATTCGCAACGTGACTACCCAAGATTTGAACCGCGCTTCGTTGCAGTTCAGCGTCTGGCCGGTAGAGGGCGGTACGGTACAATTTTATGATTTTAATTCAACAAAACTTTTTTTTTTCAATTATGCTTGTTCAGGTAATGGATTCTGTTTTGAACGGTTCTATAAATGTAGGTAAATACTATTGTTTCCTACACAAAGATGTTAAAATATTGAGAAAAACTAGAGTTTGTCGTATCTCACGCGTATTTTGTATGTCCTCAAATAAAGCCTGCTTTTGTTTTCATGGCCGTAAAATAGGAAATAAAAGCCTTCCTATAAAGCCCCTATACTAAAACTGTGCCTGAGCCGTTCCTTGTCCCATTAAATCAAATCAATGCTTAATCTGTAGGGATGGCAATTAAGCTGGCGAGGTAATGGAAATAGTAACTTACAATTAAATCGAATCGTTAATTTTAAGTAACACTTCGAAGCGTCCCGCCGTTAAATGAGAAAACAAAGAGAAACGATCCTATAAAACGTCCTCGCAGGGAATGGAGTCCTTTAGTAAGAAAATGGACATTAATGTAAATGACACTTCTTTGGACCGATTTACGTGTGCTATTACAATAAATGCAGCAGGAAAGAGCCGATAGTAAAACGTTTGAAACGACTTTGGATTAAGTGATAGATTGTACTCGAAAGTGCATTAAATTAATACAAATAGGATCGATTGCATAGGCGTGTATATAGGTACGTATGTACATATGTAGGAACATACATACTAATTCGAAAGTCACATCGTGGTGAGCTCTTAACCCACACAAATGTGGGGATATGGTTTATATAATTTATCATATATTTATTCTAATATAAAATCTATGAAAGTCGCCTCTTTTGGTATTAACCCCTCAAATGTGAGGCGTCCCTTAAGGGATGCCTTGGCAAAATGTATACAAAATGTATATAAATTTATATAAATATAAATATAAATGTAAATGTGCGCCGCTTTATAGTAATCCGCTCTATAGTAATGCTATAGCGCTATAGTAAACCCCGCTCTATGTAAATGTAAATATAAATTTATATACATTTTGCCGTAGGCAACCCGAGCTAATCGCCATTCATTTGAGGGGTTAATTGATTTAAGGTACAATTTTAAATGAAACCCACACATTTCTTATTCACTTAAAGACTAAAATACCAAGAAGAAGGCAAGTCACAAAATAGTTCAGAAATCAATGACTTCTTATTCTGAAAATTCTCAGGCCTGAAAATGTAGCAATATATTTAAATATTAATAGGTAATAACAGTTCCTTTCTAGAATGCATAATTTCATGATATTTATTTACATGTTATGTTGTTTAAATCAGTAGTAGTTTCTTAATTTTAGAAATTTTAACGGAAATTAAATAACGGACGCGAAATTAAATAATGAAGCTATAACCTCACTGTTAACGAAGTCATCCACGATAGAGTGTCACAAGCGTATACTATAGTATTAAAAATATTGAAATTAAAATGAAACTTCCAACACCAACAAAATATTGGTTTTTAATCTTTTTTTTTAATAATTATGGTTTTTTTTTTGCTACTTTATCCCAATGCTTGCTTCGATTATTAATTTTATTTTTAACGCTTTTTTGAACGTTCCTATATATATTTTTTAAAGATATTTCACGTTTTAATGGCTTTAAATGTTTAAGTTTGTTCAGTGTACCCAAATTTTCATACGATGTATCCTGAATGCCAGAAATCAGGGCCCAGAAATTCCCATACAAAATGCTGAGTGGGAAAACGCACAGCCTTCATGTAGCAATTCGCGGCCCGAACGAGACAGTTGTCGATAGCACAACCCGTGCAAGCACGACTGACAGCGAAAAAAATACATTATTTACGACATTCGTACGGTTTTGTATATAATATTGTATGTACATTGCGACGATAGAACAAAACTGACGCTTGTGGAGACATAGCCATGATCAAAATCGCCTACTAGGCCTAAGCCTGTTCTAAGGCATACTTTATTAATTATCCTTCTTCTCTAATGAAGGTACTTATAATTATAAAAAATATATAATCGCTATATTTATATTGGGCTCGATTGCGTTTCTTCGTGAACTAAAATCGGAAATTAGTCCGTGTGAACGAGACATGGCAATACGCTAGAGCGGAATGTGAAATGGCCGGTTGTCACTTTTTCGCATTAAAACTGCCCGCCAAGGTCAAAGCATCTGAATCTTACACCGCGCGAAATTTGCTCGAATTTATTCGGACGAATATACATATGTTCGACAGGTAGTATTTATCGCCGATCGTTCGTTTCATGTTCCGCTCTAACGTATTGCTCTGTCTCGTTCGCTTGGACTAATTTTAGTTTTAGTTCAAAAAGAAACGCGATCGGGCCCATTGTTCATTTATTTTATAAAGCAATTTACAAAATAAAATACAATTTATAACTAAAAAACATGAAAGAAAATATTATACCAAATTACAGCAAGAAATTGATGTGTTATAATATGATGTTTATTTTTCGATATCGCCCAACTAAGCAGAGCTTGTGCTTGGGCGGAGATTTTATAAACACAGTGTACAATAATTAATATATAAGAATTATAAAAACCAAATCACAAAATTATAAATTGTTTGGATTAATGATATCTTAATATACAGCAGCCTTGGGTAGATAGTATTTTCAGAGCTTTAAATGAGAGTTTGCTCCGAAGTGTCAATTATTATTTTATTTTATTTTAATATCTCAAGGAGGACAACAAAAGTATAAACAGTTGGCTTCTAAGTCTAAAAAATATGTCTATTATGTGAGTTTGATTGTAATCATGAGCAATTCTCATTGTTAAATAATTAAAGTACATATTCATAACAACGACTTAACAGTAAAAATTTATAATTATAGGTAAAATTTCTAATTCTTAGTTAAAATTAAAATAACAACAAAATTACAACTTTAAGATTGAATGTTTTGTGGACAAACAAAACTACTATATAATATTTTGCCCGATTGCGTTTCTTCGTGAACTAAAATCGGAATTAATTCATGCCAACGATACAGGGCAATACGTTAAAGCGGAATATAAAATGAACGATTGCCAGCTTCCCAGCATAAAACTACAAATCAAACATAAAGCAGCGTAATCTAAAACCGGACGGAATGTTTTCAAACTAATTCAGATTGTTTTATGTTTAACAGGTAGTTTTTACTGACACTTAGTCAGATAGGCAGTGTATGCAATAAAGAACTCGAAACAAATGGTCAGACTGCTTAAGAATCTAACGCGTGGCGTCAGCATTAGGTACTCTATAAGGTAAGGTAGCCAAATACCGTCCCCTTTTTGTTTTTGAAAGAAAAATATTACAATTTTGGCAAAAAACAACAAATAAATTGAACACATATTTGAGTAATAAAGTTTATTATCATAATTAAGTTAAAAAATAATAATAATAATAGCTAAAATAATAATAATAGCAAACATAAATAATAATAATGCTAACACAAAAAATATAGTACAACAAGATTTTGAAGGTAATAATTTTAGCGTCCGAATTCCGTCCCCGGGGACGATATTAGGGTAAGATTTTTATCAGTTAATTACTTAAACAAAAATAACATATGAATGTACTCGAATGTGCTCCGCCACATTTTTCGTGAGACCATTGGAAGCATTTAGTGCATCTGACCCACTTTTCACCCTTTTTGTCGTCGGAAAAATAACGGTGGCAATAATTGCAGGATGATTTAAAAAAAATATATATATATTTAAATTTAAATTTAAATTTATTTAAAATTTATTAAAAAAATATTTTAAATATATATTTAAATTAAAACAGAATAGATTTTTGCAGCTTTTTCGTACCCTATTTCCTTTTTCTCACCACTTCCACAGCTTTGATCATCATATTTTCATCCTACTTTTTCTTAGGCATCTATATAAAATAAAAACAATAAATTTCAGTAAATAGATATGCAAATTTGAATAAAGTCTTGTTGAATTTCATGTGTACAATGATAAATTTAAAACTGTATTTTCTTATAATATGTGTGCCTAATACCGTCCCCGGGACGATATTAGGCACATATAGGGGGACGGTATTTGGAAAAACCAAGATTCAAATATGGCTGAACATATCGGCCACATTGATAAAATATTATTATAAAAACATTTATTCATTAAAATCTTAAACAACACTGCATTAAAATAACAAATAATCGTTGTACAGAGTCCATTCAAGAGTATAGTAAGTAGAACTAGTAATATAATATGAAAAATTCTCATCCTTGTCAAATATTTTGATATTTTTTCTCTGACCTAACTGCGCGCGCGACCACACCGTATAACCTAGAAGCATACTGGCTCAATGCGATGTTATTAATGGCGATTACCGTTAGATGTCTCTAGTTGCAAATCTCGAGATATACTGGGGGACGGAATTAGGGCGGGGACGGTATTTGGCTACCTTACCTTACATGTCACAAAAATGAGGTCTCTGCAAATACGCCGGTAATTATTTGACGGTAACTATTAAGGCCCGTATTCATGGTAAACTTTTATTTATCAACAAAGTTGAATCAACATTTTGCTAAGTTGCCGCTCGTCGAGCGGCAACTTTTCAATACGCAGTGGTTAACTCCGCAACACGCAATGTTGTGAAAAACATGTTTCAGCAACAGCAACATTTTGATTCAACTTTGTTCATAAACAAAAGTTTACCGTGAATACGGGGCTTTACGCATCGGTCTAATGTCCCGCGCAATATAATGGATTTCATTTTTGGGACATGTAACAAGTCATGCTGACGCCACGCATTATATTGTTAGGCAGTCTGTTATTTTTTCGAGTTCTGTATTGCATCCACTGTCTACTGATAAATTTTCAGATTTTTCAATGCACTTTAGGGGTACTAATTAAAATTACAACTTTCCTAGGACTCCAGCGCCAGGTGTCTAAAAGTCTGGCCTACTGACTCTACCCCAGCATTCTATGACTCTACCCCAGCATTCAAATACTGTCTGATCTGAAAGTATCAGCTTTTACAAAACTCTTGAACTTTTTTGCCGCTGCCTCTTGGTCTAATACAGGCTAATGTTTAATTGCAAGCATAATCTCATTAGCCTCCATATACATGACGTCACGAGTTGCGACTATAAAGCAGATGTCGCTGCGTTAAATGTCTCATCTCTACGTGGAATTATTTTCACTGGGCGACGGCGTCGCGACGCTCGGGAGGAAATGAAACTAATGGAAGCGTAAGGAATTGGCTGAGTTAGCGCATCTCGATCAAGTGTTGTTCACTCATTTCACGGCTCGTTAAGTGCCACCTTCGTTAAGGGACAGGTCGCACCCAGCCTAAGCTTTACTACCTACTCCTCGATCGAGGGCACAGGCATAGAGCACGCATTGTGATTGCCGCATCCGCCTGACTCGTAATGAAAGCTCATTATGAAGGTACCATATTAATGAGGGTAATATTGGGTCCTTTTCTATGTAATTGCTGTTTTTCACACTGGTCATTTTGAACTTGGATAACTTGGGTTTGAGTTGGAATTTTAAATTCAAATCTATTTTAATTCAAGGCCATGTTATTCTTTTTAATAATCAGATGATTTTGGTCTTTCCGACGTTTGTTTTTGCCAGTGTTTTCTATTACATTCTCTTGCAGTCTGGTTAAACAGCTACCGTAAATGTGTATTATTAAGAACTGCAAACAATGATGGAGAAGCTCGTGATTAAATAACCGAGCTTGGTCAATCGCTAACATCCACTGTGCATGACAACGTATAACCACATATTTTACTGCAAACAGTCGCAAAATTGCAGTAGTTGCGGCTAGATAGGTACTCTTGGATGCGGCTGGATACTACTTGCCATACTTGCTCCAATAGAGTTTTTTTTCTTTCAGAATTTGGATAACTTTTTTAAAAGGGAAAGAAATTAAATTTGAAGAGTCGGTGAAAAGCGCCTTCATAGCTTTCATCGGTTCCCGTCCACGATAGTTCTACAGTAGAGAAATTAAGCAACTCCCATTAAAATGACAAATCTGCATAGATAATAGGGGTCAATATTTCTAGTAATTAAATATATATTTCTCATACAAAATAGGATCTCATACAAAATAACTTTATAGATCAGGAACCAATATTAACTACCTCTGATCTGTGCAAGAATTAATCCGACAAAAGCAAAGGTGAATTCGAATAGCTTCACAACAATATCAAAGTGATGCGATGAACTACTTTGGACAAATCCTCCCAGGGCTGGGCCCATTTTTCTACAACTGCAAGTCACTTAATGACATGCACATTTTTACTCATACATGAAAGTTTGAAGTTACAGGTATTTCTCGAAAATAAAGCCATAAATCTTGTGCCATCAGTAAAACGGAATGGGCATTTGGGGCCCACTTTCCGATTGCTGTAAATCATAAACCAACGGACATATCTCTTTATGTAGAACATTTATCAATAGAACGACTGATCTCTATTACGAGATTTCTGATTTATATCCTATTAAATTTGTCTAATTACCTGGTATCCCTTAGGGCACCTAACACATCCAGGTATCGTATATTTAATAACTATTTAAACGAAATCCGTCGCACAATACCCAACACGATAAAGTACATACGCTGTGTGAGTACAAGCTATATATATACTTAGAATGCTCGAGTTTGTCAGCAGTATATGGAGGAGAATCATTGCCGCTCTGTTATCATTGCCGCTCTGTTATCATTGCCGCTCTGTTTACTGAAGTATGTAATAGGCTAAGGTCAGCTGCCCAACATAGTGCGCCTTGGGACCGTACCTAATATTATTCTACATTTTATGGATCTTTACTGCAAATAATATATTTTAAATAAGTAGTTGGCATTGGGGTTTTCGTGTAATTAGCCATAGAACTTCAACACTCCGAAAACGGCTCAAAATAGAGGTATGTTGTAGTTGTTATAAATTTATATATTTATAGATAAACAGGTCTTTCCAATGGTAAATATGTAATTGTTATTAGAGAGGTGGACCCAGCGCCCATACGTTTTTTCCCATTGTCCTTTATACTAATTCGCTAGTGACATTTTGACAGATTTACTTTTGTGACTTCAATTTCCACAACTTTAGCATTTAAATTAGTTAATCATAAATCATTAACTAATGATCATGAGTTAATCAAGTTCGCTGGTTCTACCCAGCGAATCCAACATATGACTGTGGAACGCTGCAGGATGAAGACCACCTCCTATCCTACCCGCAGCTGACAACCCCTATCAATACACCAGGACCTAGAAGAGACGAACAGCAACACGATCCAGGCCGCATATTTTTGGAGAGACGTGTCCTAATCTGGCCCGGACAAGTTAACTAACTATTAGTGACAATTACCTGATATGTTCACCTATTCACAGAGTTACGTGAATTTTTAAAAATTCGCATTATGCTGGGTGCAGAATTATCACGTGAACCTCATCATTGAATAATTAATTACTAATACTAACAGCCGTCATCCAGGACGTCAAACGATTTTGTCAGCTTGATGTGCGAGTTCATTATCAGAGATTTATGATGACATCGATTAAAGTGCTCTCCTTATTATTTCTGTTATGTAATCAGAGAATATAAAAATGATATATATGGCACTAATAATTGGATGTTATTGTTTGTTATCATTGGAAAAATAATGGGTTTTAATAATTATCAGTCCTTAATCATTCATTATAAATATTATTATAGATGGTTAAATAAATTACTGTTAATTTCGCCGGCCAAAGCTAACAGAGCCACCTGCATGTCGTCGGGACAGAAGGGTTGCCAAAACGTACTATGGAATGGAGCAATCTAATACCCTATATAATTAATAGTAGAATAATTTAGGTTCCGTGCCATTCTAATAACTAGATATCTTTTTTCTAGAAAATAACCGAACTTTCGGCGAATCACAGAAAATTCAAGATTAGGTAGGCAGACCCGGATCTAGGAGAGGGTGGGGGGGGGGGGTAGCCAGGCTGCTAGCCCCGGGAAGCAATTTAAGGGTCGCCGCATTCATGTGTTTGGAAAAAACTTTTTAATCAGCCACATAAATCCGGCCGTGGCTTGACGTTCGGTCGTGCGGGTTTATTCGGCTCCGTTGGTATAGCCCCGTGCCCTTCTGTCTGTTAAGAGGATTTCTTCTGGACGCGGTGGAAAATCCCCTGGTAGATACATCATACCCTGCGCACGCGTTTCAAACTTAACTTAGGATGCGTTCCAAAGTCAAATGAACAATCAATAGTAGGGGGCGGTTTGGATGCTAGGTGCTTTGGTGTAACAAAAATGATGGCCATTATATTGCGCGACATATAAGACCGATGCGTAATAGTTACCGATAAATACGTACATGTGTATTTGCAGGGACTTTTTTTGACTATTTTTTGAAATATATATGGAGTAATTCTGACGCCAAGCATTCTACTGTTAACCAGTCCGACCATTTGTTTCGAGTTCTTTATGGCATCCACTGTCTACTGATGAATTTTAAGCTTTTCCAAAACACTTTGGGGGTACTAATTAAAATTACACCTTTCCTAGTACGCCAGCGCCAGTCTGGCCTGCTGACTCTTCTCCAGCACTCTATGGCCGAAATACTGTCTGATCCGAAAGTATCAGCTTTTACAAAACTCTTGCACTTTTTTTGTCGCTGGCTCTCCAACTATTAATCTCAAATGCTGGAGGGGAGGGGCGTCAATATCAAGTTTTTGCACTGGCTCGGAAAAGGTAGGTAGATACGTTTCCGCTGTTTTGGAGAAGTATACCTTGATAGGGATTTTATTGTAGGTTAGTAAGTCGTTACCGTCTCTTGGTCTAATCGCGTATCGGCACGGCTCTAACGAAACATGGCGGTTCGAAGGGAGACTTACTTGCTCGCCATTAATAACGTTGTCAAATTGTGAAATTGTCTTGTACAGCGCACCGCTCGCGGCGAATAATTACTTTTGAGCAGCGGGATAAGTACCCTTGTTTGCCAAATTATTTTGATGAACAACGTTACCTAAAATAATTACTGTCTTAAAAGCCACATCGCCGTGGAGCGTCGCTCTTCGTATCAGACGGCGGTACCCCCGGCAATCCTATTCCTCAGTCATAATTACTTGTAAATTGCCTTAAAACAAGCAATGCGGTGCGTTAATTATGATTTTGCTCCAGATAGCATTGCGAAATTAAGAATATTTACTATAATTAAGAAAAAATCACTAAGAGTTGAAAGTTAACATAGTCAATAAGAAAAATAATAAAGTAGAACTCCGATTATCCGAACTCCAACTATCTGAATCGTTAATTATCCGTAATTTAGACAGAAAAAAATGAAAACGGAAACGAACAAACCTACACTTATACTTAAACTCCGTGTCGGTGCTTGAAAACGTCAGTTCTTAGGAAAGCCACGAAGGCAGCAACAAACAAACATTTAGAAGACGCCGTTTTCAGTGGTTTTGCAGAAATTTCTATGGGAAACTAAATTTCGGGGGCGATTCTTTGCGAAAAGCTAAGATCTTAGCTAAGGAGCTTGGTTGTTCATCCTTTAAAGCGGGTAACGGCTGGCTCTTTTTCTTTAAAAATAGTTTTTTTCTGCCATTGATTTATTTATTTAATTTATTTATTTATTTATTTTAAACATAACATGCGAAATTCATAAAATGGTCATACCAAGTAATGGTGCGAAGTAAACGACGACCCACATTCACATGACCATGGGCAGCGCATGCCTAACTAGGCCGAGTATAGCCTGTATCTGGGCATACGATTTATTTTCAGACTTGGGTGGAGAAGCATAACTGACGTAGGACACATACACTTAAACACACACATATACATATACACATATACACATATACATGTACATACATACACACATACACATATATGTTACATTATGTTTATTATCTTATATCACATTTATGCAGGTATATTATTTCTAAGACATGATTTGCAGAAGACCATTCTCCGTCCTTGAACGACCTATATCGTCAAGAAGCCATTTTTTTATTTTTTTATTATATCTTGAACATACATTTACCCTTTTTCGAACAAAAAGCAATTATCCGAATGGGGTCCGGTCCCTAATGATTCAGATAATTTGAGTTCTACTGTAATAAATTATTAGTAAAAAAAAAAAAAAGATTTTAATAAAATGCTCTGATAAGAAGAATTAAATGTTATACATAATTTTGTCTCGAAGCTGTAGACCGCTGAGAAGTCCCATCGTCCCGAGATAATCCTGGGTGCAGTAGCCAGGTGGAACTTAAAACGGTATACAAAAATTCGTGTCTGTGCTGTTGACCGTTGAGGAGTCCCCTCGTTGGAAGCCAGTCCTGGGTGCAGCAGACCTGTCATGGCAATACTTAAAACGGGCTATCATAAATGAATGCGTATACCACGTTTCCTGTCTGTGCTGTTGACCGTCGAGGAGTCCTCTCGCCGGGAGTCAATCCTATGTGTAGAATCAGGTCATGCTTACCATAAAAATGCATTGTCATCAGAACTGAACCAACTAAAAAAATTCCAATGTAAAGTTTTAACTTCATATGATAAGAGGAAGTGGTTCTTCATCAGCTTGCAGATTTGACCAAAACAAACTGACAAACATTGCAACGCAAATAAAAGCTTGTAAAAATTGTATACTCCCAGAAAAAAACAGATAAAACAAGATCACATCTAATTGAAAGTAGTTTAACTATTATATCCAATTTTTTTATGTTAGGTATTTCAAATATTATTCGCAGAGTATTAATAGCTTTACGATTTGGTTTTTAGATTACCGAGAAATTTGTTTATTATTATTGTTATCAATAATACTATTATTATTAGCTGTTATTTTTATTAACCTATTTGATTGTTATTAGTTTAATTTAATTATATTATATTTCATAATGATGTAATTTTAAAGTATGCACAAGCCATTGCTTACTTGGTACGCTTGCCCTAGTCGGGCATTGACCTAGTTAGGCGGCGTTGATTTTCTGAATATACTCGGCTGCGGTGCTCTCTTTTACGCTACTGTTTAGAATCAAACCTCTAAACCCCGGCGCGAACTTGCAACTTGCAAAGAGATACTGCGAAATGTATTAAAGTGTGTTGCCAGCGAGATACTGCTGAATGTATGAAATCGCCGTCGAGTGCGCGCACCTAAGTGCACGCGGCCGATGGCGTTTTCATACATTTCTTTCGTAGTATCTCGTTAGTATTTCGTAGTATCCCGGCCGCAAATGCGCGCCGGGGCTAAGAGTGCCAATGTACTGCACATAATATTCTTCTTCTTCTTCTTCATCAGCGCGTATTCGCCCACCGTTGGGCATACGCCTCTCCAATCACTCTCCACCCGGATCGGTTGTCCGTTTCCCTCATCCAGACTGGTCCAGCTATCTCCTTGATGTCATCTGACCATCGGGCCGGTGGTCTGCCCACACTTCTTCTGCCTAGCCGGGGTCTCCACTCCAAAACGCGCTTGCTCCACCGTTCGTCGTGTTGTCGGGCCACGCGGCCGGCCCAAGCCCACTTCAGCTTGGCCACTCTTTGACCCACGTCGACCACCTTCGTGCGCTGTCTGATGAGCTCGTTTCGGACTCGATCGCGCAAACCATATGCCAAGCATGACTCGCTCCATGTTACGCTGCACCACCTTAAGCTTGTAGATCATCCCAGCAGTCAGTGTCCATGTCTCACAAGCATACGTCATAGCCGGTAACACACACTGATTATACACCTTTGTCTTGAGCGATTGGGGAATTCTGGACTTCAGCACGAAGCTCAGCTTCCCGAAGAATTATAGAACTAATATTATATTATTGAATCGAACAAAATTAAATACATATGGACAGCTAGAAAAAAAGACCTAAGCCCCGGCGCGCACTTGCGGCCTGGCCGCGGCTGCCAACGAGGTACTACGAAATGTATGGAATCGCCGTCGGGCGCGGGCACTTAGGCCGCTCGGCCAAGTCGACGGCTATTCCATACATGGCCGCCGCGGCGGCTAACGTGATCCTACGAAATGCATGGAATCGCCGCCGACCGCACGCACTTGGCCGCGCGGCTTAGGTGCGCGCGCTCGACCGCAATTCCTTACATTGTGTAGTATCTCGTTGGCCGCCGTAAGTGCGCGCCTGGGCTAATAGTTACATATATTTTGTCATAGATTTTTTTATTTTCGATGTGAACATTTCTTTAATTTCGGTTTGATGGCCAGGTCAAAATTGGCGATGCTGTGAAATTATGATACATTGATAGAGATACTAATCCCTATGATATATCATAGGGATTAAGAAATTGATAGCAACCCACCAACTAAATCAAGACACGTGTAAGATTCTAACTAATGAGGTTATTGAAGCGGCAGGGTGCGGCGGGCCCAAAAGGGAGCAGCCTATCTCACGAACGCGCGAAGCCAGTATGCCGATCGATGTTTATTTGGGACGCGATGGATAGGCTCTATCTAAATTTGAAACTTAGCGTCAACAAAAATTAACAAAATTTGTTACATTTTTAAATTTAAAAATAATATTTTTTTTATTAGTTTTGTCTTAAATGAAATGAAAGTATAAAGAGAATCAAAGTAAATGATAATAAAAAAAAGAACAGCTAGAAAAGGACTCCAAAACGTCCCAAAAGACTATCACCGAGTGATCGATATAGTTACGGGAGCGCCGAAGCTTCTAGAGCGCCTAAACACGTAAATGTGTATTACAATTAGTCTAGCATTTACCGTCTCACTCACTCTTAGTGTAGGGCATTATTTTTGCGCTTTAAATTGTAGACAATAAATCCCACATTATGTAAGGGAAATAAGTATAAAATGGCATTCATGGACAAAATGGCACACCATTGTTATTGTGAAAATGATCTAAATATTCGTTTAAGTAAGTGCCGCTAGAAATGCGCGAAGCCTTGCAGAGAAACACTGTGACAACGCCACTATCCTCCACGAAACAAGCGAGAGTTGTTTCGCACGACTCCCAGTTTACGCATTCGGCAATTTTAAATTAAGATATGTAGTCTTACATAAGAAGCATTCTTTAAGTGCAGTATTATGAATTAGCAAGTGTTATATTGCGTGAATGTTTGTTATGTAGAATAACTCATTTTTTTTGGAAATTGAATGATTGTTATTGACTGTTGGGAATTATGGTCAAAATTGCATATCATAGAGATGGAAAAAAATACTATGGTACGTCCTAAACCAAAATAAATAGCAATATAAGCATCAACATGAACCAGAAAACACGAGAAATATGACAAAGGTGCTTTATTTTCATCTAGTAAAAAAACTTTCTTGGATCCACTGAATAACAAGAACTTGGGATGCATTTATTCTAACGAACTTTTATAAGAACGAGGATGTTTGGTTTAGCCACAGAAAATTTCAAGCGTACTTTAAACTCAATCATTATATGTAGATCTTCTTGAAAATATTCTTTTCCAAAAATATTTCTAAATATATGTACATGTATGCAAATATGTCATTTTGTCCTTACACTATGGACAAAATGATTTTGACTGTGTTGATTAAATGATTAAATAAATACGATATGTTTAAGTGTTTTATAATATGTGTTAAACAAAAATGAAAACATGGTTTTCTGAAGAGAACATGCAGATGATTATTGCAAATATTATCCTTTGCATTTTAAATTACAACTTATAAAAACCTTGGAAGACTTTAACTAAAATATGTCATTAAAGATTTATTTGCGTTTTTTCATAAAAGTATAAATATTAATATTTATTTCACCGAGAATTATTAAAAAAGAATTATTATTACTATTGATAAATGAGCGGAGAGCAATAATTAACTGATATGTCGAGTAACTGATTCGTGAATGTTTATTTAAAATAATTAGTAAAAAATAAACATAGCCTGTAACAAATTGGTAGCTAATGGTCCCTTGCTGATTTGGCCACGAAGACCCATTTGTTCGGGGTCGGTCACACTCACGGGTCAACACCCATCCGGCGGCCTCCACGCATAAAGCGCAAGCCCGGGTAGGAGTCTGGCCTTAGGGCTAGTTTTCCCTAGGAGTCAATCTTATGGCGCTCCTGGACGGTTTGCGCACCATGCGGCGTAATCCAATCGATTGTGCGTTCTGATTAACAGTCGGGGGAGTCTGGAAGCAGTACTGTTTCCTTTAGAGCGGGGGTTGTTACAGACCTTACGGCGACTGCTCTTGAAATGACCATCGGCTACACGATTCCGGGTAAAGAGCCGGGCAAAGGATGCCGTGGTCCGCGATAGATTCGGTAGACACCGTTTCACTGCTACGTAAGGGATTAGACTGCGCAAGCGACCTCGAACTCGTAACCAGTCGAGATACCGGAGTAATGTGGTTGCAACTGGAAGTAAGATCGTGAGTGTAAGCCCGCTGGGTAACATACCTGGCTATCTCGCGGATAAGGCGTTGACCTCTTACGGGCATGTGGCGGAGCTTGACGGTAGAAAGTCTTCAGCGCTCACTTCACGGGAGATAGAACGATCATATATCGTTAAAACTTCCTAAGGTGACGGGTTCGCCCGTTGTAGTCGACAGCTCTCTTTGTAACAAATAACAAAGAAAAACAAAAATTGTCATGTTCCGATAGGTATTACGGGCCATAAGCTCCACCGTAAAAATATGGCATTTCGATAGGGCAGATTCATTTATAAAAATTCTAAAATCTTTGTGTAAGAAATCGTTCGAAACATTTTTCCGAAATGTTTAATTAATTACCCTGCGATTACGCCCTATAATTTTAAGATAAAATAATAACAAATTTCATTTTATACTCTTGTGTATGACCATTTAAGCGATCAAAAACAATTATGATAAACATTCGAATTAATAATATCTATCCTTGATAGATAATATTAAAAAATACATATATAAAATTGATATATTAGTATATTCTTTTGCCGAATCGACTTTCGACGTTGGGTTTTTCCCCACTTAGATCGATTCGATGTTGAATCGACGTAATTTCTTACTAATAGGCCACCCACCTATAAGTCAAATTAGGTATACTTTACAAAGTTAGGTAATTTTGACATAATTAATCCTAAAATGTTTGCTGGGAGTCCATGGCCACGGCAGAGCAAATGTACCCAATTTCTCCATATAAAATTGCGACGAATAAATACAAGATCTTCTGCAGCGTGGACGTTTTGTTACTCGTTACTCGTTATGCGTCGCGACGCCACGCGCGCCGGGCGTCTAGCTTTTTTGCCGCCGTATTCATCTCTCGCTGCCGCCCGCGTCGCGCCTTCTAAAATTGAAATTCCTACACTCCTTTGAGGCGACTGCCGCTCACGTTCCGAATACTTATACAAAAGCGCGTTGAAGGCTCGCGCCAAGCCGACAGTCGCCTGGAAGGCTGCTTTGTCGATATTCCAGCATCTATAACTCCATATTTATAATACCACGTTAGCTTTTGACAGCGGATTAGCGCGTACGAAGCGACTAGCCACAGAAAGCTGGAGGAGAACGATAGCGAGATATACCAACAGTATGACTTCCAAATTTTTATTAGTTTAGAAAGAAAAAATCGAAATAAAAATTGGTCACAATATAAATTCGCCGACATTTAGTTCTACTTTCCGATAAATTGAAGATTGCATAGGAAGACTGTGATTAGGCGAAAATAGTACAAAAAATATACATTTTAATAAATGGTACCCTAACATAACGTATTGGCATATATGTGTTTTACTTTATTTTAAAGTTACCTTTATTACTTCTAAGTGTACGATGTACGATGACAACTAAAAAAAATCGGTTGTGTCACCCCAAGATTTTCCACAATGCCCTCCACTCGACCCCTACCCCCTCGAACCCACCCCCACCCGAACCCCGACTGAACCCCGGTTCTGCGACTTAAGTCTTTGATCAAATATAATACAAAAGTACATAAGAGAAGAAGAGTGGGGATTAAATCCAGGGCGCCAGGGAGACATACCAGAAACAGGGCATTGCCCGTGTTATATCCTGGTTCAAATACCTATGTATACCAATTTTCAAGGCGATCGGTTAAACGGTATATAAGTTGATGTGCTGCAGCGCCACCTAGTGCCGAGTTACAACAAAGTGAATAGCGCTAAAATATTCTGCGGGCTCGTATGTCTACGTATACCAATTTTCATGGTGATCGGTTGAGCAGTATAGAAGTTGATGTACTACAGCGCCATCTGGTGGCGAGTTACAATAAAGTTAATATCGTAAAAATATTGTGGGGCCTCAAATGTCTATGTATACCAATTTTCATGACGATCGATTGAGCGTTATAGAAGTTGATGTTGATGTTTATGTTGAAGTTGAAGTTGAAATTGAAGTTGATGAAATTGAAGTTGATTTTGATGTTGATGCAGCAGCCTCTAGTGGTAAGTTACAACAAAGCGGATATAATAAAAACCTTGTCCATGAAAAAATACATATTATAATTAATGTGCCAACTTTTATAGTGATCGTTCAAACGGTTTCAGAGTCTATTAAGCTCGGACTGATATACCAACATCCATTTTTATATTTATTCATTATATCATTATTATATAGATATTATTATATATTATTATTATATAGATATTACCATTATTATATAAAAAAACTATATAGCTATTATAAGACTATCATATATTATAGACTATTCAAACCAAACTAACCGATTCCCACTCCGGAGCAGAAAGGCGCTAGACTTTTTAGATGAGAAAGCATATTTATACTACCTATACTATCGTTACTAGAGGCCTCAAAGAAGGGCCAGAAAAAAAGAGGCTACCCAGTCAGGAAGGCCGAGTCGTGAACCTAACCTAACCACTAATAAAAGTTTTTCGGATTCCCAGCGGTGTTCATCCTGCGAATGCTACTTTTATGCCCGCTCCACACATGTCCCTCTCGCTCTTTCCCATACATTTTTCTGATGTCATAGTGTTGCCGACTCGCTTCCACCTTAGCAAAATTGGCCATCATCGGCCTGTGTGAAAAGGGGCCTTTAGATATTCCGTCGAGATAATGTCGAAAATTATGAGTTTACTACGTGAGAAATAGTGAGATACTACGATCGCTATTGAGAAAATTTGCTTCTATCCGACTTAAAATGAAGGATATCGAAATTCTTTCACTATTCTAACTAGAGCTGTCAACTACAACGGGCGAACCCGTCACCTCAGGAAGTTTTAACGAAATTATCGTTCTATCTCCCGTTAAGTGATCGCAGAAGATTAAGGACAAAAACAGTCCACCGTCAAGCTCCGCCACATGCCCGTAAGAGGCCAACCTCTTATTCGCGAGATAGCCAGGAATGCTACCCAGCGGGATTACTCACGCCCTTACTTCCAGATGCGACCAGATTACTCCGGTATCTCGACTAGTTACGAGTTCGAGGTCGCATGCGCGGTCCTCTCCCTTACGTAGCGGTGAAACGGTGTCTACCGAATCTATCGCGGATCACGGCACCCTTTGCCCTGCTCTTCACCCGAAATTTGGTAGCCGATGGTCGTTTCAAGAGCAGTCGCGTTAAAGGTCAACAAGTACCCCCGCTCTATAAGAAACAGTACTAATACCAGACTCGATTGACTTACGCCGCAAGGAGGGCAGACCGTCCAGGAGCGCCAGAAGGTTTACTCCTAGGCGAAACTAGCCCTAGGGCCAGAGTCCTACCCGGGCTCGCGCTTCATGCGTGGAGGCCGCCGGTTGGGTGTTAACCCGTGAGTGTGACCGACCCCGAACAAATGGGTCTTTGTGGCCAACTCAGCAAGGGCCCATTAGCTCTATAGGAGACAGTACTGTTTCAAACTCCCTCGACTGTTAGTCAGAATGCACAATCGATTGGATAATACCGCACGGTGCGCAAACCGTCCAGGAGCGCCAAAAGATTGAGTCCTGGGGAAAAATAGCCCTAAGGCCAGAGTCCTACCCGGGCTCGCACTTCATGCGTGGAGGCTGCCGGATGGGTGTGATCCGTGAGTGTGACCGACCCCGAACAAATGGGTCTTCGTGACCAACTCAACAAGGGCTCATTAGGGACAATTCCTGCATTATCGATGTTTGAATACTGATTCATCTTGTCCACGGTACAATCTTTTTCAATCTATGGTGCGTTAGCCGCGCCGTACGAAAAATCGTCGGCTCTTGACCACTGCACGGTTTCTTCACCGTACGACGTGTTAGGTACATCAATTTTATAAACAAAAGCCAAGGTCGAAATAATTGTCCGCCGTGAAAACGCCCGATGCCGTAAACAAGCTCTGATACGCTGCCCTACAACACTGATACAAATTTCGCCGTAAATAAACACGGTTCGCTGAGGGATAAATATGGTGCATACGGCGGCGGCGCCGTTCCGATTTTCCGAAGTGTTCGTGGACAAGCTGCCATAGCGATTCATACCCTACTGACGACCGCGCCTACTCACGGTGAATAAACCGTGGATTTTTACGGCTTAAAAAAAACGTGTGTGAACAAGGCCTTAGGCTACTTTATTGAAAATTTTCATTGTGTCATTGTTTTCGAGGAGATAATAAGCGCCAAGTGTAAAGCGTTAATTAAAGTGAAATATTTCCCTATTAATTTCAAGCCGCAAAGAAATGTTTTGTAAGGATTTTGGAAAGGATTGAAAAGTTTTGAATGGAGGGGGAAGGCCCATGGGTGGAAGGTGAATGAAGAGGGTTCCAAGTTTCTTTGAAACGACGAATCGCGCCCTCGGCATAAGCAGGTAGGCGAAAATGAAAACTTTTGCGGTGGCTTTGCGAACAGATCATTCAAATTAGTTCTTTTCATCCGCTTACTCGTGATTATTAGGAAATTGTGGGACGTTAATGATTGAAATTAAAGAGTATATATATATATATATATATATATATATATATATATATATATATATATATATATATATATATATATATATATATATATATATATATATATATATATATATATATATATATATATATATATATATATATATATATATATATATATATATATATATATATATATATATATATATATATATATATATATATATATATATATATATATATATATATATATATATATATATATATATATGTATATATATATGTATATATAAATATATATATATATATATATATATACATATATATATACATATATATATATATATATATGTATATATAAATATATGTATGTATATATATATATATATATATATATATATATATATATATATATATATATATATATATATATATATATATATATATATATATATATATATATATATATATATATATATATATATATATATATACATATATATATATATATATATATATATATATATATATATATATATATATATATATATATATATATATATATATATATATATATATATATATATATATATATATATATATATATATATATATATATATATATATATATATATATATATATATATATATATATATATATATATATAAATATTTGATAGTTTTGTGTATATATTCTTTTTAGAATTGATTAAATAGATGATTATAAAGTAAATAATTATATAAGCCACTTACATCCACTTACATTCCCTTGAAATAATAAGTATTCGAGTGATTTTACGCGTAAATAAGGATGATTGCTTAATTTTTGAGATAATTGGATGAAGGGTGAGCGTTACTAGTTGTAAAATGGGCCTACTTCTCTTTCCGCAAGTGAGAGACATCTATCATTCTCGTTTGTTACACCAAAGCATTCCCGAATCCCACCAAGGGAATCCTTCGTCACGATGTAAGTGACTTTTATAATTATTTACTTTATAATCATCTATTTATATATATATATATATATATATATTGTAACGCACTTCGCGTTTTCCGATTTGCTTTTCCACAATTTCCTTCCACAATATTCATTCACTTTAGCGATCGATGGCGTCGTGTTCATTTTTGACAGTTCAGACTTTTTCGCGCGGCTGACCAATCAGAAGCGAGTAGTGACGCCTGCGATGATTCGATGAGAATCGTTGCCAGAAACAAAGGAGACTGTACGATGTTCGGGATATCGACCAAAAGTGGTTAATTATTTAGTTATAGTTTTTGATTAGTCTTTTGGTCATAATTCCTAATTATTTTGTTAGCTCATAAATTTACATTCAGAATATTTTAATTATTCTCTGATGGAATTGTGGAATGTAGATTGACAGCATTCGAAGGTCGTTGGTTCCTTTACGATTTTGGATTCCGGATTCTAAATTAAGGATAGTGCAATATGGGTATTTCATCATAGTTTTCACTATAAATAAAAATCTATTTTATTATCACATGATTTTAATATTTTAATATAACGCAATTCAAATGTCGAATTTGATTTTTAAAACTCGCGCGTATCGATAAGGGGTTTCCTCGCCGGGCCCGCCAAAAGTTTGGCGGTCTACCAGCCAAAAGATAATTTGGGTCATTTCGAATCCGACTTGATTCCGAACGAGATCCCGGGGAGTCTGTGTGTGATTTAGGACTATTACCTGGTGAGTTTGCTCGATGTTAGAACTATGAAGTGACTTTTATTGGATCGTTTGATGATGTATCGGAAATCAGCGACTGGACTGAGGCGATAGTCGCTGTTCCTTTCGATGATCCGTTTTCGTCCTTGGCGCGATCATATTGTAATGAAGCCTTTCTACGGCTGCAGGGATCTCCGTGGAGGATTTTGAAAACGGCCTTATTCTAAGGCGGATTAATTCTACAGCGGCCTTATTCTGCGGTGGATTAATGCTACAGCGGCAGTTGTGATCTGCGCGGCGGATTGCCGACATTGACTACCGCCACATCGTACTACGTCCGCCTTCTCGCCCCGTCGACTGGCGTGATATTTGGGACCTGCCGCTTCTCCATACTTACTCCTGCCGAGTCTCGTATCGTACCAGTACGATAGTGGCGGAGTATCTTATCGTCCGCGCGCCGAGCGAGGAAGACGTCAGCGCCCCTGGTGTTCGCCGTGGGAACTGCCGCTCAACGCGCGAGATTCAATTAAATGTTACAATATATATATATATATATATATATATATATATATATATATATATATATATATATATATATATATATATATATATATATATATATATATATATATATATATATATATATATATATATATATATATATATATATATATATATATATATATATATATATATATATATATATATATATATATAGGGTGAGTTATTAGCTACCGAGAGTATATACAGGGTAGTTAGTTGCCTAAAGTGTGTGAATAAACACAAACAAATAAGTAACTTGTGGGGAAAACAGAACAAACTATTTAAAAAGTTTTTTTTTGACTTGAAATTTTATGATTTTGAAAAATACTGTAAAAAGCTTTGAGCACGATGCGCCATCTATCGGTAGGTATAACATCGCTGATATTGTTTATTAACGATAATTTACCTACCGCTAGATGGCGCAGCGCGCTCAACCCTTTCAAACTTTTTTAAATATATAGGACTTAAACATTTGACAACAAGATTTTTTTTGTTTTTCCCTTTTCTTTTAATTTAGAGTAGCTTTCTTGGTCATACTGATTCACTCCCTTCAAGGATGCTGGTAACTACCTTATACTCACCCTGTGTATAAGATAGTTTTAAGATGAAGCTTTCATATTTTGGATTATATGTAATTAGATATTTTATATCAGAGAGGTAAAGATATTAATATATTATTATTATTTATAGAAATGCTTTACTAGCGTACCTTTCTAACAAAGAGGCTAGTTATTTTCCAACTGGAAATATTTAACAGCTAACCTTTGGTAAAAGATTAACGTGCATATAACGGCGTTTTCCGAAATGATTCAATATATAAATAAATACAAAAATAAAAGAATACCAAAAAACTTAAAAAATAAAATAATACTATCTTTCGCCCAGGAGGAGGTCGCAGAAAAGACAAACCAAGGAAAAAAAAATTTTTCTTCAGTTTTATTACTCCAACAAGATGGGTGGAGACAGAAGCCAAACCATCGACCACCCGGTAAGTTGTAACGACTACATATTTTCGTCTTTTCTGTCCGAGCTTAATAACATTTCCAAAGAATCAGAAGTTTCTATCCCCATACAGACGAGTAATTTATTAGAACATTTTATGAATACAAATTATTTTTACATTTCTACATTTTATATTTACATACTTACATTACATATTTACTTTACATATTACATTTACAATGCAATAGTGGTGGTAAATAGGCTATAAATTAAGCAGCATTCGCAAACAGCAGCCAGATGGAGTCAGGCAGAGCGAGCCTGGTGCGGTGGCACGGACGCACCCATTAGGGAGAGAACAATACAAACAAAGTTTAATTTAAAGCTGCTCCGGTGTTTAAAACCGGCACAGTGCGACGGGCAGCATACACTTTACGGAGACGGCGAGACACCCAAAGGGGGAGCGCCCTGAACTCTCAGTTCTTCTCACCGCGACGCCCAGTGCGGGATACGAACTGACTAGGTCAACGCACCAAATGGGATATCCGGTTATGTGGCCGAAAAAACGGATTACATCTGAGAGAGGTAGTATTGTTTAAGCCGAGGTATAAAGGATTCTACAGAAGATGAGTCCCTTATGTTAACCCGGAGGCCATTCCAAAGCCTTGCAGCATGCGATGTTCACAAAAAGTAATTATAATTATAATATAATAAAAAAGTAATTATAATATTAAGACGTGTAAAGTAACTGTAGCTATATCTTTTTCATAAGTAATATCCATTTAAAGGTGTCTGTTCTTGTAAATAAACCGACTGAGAGTGCACGACCCATTTAAATCTTACTACTATTATAATCGCGAAAGTTTGTAAGAATGTATGTATGGATGTTTGTTACTCTTTCACGCAAAAAACTGCTGAATGGATTTTGATGAAACTTTACAATAATATAGCTTACACATCAGCATAACACATAGGCTATAATTTATAAAGATATACTGTGCATTATCCAAAATATAACGTTAAGTGTCAAGTAAGTATGAAAAAAACTGCCATCTGCGAGCTATTCTTGCGTGGCCTGCAAAAACCGTTGGAGTTACACGTATATAATGTATAATGGAAATGTTTATCTTAAATAGTCCTACAAAAAAGCCCGCGACAGCATATATCTATATTTTATGTGTAAGCCATTATCGCCAAATTAGTGAACCATGATTTTCATGATTTCTAATTTGTTGGATTTGTCTCCGTCCCGAATAGCAGAATAATATAAAAACATTGAAAAATTAACGAAAATATAAAATACTTTCTATCATCATTATCACAATTTTCCATCACCATGCGGGTGAAACCGCGGGGCGCAGCTAGTAGAATATATAAACACAATTTCAAATTTTATAACCTAAAATCCACCATGAAAATTGTTTTACATTACATATAAAACGTCAATGAAAAAAAAAACAACAAAGAAACTATAAAAAACAGTAAAGTCCATTTTTATAACTTCACAACTACCTATAATTGCGGTACGACCTATACAGGAGCAATCAATGGAAGGCAGTTCAACAAGTATTTTAAGGGTATCCCAGGCTTGTTTAGATCATTTATACTGATTTCAGAGCTGTAGGAGTGGATGGTTAAATGTTTTAAAACACAATGATTTTGATGTAAAAAAGAAGAAATTTATTAACAAATAGTACGAGTTTAATCGAAAATAATCCGTATAATGGAAACCAGCTTTCGAATGCATGTGCATCAGATTGGTTGCCCAGGGCGAATTGTGTATGTATTTTGTTGTATTGAAATTGTTAGTCAATTCTACTGCAACCGTACTTGTACAAACTTGCCCCTGGTTATTTGGGGTTTAATAAACGATGAAGCCGGCCACTAGTGCAAACGAAAGGGCGGTAAGCTATTTCAGCTCCATTGCCCTGCAATTCAGCTTGTGAAACTAAAATTTATTTTGATATTTTGGGAATGAAAACGGATTTTGCGATTTTTAGCAAGTTCTGTTATGGCACCCGCGCGAAAGTGCTTCATCCCATGGACAAAAATCAAAACTTCACTTTTTTCAAATCCTGGTAAAAACCATTAATTACTCATTAACGATAAATGGAGTAGTTGACGCATTAAAAATTTTAAACTGTTATTGCGTTACTAATGGGTTCTAGAATCCTGGAAACTTGGGTAATTATGAAATAAGACGATTATTTGCGAATTGTCGCTCGAAATCAAAAGTTCTTTTGTGATTGTGAAAGCTTGTGCAGTATTCTAATTATATTTATTATGGTTGTTATGGTTAATAGTATCTATAATTTATTTGTTTATAACATATATTTTATTAAACTCTCTGTGGTTTTTTATTCTCTTAAACGAGTAAGAATACTTGTGTTTAAACACCTTTAAAAAATCGAAAATGACCACCTAGATTTTTATATTCTAAAATGGTAAACTTAATATAGAACTTAAATACATATAGATTAGCTGCGACTTTTTACGACTTCGCGAAAAGGAACTTTTTTCAGAAAGTTCATGCTGCATACAAAGTATCGATTTGTTCGGTGGCGGTCTTTGTGCAAGGATAGCTTGAAGGAAAACGCTGTGTTGGAACATTTAAAGGTTTTTCTGGCATTAATAAAAGACTGCAATGAAGGAATAGGAGTTGATTTAAAAGAACTTCCACGTGTCTTTTGTGAGAAATTTATAATAAAAAAAGTGGAGTAGATGTTCCCAATTTTGCACTTTCTTTCTACATAATAAGAAAGAGTATCTGAAAAAAGAAGTTGGGTTGCCAAAATTCAATAAAAATATCCAAAGGACGATAGACTGTGTGGCTTTCCAGCTGAGTCAGTAAAGGCCGGCCCAAGAAGTCGTTCGAGGAAATCTCTTTTAAATCGAAGAAACGTCACTTGCAATATCTGCTGACGACCAATAGTCCGCAGGAATTGAATTTTAGAAAGAAGATGTTTTCATTATCGTTTGAAAAAACCTGTCAGACCGTTCCGAAGTTCTTAGCGCCACAGCAAGGTTTACACATTTCATTTAGATTTAGATATTTCTGAGGGAATATATAATATATTGCGCTGTTGTGAATACATTACACAGTGACAGTTTATCTAGCTTGTACTTGTAAAAGAGAACAAAAAGTCATTATATACCGCATTATCGATAATAATTTAGTGGTACAGGGCAATCTACAGGAATTACTAATTAATGTAAAATTAGTACATTTAGGAGAAGTTGAGTCTATAACATTAATTTGTACATGGGGATTCGACGGAAGTTCTGGTAATAGTATTTATAACCAAAAGTTCACCGAATCAGAGACTATAACGGACGAATTTTGATTTTTAAAAGCCTTCCCACCTCTTAAACTTGGTGATAGGGATTATAATAGGGAACTTTGGAGCAATCTGTGCTCTTCAATTACATTATTCAGTTAGAATTTAAGAAGAAATTGGGTCTTATAAATGATTAGTATAAGCAAAGTTTTTTGAAGTATGGCTTTTCAAATGATGGAAATACTGCGAGGAGATTTTTTAATAATCCCGATTTAGTTACGCAGGTAACTGAAATTGTTAGAGAAATAATTAAAAAAAAATCACTAATTTTAATAATATTGTAAATCGGAATCGGATTAATGAATATCGAAATCGGATTAAATGTAATGAATTAATTGGTGGTACGTGTAATCTAATAATGTTTGCAATGTCAACCAATATGGATTTAATTATTTTACACTTCATATTTACCTAACAAAATCAATATTATTGAGCGATTGCTTTTGTAAGTTTATGTTCAATTAACTAAACCAACGTTGGTTAACGTTTCAGAGTAAGGGCCATTATGTAATTTTTTGTTTTTTTTTGGCTGAGATTAACATTTTACTTTTATGCCCTATTTTGTATTTTTATTGTGCGTAGAAATAAATTTAGAATTAGGTTTTATTTGCTACTTATTTATTAATGTTTGGTTTAAGAGTTTTTTTAGATATAAAATCAATATTTTTTATCCGTTTAATTCTGTTTTATGATTTCAATAGAATTATTTTCCATCTATTTATTGATATTTTCTTGAAAATAATCTTTGCAGAGATCGCAATATGAATTGCAGGCACTCTGTAACAAAAATTTATTTTTTATAATTAATTCATTTGCATCTCAGTCTATTTCTATATCATTTACTTGAATAGATCGGCTGCGGGCGATGCACAGTCGGGCGTTGGTGGACGTCAGTTGTTAGTGAAATTTCATTAGATATGTCCGCATTTAGAGCACGATCTGCTGCGCTCACTTCACTGGCAACGCGGCATGCCTGTGGAATTCTAACGGAGCGCACATCCAAGCCGTGCCCAGCCTGTAAGGGTTAACTCAGTGGTTCTCAATATACATATATATTAATAAGGTTATATTTAAAACTTTACTACTATAACTATTCATGTCTTATTCTACATATATCAAGCAATATCCGTATAAACATTTTATAGGTAATATAGTAATCTGTAGTACTTGCTTCGGCAGTACATATACTAAAATTGGAACGATATAGAGAAGATTAGCATGGCCCCTGCGAAAGGATAGTAATCTGTATTTTATTCGGTAGGTACTGTGACTACGTGAAAGTCAAATATAGAAATAAAAATGTGAAATTCCCCGAAACATAGTACAACAGGTTCGATTACGCTCCCTCACATTTATTTTTTCATTTGCATTTGTCAAATAAAACACAGCATTTGCAAGATAAATATCTTAATGGCTGCTAGCATAAAATAACAAAGAAGGCCAAGAGTTTAGAACCCGAAGAGATGTTCTTTTACATGACGCTCGACTTTATATAATATATTATATATCTATGAAGCTTGATGTAAACGGGAAACATTTTAAAGAAGGCTTGTAAAACCGTAACAATGTGTCAAATTAAAAGGCCTTCACTTCAAACAAACAATCAAATAAGAATGGTTTTTCCACTTAAACCAAGCCATTGAATGTTTCGAATTCTTTCACGAGAGAATTCGAAACATGCAAAGCTTTCGGTTTGTGAAGGTTACGTCTAGAGATGAATTGTCGACGAGGTCAAAATGAAGTAATATTTTTTCAGAAAATTCCTCATCCACCGGCTGTATTTAATTACCCTTTCACCCTCTCCAGAGCAGGGAAGTTTATCGGCGACTGATTCAGCTAATAGACATTTTGGTTGTATAGTTTATTAAAGGATTTCTAATACACATCAAGGAATTACAATTGATGGAATTAGCTTCTAATTCCTTTTTATATCGTTTTAATTCTTTTCGATTTTCGTCAAGTATAACTTTTCGTCATGTAAAACCAACATCATAATAAAACAAGAAACAAGTACGCGAAACTTTGGAGTCCGCAGGTTAGCGCATTAACACAGTTAAGGTCCAGCCACCCGTATCCAGCGGCGATAGTCACACCTGAAATTTGCATACGAATAAAACCTAAAAATATACGGTTGGCACGCCGTCCCTAAATTTGCCTCAGTTTGCAGAATTAGCAGTTATAGAATTTAGGTCATTTAACCCTTTAAGCATTATATTAGAAGAAATAGAGTTCCTATTATACTTTTAGTAAGGTTAGTAAGGTCACGAGATGATTCTCGATTAATATCGGATATTCTTAATTGGTTTCGCCATCCATTTAAATGACACCTGCGTTAGTACTAACTAATAATGCCACAATACCCTATATCATTGATTATATGGCGCGTTAGATTGACAATGTCGTACTACAATTTTCAACCAGGATTTTACTACAAAACGCAACGTGTAGATGGCACTCAAAGTAAAAAAAAACGGTTTTTTCACACTAAGACTTCCCAGAATCAACAGTAATTGTCATAAGGATATCGGAAGAAGCGTTATCTTATTGAACAATATTGGAATTTATAACCATAACATTTAATTTTATTCCAATCAAAATTACAAAAAGACACTAACCCCAGCCACGACTAAATAGTTAAAAATACGAGTAACAGATGGCGCTAGCTGTTCGAAACTTTCCAGTGGAGAAAATCCAAAACTATTTTATTTTTTTATATAAGAGATATTCTGACTAAAATTTCACAATGTCGTCTCGGCCCTACGACGCATCTGTGTACCGAATATAACATCACACCATCATCCCTACCATCTACGTTCAGTGCAAACGTCCCTCGTGAATCGAGCACGCGATCTATGCGACGCTGAGCATTTTCCGAAGGAGATGGAACATGTCAATGATGTCCTTAGGAAAAATGGATACGGTAAATATTACGAGACACGCACACGATCTAATACAGACGAAACTCAGAAACCCAGTAGATCAAGAGCATTCTTACCATACGTCAAGGGCGTCACTGATCGAATAAGTAAGATGCTAAACAGATTCGATATAAAAACGATCTTCAAACCGACCCGAA
>OX155950.1:14239809-14495809 GCA_944548615.1 Micropterix aruncella
GAAATTGTTAGTCAATTCTAATGCAACCGTACTTGTACAAACTTGCCCCTGGTTATTTGGGGTTTAATAAACAATGAAGCCGGCCACTAGTGCAAACGAAAGGGCGGTAAGCTATTTCAGCTCCATTGCCCTGCAATTCAGCTTGTGAAACTAAAATTTATTTTGATATTTTGGGAATGAAAACGGATTTTGCGATTTTAGGCAAGTTCTGTTATGGCACCCGCGCGAAAGTGCTTCATCCCATGGACAAAAATCAAAACTTCACTTTTTTCAAATCCTGGTAAAAACCATTAATTACTCATTAACGATAAATGGAGTAGTTGACGCATTAAAAATTTTAAACTGTTATTGCGTTACTAATGGGTTCTAGAATCCTGGAAACTTGGGTAATTATGAAATAAGACGATTATTTGCGAATTGTCGCTCGAAATCAAAAGTTCTTTTGTGATTGTGAAAGCTTGTGCAGTATTCTAATTATATTTATTATGGTTGTTATGGTTAATAGTATCTATAATTTATTTGTTTATAACATATATTTTATTAAACTCTCTGTGGTTTTTTATTCTCTTAAACGAGTAAGAATACTTGTGTTTAAACACCTTTAAAAAATCGAAAATGACCACCTAGATTTTTATATTCTAAAATGGTAAACTTAATATAGAACTTAAATACATATAGATTAGCTGCGACTTTTTACGACTTCGCGGAAAGGAACTTTTTTCAGAAAGTTCATGCTGCATACAAAGTATCGATTTGTTCGGTGGCTGTCTTTGTGCAAGGATAGCTTGAAGGAAAACGCTGTGTTCGAACATTTAAAGGTTTTTCTGGCATTAATAAAAGACTGCAATGAAGGAATAGGAGTTGATTTAAAAGAACTTCCACGTGTCTTTTGTGAGAAATTTATAATAAAAAAAGTGGAGTAGATGTTCCCAATTTTGCACTTTCTTTCTACATAATAAGAAAGAGTATCTGAAAAAAGAAGTTGGGTTGCCAAAATTCAATAAAAATATCCAAAGGACGATAGACTGTGTGGCTTTCCAGCTGAGTCAGTAAAGGCCGGCCCAAGAAGTCGTTCGAGGAAATCTCTTTTAAATCGAAGAAACGTCACTTGCAATATCTGCTGACGACCAATAGTCCGCAGGAATTGAATTTTAGAAAGAAGATGTTTTCATTATCGTTTGAAAAAACCTGTCAGACCGTTCCGAAGTTCTTAGCGCCACAGCAAGGTTTACACATTTCATTTAGATTTAGATATTTCTGAGGGAATATATAATATATTGCGATCTGTTGTGAATACATTACACAGTGACAGTTTATCTAGCTTGTACTTGTAAAAGAGAACAAAAAGTCATTATATACCGCATTATCGATAATAATTTAGTGGTACAGGGCAATCTACAGGAATTACTAATTAATGTAAAATTAGTACATTTAGGAGAAGTTGAGTCTATAACATTAATTTGTACATGGGGATTCGACGGAAGTTCTGGTAATAGTATTTATAACCAAAAGTTCACCGAATCAGAGACTATAACGGACGAATTTTGATTTTTAAAAGCCTTCCCACCTCTTAAACTTGGTGATAGGGATTATAATAGGGAACTTTGGAGCAATCTGTGCTCTTCAATTACATTATTCAGTTAGAATTTAAGAAGAAATTGGGTCTTATAAATGATTAGTATAAGCAAAGTTTTTTGAAGTATGGCTTTTCAAATGATGGAAATACTGCGAGGAGATTTTTTAATAATCCCGATTTAGTTACGCAGGTAACTGAAATTGTTAGAGAAATAATTAAAAAAAAATCACAAATTTTAATAATATTGTAAATCGGAATCGGATTAATGAATATCGAAATCGGATTAAATGTAATGAATTAATTGGTGGTACGTGTAATCTAATAATGTTTGCAATGTCAACCAATATGGATTTAATTATTTTACACTTCATATTTACCTAACAAAATCAATATTATTGAGCGATTGCTTTTGTAAGTTTATGTTCAATTAACTAAACCAACGTTGGTTAACGTTTCAGAGTAAGGGCCATTATGTAATTTTTTGTTTTTTTTTGGCTGAGATTAACATTTTACTTTTATGCCCTATTTTGTATTTTTATTGTGCGTAGAAATAAATTTAGAATTAGGTTTTATTTGCTACTTATTTATTAATGTTTGGTTTAAGAGTTTTTTTAGATATAAAATCAATATTTTTTATCCGTTTAATTCTGTTTTATGATTTCAATAGAATTAATTTCCATCTATTTATTGATATTTTCTTGAAAAAAATCTTTGCAGAGATCGCAATATGAATTGCAGGCACTCTGTAACAAAAATTTATTTTTTATAATTAATTCATTTGCATCTCAGTCTATTTCTATATCATTTACTTGAATAGATCGGCTGCGGGCGATGCACAGTCGGGCGTTGGTGGACGTCAGTTGTTAGTGAAATTTCATTAGATATGTCCGCATTTAGAGCACGATCTGCTGCGCTCACTTCACTGGCAACGCGGCATGCCTGTGGAATTCTAACGGAGCGCACATCCAAGCCGTGCCCAGCCTGTAAGGGTTAACTCAGTGGTTCTCAATATACATATATATTAATAAGGTTATATTTAAAACTTTACTACTATAACTATTCATGTCTTATTCTACATATATCAAGCAATATCCGTATAAACATTTTATAGGTAATATAGTAATCTGTAGTACTTGCTTCGGCAGTACATATACTAAAATTGGAACGATATAGAGAAGATTAGCATGGCCCCTGCGAAAGGATAGTAATCTGTATTTTATTCGGTAGGTACTGTGACTACGTGAAAGTCAAATATAGAAATAAAAATGTGAAATTCCCCGAAACATAGTACAACAGGTTCGATTACGCTCCCTCACATTTATTTTTTCATTTGCATTTGTCAAATAAAACACAGCATTTGCAAGATAAATATCTTAATGGCTGCTAGCATAAAATAACAAAGAAGGCCAAGAGTTTAGAACCCGAAGAGATGTTCTTTTACATGACGCTCGACTTTATATAATATATTATATATCTATGAAGCTTGATGTAAACGGGAAACATTTTAAAGAAGGCTTGTAAAACCGTAACAATGTGTCAAATTAAAAGGCCTTCACTTCAAACAAACAATCAAATAAGAATGGTTTTTCCTCTTAAACCAAGCCATTGAATGTTTCGAATTCTTTCACGAGAGAATTCGAAACATTCAAAGCTTTCGGTTTGTGAAGGTTACGTCTAGAGATGAATTGTCGACGAGGTCAAAATGAAGTAATATTTTTTCAGAAAATTCCTCATCCACCGGCTGTATTTAATTACCCTTTCACCCTCTCCAGAGCAGGGAAGTTTATCGGCGACTGATTCAGCTAATAGACATTTTGGTTGTATAGTTTATTAAAGGATTTCTAATACACATCAAGGAATTACAATTGATGGAATTAGCTTCTAATTCCTTTTTATATCGTTTTAATTCTTTTCGATTTTCGTCAAG
The DNA here is from genome assembly GCA_944548615.1 of Micropterix aruncella. NCBI lineage: Eukaryota > Metazoa > Arthropoda > Insecta > Lepidoptera > Micropterigidae > Micropterix > Micropterix aruncella. The sequence continues at coordinate 14,243,313 of OX155950.1, forward strand.
TATAACTTTTCGTCATGTAAAACCAACATCATAATAAAACAAGAAACAAGTACGCGAAACTTTGGAGTCCGCAGGTTAGCGCATTAACACAGTTTAGGTCCAGCCACCCGTATCCAGCGGCGATAGTCACACCTGAAATTTGCATACGAATAAAACCTAAAAATATACGGTTGGCACGCCGTCCCTAAATTTGCCTCAGTTTGCAGAATTAGCAGTTATAGAATTTAGGTCATTTAACCCTTTAAGCATTATATTAGAAGAAATAGAGTTTCTATTATACCTACTTTTAGTAAGGTTAGTAAGGTCACGAGATGATTCTCGATTAATATCGGATATTCTTAATTGGTTTCGCCATCCATTTAAATGACACCTGCGTTAGTACTAACTAATAATGCCACAATACCTTATATCATTGATTATATGGCGCGTTAGATTGACAATGTCGTACTACAATTTTCAACCAGGATTTTACTACAAAACGCAACGTGTAGATGGCACTCAAAGTAAAAAAAAAAACGGTTTTTTCACACTAAGACTTCCCAGAATCAACAGTAATTGTCATAAGGATATCGGAAGAAGCGTTATCTTATTGAACAATATTGGAATTTATAACCATAACATTTAATTTTATTCCAATCAAAATTACAAAAAGACACTAACCCCAGCCACGACTAAATAGTTAAAAATACGAGTAACAGATGGCGCTAGCTGTTCGAAACTTTCCAGTGGAGAAAATCCAAAACTATTTTATTTTTTTGTATAAGAGATATTCTGACTAAAATTTCACAATGTCGTCTCAGCCCTACGACGCATCTGTGTACCGAATATAACATCACACCATCATCCCTACCATCTACGTTCAGTGCAAACGTCCCTCGTGAATCGAGCACGCGATCTATGCGACGCTGAGCATTTTCCGAAGGAGATGGAACATGTCAATGATGTCCTTAGGAAAAATGGATACGGTAAATATTACGAGACACGCACACGATCTAATACAGACGAAACTCAGAAACCCAGTAGATCAAGAGCATTCTTACCATACGTCAAGGGCGTCACTGATCGAATAAGTAAGATGCTAAACAGATTCGATATAAAAACGATCTTCAAACCGACCCGAAATATAGCTCGATTTTTGAGGCCTGTAAAGGATGTAATACCACTGCAAACCCCGGGTGTGTATAAAGTCGAATGCAGTTGCGGTCTAGCCTAAGTTGGAAAAACGAAACGGCCCATAGCCACGCGACTGTCAGAACACTCAAAGCTGTTAAAAACGTTCAGCGAGAAAAATCGGCGATCTGCGAACATATATTGGATAGCGGAAGTAACCACTGGATGCAGTTTCAAAATCCCATTGTGCTATCCAAAGAACAATTCTACTTTCCTCGCATGATCCGGGAAGCCATTGAAATAAGAAGAAACCCGAACTTTAACAGAGACGATGGTTACAAACTCTCTTCTACGTGGAACCCTCTTCTTAAAATGTTCCCGCCGCCGAACGCCGAACGCAAAGACGTAAAACAGGATACAGTGAGTGTTGTGTGCAGGACGGATTTTCAAAATTCCCGCGCTCCGAGCCCGGCCCCCCACCACCGTTATAACCTACGCAGTGGCGGAAGCGGTACGCGGCCTACCCGCAAAACAACGGATTAACAGCTCTTCAGTCTACCCTGGACAACGGCGGCTGCAACGTCACCGAAACGTCGGGTGCTACAAATTTCACGCGGTAAATTCGTTTTCTATCCTATTTATAATGTCAAACAACCGCGATAGTCTTCGATTTTATATACCGAATATAAAGTCTCAAACTGCAATATTTCAAGATTGAAGTATGACTAGCGCGGACCCCTGGTGGACCGATTTCAACTACAATCTTTTCACCTTTTGCCATGAGCGAGTGATGCCTGTATACCACATGTCAGCTCGTTCGGATGAAGCGTTTAGGCGCTATCGTGAATGCACACACACACATACACACTCAGACACACAGACATACAGACACACAGACTCACAGACAGACTTTAGTCTGGAAATGGCCCTAATCGTCTCTTGGGGGGGGGGGGGTCAAAATTGATATTTCCGTCTTCATCTCGATTTTTTAGCGCGTTTACAAGACTTTCCCTTAGGCCGGGAAAGTAAAATAATAATATTTCATAATTATGTTCAAAATGGCGACTTTCGTGGTTTAACGGTATGGCGCGCACTTTAGATGGCACTCTAAACACGCCTGACAATAATAATATGCCTTGAAAAATAATCATATAATTGCAAACGAATGTTGAAATCATAGCTCTTATTATTATTTTTTTCCTTTTATATATCAATTTTTAATTTGGCATCCTGTTAATACGTTATTATTATGCACTTTAATATTCAGACAGGCTAATATGGTATTCTATCTCTATATTTTATTTAGGTAAAGTAAAAGCATGAATTTATAATTATAAACCTAATTCCTAAAAAACATCTTCTTATGCCGATTATAACTTTAACGATTTAATTACGCCGTGCGAATTTATTTCTGTGATGTTCACAGCTTATATAAGAAATGCGATAGATGGCACTAATAATTTAAACTTATTATCGTTATCATTAGTTAAATTATTGGGTTTTAATAATTATTCTGTGTTTTATATAAAGACAAACATTATCAATGTAAGTTACTATTGGTTTGGCCGCCAATGCTATCAGCGCCAACTGCATTTCTCCGTGTCGGAAGGGTTGCCAAATTATTCTATGGAGTTAAAAAATGTCATACCAATCATAATCAATGCCTATACCTACCGTTTTGTTTGATTAGTGTTGAATGATTAAATATTGAGAGTTAGTTTAGCTTTTTTATGTTTCCTTACCAATTTCGTCTATTTCATTAGTGTTTACAACAATTATTAAGTATTCACGATTTACGAGGTTCAAGCTAGATACAAAGTCACGCAAAATTAACTTGATGAAACACAGAATCAGGTTATAGGCGGGTACACGTTGCGTTTAGTAATAAAATCCTAGCTACCAAATCGTAGTACTAAATTGAGCATTTTAATAGGCTATATATAATCAATGCATATACCTAACTAATTAATGTAGGTAATTATGTCTACGTGTAAGGTGGACACATATCCAGAATATTTAATGCGTTTTCTTTGTTTATTATTGTACTATTAATTATTGAGTGTTAGTTTAAAAGTTTTTAAGTGTAATGTGTTCAGGGTTCATCTATGCATGTTTTCCGTTTCTTTATTCCACCATAACTTCTAAACGATTCAACCGATTTAGAAGTGTGTGGTATTGTTATGTCATCCCGAGTATCATTTGGGTTACCTTAACTGACAATATAATAAAGTCTAGTCGTCTAAATGTCTAATTAAATGTTAATAAATTTATATAAATATATCGTCTAGTCTTAAATGAAAGGCCTGGTTAAGTACACTCCAGAAATATACATACATGTATATATATATATATATATATATATATATATATATATATATATATATATATATATATATATATATATATATATATATATATATATACATATATATATATATATATATATATATATATATATATATATATATATATATATATATATATATATATATATATATATATATATATATATATATATATATATATATATATATATATATATATATATTCATTTTATTGGTATAATGGTATACAAGTCAGATTAGCGAACATTAATACAACATATTAGCAAGCAAACATATATTTTTTTTTATCGTAAAGAAAAGATAAAATAAACAAATCAAAATGAAGAAAAAAAACACAAGAATAATGTAAAAAGAAGAAAATACAAGACAAAATGCAAAAGAGATCATTAAATACTTTGGCCACCAAAGTATTTTAGACTTCACTCGAGTAATATTCCTCCAGTGAGTAAAACGCCTTATCTGTAAGGTATCTCCTTAGGCGTCTCTTAAACGCGTCAAGAGATTGCGCCTGCCTAATGTCCTCGTTTAGTTTGTTGTAAACCGCTGGGCCGGCGATATAGGCTAGCCTCTCCGACTTGGATAATGCATGACTTACCGAACGTAGCATGCTACGGGATCTTGTTGGATAGTGATGATGCACACCATTCACTTCAAAATCGGCTAGATTTCTGCGAACGAACAGCGCTACTTCCATTATATAAATGGACGGCAGCGTCATGATGCAGAGATATCTAAACAGAGGCCTAGCTGGCGTATCAAGCGCCACACGCGCTATTGTGCGGACTGCACGCTTCTGCATAACGAAACCCTCTGCCTGTCGGCTACTCGCCCCCATAACTCCGCGCCGTACGTTAGCAGAGAATGAACGTATGCAAAGTAACACATGCGCAGCGCGGATAAATCGAGAAATGAAGCGATGCGATAGAGTGCATAGCACGCTCTTCCCAATTTATCACATAAAGCATCAATATGTAGGTGCCATCGTAACTCATTATCGATTACGAATCCCAAGAACTTTGTTGAGGATACCTGAGTTAATTCTTCGTTATTGATGGTCACATGTATTTCGGTTTTAGTAGGTCTAAGGCTGAAATACATAACATTAGTTTTGGTAATGTTGAGTACCAAGCCATTAGCGTCAAACCATGCACCTAACTCATTCAACACAAGTTGGGTATTGCTGGTTAACGATGGTACACTCTCGCTCGCTATTACTGCGCATGTGTCATCTGCGTAAAGTATCAGCTCAGCTCGCGATGTGGCAGATGTAATGTCATTCATGTATAAAAGGAAAAGAGTGTTACCCAATCAAGATCCCTGCAGTATGCCTATCGCTATTATATCTCGCCCGCGATGGAGTGACAGTCCTCAATAGCAGTCACTTGCTGCCTGTTGCGAAGAAAAGAATTCATTAGGCTCGAGGCGTTTCCATCGAAACCATAATGTTTTAACTTCATCAGCAGCAAATCGTGATCGATCACATCGAAGGCTCGTAATAAGTCACAAAAAATGGCGGCGACATGTCTTCCAGCTTCTCGACTTTTCATTACATGCGTGACTAATCTTTGTGCGGCTGATACAGTGCTGCGGTTGCAGCGATACTGTTCATCACAAAAAAGCTTACTGCTGTTGAAGTGTTCAATAATTCTGTTGGAAATCCCAAGCTCAAAAATTTATATATATATATATATATATATATATATATATATATATATATATATATATATATATATATATATATATATATATATATATATATATATATATATATATATATATATATATATATATATATATATATATATATATATATATATATATATATATATATATATATATATATATATAAATGAAGTGATAAAATAATTAAAGGGCACTTATCTGGTCTGTGGCGACCAGGAGTGACTGCACGCCTTTTTCTTCTGTTCTTTCAGTGTTTGCTAAGTGTTTCCTGCTGTGGTATTGGAACCTGATCAAACTGGCTTCCTACTGTCTCCTACAGCGGCAACACAACAATGCGAGACGAGAATGAATGCTGGAAAATAATAGGCGATTAGTGTTTCCTAAATATTAATGATTATTATAAAATGTATATCAATATTTCGGCTCAGCCGTCGTCAAGATATGTGACATTTTGAGAAATGTCACAGCGATTAAATTAAGCGAAAAAATAAAAAATTAAACTATTGATCACTTCGGCAAAGCCGTTTTATAAATGAAAGTGACATATATATATATATATATATATATATATATATATATATATATATATATATATATATATGTATATATATATATATATATATATATATATATATATATATATATATATATATATATATATATATATATATATATATATATATATATATATATATATATATATATATATATATATATATATATATATATATATATATATATATATATATATATATATATATATATATATATATATATATATATATATATAATGATGATTCGCAGTAAAATAAAATTAGTAAAAGCTACTTGAACAGCAGCGAAGGAAATCCCAGCTTGGATTGGGAAACGCTTATGTTTGAATGAGATATACCTACGGATGTGCACGACTTTCGATTGTGCATGTTAGTTTATGGGTCCCTTTACCGTCGACGAACGATCACTCATCATCCATATATCTCAAAAATCGAGCTTTTCCTTTTGCAACACAAAATGCCTCCAATTGAGGCGAATTAAAGCGAAAAAACTAAAATAAAACACTTTGATCACATCGGCAAAGGCCGTTTCATAAATGGAGGATGACGTTTCGAAATAATTCAAAATTTCGGACGTTTCCAACATTATAAATATATATATATATATATATATATATATATATATATATATATATATATATATATATATATATATATATATATATATATATATATATATATATATATATATATATATATATATATATTTATATATATATATATATATATATATATATATATATATATATATATATATATATATATATATATATATATATATATATATATATATATATATATATATATATATATATATATATATATATATATATATATATATATATATATATATATATATATATATATATATATATATATATATATATATATATATATATATATATATATATATATATTGATATGGATAAATACATAAACTACAAATATTTTATAAAGACCTGTAATAAACATTATTATCAATACTATAGTTCACTTTCTGTAGCGGCGTGTTTGTCGTATTTTTTATTATTTTTAGTATATTTACTTGTTCTGTTTCAATATCAATTTGGTTAATTTCGTTAGAGTTTACAACAATTAAGTATTCATGATATTTGAGACTCAAACTCAAACTCGAACTAGTTAGTTAGCAAAAATAACGATGAAACAAAGAATCGGTTTGTAAGCGTGCCGATAATTAGCCATTCTCCTGACTGCGCCACTAGTTCCGTTCGCACAATTAGCATTCAGCCTGCATTAAATGCGATTGTCTCCAACAATGTAATTAGAGGCCGACTGTAGCGAGGTGCTGCGAGTCACACCCACTCTTCCGCTAATCCGATATCCGACTGTCACTGTAACTGACATTTACTACCCCCACTGGACCCCCCTACCTCTATCTTCACCACCCTTTTCCACTCCTTGCAATCTATCCCAAGCCTTGTCTGTTACTTGACGATGTGAAGGCTTCGCGTTCGTTATTTAGCATACCTTTTAATAGTATCACATTTCAATTGTATTTTATTTCCAAATACCAGCAACAAATCTAGGGAAGGGAGGTGGGGGGCACTAAATTGAGGTGTTATTCATGTAGACAAATTCATGTAGAAAAAACCTTGTTTCACTAAAGCGTCTAGCGTCCAGGACGCGATTTACTATCGATTTGGTAGCGAATGGTATCGTGCCGTTTGGACCATAAGATCCACTTTTTTTTCGGATCGGTTTAACTCACGATTCAGCTCCTATTCAGTAACCTCATCGTGTGAAGGAAAGTACCACGGGTAGGACTCCCGCGTCTCAGGCCTCGTGGCTGGTAGATCGGTTTTCCCTCGGGGAACGCCTCCCTGCGCTACTGGACAGCTTGCACTTGCTCCATGCCGCGTCAGCCAATCGTTTGTGCACTCTGACTAATTGATGAAGGAGTGTGGGGACTATGGAAATATAAGTGTCTTGAAGGTTAATTCCAGTCTGAGATATCCTTCCAAAACTGGTAGTTAGGGGGCGAGGATGCCCGCTTATTACCTTTCCCGGTGCCTCGCCGAAAGGCGTTGGTCTCTGATGGGTGCCAGTTTTAGGTGCTGGAGCTGGCATTCTACGAGTAATACAGCTAGTGCCAGTGCCGGCACCAGAAACATATACTTTTTTAACTCTTTTGTTTATATGACACTAAAAAGGCGCAGTAAAAAATCGCATCCCCTAAGTAATTTTAGAGGAAATTTCGAAGTTTCGCTAAATGCTAAATACGAAGTTCCCGTGGAGTCGGGTTCGCGGAGTTAATCAGTTTAAGCCTGCCGACTGAGGAGCACGGCGCTGCTGCATAGTATGCTGATCATGTTAAAAGATGGGTCACCGGATCATGAATCATATTACGCGCCCGTACAGCTGAGTTTGCAGTAGCGATGTATGCGACCCTGAGGGACCGACTATTGGATTTCAGGTCAAATTATAATAACTAGGTAGTCGACTGGTTGAAAAGTTGCACAAATGAAATTAATGAAAAATATAACTTCTGTTGAGTTGCGACATTTCTTATAATAGCAGTGGCAAAAGTAATAGAATATTATTGGAGTTTTATTTGTTTTTTCTATATGACGTCTTATTGTTAAAAGAACATCATATTGTAACAAATAAAGAATCGAACTTGATATACAGGCTGTATATATTATTAGTTACATATTGATACATAATAAATAGAAACAACTTTATATATTTATGCGAGGCGAAATCACACAACCAACTAGACCTAGACGGATGTGCTGTATGTTAAGCGTTATTTTTATTGTCGCGCGAACAAACGCATTCGATTTAAATTTACATGGTTTTTAAATATATAGAAGGTTAAATATATAAACATATATAGACTCTCACATGTGTTTTTTAATACAAATTAATACTAAAAATTAAAAAAATATAAATGAATAAGTAGGTTTAATATTTTAAAATAATATATAGAAGTGAACTTCACATTAAAATAAATATTGTAATAATTTCTTTACCGTGAAATAATGTTTTTATGTTAAATAATGTCATTACAAGGCGAATTTAAAGACGAACATTCAAATAATCAGCATAAGCTATATATTTAAATTACAACATTTACCTTGCAAATTTAGTACAATGTAAATCAGTTTTCACCTAATGAATAAATTGTTCTACCAAGAGAAGGCTACAAAGAAAAGGGGGCTTATGGGAAAAATCATGATTTAAAGAAATTTTCAATTGTAGTCTAATAATGTTGTATAAAAATAGACAGTCATGTCGTCGCCGTGGATGTGTAGGGTACTAAGCGACACTTTCTGCGAAATTGAGTTAAGTATGCCATTATACTAAGAAAGACATGGGCAACCCGATGGTGAAGAGATTTTAACAATATTTTGAATATTTACCAATTTGTGAAAAGAACTACGAGTTAATCCATACAATCATTTAAGAGGTGAATGGAACTAAACGCTTAGACCCCTTCACATTTCACACATTTCACATCGTCTTTGTGGTGGTCAAGAGAACTATCCGCTTAGAACCCTTCACCACTAATGCAAACGAATGTTGTTTTGTATTGGATAATGTCTGTTCGTACGAATCCTGCTCACCCCGCTCCTCGCTCGCCGCTGGTCGTGTCCGCACATCCGACTTTACCGAGTCGTTTGCAGTATCGATCTATTGATCGCAACGAACGGTACTGTGCGGAACGAGCGACAAGCATGAAAAAACGTGGTCGGCAGTTGTGTGATCTAGCCCTTAGGGGTACAAGTGCCACAAATGACTTAAAGGAACATGATCAAATAACGATGGAGGATCTTAACTCTAAGAAAGGTAGGTATGATTTTAAATCAATACGTTATAGTCTCTTCTTTTTCCTCATGTTTGACATATTTTAGAACTGTTTAGGCAATCAAAGTAATAGTAACATAGTTTTGAATAATGAAATGCATTGTCAATAAATTATAGAGATAAAATTATTGAGACAAGAAAAAAATGGTAAAATTACCTTTTAAAATAAAACGCCTCATCGAAAAATATGTTCGGTGTTAATAAAAAATAGAATCTGTATTAAAATAGAATCTGTATTATTACTTTGACGTTCAGTACATATACATTGTATTTACACTGAATAAAAAAAACTTACTTACGTAATCTTCATATTATAATTAATTTCAGAAATGCGATTACCACCGGTTTCTGACTTAGATGCTGTGGTCCTTCCGAACATATTCGTAGATGACAACGACTTCAACGAAGTCTTCGTTCTACCTATTGCATCTCATCAAGCAATGTCTTCAATTGACTTCAATATTCCTCTGGATGTGGATTCTCCAAAAACAATGACAGATCTTGCCAATATCCCGCTTGAGATGATTAGTAGGTTTTTATATTATCATTACGTAGTCACTTGCTGTAATCTAATGCATTATGAGAAGCCTATTTCACTTTATATTATAAAAAAACCATTTTATATGATTTCAGATACACACACACAAAGCTGCTTTAACCAACCGGACCGTGAAGACATCGACCATGACAATGACTTGATTATTTCTATTTCACAAATGAACCTACCTTTCATGCCGGAAACATCAGTGTCCCCCAAGAGTTTAACCCAAGAGGATATATATGATAATAATCTTGGCTACATAGAGCAGAATCAAAATATATTGCTTGAAATCCCAATAAATGCTACTCACAATACAGAGAATACACAAGGAAATAATAAAAGTAGAAAGCGAATTAGAAATCCAGATACTTGGAAAAGAATTGCCGAAAAGAAAAAGAGACTTGCAGGAGAAGAATACATTTCTCAAACAGGGGCAAGGAAACGTGCCAAATCCGTACAACCAGTTAATTGTAACTGTCATTATAAATGTAATGAACACATTGATCTTCAAAAAAGACAAGATATATTAAAACAATATCTTTCCCTGAAGGATGAAAGGGCTAAATGGGGTTTTATAGCGAACAGTGTAGAAAAAAAATCGGCTAAAAGAATAAAGCCACCGATTAATGGGGTCGAATCTAAGCGTCAAACGACATTTGTATATTCTCTCAGTCTAAGTAACAAACGTGTAATTGTGTGCAAACAATTCTTTTTGCAGACTTTGGACATATCATCCAAAAAGGTACGAACGGCGTTGAATAAAAAACAGGAATCCGGAGTAGTATCAGAAGACAAACGTGGTCAAAATCCTGCACCAAATAGAATACCAGAGGAAAAGAGAGAAGTAGGTCGAAGCCACATAAAATCTGTGCCTGTAGTATCGTCGCACTACTGTCGAAAGACTACTAAAAGACAATACTTACCACCCGGCCTTAGCGAGAAAAGACTTTATTCTGACTATTTGGAATATTGTAAAGACAAAGATTCAAATCCAGTATCCTTTCACTTTTATAAATATATATTCACATCAGAGTTCAACTATGGCTTTCACCGTCCTAAGAAGGACCAATGTGACTTTTGCACACAATACCACAACAAAACTGAAGAAGAGAAAATCAAAACCAAGGAAGAATATGACCTTCATATTGTAAGAAAAATTGAGGCGAGGGAGCAAAAAGCTGCTGATAAAGTTCGAGCTAAACAAGATCCTAAATTTAGTGTGTTCACGATGGATATGGAAAAAATATTATTATCACCGCATGTCTTAGTGGGCCAGCTATACTATAAAAAGAAGTTGAAAATGTATAATTTCACTATATTCAATTTAAAAAATAAAATAGCCAAAAATTACATGTGGCATGAAGCCCATGGCACCAAGGGTGCTTCAGAAGTGGCTACGTGTGTATACAACTTCTTAAAAGAACAAGATGAACGTGGAATAGAAGAAATAACTATATACTCTGATACAGCTGCGGGGCAAAACCGTAACTCTATCTTGTCGGCGATGTTCGTCAGATTTTTAAACAGTTCAAAAAATATCAAAATCATAAATCAAAAGTTTATGGAATCCGGGCATTCAGAAATGGAGTGCGATAGTGTTCACTCTACTATAGAGACACGAGGCAATCAAATTGACGTGTTTGTACCTGAAGGCTGGTGTACGGTAGCACGCACGGCCAAGACGACACCTCCGCCATATGAAGTAAAGGAAATGGGCTATTCGGATTTTCTGAACTTTAAAGATTACAGTAAAAAAATCTTCTTGAATAAAAATAAGACTGATTCCGGAGAAACAGTGCGTTGGCTCAAAATTAAGTGGTTACAATAAATACTGCAGCAATGAGACCATAATTAGATTTAAATATCAATTGAGCGCAGAGGAGTTTCTGAAACTTGACTACAACACAGTACGCTCTAGAGTAACAAGAACAAGAAACAATATTGTTGTACAGAATGAGGTACCACAACCTGTGTATAAGAAAAAACTCTTAATTGAAAAATCAAAGCTAAAGGATCTACAGGATATGTGTAAGAAGGGTGTAATACCATCAATGTCATGACTTCTACATGAACTACTTAGAAGCTGAGGATCGGGAAGAGGATGAAGAAAATGACGGAGACTAAATTAGTCTCTTAAATTTGCTTAATAATAATAATTATAACTTTATTCATAAGATAATACAAAATAAATATTGTACATATTTTTTGTGTATTTTTCAATATCACATTTTTACCCCGATAGTTTTTAATAAAAAAATATAATTTTAACCCATTTGTACGAAATAAATTAATTTTATTTATTTATCCCTAATATCAGCTAAATTGGAATGGAGATTATTAAAAAAAAACTAACTATTAGACTCATCAATTCATTAGACGTCAAGTGTAACAAACGCTTAGACCTATTCAACACCATCATTACAGTTGAATTAAGTAGTCGCATCATTACTTTTAACAGTGGTGAAAGGTGCTATATTAAAAAACCTTAAATTACTCTAAAACTAAAAGAAATATTTAAAATAAAACATAACAATGCTATGCAAAACATAAAATACTAGTACTATGTAAAATTTTATGCAAATCAGTCGGTACATGCCGATGATAGAGCATTTTAAATAATAGAAATATCTCGAAAGTGAAATATCATGAAATATCACATCCACGGCGACGATGTGTGTGTGTGCTTCTTCGATATACGAGAATCCTGTGGTAACTTATGCACGAAAGTATGTGAAAACAACTGGCTGAAAAGGCACGACACGAACTTAACCTACAAACCTTCGAATATTTTATTACATGTTCATATAAAAAAAACCTGACGGAATATAATGCGTATCGGCGAATATCTCATGTTTGTCTAGATTATAATGCTATAATCCCCTTCTTGTCCATTTTAACATGAATGAGATTGTTTTAGCTTGTTTTATTATTTTTCAATCATTGTTTTCGTAACGAATTTGCTCTTATTTGGATAAAATAAGAGTAAATTCGTAATATTTTCACACCAGAAAGTAATATAGTTAAAGTAAATGGTTACAGCAGAAAATAAAATATCATGAACCCGTTTCGCTTATGCAACTTTCAAAATCCATCAGTATATCGTCCATACATTAGTATATAACATTTCTTTGGCATTATAAATAAGACAAAAACGAATTTACCGCTTGAAGTTTTTTACTCTACTTTCTCTATAGGGAAATTGAGTTTTAGGTTAATTGGTTATCTTTTAATTGAAAAATCAATTAAGGCGGTTTTACTAATGACCACATCCACCACGTGGCGGACAAACAGTGACTGCTGTCTTCTGAGTGGAGGCTTGAGGAATCGTGCGCTTCAAGTGTGGCTAATTTGATGTCATAGCGAAGGTTGCCTTTTGCATCAAGACAATTCCCCTTCACGAAATGATTGTTTTCCAGTTTTTGGCCACACATTCGATCACCGAGCTTGATTATCCTCCCTGCTCACCAAATCTAGCATTGTGTGATTTTTTCCATGTATTCTAAGTGCAAGATGACCACACGAGGGCGATTAAGACTATGTAGAAATGATAAAAAAAAAACGTGCCAAAGGAAGAGCCTAACTCCTAAGAACTTCCAGGGTTGCTTGGAAAAATAGACATGGCAATGGAGCAAGTCAACTGCTTCAAATGGAGAGTATTTCGAAGGAGATGAAATCATTGCACCTACTAAAAAAAGAAAAAAGTAGTCATAACCCAAAGTTTGGGTTATGACTACTTATTCGACAGACCACTTTTATTAATGGCTCTAACTGAATTACCAATTACGCGAATCCCGCAAAATCCATTACCGGCGTAAAGACCGCGTAATATCCCCGCCCGGACAAATCCAAATCCGATTAATCCCGTGTTATTCCGGCATTAAAAGTCTAACGAAAATGATCCGTAAGTAACGAAAAATAATTGAAGGCATGTCTTGGTTGGCTGCGTAAGCCCCTGGGTGCTCGACGCGGCGCATACCGCCTTAAGGGACGTTGGGGGGTGGGGGTGGGTGGGGATGGGGGAGTAAAGAGACCACCCCAGCGGGAGCGTGTTTCCATTGTAATCTGGGGGATCGAGGCCCTGGGCAGGCCCTTAATAATAACACAACTGCCCCTTCAGTTGCCCTCATAAAAGCTCCTTGTTATGATTAAATTCGCTGCGTTGCATGAGACGCTACAAACGTTGCAAAATTCGCCGACTGTCTGGCGACCCCCTTACAAGATACGCCACACAATTAACAAACAGACAGTCCATATATGGAAATTTTGTCGAAATTTCATTTCGAGGTCAACGAACATAGGAGACTGCGTATAAAGTGTGAAAACAAAGTTTAGGTATTTATAAATATAACTGCGTATAAAGTTTATGTGTTTAATAATATAATAAATATATAATGGGTATACAATTAAAACAAAAAAATCGATTTTATGGTAGAGTTCCGCATTTATTTGGAACGTTTGAATGTTTTGAGGAAACTTTTAAATGGTTTGAAAATCAAAATCGAAACATAAGAATAGATATCGAAATATGATACATGTATATTGTTATTATTAATTTGTTTTTATTCATTACTTATATTATATTTTGAACTATTCTCGACCATTTTTTTAATTTTAATTTTAATTTTAAAAGTATATTTTGACAATAGTTTATTGAAAAATTTTGATATTGATAATTTACATTCTGTTTCGAATTTTATGTAGGTAATTAAGGGAACTTTATTATTGTTACATTTCGCAAAATGTGATCAAAATAAGTTGTCTACCATAGAACAGGCGCCGACCTAGTTAGGTTTGACTTTTTGAAAATACATAAATTAATTTGAATTTCAATTTGAAAATTTGAATGGTAATTTTTTATTTTTTATTAATTTATTTATTTAAGCAATTCACAAAAATATTACAAGTTTCAATTAAGAAACATCAAATAAAATATCATATACACTCAAACACAGCAATAAATTAGACTATTAAATGATACAATTTGCCCAATGTCGCCCAACACACAAAGCTTGTGCTTGGGCGGATATTCTATAAATATAAAGTACCTAGTTGAATAAGTAGGAAAAATACATGTAAATGGGTAAAAAACTGAAAAAAAAATCTAGATGCCTACGTGTCCATTTTATTTAAAAATAAAAATAAGATTACAAATGTGAAAAATTCAGAATCATAAACTAAAGGTTTAATAATTAGTAAAAATAGGAGTACGTGAAATAGTCATAGTTATAGAAATAGTCGTAAAATAATCATTCTTAATTTTTAAAAATAATAGAAATTCTTATAATTTAAATGTTTAAAATTATTAGTATTTATTATTATTATTTATTCCGTAGCCGGCGATTGGGGAGGGGGTCGCCTCGCAGCCAATACGCTGCTGTCGGTGCCGCTGGATCTCGTACTCCATTCACGATTCGCTTCCATTCTTGACGATTTTTTTGCCACGTCTCGAGAATCCCTAGCCGACAATCGTTGATTTTTAAGGTCGCCTTTGATGGTATTTAGCCAGGTTTTCTTCGGTGCCGATCGCTGAATTCGCCATTCTGTCGGACGGTCTCGCCAAAGAAGTTTACGTGGCAAGCGATTGTCGTTCATTCGACAAACATGGCCGAACCATCGTAGTCGACGTTTTTGTACTTCTTCTTCGATCGTTGTTAGATCGCATCTTTCTCTAATGGTCTCGTTTCGAATTCGGTCGCGGAGTGAGACGCCGAGAATCTGCCTCAAGCATCGCATTTGGAAGACTTCGAACTTTTTGAGGTCCGATTGTAGTAACGTCCACGTTTCCGATCCATAAAGAAGAATGGGAAGAACCAACGTTCGGTATAGTCGTACTTTGGTTTTGATGGTAATATTCATTCGCTTCCATATGCACCACTTGAGCGAGGCGAATGTTGCTGTTGCCTGACCGATCCGGCTATGGACATCGGCCGTCGAAGCCACTTTCTTTTCCGTAACCAACGATCCTAAATACTTGAATTGTGGGACCTGTTCGATTTGGGTTCCATCGAGGTAAACGCTGGCCTTCGAACCGTCCGTAGTGAGCACTTTGGTCTTATCCGCATTGATTTTCAATCCATATGATTGAGCAATTCCGGATATGTCGTATAAAATGTCCGTTGCTTCGGCATCAGTGTCGGCGAAAACGGCGCTATCATCAGCGAACATCAAATCGGTTATGAAGTTTGATTCGTCGTATCTAACTCCGCGTCGACCGTCGAATGCTCTCCGCATAATCGCGTCGATCACCACGTTAAAAAGTAGCGGCGATGCGACGTCTCCTTGTCGAACACCAGTTTGAATCGGGAATTCCTCAGACAAATCGTTACGGATTCGAACGCTGCTGGTTAAGCCATCGTACAATGATTGGAGAAGTTTAATGATTTTTGGTGGCACGTGTTCTGTCTCCAAGGCACTCCATAAGCTGTTCCAATCGATGCAATCGAAGGCGGATTTAAAGTCTATGAAGACGACGATTGTTCGTTTGCCGCACCGTATTCTTTCTTCCATTAGCTGACGAAGAGCGAATATCTGATCAATGCATCCTCGATATGGTCTAAATCCTGCTTGCTCCTCTCGGCTCGTTTGTTCTCGATGTTTTTGTAGCCTCGACTGTATGATTTTTGTAAATACTTTGCCGACTATTGAAAGAAGGCTAATACCGCGATAATTCTTGCATTCTCTGCTATCGCCTTTCTTTAAAATTGGCACAACGATGGCTTTCTTCCAATGCGCTTCTCGTTCCGATTTCATTCTTTGTCGGACTTCTTTGTTCAATAATCGGTATTTTTCGAAATTGACGTGTTTCATCCGTTTTCGTTGGTCGACGAGGTCTAAACAGTCGTCCGAAATCCATTGCTGCGTCCGTCGACGGATGGGTGGGCACAGCTCCGTTGCACACTTCACAAGGGACTCCGATAATTGCATTTCTTCAAAGTCGATATCGTCTGATATTACGAGCGTTGCGAATTTGTTGGATAGCGCGATTTGAAATTTCTGTCCAATGGCTGGGTCCTGTAGACATGCCCAGTTTCTCTTGGTTGGTGGTGGCGCTTTTTTCTTCGCTCGTTGTAGTCGCATTTGTAATTTCGCTCGAACGAGATAGTGATCCGATCCGCAATCGGGTCCACGCATCGCCCGTACGTCTTTGACTGTTGATCGAAATCTCGAATTGATTAAAATGTAGTCCAACATTGCTGAATCTTTACCGGACGGATTTCGCCACGTTAGTTGATGTTTGCGGGGATGACGAAATATGCTGTTTCCGATGATCATGTTGTTCGACAATGCGAATGATAACAGGCGTAGTCCATTGTCGTTAATTTCGCCGTGTCCAAATCTTCCCATCGTTTCTTCCCAACCCGTCCGATCTACACCCGTATGTGCATTAAAGTCGCCCGCTAGTATAATTAATTCGGTTCGGGGTATCGTATCCAGCGTGTGTTGAAGCTGGTAGTAGAATTCATCTTTGTTCGTATCCGGGCTCATCTCGGTTGGCGCGGTAAACGGAAACGATATGGGTCTTGATTGTTCCATCGATGGTGATAACTGCTAAGCGCTCGGATATCGGTTGAAACGCAATAACGCTGCCGGCAGCTCGGCGATCGACCATGAAGCCGACCCCGGCCTCTCGTTTGTCGCCTCCGGAATAAAATAGCGTCATCGTCTCGTCGATTGTTGGCGGATCAATTGTCATTGTTCCCGATCCCGTGAGTCGTAATTCCGATAATGCGGCGATCGATATTTTGCATTTCGCTAATTCCATTGCTATGATTTCCTTTTGGCCGACGTGATGCCCCGTTCGCACATTCCATGTTAAAAATTAAGAATAGGAAAAATGTTTTCTTTAGATTGCACCATATCTAAACAGATCCAAAGATATTGCTATCACTGCTTGACTACCCGCTATGCATCTGAAATATTCGCTGCAATAATTAAATGGCAAAATTATGTAATCGCAGTCTACTGTAACATACGCCATTTTGGAAGTGGCATCTGTTAATGATTTTGATAGAACTCATTCTTCTTGTAGAAGATATGTCATTAATAGAAGTTCTAGTCCTTCAAATTTTGTAAGAAGACTAAAAAAGGTTATCATTGATCGCATTTCTATAAATCAAAATCTAATGAAATCAATTAAAATTATTTTTGCTTTATATAAATACAGCACGTACATGAGATGAAATCAGATAGAAAAAAGTATATCATCTGTATTATGTAATATTTTGATATTTTTGCAAAGAACCCCCAAAGAAAATTAGATCGCCACGTTTTTGGTACTTTTATTGTCAAGATAATATCCATATCTTCAAGACCGTTGAACACACGAAACAGACATACAAGTATTAGAAGACTATACTATCATCCATTCGGTGACTCTTGTGAATGACAATATCCATTACGGTCTTGACATTAAAAGATGAAACAGAAAGAAAAGAGAGAGCCAGAAGAACAAGTAGGGTAAACATTAATTATATTTTGAAGTGAACCTTACAAAAAAACCTCTATATTTCGACGTACGGAAACCACCAAATTTTTCAACTAGAATAATAATAATTATTATATACATTGATATGTACCTGCTTAGATGAAAAAAAATATAAATAAGTGTTCAAAAATACGTTATTCCTCTATGTTTTCTGCTTTTATCTTATTTATAATCCTGGATCCAGTTCAGCCCCATACAACATACCAATCATAATCTGTGAAACACTATATTGCAATAGAAGCAAATTAAAATAAAGCGTAGGAGCAGGAAAGGGGTGGTTGGAACGTGGACGCAGAAAGGGAGGAAAGTCGATACACATAGCAATCTGAACGTTTTCCTTCGCGACACTCCAATGAGTAAATAATGAATCGTAAGTCCACATAATTCCGTCTGGGATCGTCGAAGCGTGCTTCTATTTCAACTGCAATCGCTCCTGGCTACGCCGCTGGTTTATTAGGTAACATTGTCGATATGGTTTCTTGCCGAATCGAATCCAAACCACGAAAAAATCCAGTCTCTAAAATTATATTTTTGATAAATCTCGAAATTTTATTACACTAAGCAACACACCCGGAAATATCAAATGAAATCTCGATTCTTCGTTTTCCTGCATTTATTTGGTAAGCGTTTATTTGGTAAGGTTCCGAATAAATACCATATAACACACAGAAAAATATATCGCAGCCACCGTTCCCAATAGCCCGTTTTTGTGGTGTTCTGTAGGGGATAGTGCGGCATGTTGTAGAGGCCCTTAAGAGTTGTCAGCAACTACGGGCAAATCCGCCACCACAGGAATAATGATTATCTGTCATAATGATATTCGAGTTTCCCGACCTCCTTGGTTATTCGCCGGAGTGCATAGTCGATTGGCTAACGGCACGGTCCAGTAGCGTCATAGATATTCACCCAGGGGATCCGATCCCACCTGTCCACAACACAGCCGAGACAGGTTTAACGCAGTCCTTTCCAGGTCCGGCCGTCTTCGAGGAGGCTACCGGGTGGAAGTCAAGCTGTGAGTTGGGACGACTAATGTAAAACGAAATTGGTCAACACCACCCAAACTATGCGCAACGATTAAAAACCACGGGGTAGGGACAAGACGTAGAAGCGAGGTTTTTCCAAGTTTCCGTAGCTCTAGGTAATTTTATTTAGTGTTGATTCATGACGCCCTCCCCGAGTGCCTCCAGTGGAGTCGCCAGTCGAGAGCGGTGTATTATTTCTATTTCCTGCCATTTCGACATTTTTTCAAATATTTGAGTGCTCGACATTGTTGGAGGAAAAAATGTAATTGCTTCGTAACCACCAATAAGTGTAGTTTATGAGAGATTGATACTTTTGTATACAAATCGCGGTAGTCGTGGCAATAACGTCTTCTAAAAATGTATACCACGTGGGATCATTGGGTTATGGTATCCCGTATTACCACTTCCTATATTGAATATAATTATAAAGATATTCGTAAAATCCATTGTGGCAAATTATAATAATGTCTTCATATAGTCAGAAAGCAGATGAGATCAAATGTCTCTACTGTTAGGGGCTTTATACGGACTCCGATAAAGGATGGATCATATGTCAAATTTGCAGCGATTGGGCTCATACATGTGCAGGCGTAGAAGTTGAGGATCAAGATGCGATACATATTTGTCCTCACTGTGAGTAGAATTATAACTCCGTCACAGTCGTCATTCCCCATACCATAATATCGATACGCCATCTTACCCCAATAGTGGGGTAAAATGGCGAAAAATGCCTTCCCATTTCATTAAACTATTTCTTTATTTATATTGTCATTTACTTAATATCGTGAAAGTATTAGTATCTGCTTCTTGTTAGCCATTCGCATAAACATTATTAATAATTTGTCATTCTATTTTTGAGACCAGACGTTAGGACAACCGACATGCTTTGCTCCCCCTAATATTAGTATTAATTTACAAAATAAATAAATATACTTAGAAGTATTTCATATTTCACAAATGATGATATCTTCATGTCATCATAGTTGATTTAATAAGCACAAGGTCACAGACTGGCGCAACACACGATAGCTGATCCTCTAAGTAACGTAGCGCATCTAGCGTAACCAAAATCATTTATCTGATTCCGAGAATATCTATTATATATTTTGTGACCTGTGAGTAAATTTTACCCATGCTTTGGGGATTTTTGAAATTCTTAGTGTTTCTCATGATCAATTACAGCATCTTGTTTGCTTTATCGACTCTATTTTCAATGTGTGTCTTGAAATTAAGTGCGAATCGAATAACATTTTTATATAATAAAGTCTACATATATTATTTAGGCTATGAATAGTTATTGAGTAGTCGCAATTAACCTGTTCCTACTAAACTAGATGGAGTAGATTTTACCTATATTGAGGCATTTTATTATCTCAACACCAAGTAACTAGACAAATAAGGTCATTTTCTATTATATGGCAGTCAGATACATATATAATTTGGATATAAATTTTAACATCCTTTGCTTATAATAAAAAATAATGCTATATATTATGAGATCGTCTATAACACGAAATTATTTAAAAAAAAGAAAAAACGACTTCCGTAGTCGGAGGATTTTTAAAGATATATTTTATAAACAAACCTGTCTATAATATATAAACAAAACTGCAACAAAAATACCAACAAAAATACACTACAAAACGTGTAGTTGTACGTAGTTGGTATAGGAATCCCATTTCCTCCTTTATATCAATGACGTATTGATTTTTACATATAGGTAACTATATATGTTCGGAATGTACTAAATTAGACCTTTCATTTGATGTATGATGATTCAATTAAACATTTGTTGACAGGGAGTATTTATATTATTTTTTTTTTATTTGACATTTAGATTTTAGGTACCGATTATTTGACAGTTGAGTAGTTAGTAATCTATGTCACCCGGGGTGACATAGCGATTCTAACAATACTATTCTCTTCTAAATCGGTTGAAGTATTCAGAAGTTTTGGTAGAACAAAGGAAAAAACAAACATACATACATAAATACATATATACATACATATTCCACGTTTCTTGGTCCTGTTTCCTGTAGGGTCGGCTTGGTCCGAGACTATCCCTTGGGCGAGTGACTAGGAAACGTTGAAGTCGTGTAGGATTATAGCCGCGTACTTATGCAGATGCCGGCAGCGTAGTGTTATTCCGTTCCGTACCTGTTTATGTTTATGTATTTGAACTAGGTTAATTTGTTGAGTATTGTCGTATGCAGAACAAACATAGGTACATGTACATGAACCCTGAAAATATTACACAGATTTTTTTGGTCAGTCGTATAAAAAGGAGATGATTCCGATACTCTCCATCTATATTTATACCGAGGTCGTTCCAGTCGAGTTAATCTTTGAGTGTACGCACCATATTTGCCAGGTTTAATTAGAACTATTTATGTGATACACCCGCGCGGTTAAGACTGTTGCCTCTCCGTCATTAAATAGGCAGCTCCGCGAACTTTGCACGGTCGCTCATCATATTTGTCTTGTTGGAACATCGCTTATTGCGATGCCCGCGCGCACAGACTCAATTTCACCCCAGCATTAAAAGATAAATCCCAACCATCAACTTTGCCAAATCAACTCCGCCACTTTACGGCATAAAATAAATCTCGAGCTTCGAAAATAATATATTTTCGTGCCGCGATAAGAACGGCGCTAAAGGTCATCGAAAAAATATCATGGCGTATGTGGTCACATTACAAAGAAATTTAATTTAGGTGGTAATTTTGGGAGACACTTCGGAGCGGCTTATTGGAGAAAGGGAATTAAGTGTCTAGACGGATAGAAGAGCCATTGCTCACCAGCTGTTAAGACGGTGTTTGCGTTGATGACGTTTTGTTTTAATCATATATCATGTACCTAGGTATTCTCTTCGATTACAATTTACGACATAAGAAACATGTCAGCAGAAACGTTAGGTGGGGTTTCTCACGTCTAAAGACCTTATACAGAATTCGGGTGTACCTCAACGTCAGAATCAGAATACTACTTGTAAATGCTCCAATGTTTTATTTAATGTGTATGGTCCATGTCTGTATAAGAAGACTGAAAAGAGACTCCAGAGAATGAGAAATGCTCGCGCAAGATTTTGCTTTAGGATACCTCGACGTCATTACATAACACCATTCCTTACCAAGGCTTCGATGTTTAGTAAAAGCTACTTGAATAGCAGCGAAGTAAATCCCAGCTAGGATTGGGAAATCCTTATATTTAAATGAGATATCACGACTTTCGAATGTGCAATATAAGTTTATGGGTCCCTTTACTGTCGACGAACGATCACTATTCATCTATATATCTCAAAAATCGAGCATATCCTTTTGCAACACAAAATGCCTCCAATTGAGACGAATTAAATCGAAAAAACAAAAATAAAACACATTGATCACTTCGGCAAAGGCCGTATCATAAATGACGGATGACGTAACGAAATGATTCAAATTTTCCAATGTTTCCAACATTTAAAATAAGATACAATTAATCTGCGTCCGTTATCAACGAGCCATTCAATTGATATAAAAATAAAAAACCTCCACATTATCAATGAAATGAAAGAAGAAACCTAAATCTTAATTTCTGGCAGAGAAGTTTATACTAAAGTTTTTATAATACTATCAAAATAAGGTAAACTTGTATAAAATTGTACAACATCAAAAAATATATAAAGAAACATGTTCGAAAAATGTATAAAGAAAAAATATAAGAAACATGTATATCCTCTTAGCCGTGTTCGGCCACAGCAAATGCAATATGAACTCTCTCTTTCATTTATTTTTTATTTTTTTATGGTTGAGGGTTTTGCTGGTGCGACCTCAGGTGACTGATGTAGCCGAACTTGGCTTGGAATATGCGAGCACATTGGGCGCACGTCAAGTAAAGACACCGTTGATATAATTATATTTTATGGCCTCTGGTGGTCGGGCCTTTAGCTCGTCGAGCTTGGCAAGTCGAGCAGCGTTTTCTTTTCAAAATCATCTACATTACCATGCACTAGTAGTCTCCATCCTGGGCGATCTTCCGCTTTACGCTCCCACTGAGAGGGCTCAATATTGCATCTTTTCATGTGTCTCTTCTGAGAGTCTTTGTATCTGAGGAGCTGGCTGCCTTGTTTCCGCTTGCTGTTCTTGAGTATAGAGTAGAATATACGCTTCGACACTCACTCGTCAGCCGCCACTCACTCACTCGACATGTCCGCACCATCTCAGCTGTCGTCGCATCATGTATTTTGCTTTTCCGCAGACTTTAGCACGTCAAAGAACCGTGTTCCTAACACGGTCTGATCACTTGGTGTTTATTAAGTAGCGTAGGCATCAAGGTGGAATTTGTCAAGTGCTTTCGATATGGGCACTGTCTCTGACGAGTAATGGAGGTTTGGTAGGACGATCGCCATGTAGACAGACTTTTTTGTTCCCAGCTTGATGTGGTGTGAGCTGAAGACCTTGCTATGGAGTTTACCGAAAGCTGCCGAAGCAAGGTCACACTTTGCTGTGATAATGCTACCCAGGTATTTGAATTTGTTCAGTTGCTTCAGAACAGTCTCTCCGAGTTTAATAGCTAGAGGTTCTTCATTTAATGTGCTGGCCATCACTTCGGTTTTCTACACACTGACTTTTAGACCAAAGTTCTTACACGACCCGTCGAGGTCCTTCATCAACCTTTGCAGGCCATCTGGGGCTTTGGCTATGAAGCGTAGGTCATCGGCATACATTATATCCGTTATCGTGGCGAATGATACTTTGGTGTGGGCTTTAAGTCTTGCCAGATTAAAAAGAGAGCCATCTGTGCGAAAACGAATTCTCCAGATGTATTCTGAGATGTATTCCAGGGCATCACGGACTACAACTGCGAAATACAAGGCAAACAGAGTAGGCGCAAGCACGCAGCCGTTTTTTACGCCACAGCTTACAGAAATGAACCCTGTTTGTTCGCAGTTGACTGACACACAGCATTCCATGTCATCATGCTGGAGTCGAATCAGTCTGACAAATTTCTCAGTGCATCCAACCTTTTCCAGAATCTTTCGCAGGGCTTCACGTGGTACGTTATCAAAGGCCTTCACTAGGTCAACAAAATATGCGTACAGATTTTGACTCTGTTCTCTGCTTTTTTACTGTATTTGACGAACGGAGAAGATAGCTTCACAGGTTCCTCGATCTGGTCGAAATCCGAACTGGGTTTCGCGTTGAATCCTCTCCGACATGGTCATCAGTCGGCTTAAAAGTGTTCGGGCGAAAACATTACCAGGAGCAGAGAGGAGTGATATGCCGCGGAATGAGTTGCAGTTAGAGCGGTCGCCTTTGTACAAGAGACTCTAAAGTCTGCTGGTACACGTTCTCCAACCCACATTGGTCGGAACAATGCCCATAGTTTCGTATGCAGCTCATTACCTCCATATTTGAGTAGCTCTCCTGGTAAGTTGTCAATGTCAGTCGCCTTCATGTTCTTCTGTTCTTTTAGGGTTGTAACTACCTCTTCTAAATAGAGTGGGTCGTCTAGCTCGACAGCTGTAGGCAGCACAGGGATCAAGCTGATGTGTTGCATGTCCACGGATCGAGAGGGTTTAAGGAGAGCGCTACATTTCTGGGTACTTACCAATCAGCTTTCCACAGTACTGCGTAGACGGAACCGAGTTTGTTAGTACTAGCTAACCACTGCATGTGTTGGCTCTTTCTACTCAATGTACAGGTCTGTTAACCAAAGCTGGCGCGTTCACAGTACTCACACTAATGCAATGTTACTATAGAGTATGTTTAAAATAAATGTATATAATTAACCTACTGTGGTTTTAGTAAGGTTGGGTGGATAGTGAATAAATAAAAAAAAATGTTTTATTTGTAATAGTAATGCGTTACAATATATACGGGGTGGGGTCGTACATTTTGGAACATTTGGTATTATCAAACACTCTGCCGTAGTTTTTTTGTAAACTATAATACCTATCTATTTTCTAATCACTGCATCGCATTCCATAAGAAATAATACATGGTCAATAATAATATTTGAAAAAAAACATAAAATTGGAAAATATACGACCTTTTTTCACAAAAAAAAACGAAATTTCCATACTAAACGGGAATCCGCTTTGGTAGAGGTGCAATTTGATCGTCAATAAAATAACATTTAATATTACCCCACAGTTACCCTATTGGGTTGAGTTCTGGATGGTAGGGTGGTAGGCGTAGTACACTGTGTCCGTGATATTCTAGTATTTTTGAAGTACAAATTGTACATGGTTAGGCTTATTTTTTAAAAATAATATCATATAGTATTGGTTTTGTGTGTAATCATATAGTATTGGTTTTGGTTGTAGTGTGTAATAAACAGCCGCGATATCTTTACTCACCCGTTTTACCTGGTCTCATAACCGACATGACCATTTAACATGGGCGCGAGAACATCTTGCTATCATTCCCAAACACGAAACCATTTTTCAGTTCAGTTTCTTTTATTATTCTGTGGTTGTATGAAATCGGTTGGGAATGGTACTGCGATCGAGATTATTTGGAATATTAGGGACCATTACAAGAATATGGTATTAAAAAGGGAGATTTTTAAAAGCCAAAGAGGTTTGATTTTGTAGAACGATTACTTGTTAGTTTATTATTATTATTATTTTTAATCATTTATATTTTTTTATCCTGACTATTTGATGTTGATTATTTTGAATTTGGTTATTTTAATATATTTTTTGAATTCGATTATTTCATTCTAATTTCTTTAAATAGGGGTA
Organism: Micropterix aruncella; assembly: GCA_944548615.1. Classification (NCBI taxonomy): domain Eukaryota; kingdom Metazoa; phylum Arthropoda; class Insecta; order Lepidoptera; family Micropterigidae; genus Micropterix; species Micropterix aruncella. The sequence continues at coordinate 14,269,608 of OX155950.1, forward strand.
TCCTGTACCAAAAATAGGTTTGTCCTAAAAATATTATTAAGAGGTATACTGAAGATACCCGTTTGCAGCGTTTGTAGTTTTATTACATAGTCTTTGTATATTTTCAGTTTCAAATTTTAATTTTATGGTTTTTTGTCTACTTGATGTATTGCCAGTTGCAAATAAACAGTTTACTATTAATTATTATATTTTTGGAATAACCATTACTTGGCGTTGTCCGAATGCAAGCGTCGTTGCAAAGTTGTGACGTTGCAACGTCAACGGTTGGTTTGATAGATTGCGATGTGGCAACGTTAGCCAAAGTTTCAATGTTTCAATTCAATGATATTTCATTCAGAAAAAAACTCGAGATGCTTGCCATGCCTATTGCATTTCTAAATGTTTTAATAATTCTCTTTATTGAAGAAAGAAGTGGTCTAGACAGATGGAAGAGCAATAAAGCTGGGCGGAGTGTAGTTAAAAGGACATTTTATTAAAGAGAAATATTAGATTTTAAATGGAGCGTTTGTGGCGACACATTTCCGCTTCTTCTTCTGGTGTCCTATCCATTACGAAATATAACATATCATGTTTGTTCCAAGATTTCAAATCAAATAAAATCAAATTATTCAGAAAATCTATAAAGATTTTAGAAATATTTGTTGAACACTGATGATAATATCTCGATAAATTAAGCAGTAATTCATAACTCCAAGTAGTCATGCTAACACTGATACCGAAATAAAATACTTTTTTTGTTACAGTGACGCAGTGTCGCAAGTTTTTTTTTCAGTGGCGCAGTATCGCAAGTTATGCCGCAAGTTATTTCAGTGGGTCTTTCATACATAACATGAGCGGTATTATTTCTATTTAATGTATGGAGTACTCAAAAAGTACCGAAATAATCTTCAGGATGTTTTTTTCAAAAGTAGTAGACCTTTCTTTTATATAATATTATCCCGCCTACAAAGTAGGATAACAAAGGGGAAGGGGTGGAGATTTTTGTCAGAATTACCATATCTTGCATCGTTTCCGAGTTATAAGCGTTTTTCATATTTTTTTCAATTTCCACCAAGGTTCTCTTTCCGTTCTCTCCGCCCTGCGATCTTCCTTCTACCTCTTGCCTGATGTGGGCGTCAACAATACATAATGATGAGGCGGAGGAAGGAAGAAAAACATAGGTTCAATATTTTAAGTACCTTTCCTGTTTTACAAAGTAGGATATCCTTTCAAAAAGTACGATATCGCATTCAGTTTTAAGTTCGGTCGTAATAGTTTACAGTTGTAGCGAAACTTGTGGAGTGTATTACTTTAAATATGAGTATATTACTTTCAATAATCAATATTATAAATAAATAAAACTTTATATGGAACTGAAGTAAAACAGTACCATTTTAAATAGTAATGAAATACTTTAAATACGAGTATATAGTATAGAATAAATTTCTTCAATTCTCGTATGACGCAGACGGCAGCTCCAAATCAACCCAGGAGCGTTTGCGTATTCGCGCCATCTCCCCTTTGACTCTACTCAGTCAATACGTACATTAGAAGAGATTCTTCTTTATCAATCTGAATGTGTGCATTGTCACAAAAAATCCATTCCCCTCCGTGGCTGCCCCCTAGTATTTTAAACACCGACTACACCATCTACATATATCTCGCACACGATCTTTATTACAAGCTTTTCAAAATTTGCAAATCATTTTTCAACCACTTCCTGGTATCCCATTGAACTGAAATTTTGGCATACTTATGTAAGTTTGGTGACAATGCAATACTATGGAAAATCGAGCTGATTTCATGATAGAGCCGGGTTGTAGGGACTAGAACTCCCTGATGGCAAATGGTTGGACCACTAGAGCTGTCAGCTACAACGAGTGAACCCGTCACCTCAGGAAGTTTTACCCACATTTGATCGATCTGTCTCCCGTAAGGTGAGCGTAGAAGACTTGGGACGAAATCAATCCTTTGTCTAGTTACTCCACTCATCCAGCGGGTTTTCACCCATCGGGCCGATACTCAAGCTCAGATTTATCCGGCCTTCCGACTGGTTACAGGTTCGAGGTCCTCTCCCTTGTGTAGCGGTGATTCGTTGTCTACCGAATCTATCGCGGACCACGGCGTCCTTGGCCCGACTGTTTACCCGGTATCGGGTAGCCAAATTATCGAATTATCAAAATCAGCTGTTACAAGGTAAACAGCCGCCCCCGCTCTATAAGAAATGAAGCCGTTTCCAGACTCCCCCGGCTTTCTGTCGGAGTGCACAGTCGATTGGTTAACGCGGCACGGTACGCAAACCGCCGAGGAGCGAGCAAACTACGATTCCCAGGGGAACTGGTGCGCAGGCACAGAGTCCTGCTCGGGCTCGCACTTTTGCTTGGAGGCTGCCGGATGGGTGTTTATCTGTGAGTTCGGCCGACCCTAACACATGGGTCATAATGGCTCAACTGAACTGGGCCCATTAGCTCCCAATGGTTGGACATTCGATTTTGGACTAGTATGTTTTGTTATCATGAGTACTTTCTATAACACATGCTGACGGGGGGTCTGAAGGTGTAGCGAAAATATATCCACTGGAACTCCCAGATGAAAAGTGCTAAGATAGTCGAGTTCGGACTCGGCTGCTGACTAATGGAAAGTACTCAGGACAACAGTGTAATGTGTGTTCCATCATGTGTAATGGAAAGTACTCAAGACAACAGTGTAATGTGTGTTCCATCATTTGTAATGTAAAGTACTCAGGACAACAGTCTTGAGTACTTTCCATTACACATGATGACGAGGGTCTGAAGATGAAGCCGGAAGATTGCCACTGGAACTCGCTAATGGAAAGTAAAATTTATTGTTAAAAAAATACTTTGTTACCCAATTTATTTTATGAATATTATCTAATATAAATATCTAATAAAAATACCTAATTTATTTTAATATTATTATCAGACTTCTGTAAACCTTACGATATTGTGTTAAGACACGCAGACCTTTACACCATAACTTGTAACGGAGATTCCTTAGTTATACCATTGATTTTATAAAATCAATGGTTATACTTAGTTATATATATCTCAGAGGCCTCAAGCTTTCTCAGCAGCTAATTTGAGTGTACAAGGAGTGGTAAAAAAGACGGTACCTACTCGTATATTTGAATAGTTTGTATGTAGTCACAACTTCGATATTAATATTATTATTATGCTTCAGAAACGTCTCTTGATACATTGCATTACAATGTAAAATACCGCATCTCCAGTCGTAGCGTCCACTTTCAATTTAAATGTCATAAAACTTCATTTTAGCCTCGTTTCTCGCTGTCCTGTAAAATGACACGTATGCAACAAAGATCGCAAAAGAGCGCTTTCAAGAAAATATATCCTCTCCACAGCTAAAATCATACGAGACATGAAAGCAGCTCTTATGCTGTGTAGCGTTTTGTTGGTGAATTAGGTAAACTTTTATAAACTGCTCCTGACATTTTATTTACTACAATACGATGCGAGAAAGGTGAAACTAGCATTAACAAGAATCGTCAGGAAATATGTAGATAATTCGAAAAACTATGTTACTTTTACCGACATTACTGTAGGGGATCATTTTATAGTGGAAATATATCAATTTAGTCCGTGAAAGGAAAAAAATCGTTTGTGTCACCCCAAGACTTTCCCGGCAAGCAACCTCCTAGCCCCTTGATCCCCAATCCACCCCATCTCCCCCCTCCACTATCTCCCCCACCCCCCGTCTCCGCCCTTCCAAATAGTGATTGTGTCAAGTGATTATGATCGCAAATGTAGTAATATGTTGTATTTTTTAGTACTTCCGTGGTATTGAAATGGCTATTTTCCAATATGCATTTTTTCTTAAATATGGAAATTTTCCTAAATATGGCCATATTTAAAAATTATTTGTGTTCAACTAAATTTTCACAGTGTAATTTCAGGCCCAACGAGTACCTATACCAAACGAAAAGCCCAAACCCTGTACCAAATTTCAAGTCTCTATATCCATATTTCGACGTTGAAGTATGATTAGCGCGACCTCTATTGGACCGATTTAAACTACAATCTTTTCAATTCTTGACATTATCGATTGATGTCTGCATGCCGTATTTCAGCTCAATCGGATGAAGCATTTGGGCGCTATTGTGGAGGAATACACACAGACACACAGATGCCCTGTTGGGTGGAAACCACATTGTGTTGAAATGATATTTGAAAAATACCATTTAATAAACCAAGGAAAATACTACACACGACAATACTACAAAAATACTATTGGGGGAGGGATTGACTCGCTAGGGGAAGGGGATGGAGGTTGGCGATGTGGTGGCGGGGGTATTCGGGGGAGGGGGGGGGGGGGTTATTAATAGTCCTTATAGAAGGTTTAAAAAAAGCATAAGAAAATGTGACGATTTTATATGTAAAAGTCAAACGGGGATGAAAGTTATTTTTAATAATATGTGTGTGATGATTTTCATGATTTTTTTTATTAATATGAATTAATAAAATGGAAATAAAATTTATTTGAGTATTTTTTTTTTTCAATTTACCACTTGAAACATTTAGGCAATTTACCAGTTTTAAACAAAATAAGAATGTATATCAATATAAATCAAGAATACAAAGCAATTATTATCTTTTTGTGTCATGTTTAGAAAACATAAACTGTCAAAATATTTAAAAGCAGATCCCAAAACTTGCTTTTGAAGATAACGTCTCTTAGCACTCACCGATTCAACTACAATTTTTAATATGCTCACTTTCGCCTTGTTTCAGAACACAATCATGTTTCTACGTTCGACCTAGTTCCTGAATATGGATCCAGGCAGCCGCAGAGCCAAAACCGGCTCGCTGAGCGGCCTTTCGATCACGGGTGGCATGGGTCTCGGGCCTGGCGGAATGCCCCCCGGGATTGGACCGGGGGTCAGAAGGCAGAGGTCTTTGGAGTGGAGGAACGACAGAGGCTACAGCAGCTCCGAAGACGAGACCCTGGGAGGAAGGTGCGCGCCACAGATGGACAGCCACGTGTTCGCGTCCCTGATTGCGCAGGCACAGCAACAATTTAACAGTGAGTTGTTTTTATATTTGTTTATAAAATTATTTCATTTTAACACTTCAGGACTCGCATCCTATTTTTTTATGTGGTTAGTTGTACCCGGCTAAAGAAGCCCAAAATTTCAAGATAAATTTATATTGAAACATATTAGGCCGTTTTAAATAAATATATTTCCTATATCATCAGCTATTCAAAAGAACAATTTCAATTAAATTTATTTAATTTATTTAACCGCCCTACCCAAACGAACATACGTGATACGGCCGCTATATTATCTCCCGAACGCTACAAGTCGTATCCCGTACGTTCAATAACAAAAAAAACTTTTCGAGAGAACTGTTTTGGGATTGGTTTGTAAATATAAGGAAGGAATCGGCAAAGTCATAATTCATCAGCCTCGTCATATTTAGCAGTTTATTTGCAGATTGTATGAATCGAGATTAGGTTGATTGACATATCAATAAAAAATATTTCTGAAAATTGGGAACCTAGTAAAAACAACACAAGGATTGTTTTCCTATTTTTTGAATATCCCAAAGGTAGGGCAGTTAAATATCAGAAAATAAAATGATATAACGATGCTTCCCCTTTATTTTAATTAGTTTTGGAATGATTTCTTAAATAACTATAAATTTTTTTTACGCTCTACACTTCCACATACACAGATGTCTAAATAAACAAAATTCACACCCCCCCCCACAAACGCATTCAACTATATATTGCATCATTGACCACTTTTAACACATGTTCAGATATGTTTAAACCTTTTATTTAATAGAATGCAACTAATTAGTGTTTTTTATTTAAAAAAACTATTTTCTGTACTTGTCTTTTACCAAAAGATGTATTAACCCGAGGGATAAGAAAATTAAAGCTATTTGTCAATCGTGCTTTCCACCTTGACGGGATTTCTATTACGGTTTCTATTCATTGGTTGGAGTTTTTCCCTTTTTATTATATGTCATTATACCTCGAAGTACTTTGATAATTCAAAAAGCATAAAGTAGTTCAAATGTAGCATCGTAGTAAAACTTTTTTTTACTAAAGCATAAAGTTATTTATTTTTTACTTAAGCATAAAGTAGTACAAATGTAGCATCGTAGTAAAACTTTTTTTTACTTGAAAACGCCACGTTTTCCAATTTCTTTGAGGGATTTTCGTCGAAGATTTAAAAGTCTTTCGTTTTTATATAATTTAGTTTCTCTATTAGTCACTTTCACAAACCGACGCTGCTCCGCTGGTAGAGCGCCGGCAATCGAAATTGCCCCCGCCGCTTATTTTCTTCTTCTTTTTAATTTTGATTTCTGTTTATCTTCGATTCTGACCTTATTTTAGGTTTTATATATGGGGACATTCTTGTAAAATTTAGCTTTTTTAAATTTAAAAATTAATAAAATTTTATTTCGGTATAGCTGAGACACTATAGCTGCAGAGCCTATCAATCGTTTTTGAAGACATCTCAATCGGCAACCTAGCTTCGCGCGTTCCTGAGATAAACTACCTCCAATGTATGCATACCCTATCATACTATATTTCAGTTTCTTTTTCCGCCCGTCATATCTAGAGATTGCGACTACCGCTGCAATAATCTCAATATCTAGAATGTTGTGCCTATCAGCATTGATTATATAGCGTATTAGATTCCCTAGAAAATGTGAGAACCGCGCCAAGCATAACAAGTTTTAAAAACAGACTCAGAGAACATTTCAAATCTTCCAGATAAATTCCCTCTCCCCTCCCAATCCCCTGTTTTTAAACATTATCGTCCTTATAGGTGGTAGATTATTTTGGTGTGGCACATTCTGTGCCCACAAAGAGTAAAGTATATATTTCTTTGTATCCTCTTTTATTGTATTTGTTATACTCTTTATATAGGTTAAGTTATGTAGTGTACTCGCAAATAATGTTCTTACAATAGTATAGGCTAGCTCTGAACTATTGCCTGCAGGCAATCAGCTCGCCTTTTCTTAGGAATAAAGGGTTTTATCATTATTATTATTATTATTATTATTATTTTTGCTCAAGGCAACGTGTAGATGGTAGTCATAGTTACTAAAATTGAGTATTATGCTCAATATGGCGACTTTCGCAGTATGGCGGAGCACTTAAATGGCCCTCTAAACACGACTATACTGTGTAAAATAACAATATTATAACAAGCAAATGTTTAAATCGTAGCTCTTATTATTTTGATATGCTCTTACCATTTTTTTTAATTTGGTATACCTAATAATGATTAGATATACGTAATAATGATATACGTAATAATGATACTTTTAGATGGTATACGTAATAATGATTAAAAATGCGTAATGACGCACTTTTAATTTAGATAGACTAATAAATGTCATTCTATCTGTCCGTATTATGTCTGCGCTGTAATAAGCCTATATATAAAAAGCGTCCTAGATGGCACTAGTAATTGAATGTTATTATTGTTATCATTGGTATTTTTTTTGGATTTTTAGTATCCTTCAGTCCTTATTAAAAAAACCATTTATTGTGAGTGTTACTATAGATGGCCAAATAAATTGATATTAGTTTGGACGTCAATGCTATTAGTGTCACCTGCTTTCCCCCAGAACAGAGAAGTTGACAAATCGTTCTATAGGGTTTAACAAACCCTGTGCCTAATATTTTCAGGGGAGCTTTTATATCAGATATAGATTAAATTTATCCATGAAAGATTTTTTAAAAATTTATTTTATTCCCAAAAAACTAATTGAATGATATGTTAAGCCATTTTGGCACAGCGAACTTCGAATATTATTATCCCTGGAATTAAAATTTATTTTAACATGGTTACTTGGCAAAAGTAATTTTTGTAAAAAATATTTAAAATATATTTGTTCGATATTGTTATGGATAAATTCAAATTCATTTTTAATATTATATTTTGCATAAATCAATTATCGATTGGTGAGAGCTGTCAACTCACAAAAACCTGACAGTTGGCAACATCGCCCGCTTTCGAACGGGCGGCGCGTCAGTCTGTCAGATTCGAACGGTAGCAACGATTTTCGACCGCGGTCACGGCCTCGCCTACTCAGACAAAAACCTCGTTTGTTGTCTCGGAATCGCGGACTCGGATTCGTTGAAAAGGCACAAGCGATCCTAAGGGAGTGTTACGACTGCACCCCACAGGAAACAGCGCGTCGCACGCGACATAAACTTGGATCAGCGCACTCGTCGCGCCGGACACGCAGCACGAATCCCTCGATCGTGCCGTGCACGCTACGCAAAAGCGGAATCAGCAGCGCGCATCCCACTGCTGCAGCTACATGACCGTCAAGGTACGTGAGTTTTGATTAGCGATCGCCATATCGATAATTCACCTCTCAATACTCATCATAAGTTTTCAAACGCTTCCACTGTCAACTAAACTTTGCACAAGCAACCAAATGATCCACCAGTAAACCATTTGATATCCCCGTCAGACGGCATAGTTACGAGGCGGGATATCGCACAATATTTTTAGATTTCATATATAAATATAACCTATATCTGTTATAGAGGTTCTAATAATAATTTAAGCACAAGTTTTGGTACGCTTTAAATGTAATGGTATCAGCTATCTGAATTAAATCGGTCGGTTGCGATCGGTTTATTACTTACGGAGTTATCGTTTCAAAAAATGTATTATAATTTCGCTACATCGTTAACATGGCTACCAAACCGAACTCACAGACGTTTTCACACCAAAATGAGGCGATTGTGACATCACAGTGGCAGTCCCGTGAGTAGAATAATAGTTACCATCATTTGATTTGAAGACCCTCACCGCTGGCACCAAGCAACCCAGAATTATATTCGAAAGTTCACTTGGACTTTAAAAGCTTTTATATGGACATTCGCAATAAAGCGCCAATGATACCAGTATTATGTTCAGTTCTGCTTTTATTTGCAGTGGGGCTGCGACTGCAAGCAAAGTGGTGACGTCAGCGACGTCGAATGCAAGAGCCAACTTGGTTGCGGGCTTCTAATTAGAAAGTCCATCCCGGTAGCAATAAAACATATCGCAGACATACGTGACCCCACGCCTCGTTGGCCGTTTCGCAAATTTCAAAACGGGGCGCGGTAATTTCACAGAAGCCAACTTTCACAATCAACTTCCGTTCGCATAGACAGATGGGAATGTGAACGTAGCCATGTGGGAAAACGCTCATAATTACGGGCCGCATAAACTTTGACGACACGTATGCCTCGCAGGTGTACTCTCTCTCTCTCTCTATATCTCTCTCTCTCTTTAACTGCGCGCCACGTTGCGCCATCTTCCACCTTCTCTTTCCATTCTTCCCCCGCCCCCACTCTATAAATTCCGGATAATAAAACACTCTTTGACAGGTACATTACTTGTTATATCTAGCGTATAATCGTCCGAATTTCTCTCGTTTTACTGACGCCACACGATTGTTTGAAAATCTCAACCAAGATTTCGTAGAGTTTTAATTAAAAATTCGAAATTTGAAATCGTCTTGTCAAATTTATTTTATCAAAGGTGAGGAATAATTATTATATTAATATAGAAGACCTCAATGGCTGCAAAGACGGAAATGGAGTCCATTGGAATGGCAGAGCAGGCTAAAGGGGCACCCATCTCCTCTCCCTAACAGGGAGCTAACCCCACATATTGGGATGTCTAGGTCATGTTGGAGCTGTAATGTCAGGCTCGGCAGTGAAATAGAGTCGGTGGCGGATGAGACCTTAGGGGCTCAACGGCAGCGCTCATAGTCCTAAGATTGGATTAGTATCTTGGCGTCAGGTGACAACCAACCGTAAAACACCACAGCCACTTTTTATTTCTTGTCCATGAAATTACACAATATGAAAATGAGCACAAATGCTATGGCGTCCCCGTGCACAAGATCGTGCTCAGTGGGAAAGAAGGACGAGGAACGCCGACCCTAATTAAATGGGACAGAGTCTAGTAAGAAGAAGAAGAAGAAGAAGAGTAGGTGTAGAGCAAACTACAGGATGAGTTTTCATTAAACAGCATAATTAAAGTGGTCAATCAGTATCAGAAAATAAACAACTTTTAATAATAATTATTTTTTAAAATTCCAAATGTATTTTTTTAATTCGAAAATCTCGATTTTCTAAAATACAATTTGAAAAGCATTCGCCCTCATCGCCATGAAAAAGTATTTTTGGTGGGGTCACAATTATAACATTTCACAAAAGTCGTGAGGCAACGCTACTAAAGGCGCTGATATTTCTGAAATACTGGTCGTTTGGGAATATTTACCATCACCCATTGCTCTCATTGAATATTCCAAATGATATTAGATAGAAGAAGGCTGAAAATATACTTATTGGTTGAGAAAAAAATCATTTACAACAAATCAATAAAGAAAAAGCACATGTTGCTCTTTAGCGGTGGAATATATCTAGTGATAATTACTATATTTAGTGATCTCACAATTATAATTACAAATCGCCTGCGGCTCTATAAATGGCCTATCTTCTTTTTATATCATAAGAACAGTATTTTTTTTGACAATATTTCAATACTTCACTATTCAATTAATTAAAAATATTATTTTATTTAATTTTATTTTATTTTTCTTAAAAACATACAGCATAAACAAATACGTATAAGCATAATATATACACCAGTAACAAAGCCAATGATGTTTTAAATTATTTGCTATATAAGGATTACAAAATATGCTAAACAATACAAAATAAATCGCTAGGTGCGAGTGTATGGATGTTAGTGTGTGTTTGTGTGATGGAGAGCGTGTATGTGTGAGTGTGTGTATGTGTGTGTTTGTATGTGTGTGTGCGTGTATGTATGTGTGTGTGGGTGTGTGTATCTGTAGTGCGAATGTGCTTGTGAGTGCTTGTGCAATTATATTATTTCGTAACTGGAAATTTTCGGAACGAAATATTTAGACATATTAGGCATAATTGGAAAATATGTAGATATAACAATGAGATTGAATCCCACATAAAAAAATGCTCCCTGAAATAAGGAGAAATTATTAATACCCATGGAGCACTGCGTTCTAAACAATGTGCCTACAATAAAGTTTGAAAACAAGTTCGTCTTCTTTTTCTCATATATATTTAAATAGGAATGTAAATAAATCAGGTTTAAAGTAGGTATTTGAAAAATATTCCCTTCTAAATTGGCGAGGGCGCGTTAATGAGCACATACATACATACGAGTGTATAGAGCCCCCTTCTGCCGTAGCGTTCGCCGCAGGCGAAGCACAAAGTTCTAATAGTGGCTAATTAAATTCAATTCAATACAAGCAACCATGATTAATGTTATTGTTGTATGTCACCCGTACCGTAGCTCTATCAGTTATCACGACGTATGTGCGGTTGATCCTGCTCGAAGGACCAATTACAGGTTCCAACCATGGAAGTAAACAAGTCAAATTTTGTGAGTATTAATAGCAATAATTTTCAATACCAATATTGTTTAATTTTTGAACTAGCAAATTATTTTTGTGGATAATTTACAACAACCTCTCACCGAAAGTTACAGAGTTTAAAGTATCATATACATTTAAAAATAGATTGGGTGCACACCTTTTAAATTGTACGTTTACAGATATTGAACAGCGTATTAGATAATTGAATATTTAAATTAAAAACTTAGTTATAAGTAGTGAAAAAGAGTAATCATCGTTTTAGACAAGTAGAATTGTGTATTATAATAATATTAATCCCGTTTGTATTTTTTATATATTTTTTCTTCTAATTGTTATTATTTTATTATTATTCATTATAAAATGAACAAAATAAATTGAAATTTGAAATTTACGTCCTTAACTAAAAATAAACAAACAATAGAAAATTGTCAACCCAACGTATCTCGTAACGCAACTTACGTTATTGAGATGATATTTATATATAAGATTCAAACAAACGCTAATATCTAAATATCTAAAACGATGTCATAATTAATTACAACTTCCATAATTCTCGAATAAGACTGAAAATGTATTCTTTAAGATAGGGAGTACTATATCAATTCTGACATATAATATGTTTCTTGAAGAAGCTCCATTACTGAAGTTCTAGGAACTATTTAATGTCTGTTAGGGTATGTACAAATGGTGGAGTAATTCCTGGGTCACCTTAAATCTGAATTATATAACGTATACAAATTTTCGTTCTGTGTTGTTTACCGTTGAGGAGTCCCCTCGTCGGGAGCCAACCCTAGGTGCAGCAGCCATGTCATGGTGATATTTAGAACGAACTATCATAATTTAATGCTTATAAAAATTGTGTGTCTGTGCTGTTAACCGTGGAATAGTAGCCTCTTCGAGAGCCGATCCTGGATGTAGAATCAGGTCATGGTCATAATAGAAATGCATTGTCGTCGGAACTGAACCAACATGCAAAATTTCAACTTTATATGATAAGAGGAAGTGGTTCAAGATTTGACTTAAGCAAACTAACATACATCGCAATGTAAATAAAAGCTTGTAAAAATAATATTTTTCAAAAAATATATCCTAATTACACCCTATTGATCATCGGATAAAATTTTACCCTCTCTTTATATACCACGAATTATTTGAAGTTTGTTTTATATACCTATGTAGTGATATCAGAAAATGAACAGGGCCGAATTAGGAGATTTTTTGTTTTAATTCAATGGTGCGTATGAGTGCACTGGAAATATAACGTAAAGAAAAAGAATGGACTCTTGTGGATTAAATAAAGCTCTAATTAAATAAATAAAATAAACTCAAATAAAATCTCTCGCTATCGCCCGTAAGCACCTATATGTATACAATATTTTTTATTATTATTTATTTGTCTTATTTTAAGATAAGAAGATATATCAGGTAGGAAAAAAATGGATGTAGGTACATATTTGTGTAGTTTAGGAGTGTGTGAAATTAGGACGCATACTTCTCAGCATGTTCTGTAATAATCACTATTATTCGTAATATTATTTTTGTCTAGAAGGCCAAGCTTTGATGTTACATATCATTTAATGCGGGTCCATCTGTGCCCATTTTGAAAACGAAGCATTTTATTTGAGCCCGTTTTAAAATTAGGTCTCATCTGGGATTGCCTTCATTGTCGGTTAGTATTTTATTGGTGAGTGGTCTTCCGGTGTTGAGTATTTTATTTCTTGCTAAGTATGGGAGACTAGTATAAAATGATCCTTTCAAGTTTTTATGAATCTACTAACGCCATCTAGGAAACACCGAATGCATTACGTCCAACAGGTGTCAAGTTGGTACAGGCATTAATGGCGGATCGCGTGCTCACGTGGTCGGAAAATTATTAACGATAAATTGGATTCCTTTGTTTTTTTATAAAGGTAATGGTCTTTTTGATGTTGGTGGCCAATGTAAAAATTGGGCTCATGAACTGTGCCCTGGCGTAGACGAAAATGATGCAGATTCCTATGTATCTGTAGGTACGTAATATTAGCGTAATTTTAATTGTACGTAAATAGGAGCAATATATTACTACCACATAATAAAGTTATTTAAAAAAAATGCGTATTTCACTTGGGATCATTTAACACACAGGTGTGTATAAAATGATCCTTTTCTATTGTTTAACAATACCTTAAAATATGTTTGAAACAGCTCCTTTTAGCTTTTATGTTATTATAGCAGTTGTAGAAAAAGGGCCATTGTTTCATTCCACATTTCACAAGGGTTCCTTAAATTTAAAAATAATTTTGTTTTTTTTTTAAGGGATCATTCTGTACCAGTCTCCTCTACTTACATAAGTGATAAAATAATATGGTTACTTATATATTATTTTGATACTATTTCATATGTTCTACATAAGTTAACTAAGCAATAAGAGTTGGATGAAAAACCCTATAGTCGGATATGGAGGCAATTTGTACGGGGTCGAGTGCTCAGCGAAGGAGCGTGTCGTGTGTTTGCCGCAATAACTCCTTGTTTCGGCGTCGCCCCTATAAATCATTGCCGTTATCATTAGAAATGTATTTGTCACGTTAATGGCTATAATTTACGTGCTTCGCTGGCACACGCTCCGAATCAATAAGATAGGTGTGGCTGATATCGTAGTGGAGGCAGTGGAGCTTTGGATCCCAAGATCGGGGGGAATGCTTTGACTAGACATATAGCAATTACGCGAAGGGAAAGAGGAGAGGGGGGCGATAACGCCGATAAAATAATAATACATTGATAGATATAAATCTTGATAAATAGATAGATAGATATATAGATCTTTATTTTATAACTATATGCTTAGATTATTTAGAATGTTCATAGCGACTCATTTATATACTTTTCCTGTAAATTTGGAATATATTAAAGTTATAGATATTATTTCTTTTTTTTTTAATCTTAACAAATTTGATTAATTTTGACGACTAGATTATTAATTATCGGAAGTATATTGCATTAAAAAGGTTTATTGAACAATTACCGGTATTTATTTGACAGAAGAAAATGTCCCTGCTAGGGGTGCCACTTGTCATTTCCTGATTTAAGACCAGCACTAAACATACGGATATTAGATTTTTTGCGGTATACAATTACGGAGGTTGTTTATGATAATAACTTTTGTGGATAGCAACCTTTACGGAAGGTTTCGCCCCCTTATCCTGGATGTTCACATAATTCAGTCCACTGTTTACAACTTTGATGCTTTTTTTGCATTAAGTGCTTATTGCTTTAAGTATATTTTTTCCGTCAGGTTTTGAAAACGTAAATAGCACCTCCTATTACTTTTCATAATTTGAAGCATGCTCGAACTCTGCTTGCCCTTGCATAGACACAAAGCGCAACCTACAGACTAAACTCGCCAAATTCAACCATCGCGGCACACCAGATAAAACGTCTGTGAATGCCTGCCCCGGTAGAATGGCGCGAACATAGGTAATTTTCATTCAATTTGTCAAAATATAGAAGCTTTATTTAACCTATATTTTATTACCCAATTACAGGTTTCTGTATTACTAGGTAATGAAAACGCAGTAACCCATATATGTATATGTATCTGCGCACAATCCGAATACGCCAGGATACGTGCAGCGCATGGTTATATATACCCTTTGTTCTCGCCACTCGGTTATCTGCCTACACACAGATCTATCTGTGAATGCCTGCTAACCGCTGATTGGTTGCGTTTCAGGCGAGAATTTCATCGGATTGAATGACGTCACAGCTCGTTAACAATCAAACAACAAGTCGCTATCATGAATGAACGAAAACCGAGTTAGGTATTACCATATGAATGGAGTTAGTATTTTCTTCTAGGCCTGCCATCGCTGACAATATAAATAATTCCATTTTAGGAAAAATAAATAGAAGTCGACATAATAATACAGAATCATATGTGTGCAGCTTGATAAACTATAGTTCTATCATTTCAATCCATTGATATTAGGTGTTTACATACATAAAATAATTTAAAACACGACTGCCGTTTCAAAAAGTGAACTATTGTATTAAGAATTGCTAGAAACAATCTATTCGCTCTGAAACGCATGTTTTTAAAGAGAATAAAATTCTTCGCTGGAACAATATTCGTTAACTTAAAATTAAATTTACGAAAGCTCCGTTACAACCCCCGTTGACGCGTCTTTTCTCTATAAACATACAGTGCCTATAGACGATTGCGCATTATTTGAGTCAGTCGACGGGCTCTTGTCGAAGGCACGGGACCTTGTCTTCACGTGAGCCAGGCTCACTGACTCGGCTTTCTGAGTGTGGCGTCGCATCGATTCTCAATCAGACTTTTCATTTGATACTAAACACGATATATTAATCCTAATTTATTGATATTTAGACATTTGGGCAGTTATTTATTTGATAGTTCGGCAGTTTAAGTACACCATGACACTCGGGATAACATAACGATTGTAACAATAAATATCACACGCATCTAAATTGGTTCAAGCGTTTAGAAATTAAGATGGGATAAAGAAACTGAAAATATACGTACATGAACTCTGAACACATTACAATCCTTTCTGTTGAGTAGTCGTGTAAAAAGGACACCATTGTGTGTCAAAAATCGATTTTCCAGGTTTGGGGTATACGTATATACTGTTTTCAGTAGAAATTATATTCTTACAATCCACATTGGGAGCCAGCCAGTGCTATTTATATTATGTAGATATCCCTCTACGACCCTATTATAGTAATGTACCGCGTATCTGCTACTTTGCGTACGTGCTTTACTGTCGTATAGCGTGGAGCTTTGGAGCTGTGCTGCTAACCGGGATAGCGTACTAATTTTGCAGAAACGGTACGTAACTGTACAAGCTGTACGAACTTCCGGTGTACCGCCGAACTGCCGGTGTACCACGAGATGCATCCGCACGAGATCTGAAGATGCTTGCCTCGTTAGGAAGCGATGCATCTGAAAAACTCTCTCGGTGAACTCTTGCATTTTTTCCAAAGTTTGAACGCTGCGAAGAAGCATAGGCAAGAGTTCAGAAGTCTGCCCTAAAAGTATAAAAATAAATATATTAACTAAAAATGGAGAAGGTTCAGCCAGAAGAAGAAGAAATAGAGAATCAGGTTACTTCACAACTCGGTTCTCCAGAGCTCAACTAAGTAGGGCGTTTGCAACGTGAAGAGACACAAGCGATGCGGATTACAAATGCAATATTGGAACAGTCGCAATGCAAACAAGCGATGAGACACATGGCGCACTGCGAACGTGACCAAAGCCGCACTAGGGACACCCCCTTGCAAATATACGCGAAATGGTTTTGACTATTTATGTACTTTGGACATTATTAGTTGAAGTTTTCGACCAGATCTATTTTATTTTGCGAAAAATGTTTAAATTCTTACCTTTAACTGCTGCTATGTGAAAGACCTAGGGAGATTCATGCGGAAAAGTCACAACAGCACATCGCCTAAGCAAAATAAATAGTGTAATTTTACATTTGTTTCAGCTATAAATATTGTCCGAATAGATAGAGTTGTCAAACTACAACGGGCGAACCCGTCACCTCAGGAAGTTTTAACGATTAGTCGTTCTATCTCCCGTGAAGTGAGCGCAGAAGACTTGGACAAAACAGTCCACCATCAAGCTCCACCACATGCCCGTAAGAAGCCAACGCCTTAACCGCGAGATGGGTGTGTTACCCTGTTACACTTACGCACTTACTTCCAATTGCGACCAGATTACTCCGGTCTCTCGATTGGTTACGAGTTCGAGGATGCTTGCGCGGTGCTCTCCCTTACGAAGCGGTGAAACTGTACTATCGCGGACCACGGCATCCTTTGCCCGGCTGTTCACCCAGGATCGGGTAGCCGATGGTCGTTTCAAGAGCAGTCGCCGTAAGGTACGCAACCAACCCCGCTACATAGGCAACAGTACTGCTTCCAGACTCCCCCGACTGTTAGTCAGAGTTCACAATCGGTTGGCTTACGCCGCACTGTGCGCAGACCGTCCAGGAGTGCCAGAAGGTTGATTCCTAGGGGAAACAAGCCCTAAGGCCAGAGTCCTGCCCGGGCTCGCACTTCATGCGGGGAGGCCGCCGGATGAGTGTTGACCCGTGAGTGTGACCAACCCTGAACAGAATGGTATTCGTAGCAAACTCAGCAAGGGCCCATTAGCTCCCAAAGCCATTTAGCCATTAGGCCTATTAGCCCGCTGGGTAACACACCTAGTTATCTCGCGGTTAAGGCATTGGTCTCTTACGGACATGTGGCGGAGCTTGACGGTGGACTGATTTTGTCCAAGTCGTCTGCGCTCACTTCAGGGAGACAGAATGACTAATCGTTAATACTTCCTGTGACGGGCTCACCCGTTGCAGTTGACAACTGTGGTTGTACGAATAGATAGATGGTCTAACATTATAGATTACAGATTTTTTTAATAATCCTATAAATCTTATAACAAATAGAAAAATACCGAAAATTTTATTTTAATTTGTAATCCACAATAATCCAAAATAAAATGGACTTGTACCCTGTACAATTAAAATGTCATAGATAAAAATCCAATACCAAAAAAACTGAAAATATGTTATGCCAAAAACTGTTGTCAGTGATCATTTGTTAATGTCTTCTAACTAGGCTATAGCCTGTGGTAGTTTGCCGCAAATTTGGCTGACTTCGTCGACCTATATTAGCTCGTCTTCTCGACATTGTAATGGATACTGTAAAACGACAAGGAATTGTTTTCACACTCACTCAAATCGATCGAAATTTCCATGAGGTCTTTACATTATTTAAATCCCCAAACTTAGTCCACATTCGTGGCTATGTCTAAGCCTGCAAAGTCTAAGAATGGCTGATCAAAATGAATGTTCGCAAAATGCAATTAAATTCGCTTCAACAAAATCTATTCTCAAATCCACTAACTTATTGTAAAATAAAACAATGTCGTATGTAATAAAAAAACGGTTGTGTCACCCCAAGACTCCTGTCAAGTAGCCAGGATCGTAATTCATCTGCAACAACAACCCCCCTTCCCCCCCCCCCCCCCCCCCACCCCCAACCTAGCGCCACCCTTTAACCCTCGAAAATCGAAATCGAAATCGACTTTGACTTCGACTTCGACTTTTCGACTTTTCAGACTTTTTGGACTGTTACGACTTTTCCGACTTTTTCGACTTTTTTGCCTTGTTCAACTTTATCGACTCTTCCGACTTTTTAGACTTTTTCGGCTTTTTTGACTTTTCCGACTTTTTCAACTTTTTTGACGTTTTCGACTTTTTTGACTTTTTCGACTTTTTCTACCTTTTTGACTTTTTTGACTTTTTTTGCCTTGTTTGACCTTTATGACTTTTTCGGCTTTTTCGACTTTTCCGACATTTCGACTTTTTGTCCTTTTCGACTTTATCGACTTTTCCGACTTTTTCGACTTTTCCGACCTTTTCGACTTTTTTACTTTTTCGACTTTTATGACTTTTCGCCTTGTTTGTTTTTTTTTACTTTTTCGGTTCTATCGACTTTTTCGACTTTGTTGACTTTTTCGACTTTTTTTACTTTTTCGTTTTTTGTTGACTTTTTTTTACCTTTTTTTGTCTTTTTTTGAGTTTTTTTGACTTTCTGGACTTTTTAGACTTTTTGAAATTTACACATTGTACGGAATGAATAACAGTTATGGATGGCGCAGCTGTCGAACAATACGATCGCCGTGATAACCATCTAGAAAGTGGCCAATGTTCGATTTTTTCGATTTTCAGTTGTTTCTTTGAGTTTTTCCTAAATATTTCGGTCATTTTCGACCGTTTCGGTCGAGTCATTTCCGATATCTTGCGAGACTAATGCACGGCGATTCATTTATTATATAGATAGATAGATAATTGTAAGTTATATCATGTATTAATTCAAAAATTGTGATCAACGAAGTTATAGGTATAAGGGTTTACATTATACCGACTGGCGACTTTTAAAACACTTCAACGGAAAAAGTACCTTCTTCGAAAATAGCAAATAACACAAGAGTTATTTTTTTGTTAAAATTTAATAATAATAATCAACTTCATCTCTCATTATTTGTTTATAAAATTTGCACATTGGTAGGAGACACTCTGAATTATTATTCTTCTTAACATTGGTTTCCCTCAATGGAACGTCGTCTTCGACATCTTGTGAATCATTGTCATTGATTTCATTCTCTTGTAAAATATCGACGGGCTGACCATGTGCCAATTCAAATATGCACAACATCGCTAATGTTAGAATTGCGAATGAAACCTGAAATAAAGAAATATGTAAAACATTGTGACTAATAATATGAGAGTGTCACATACAACCGCAGTAATTCTGGCAACAATCCATCACCTCTTAATGGTTTTTTTTGCAATATTTTTTTTAATCAGCCATTTAAGCGAAGTAGTACCAAATATTGCAGTATCTATTTTAATTGCATGTTATTCCTACCTATTCTAGTTTAGAATGACTTCATTATAAATATTTATATCCGTTTTTACAATTGGTCTGCTAAAATAATGATATGGAAAAACTAAGAGAACCAAACTTTTAAAAACCAACTTTCGGCTGCTGAGGTAACAAGGGAGTAGAAGAAGTTGTTTTCGAAAGAAATAGAAAATCCACTCTCTCAGAATTAATACAATTGTAAAGACCAATTTACAAATCAATAAAACTAAAGCCAGCTATAATGACTAAACATAACACACCCAAAAATTATCATGAACGGTATTATAATAATCATTCTTAGTGCTGTGACATAACAAAAACTCAGTAAGAGTTGGAAGTAGAGTTTGATTGATAAAAATACTATACCGTTTATTTTGTTGTAGGTCTCTAACGAACCAGAAGAAAAAGGATGTAAATGCCAACAATGAAAATTTGACGTAAATTAAGCATTTGAAGCGTCATTAAATAATATTGAAAGTTATTTAACTACGCTAAACATAAAATGCTATGCATTTCATTATGCTAACCTTCATCATCAATATACACATATTCATATCCATTCATTTAGGTTTTTTTTATTGAAATTACATATTTGTAGCCCAAATTTCATACAAAGAATAATAAAATTATAGAATGATACTCGTATTTCACAGTTTCTTTTTATTAAAAAAATATTTATATAATGATTTGATATATCTTACACCTCAGTTAGGTCAGCAATGGCAGAAATTGTCCCCTCTACATGTTGGCCATTGCTTGGCCGCAACGCTAAGCTGGAGAAAGCGAGTGGGCACCAATCGTCACGTGTGAAAAATGGGAAAGAGCGAGAGAGACATAGGCGATGCAGCGCAGCATTGGCCAATATATAGTGAGGGCATTAGAATATTGGCCTTGTCATTAACAACCGGTTTAATAAATAAACTTCGTTTATGAATGCTGGTTCAAACACCTTTTAAAACATGATTTTATTAGCATGACCTGTAACATTGCAAGAGAATCTTACAAAACACTTTTCACCCACTTGTAATTCTCATAATGGTAAATTTAAACAATCCAACAATATGATACCATCGAGATTATATGGTAATGATAGGTGGGAGGTAGGTATTTATAATAACTCCTCAATGGCTAACACTAAGGCCATCAACTTTGGGTTCGTTTGACATGTCTCAATGAGACCTTTGGTTGAGACATATTGTGACCAGGAGGTAAAAACAGTTCTTTTAGTTTCTTAAACTATTTAATCACTTCTTATTTTTAGTATTCGTTTGCTGCGAATTTTCAGACATTAAACTGGCCTAGTTTTAATTAGTGAGTGGGTAATTCCGTCTGCCCAATTGGTATTCTGTACATGAAACTAATCAAACAATTACGAAAATATTTTTTTTATTGTTATTAGTATTTGATTGATGATTGATTATGTTTTATACCATAGATTATTGTACGCAAAATAAAAACTGAGTAAAAATGTTCGTAAAGCTTTTTGATTTGAGACTTTTTCACAGAAGAAAATTACTTTTTATTCAACTTTCTGATATTCCTTGGAGCAGGAACATCGGGCTTCCTGGAAACAGAGTCAGGGATGTCGCCAGGCAAAAGCCATGATGGAGCAACCACTACAGAAGAAAACCAAGGCCCTACTTGACATGAGCAAGAAGAACCTTAGAACCACTATCGGTCTCCTCACCGGACACACGACCCTTAGAGCTCATCTATTCAACCTTGGCTTGACTGAGAGCAAGGATTGCCGAATATGTGGCGAGGAACCTGAAGACAGCATACACATTGTTGGCCGCTGTCCAGGGCTCGCCGCCAAAAGACACAGTTTACTGGGACGAGCCTTTCTCGAACCCAGCGATCTGCCCAACTTGAAGGTCAGTGACCTACTTAGTCTGGTAAGAAGTACCGGGCTACTAGCTGACAATTGACCTAACCACACAGTGGGTAGTTACAAAAGACCTTACAGATCTAGGTGACATCAAGGGCTGGAAACAAGCCCCCCACTCCATCTACTACTACTACTTTCTGATATTCTTATTTATTATCCGTACTTATAAGAATAGCACCGTTTGTTTTGCTTCAAACGCAGGCTCAAAGAACACTTGAACCCACGCTCATAAACCTTTCCCTCCCCCTTGCGTCCCCTGCGTCATATAGGTTTATTGTGTTTTTTTCCTAAATTTATTGTTTATTTTGTGCTGGATTTAAATATACAAATTGCATTTACAAATTTGATTTATTAGTTTTATTTCATATTTACCTCATAACATGCTGTTTCATTAGATTAATGTTAGCTGTAAAATATTGCTTGTAGGCAGTAAGCTCGCCTTTTTGGTTAAGGCATTTTATTTTTATTATTATTCCATTATTGTTCCGTATGTTTTCTCAGTAACAAAAACCTAAATCAAAAAGAAAGTAAATAATTTTCGACTCAATTTTGTATGTATGTAGAAAAATGTCACAGAAACAAATAAATGCTAATATCAGAGCAACATTTCCTTGACATAAAACAGCATAAAACCAGCAAAATGACATAAAACAGCATGACATAAAAAGCTATTAAAAACTATAATTAATTTGTTTTTAATTTTAATTTGGTTTTGTTTTATACGTAGAATTAATAGCTCGACTGGTGCTTACCAATATAAACTAACCTTTGTACATCGCAAGAGATCTCTAACTAGACGAGAACTGGTATTTACGATGTTTGTGTTTGGTTATGTAATTACCTGATAATTATTACTAACAAAAATTAGCATTAACTCGCCAAAAAAATCTTAAATTTTAATAACAAAGCATTACTTACGATCTGTGACAATTTCATTGTTGAACATATGTACACCTAAAACGCAACCGTAAAGGAACAAACTCGAATTTGCACTGCCACCATATAAAGGTGCAAAATTGAATATCCCATCAACGATAAAATACAGGTTTGATTCGATTGATCAACTAACGGTATAGATTAGTACCGCTTCGCCCGGACTATAATTAAATAACGACTGCCAAAGATCAGCGTTCTGTAGTTACCTACTGATAGACAGATTTGGCATTGAGCACTTTAATAAAAGTAGAACACATTAATACGCTTATAATTGTAATTATTATATTATCGGTAATTGACTTTTCGCTATCAATTTATGATGACGTAATGGTATGTTTTTGACTCGGTTAATTATTTCCGATTGTATTAATTGGCAACATTTACGCATCGCATTTAAATAAGCGGGAGCAAATCAGAATACATTTTTTGTTCGTGGTTTCGTTGTTGTTTTTATAAGCGGGATCGATCGACCTATGATAAAAGCTTCTCATGTGATTACATAGTTATTTGTCATGTTACTGTTACAAGCGAGTTTATTTTGTCAGAAGCAAGTTTGGATCGAATGATACATCTCTTCAAACACAATTAAATCACTTTTACCACAAAAGCAATTTAGGATTAGTTTTTATTAGTGAGCACCTGTCACGCTGATGATTCTGTACACAGAATTTATTATAATAACATTAAATACAGAAACTAACATTCAATTTTTTTTTATATTTAAAAAAAGTTTTTAAGCTATTGCATAGCTTTTATCGCGGGCCTAGGCCAGCGCGGCGACCGAATGAAGAAATTTCTTAACGAAAATTAATGATTTTAAACTGATAATTACGTCTAAACGAGTACTGTTTACGATTCGAAAAAAATATATGTTAAACAAGAACATTTTCCTAATATTCTTAGCTTTGAATATTTTAGATTTTGTTTATATTACATAGTGTAATTAATTTGTGAAATTAGGTCTAACCGAACACAAAAACGACTACTACGCAAATACTATCTGGCGTATTATTATGAAACCTGCACCATTTTAAAGATAATTTAATTATCTATCTTTTTATCTACGATTTTTTTCGAAAAATTCGGTTTTTTTGCTTTATTGAATAAAAAATTCGTGCGCGGCGCTCTATCGAAAGACGTTTAAATTATTCCGAATCATTTGCTTCCGCAGCCGCAAATGATTCGGAATAATTTCAACGTTTTCCGATAGAGCGCAGTTATCTGATATCAGAAAAAATAAAATAAATAAATAATTATAATTGCATAAGTTGTTAAAAATGCTATGCAATAGCTTTACCGTGGCAGTCCCCGAGTGCCACACGTATTTTTTTTCTACAAAAGATTTTTATATACAAAAACTGTGTTAAAAAAATACGTGTGGCACTCGGGGACTGCCGCGGTAAAGCTATTGCATAACATTTTTAACTGATATCAGATAACTGCGCTCTATCGGAAAACGTTGAAATTATTCTGAATCATTTGCGGCTGCGAAAGCAAATGATTCGGAATAATTTAAACGTCTTCCGATAAAGCGCCGCGCACGATTTTTTTATTCGATAAAGCAAAAAAACGGATTATTCGAAAAAAATCGTAGATAAAAAGATAGATAATTAAATTATCTTTAAAATGGTGCAGGTTTTATAATAATACGCCAGATAGTATTTGCGTAGTAGTCGTTTTTGTGTTCGGGTAGGCCTAATTTCACAAATTAATTACACTATGTAATATAAACAAAATCTAAAATATTTAAGGCTGACAATATTAGGAAAATGTTCTTGTTTAACATATATTTTTTTCGAATCGTAAGCAGTACTCGTTTAGACGTAAATACCAGTTTAAAATCATTAATTTTCGTTAAGAAATTTCTTCATTCGGTCGCCGTGCTGGCCTAAGGCCCGCGATAAAAGCTATGCAATAGCTTAAAAATTTAAATGTTTTTTTAAGTTAGAAAATTAATAGGAAAAGCATCCTTTATTCAACTTTTGTTCAACTCTCGAAATTCAGATTTTTTCTCGTTAAATGAAGAAAATTTGTAGACGATTTTCGAATCGCCTAAAACTGCCTAATATGTATTTTTTCTTCAAAAATATTTTTTTTTGTTGAGTTTCCAACTCTTGTAGGTTTCCTTAAGTTTCTTAGGTTTCTAAGGTTTCTTTAGGTGTAGTTATATCTACATAGAAAAATGTCATAGCAATCTCCAATCTTCATAGGTAAACGTTGAGGAAGGTAGTTAACAACCATTGAGTGCTTTGTCTTTGAGCTACGGAAAATCATTATTTTTCTTCGGTAGTTTAGTGCCTTATTCGCCTATTGTTACCTTATAAGTGCCTATTTGTTACCTTATAATTGACATTGATGAAAATTATTTAAACGTCTTTAATCAATTAGGCCGCTAATAGGGTCAGTTTTAAATTATTACTCAAGGAATCCGATGCACGATAGCAAACTAGTAGTAAGATCAAAAGTACGATCCATTTCAGGTATGGAATCCTAAAGCTTGTCGGCTCTTCCCATTGATGAATAAAATATACAATGAAAGAATTCTCTAAACTGGACTACGCGTTCTTGAGTTATGGCCACTTAAACCTATCATTGTAACTCAAGTACACATCGCCCGAATTCAAAAATATCTAGAGTATTTGCCTTTATTTCAAATTGGAGAATTAATGAAAGTTGGTGACCGTACGAACAAACAATATTTTTCAGACGTCCGTATGTATATCAGCTCGCTGATTTGGTTTATGGATGGCCTCCTAATTCTAATCAGATCGTTCTATTGATAAATAAAATCAGACAACGCGTTCTTGAGATATTGATGAGCCAGACAGACAGACGGACAGAATGTTTTTTTTTTGTTTTTCTGATCTCAATGCTTTAAAATGTCGGGACATTTGATTTTGAGCGAAATCTGATTTGGTTTTTTTACCCTAGTGTTTTGGGGTCTCAGCCTGGCGCTATCATAATATCCTAAAATCAGATTATAGACGTGTGGGGGTAATACATAGATATTTCTGGCAATGAAACCTATGATTTTCAAGACTAGCATATACTCAGGACCATTCTATGATTTCGATAAAAATAAGACTCGTTTGATAATTAAAATATAATACCATTGCGAGCCAAATACTAAATAAAATTTCGTCAAATATCTTGCTCGCATGAAATCAAGAGAAAAAACAGTATCGTGGGTTTTCTCAGGGGTTTAACATTTATATTAGTTTATCATGTCAAATACATAATAATATAAATTTAAAATTGAAATCAAATCTTTAAATATTGTATTATATTCAAATCAAATCAAATAATTTATTTTCCTAAAAACTAATACACAGTTGTATAGACATAGTTGTATTACATTTATATTTGGCCGTGATATGATTGAATTCTTCATTAATGATCAAATTCTTTTATTATTAATCAAAATATGAAAGGTTACTCGTAAGAATAAAGAAGGTATTATTGTAGAATTAAATCGAATCCCACCATTTAGTTAACCAGATTAAGATATGTAAGAAGAGAAGATATGTAAAAATTAACTCAATAAGTAGAGATTCTATTACATTGAATATAAAGAATAATGTAATGAGGAAAAAACAAGAATGTTATAAGTAATGAACATAAAAAAATTATTTAAAATGCCGATGAAAATGATTTTTCTTTGGTACAAAATTAATAAATGTCAAAAAGAACAAAAAAAAATATACGTGTGGCACTCGGGGACTGCCGCGGTAAAGCTATTGCATAGCATTTTAACAACTTATGCAATTATAATTATTTATTTATTAAGCTATTGCATAGCTTTTAAGCTATTGCATAGCTTTTATCGCGGGCCTAGGCCAGCGCGGCGACCGAATGAAGAAATTTCTTAACGAAAATTAATGATTTTAAACTGATAATTACGTCTAAACGAGTACTGCTTACGATTCGAAAAAAATATATGTTAAACAAAAACATTTTCCTAATATTAATATTAATAGCTTTGAATATTTTAGATTTTGTTTATTTTACATAGTGTAATTAATTTGTGAAATTAGGTCTAACCGAACACAAAAACGACTATTAAGCAAATACTATCTGGCGTATTATTATAAAACCTGCACCATTTTAAAGATAATTTAATTATCTATCTTTTTATCTACGTTTTTTTTTGATTAATCCGTTTTTTTTGCTTTATCGAATAATGCGCGGCGCTCTATCGAAAGAGGTTTAAATTATTCCGAATCATTTGCTTCCGCAGATGATTCGGAATAATTTCGACGTTTTCCGATAGAGCGCAGTTATCTGATTTCAGAAAAAATAAAATAAATAAAATAAATAAATAATTATAATTGCATAAGTTGTTAAAAATGCTATGCAATAGCTTTACCGCGGCAGTCCCCGAGTGCCACACGTATTTTTTTTAATTTATTTTATTTTTAAGCTATTGCATAGCTTTTATCGCGGGCCTAGGCCAGCGCGGCGACCGAATGAAGAAATTTCTTAACGAAAATGAATGTTTTTAAACTGATAATTACGTCTAAACGAGTAATGCTTACGATTCGAAAAAAATATATATTAAACAAGAACATTTTCCTAATATTCTTAGCTTTGAATATTTTAAATTTTGTTTATATTACATAGTGTAATTAATTTGTAAAATTAGGTCTAACCGAACACAAAAACGACTACTACGCAAATACTATCTGGCGTATTGTTATGAAATCTGCACCATTTTAAAGCTAATTTAATTATCTATCTTTTTATCTACCATTTTTTTCGAATATTCCGTTTTTTTTTTGCTTTATCGAATAAAAAATTCGTGCGCGGCGCTCTATCGAAAGACGTTTAAATTATTCCGAATCATTTGCTTTCGCAGCCGTAAATGATTCGAAATAATTTCAAGGTTTTCCGATAGAGCACAGTTATTTGATATCAGAAAAAAAATAAAATAATTATAATTGCATAAGTTGTTAAAAATGCTATGCAATAGCTTTACCGCGGCAGTCCCCGAGTGCCACACGTTTTTTCTGATATCAGATAACTGCGCTCTATCGGAAAACGTTGAAATTATTCCGAATCATTTGCGGCTGCGGTAGCAAATGATTCGAAATAATTTAAACGTCTTCCGATAGAGCGCCGCGCACGAATTTTTTATTCGATAAAGCAAAAAAATGGATTATTCGAAAAAGTCGTAGATAAAAAGATAGATAATTAAATTATCTTTAAAATGGTGTAGGTTTCATAATAATGCGCCAGATAGTATTTGCGTAGTAGCCGTTTTTGTGTTCGGTTAGACCTAATTTCACAAATTAATTACACTATGTAATATAAACAAAATCTAAAATATTCAAAGCTAAGAATATTAGGAAAATGTTTTTGTTTAACATATATTTTTTTCGAATCGTAAGCAGTACTCGTTTAGACGTAATTATCAGTTTAAAATCATTCATTTTCGTTAAGAAATTTCTTCATTCGGTCGCCGTGCTGGCCTAGGCCCGCGATAAATGCTATGCAATAGCTTAAAAAATGTGACGATTGTCAAAAATAAAATAAAATGTCTTCATTATATAGCAAATAATTTTAGTGATTATATTGCAAATAAAAATAGTCAAGATATAATTAATACGTGCCTACCTAATAATAGAAATAGTCAATACATTTTAGTAAAATTGAAAATCGATTAAAAACCTATTACAGAAAGAGATATAGTCAAGACGCATACTGACGTTATAGTCAAGACACATAAGACGTTAATGTCGTACAATTCTCTTTCAATGAGATATAATTTGAGTTTATTTTTAAATTTGGGCATATTTCTTTGATACTAGAGGGTAGCTTATTGTACTCGTAGCATATAATTCCGACGTAGTTCAGAATATAATTCCGACGTATTGATCCGCCTCTTTGAGCTATATATTGCTATTTTATTTTTCACTTCTGACAGTCTTTGGTTCTAAATTAAATTAGTTTATTACAGTAGTAAAATAAATAAAACTGTGTCATTAGGAAAATAATCTATTTTAAACATGCAACTGTGGCTGTCAGTTTATTTCTTTAATGAAATAATGTGTCATTTATAACTCCGGTAGGATGCATTATAAATGCCTATTTTAATTATGTTTCTAAACAAATCTTAATATATATAAATTACGTGTCACGTTGTTTGTCCGCGATGGACTCCTAAACTACTTAACCGATTTGAATCAAATTTGCACACAATGTGCAGTTTGATCCAACTTGAAAGATAGGATAGCTTACATCTTAATTTATAGTCGCGATATTATTTTATTGCAATGTCTATTATTTGACATTCGCAATTATCTGTTAGTTCCAAACGATTTTAACAGATGGCGTTATCTATTGACTGGATTAAATAAGTAATCCATAGATGGCGCTGCTATGTTAAATCTAGAAACGTCATAGTCGGCCAAGCGTTATTCTAAATTCATAATATTGTGAAGGTAATACAGTGAAATTATTCCTGCTTTTTAATTATTTGTGCTTCATTGTTCAAAACTCTTTAATTAAAATATATACATGTAAGTATTATCACATAGTTATAAAAGTGGAATAACTGCAGTATAGGAACCTCTCTACATTTTTTTTCATTTTAATGTTAAATCTGGAAGAAAATTGTGTCGGTCGCTATAAATAAGCGAGATATAGGCATTCAAAGTTTAAATTTTAAAAACAGGCCAAAATAAAAAATGAAGTAATTCACCACGCTATATTCACCACGCTGATTCCTAATCTTCCATAATCTTTATTCGATCTCAATAAATAAGAGAGATATAGGCGTTCAAAATGTTCATTGCAATGTCAAGAAATTTGCGGCCATTTTGTTTGTACGTATCGTGGCCGACACATTCGAGCATATTGTAATATCGATAACAATTACCGATATTACAGAAATTATGACAATTTGCAGAGTTTTAAGATTAATCGAAATATTTAAAAAAAACGATAAAAAAAATATTTTCGTGAAACTTTTAAAAAAGGGCACAAATTTTTATGTTTTTTTCAATATATATATTTTTTTTTTAATTTCGCGGTAAAAGGTCAACGACAGCATATATCTAACTTTTATATTTAAGTCACAAAAAGTAGTTTTTTATATTATCTATACTAATATTTTAAATAGGTAAAGTTTGTGAGTTTGTGAGGTTGTAGGGAGTAATCTCTGGGTCTACTAAACCGATTTTAAAAATTCTTTTACCAATAGAAAGCCACGTTATTTGTGAGTGTCATAAGCTATATATTAATCCGAAAAATGATAAGACTTTTTCGTAGTAGCCGGATTTGCAAAGTAAGTCGGAGAAAAACGGTCGAATGAAAACGTTTCTTACGAACGCTGCCTTAACGATAAGAGATTTATGATTGAGTTCTAGAGAAAAGTTGTAGAGCTTATTAATGTCTACAAAAAAGTTGCCAAATTGCCAAATTGGCAGGCAAATATATACATGCATATGCAGTAAAAATATAACCCTTCTTTTGGCAGTCAGGAAATAAATCATAGCACTCAGTACTAACCGAACTACAATCAAAATTTCATCACAAGTAAAAATGTTTACCGCCCAACGAAGTGGGCACGGGTCAGCTAGTATATTATATTACTAACGACGGACTTTAATTCAGACTATAGTATTGCCAATGAAGAATGAGATAGCTATACCAATTAAATGAATAATTCATTTTCTATTCAATGCGTGTATTTTAATTTTAACGAACTCATCATCTAATAAAAATATATTGTACTTAATCATGGTTATTACAACCAATCTATGTTACGGTGTTTATTAAGAGAGTCGCTGTGTAGTATAACACACTTAGAGGTGTCAACTACAACGGACTAACCCATCACCTCAGGAAGTTTTATCGATATTGATCGTTCTAGAAATATCTTCCTCGAGCTTTTCTATCTCCCTTGTCGTATAACACAGTGAGATATCGGATTATAATCTGAAAAGCTTGAGAATTTTATTTGGTTACACTGGACTAGTGGACTGCCACTATGTGATATCTAGCAGGTGTGGTGTTCCTATATAGCAGTGATTCTCAAACTTATTTCGTCTACCGCACACTTTGAAAATCAATCATTTTTCAGCGCCCGTCATTTTTTTTTACTTTACAACGTCTTAAAAACCATAATGACATTTAGTACTTTAATTCTAAACCAGACTTTTTTACCAGTGAAAGCAATTAAAACGCAATTTTATAATATTAGGAGTATCTTTTATTCAAATTAAAACAAACATAATCAATTTTAATTTTAAGACTAACTGTGAAGGATGAATCTGATGATTTTAACAAGTTTGTTGATATCAGGTTCGAATTTACTCAAAAACAGCCTCAAGTCGCCGCGTTCGGTAACATACAAACGATTTCTCTTTTTAGTAAGCAGGGTTGCCACAGCACTAAATCCACCATCAAACATCGTTGAACGATCGACCACAATCCAGGGTATAATTATTGCGGGATTTGCTTTTGTAGCCAAAATTCTTGGTAGCCATTTTTTAATTTGATTTTTACTTCCTAGTTCGTAGTCAGTTCTATAAGTTCTTCTTCCAGATGGGATGCTATTGCTGTGTTTGAAAAAGTTTGAAAAAGGATCCAACACCCTGTCTGGTATTTCCAATTTCAAAATGTCCTAAAAATTGTTAAAACTTGATTCCTCACGGGCTATCCTACGAAAGTTATATTACATATTTTTTATTTGTATACAATCAAACAGGGCATAAATATGAACTGAATAATCGATGTTGTGTAGTAGGTATCAAGGTTTTTATTTCAGTGAATTTTAAAATATTAAGTAGATGAAATTACAATTCTGCCATAGCCCCCCTAAATCTCTTCAACACCCCCCCCCCCCCCCAGTTATTTCTGGGACCCTTACCGCCCCCCCTCAAGGCCACCAGCGCCCACAAGGGGACGTTATCGCACACTTTCAGAACCACTGCTATATAGGCTATATGCATTGCCTCTAAGCTTATACGAAATGTAAGAAAGTGAGAAAAATATCGAAGGGATAAAAATCAAACAGATGCTTATAACAATACATATACCATAACAGTGGCTTATAACAATAAACAGAGGATTATAACAATACTGATAGATTTTAAATTTAAACAAAAAAGACCAAATATGATTTTTTGGTGCTATAGAATAATTTTTGGAAATACGCCTCCTAGATATATTTTTAGAGCGCATCGTAGAGGCTTTGGTAAAAGGTGTAACTCAAAAGTTTATTTTTGCATAAGCTTTGTTGTCAGGCTGTCGATCCGTATAAAAGTAGAAATATTCCAAATAAAATTAAATGTTTTGATAGTCTCTAATGTTTCATTCAAAACTTTTTAAAGTTTGAACCCAATAAGAATTGAACCTTAGCTAGAAACCTATTTTTAGAGATCTCGAGTAATTTCACTTCTTGATAAAAGTCACGACTATGCTTAGGTACTTTGATGACCGTGAGACTGAGAGGATTGAGTCACGAATACGGCTCTTTGATCCCAACCTGCGGACGTACGAGTATCTATTCCGTCACTTTTCCTCGACTTTTCCTTGAAACTCGCCTTGATTGAGGACGCCGAGCGCTTTCCAAACACAATTAAGGGGCTCTGCCTTTATGGCAACTCGGCGAGACAGGCGGGCGTATCGTCATCGACGCGCTTACGAACGGTACCTCAGAAAAGTGGAATCTGAGATTTATCTAATTTCTATATTCAATTATTTTTGGTGTTCGTGTACTCAATTGATACTATTTAATGCTGGAAGCGGCCCTGCTGGTAAATTCAGAATTCTGAACACTGTAAAATGATGAAAGTATTGGTAAGTTGTAAACATTGATTCCTTGAAGTAATAAAATCACCTCGTTATTAGACATAGAGTCCCTTGCCATATTATTAGAACCATCGTGCATTTTAGTACCGATTTACACCTTTCAATATCCGTAAACTTTAAAATTAATTAATAATTAATTTCTTAATTGATATTCAAACAAAACATTGTCATTACTTGCTATTTATATTAAGTTTAAATTATATAATTTTAAATATTGTTTGATAAATCGAATACCTTACGTCTTTATTTAATAGGTAGAATACGTGATTATCATAAACTATTAAATACAAAATAAATGTTGGAGGTAAGAGGAATGCTAAATTTCCTTCTAGAACAAAAAAAATGTTTTGTGGAGTAACATTTTATTTCAATACTGACGCCGCCCACGTTAATTCTAGACCTGATATTTAAAGGTAAATTTGTGAAAATTATGTTGTTTGACATATTCATTAAAATAAACAAGGCAGACACCATGAAGTAAGATATTAAAAAATTATTGGTTATTGAATAGTCTAAATTTCTACTGAAATGTACGGGGGTCTAATAATATAGCAAGGGCCTATATATATTTATTATTGTATTTATTATTTTTCTTGATTTTACCATACTTTTTAAACCACATAGGCAAGCAAACCAGTATCCTCTTTGTCTCTAATTTTATATCATACGCATTTGGCATACGTATTCTGGATTGCTCTTCCTTTTTTGTTGCACTAGTTTGGTGAGTTTCAAAGTGGGGGGTGCGCCTCCCAAGGGGGGCGTGAAGACATTCCAGGGGGGGGGGGGGGAGGACAGACTCCTGAGTGATATAGCAGGCTCGACCACCTACAGGTGCCACACAACCACGTCTTATATAACTAATATTTTTACATTTCTCTTTATCAATAGAATAGGGTCTACCGCGGACGACTTCAAGAGCAAGCTTTAGAAATTAAAATTGATTCTGCTGCCAAATACGATTTTGAAAATGTGTATAAAACATTGCTTTGGATCCAATATTACAAAGTTTATCCCTCCAAAGCAGAGCAAGGCCTGCGTTTGTATTTACCGTTTTCAAGCACTTATTTGGGCGAAAAGGCATTTTCATCAGTTGTAGCAATTGAACCGAATTTTAGAAACAAACTCGATATTGACGGAGATTTACGCTGAGTACTATCTTCAATTCAACCACGAATTGTCAATCTGATTAAAAATAAACAATTTCATTCGTCTTATTGATTGATTTGTTTTTTTACCACTTGTATATAATTATATAATACTAACTGACCGGTGCCCACTTCGTTGGGCTGTAAAACTTTTTACCTGTGATGAAATTATGAGTGTGGTTGGGTTAGTACTGAGTGCTATTATTTATTTCCTGACTGCCAAAAGAAGGGTTATATTTTTACTGCATATGTATGTATGTATGTATTTGCATGTCAGTTTGACTATAATAGCGTTATTTGTGAGCGTCTTCTTGTGAGTGTCTTATTTGTGAGCGTATTATCTCATTAACTATTTATGCAGTAAAAGGGAAATTATATGCAGTAAAAGGGAAAAGTCTTTTGTTTTAAACACTTGAGTAGATAAATTTACTTATTTTAATAAGAATTTATAATTGTTGATAATATGACCAATAAACATGACCTAACGATTTAAATTATTTTTTTAAATATAAAATACTACTTTTTGTTATA
The DNA here is from genome assembly GCA_944548615.1 of Micropterix aruncella. Taxonomy (NCBI): domain Eukaryota; kingdom Metazoa; phylum Arthropoda; class Insecta; order Lepidoptera; family Micropterigidae; genus Micropterix; species Micropterix aruncella. Next base: position 14,303,762 of record OX155950.1, read on the forward strand.
TAAAAGTTACACATATGCTGTCGCTGACTTTTTTGTAGGCATTATTAAGCTCTACTGAACTTTTCTCTAGAACTTAATCATATATCTCTCATCGTTAAGGCAGCGTTAGTTAGAAACGTTTTCGTTCGACCGCTTATTCTCCGACTTACTTTGCAAATCCGACTACCACGAAAATAATTTTTTTCGGATTAATATATAGCCTATGACAGTCACAAATAACGTGGCTTTTTAATAAGAATTTTCAAAATCGGTTCAGTAGATCCAGAGATTACTTCCTACAACGTCACAAACGTTACCTCTTTATAATATTAAGTATATGATAAGCAAATAAATAAACCTTATGTTTATTACTTTCTTATAGTTATTTTATTTAACATGACGGAGGGGGGGGGGGAGGGGTAGGGGTGAGCATTTTCTTTTCGCATCAGGGGAGGGCGTGATACGAAAAAAGTATGAGAACCCCTGCTATAGTTAGTGAGGTTCGTTGTGAAGAATTGTATACGCTATGAATAATTATAACTTGAATCATTTTATACTAGTTTTTACGTTGCAGATTTATAATGGACCCGATTGCATTTCTTTGTGAACTAAAACTGAAATTAGTTCAAGCGAACGTTAGAGCAATATGTTAGAGCGGAATATGAAACGAACGATCGTCGATAAGAACTACTTGTCGAATATATACTCGTCCGAATAAATTTGAATCCGTTTCGTGCGGTCTTAGATTCAGATGCTTTATCTTTGTTGGGTAGTTTTAATGAGAAAAAGTGACAACCGTTCATTTCACATTCCGCTCTAGCGTATTGTCCTGCCTCGTTCACACGAACTAATTTCCGATTTTAGTTCACGGAGAATCGCAATCGAGCCGATTGACACATATACTCGATGTCCATGCACATTCGGTCAGAAATATTAACAGGGCGACAAGATGGACAGATCTATCAAATTTCCCCTAAATTATAAAAAATAGTGTAAGAATCGTAGTATCGGTAAGTTAGTTGCGGATGCCACGCCCGTACATTAGCGGCGACAATAATAAGCGTGAGTGGCGCCACTGAAACGTAACCGAAACTGTAGAAGCCCAAAGTATGAGAGTGTCACGTTTCCGAGGAAAACTTCGCATTCAGTCAATATAGTGGGTCTCTTTATAAAATAAACAATTAAGTTAAATTGTAGATTGAGAAAACTGAGACTGAAATCAAAAATCAGAAATGGATTCGCTTCCTCTCAGGGAAATCTTGAATAAATATCGTGAAAGGGGACACTGAGACAATATGACATGATGATTGATATTGTTTATACTGTGTGATATAAAAGGTTGTTTCCATGATTATATCCAGTTTGTCGGTTTAGGATTAGGTGTCTAAATCGACTGCTTTTTCAGCGAGTTTATGGTTTTATTTTCGGTTATAAGTTTTAATTTTTTTTTTCGGTTATGAGTATGGGTTTAAATTTTTCCATTTATATAATAATATTATTACTAATATTACTGATTCCAGCATAATAACATAATAATAATTATTATTACATAATTGACATAATGATTTTCCTGCTTCTTAAACGCTCTTGTTATATGATAATAGTTTCATCCAAGGATCAAGGAGGGACAATTAGAGCAGTCAACTACAACGGACGAACCCGTCACCTCAGAAAGTTTTAACGAAATTAAGTTTTGTCTCCCGAAAGGTGAGCGCAGAAGACTTGGGTGAAAAACAATCCAATATCTAGCTACGCCACCTGCCCGTCAGAGGCCAACGCCTTACGGCGAGGCACCAGTAAAGGTAGCCAGCGGCAGCCTCGCCCCCTGACTATCAGTTTGGAAGCATATCCCCGACTGGAATTAACCTTCAGGATATCTCTTACCTCCTGACTGGTTACAGGATCGAGGTCGCGCTCGCAGACCTCTTCCTTATAAAGCGGTGATACGGTGTCAACCGAATCTATAGCGGACCAACGCATCCTTTACTAGGCTTATTTTTGCAAGGATGTCAGTTTCTTCACCGAAACAAAATTGTGGAGCATGTGTTTTTACAATCCCACATACAATCGTATCTATCAGGCTGTATTTAAGTTTGCTTGCGCAACCTTTGCCGTTCTCACCTGAAATTAAAATCACTTTCGGCTTCTTCTCGGTTTCATTTCTAACAACTTGCATTTTCTTCCCTCCTGTATTTATTTATGTTTTTATCGACGTTTTCGTTGTTTTATATCCATTATCAGGTTTTTGGCCTTTGGAGATCTTACTTATTTTTGTAGATTGTTTTTGAATACTTGAATGGCTTTGTACTTTGCTATTGTCATTTTTCCTCTTACTAGATGTTTTTGTAGTTTGGTTCAGGTTACTGTCTGTATTTTTATGCTGTATTTCCTCGTTTGTTAGTAGTAGTTTTTTTAAAAATGCCATTTTCAGCCAGAAGTGAGATGATTTGATCTCTGAGGGGTTTTAGTACCGTATCATTTTCTTTTATAATTTCAGTAAGTTTTGTAACCACCGATTCTAATTCAAGATTTTTTCTTTTGCGGTATCGCGTGCGTGTTTCAGAGTATTAAGTTTCTTCTTCAATTTATTCATTTCCTCACAGATTTTATCGAAATCTTCAGAGTTATCGTCTATTTCTTTTTGAAGCTGTCTATTTAACGTAGTACGTTCTGTATTTACTTTCCGTATTTTTTTTTATTACAGTATCCTAATCCAAATTCGATTCCAAATCTAGGTCTATAGAAAACAGATCAGTATCCATTTGCGATCGAGTCTATCGAGGAATCATTTTATTATTATTATATTTTTACTTCTCTTTACGTACGGTAAGTTTTTTTACTTACGTATGTGTTCTGTATAATTAATACGTAACGGAATGCAGTTTGCAATCGTTGGTGTAATATCGGTTTTACTTTAGAATACCAGAAACAATTTTTCTCATCCGTTCGTCCGTTCCGCAGACGATATATAATGTGGGTAGTCTAATATTAGTTGAGAAAAATGGCCGTCGTGTTGTTTAGATGCTCGTCGCGGTTTATGTATTATAAACAAATAATGTTAAATCGTCTTCAAATTATAGAGAACCGCTATTTGCGAGTTACCAGTGTTATGGGAAAATAGATAAATGTTGTGAAATGTGCATAGAATCGACAAATCTTGCGTTTTTCTTCGAGCGCCGTTGACAGATTACGTAGAGCTGTGCAGTTCTTTGTTTACAAATTGTTTTGTTCCGTAATGTCGAAAAAAATATCAAGTTCGTGATTAGTTGTGCCAAAAGATCCGGTTCGAATTTCAAATCTCTTCTGTTATGAATAGTTATCAATAATTTGAAGTGCAAATACCACTCACTGTGTTGTAATTAATAGTTGATTCTGTTTCGTCGCAACTGTGCTGTCACCGTCCATTTAATAATTAAGGTAAATTAATTAAATTTCCACTTTTAACATTAAAATAAAATAATTTAACCGGAACTTGTACCGTTCACACTGTGGCGTTGTGGCCGAGTCGAGTGGCTATGGGACGTTTCTTTGTCCACCGTATCCTCTCCAAAAGCTGCATTATTTTTTTTACACACCCGGGGTTTGCAGTTGTATTACAACCTTTATAGGCCTCAGAGAACGGGCCATATTTTGGGTCGATTTTAAGATCCTTTTTATATAGAATTATTTTAGCATCTTACTTTTTCGATCTGTCAAGCCTTTAAGGCTCCCTTCCAAGTTGACGCGACTAAAAACTTAGATATTTTTGCAATGCCAGGCGCCCGGGCGCTTTCGATATATACATAAAGATGTATAGCTATACCGCGGCGACAAGGGAACAGGTCCCATAGTTGGCAGTGGCCAATTACGAATGACGATTTCGGCTTCGCGCGTCGTCTAATATAGCCGATTTGGCTTTTCAATTATAATATAATAAATTATCAAATAAATAGTTTCTTATAAAGTAAAAATTAGATTACAATAATAAAATAACTTAAAATCACTGTGTTATTTTTTATATCACTCAAAAGTATCTTCAATGAATAGGAAAAAAATAATGTTTGGCCATAACATTTCTAGAAATTACGTAATTTCAAACATTTTTTTCTTATATTTTTTGTATGGAAGTTCCAAAAACTGTCTTAGTACTATGCAAATAGACCATAGGCTGGTGTAAATAGTATTTTTTTAATATTGAGAATCATATCTAGGTTTTTCAAAAACTGGAGACAAATCTCGCTCGTTTTTATTTTTTTGGAAATCAGTAACAGAATAAAGATAATTTACAATTAATATGGAAATAATTTACCAATTTCGTTTTAGCAAAATGATAGCTTAAGGATCGGGTTTTTAAAATCCGGCATATTTCGTATTCTCACAACCAGGCCACAAAATTATGCTTCATATAGCTTTTGGCCGCCACGGCCGGCACGGCCTCTTAATGTATGATAAGAATACTCGTGATCTACTCGGTTTCTGAATTTCGTCTGTATTGGATCGTGTGCGTGTCTTGTGTATAATCATTCTTTCAGACATGGGATGAGCGTAGAAGACTTGAGACAAGACAAATCTACTGTCTAGCTCACCAGCAGCCCGTTAGACACACGCCATATGGCGAGGCACCGGGAAAGGTACCAAAGCGGGCAGCCTCGCCCCCTAACTACCAGTTTTGATAGGATATTTCCGTCTGGAATTAACCTTCAGGATACCTCCGTCCTTCAGACTGGTTACGGGTTCGAAGTCACTTACGCGACCTCTACCTGTTGTATTACAGCGGTAATTCAGTTAGAATTTATCGTTAACCTGGGCCTTCTTTGTCCGTAGTGGTAAACGTGTCATTTAAGATATTCCCAATGACTCATATCCTTGAAGGAGGATCGAGCATAACAAAATTGAACATTTCTATGCCATAAGCCTCGTGTTTATTTCATTCTATTTATTACATGAAACCCTACTAGAAAATGTTCTCAATGCCTACATCCGAGCGCAAGGACATAACACAAGATACAGGCGGTGTTGTCAGTGCTGGATTAACCCATGTAGGGGCCCTTAGGCCGTCGAAATCTCGGGGCCCCTTTGAACTTTTCGGGGTCCCTTTGGGCTGTCAAACATGCTGACGATGATGGGCGCCTTGAGCTCTAGCTTGTGTAGCTTATACGTAAATCCTGCACTGAGTGTTATGCGCACGGCGGACTTTGAAAAATCAAGCACGCCGAATTAGCACCTACGCGGTGTATAATAAAAATTGTAATTAGTCTAACATGGGTAGGTAAGTATACCTGTAATGAGTTAGTCACAGTAAATCAACGAAAAATAAAATTGAATGAACAGTAATTACTTACCTAAAAGACGTGTTTGTGACTGGCTTCCATTTAACATGTATTTTTACTGATCACTTTTATTTATTTTTTTATTTTTTTATTTTAAATATTATCCAATACAAGAAAATTGATTTTGTCAAAAAGAACAAAACTATAAATAATAATATATTTACATTTTTTTCAGTTTTATTGCGAAGCAGAAAGAATTACATTTGTGTGGATTTTAACATCCCACTAGATTGTATATCTGTTCTGGGGGTATTTAAGACACAGTAACTTAACTTTTATTTATTTTTTCTTTCATTCATTCATTCCGATCGCTCATTCATACTTTAAAAAATTAAGAATAATATAATATAGAAATATGTATATAAATAAAGAACTAATATAAAATAAATAAAAAGGAAATATTTAAGATTATATAAGTAAAATAAATAAATCTATAAATAAATAAACAACTAAATTTACTAATAAATTTAGTAGCCTAAAAGGTTGCTTACTATGGGCATATAAAATTGTAAAACTAATTAATTATTATAATATTATCAAATTATTTTAAACAATCAACAAAAATATATTTCTTGTCAAGTATCAGGTGACAGATATGTCAAATTGGCCTAAGTCAGAATGTGAGTCACCATTTCTTCGGCTTCTTTTTTTCGCCATGAGCCACTTGATAATATATTTCTTCAAGGTCAATCTGCTGATTAAACTCTGCACTTTAGCCTCTACCAAGGAAGAGCAGGAGGAATCCGCCGTACCAGAAACGCGTAATGCCTCTTTGCAAATCTCGTATTCACTCGCTGGTGGGTTTGTTTTTTTTTTTATTTCGAGTGTAATATGTTTTAGCGAAGATTGATGATCAGTGCTCTTATGAAAATGCATAAGTGTATTTCTCACGTATAACTATCTGACATCCAAAACGTCAAATGCCTTGGAAAGGTCGTCGCAGGAATATGGTTGGATACTTTTTACGATCAAGGTTGGATACTTTTTGAACAGAGTGGTACATCTAATCTATTGACTCCTCCGAGCATTCCTCTCTAATGTCTGAGATGAGAAATACGCAGACGGTGGGTTTACGTCGTCGAGTCATTTCCATAAGGCGATGCCGCCGTCAAATAACTGCCTCTGAAGACATTGGGTATGCGGCCGGAGCGCGGGCGCGTGGGCGACGCGCCAGTCCTCGCCGCGAACGGGGTGTCATATTGTGCGTGTGTACATTTCGGCGGCAAATGTTGGCTCTGCGATGCCATTTCTGGAATGAAAACACTATTAGCGAGCATGCTGTGCAAACAGCACGCATGTCAGCGGGCGCGTGACACGCGAGCCTCCAATATACAAGTGCCTCGTCGTAAAGTGAATACGTGACGAGCGGATCCCGCAGAATTAGGCCAGGAGGCGTGCCGCGATGCGACATACGATAATATAACCCATATAAAAGATACCGGTTTTTTTCGTCGTGTATTACACAGAGATAGATATAGATACATAAAATCGAAATAGTAATAGATTTATTTACCAGTGGTTTCTGATCTTAATGACGTATAAGAAAATATGATGTTACAGCCTTATTTATCGGTTGGTGTGAGGTGTGAGACTGATTTGTAGACAACAACTATCTATATATTTTCTGCCTTAGTGCGATGGCAATAATTTTGCATTATACACGCAAACGTGGTTTTTAATTTAGTTGTTTATTTATTAATTTATTTATTTTACACGTTGTAGATTATACAATTTATGTCAATGTCAATGCTAAAATATTATTACTCGCCTTACTGCAATGACTGCCAAGTTTCTTGGATTATTTACCTACTAACGTTTATATAATCCACTATCTGAGCCCGGCCACGCTTCGCATTGGCTTAGTCTGATGTCAAAGCGCACCGAAAATTTCACCGGTGCCGGAAGACTTTTGTCGCGCGTAATCGAATGCAACGTTGTGTCAAAATTTCAAGTCAATCGGCCGAGTACTTTTCGAGTTTTGCGAGCACAAACATACGCAGGCTGATTTTTTATATAGTATATAAAAAAATGTTAACATGCGTGATGTTAGATATCCCCAACGACTCACTTCCTTAAAGGAGGATGAACAATAATATCATTACTCTCTATGACATATGCCTCATATTTACTCGTATATAGAAAGTCGCTATTTTAAAGTAAGATACAACAGGTTCTGATACATCAATTATAATTATTATTATTTGGTGACAATTTCTTTTTCATACTGCCAAAAGCGTAATATTCACTGTGGGGCATTGATATTCAGTCACTTCTCATATTTGTAAGCAAAATGAAAATGATTAGAATTTCTCAATTCCCACTGGCAAATAATATTTCTTTAAAGGAAACCAAATCATGAAGTTTTCTATTATAAAAATATTACATATTTTGCATCATTATACACCATTATAATCCGCATGGAAAATATCTATAAACTGTGAATATCTCATGAAAAGCCTCAATTTTTAAATGCGGCATTATACCTATCTAAAGCGGCCGACATCCCTCAACTTTCACGTAAGGGGAATAAAAGCATTAGCGTCCCACACCGGCAATCTATTTAAGTGTGAAAACTTGTAAGCGAAGCTATCACTTATCCGAACACGCCATTAGTGACACAAATGTGTCAGCTCTGATACAGGGAATATTTTTAAACCACCGACCGTCGACAATGAAAACACTGCAACGAAAAGAAATCGTCGCCTCGCACCACAGATTTTAAAAATATTGCGTGCATTTAAAAAAAATCTTATTTTAAAAAGTCTCATTTAAAATGATCCAGCGTATTGATTAGAATAAACAGTACATTAGTAATGAAAGAAAAACATTTATGGTAAGCATCGACAAAATTCTTACTCAATAATTTTTGTTAATATTGTTTGGTTATTTTTTTTAAAGTACAACATTTACAAAATTCATAAAATCATGCTTATTAATTATATGTAATTTAAAATACGTCATTAACAAACATCATCAAACCTTGCATAATAATTATAATTATATGTAAATCAATCAAACGATTGTAATTCAAATATCAATAAAAAATATATTTTATGCTATTATTTAAAAAAACGTTAAATCTAAATTTCGGCCCACTAGCAGTAATATTTTTTAAAAATAAAGGACCTAGTGTTCCTGAGGAAATCCCTGCCTGAAACTGTATTTCACAGTTGAAAACGCCAGTTTAATTCATAAGGTGGCCCGGACCTCGTTCCGGCCTGCTGCCGTCGTAAATGAAAACACAGTAACTTGAAAAAAGACGTTTTGAGAAAAACGCGGTCAAAGTTCAGTTGGTAAATATTTATTTTAATGAACAAATTAATCAATATAGATTATTTCTTTTAATCTTTAACCCTTCAGGCCTCGGCCCCTCAGCCGATTGACAAGTTGATGTCCCAAAAAATTTTAGTAAAAATTAGTAAAAAAATTGAATTATGACACTGTCTCACCAAAAACATTAATTACTGCCAAACCACTGTACCCATAATTAAAATGAAACATATTAACATAACAAAACATATTAAAATAAAACAAATTAAATTAAAATAAAATTAAAACGGGCCAGTCACGCTGAATCAGTTTGTGGCCGATATCGGCCAATCGGGGCTTGAGGGGTTGATGTTAAAAAATAGCTAGAACTTCAATTCTGCATAAAAATATATATTAAATTATAATTGTTTAAATAATTAAATTAGATATTGTGATTTAAATTAGGAAAATAATTTGAAAAATTTTATATTTTTAAGCTATAACACTGAGTGGTTACGGTGTTATAGGTAAATTTTACCCATTACTGTGTTCTAACCATGTAATATATATATATATTTTAAATAAATAAAAAACTGCAGGCACCTTAAACACAGTAATTGAGATACTGTGATTAATTCGTGTATTAAAAAATTGACTTTTAACAAAATTTTACCTAAAACCACAGTATCTGAAGGAACCGTGTTGTAAACAAACAAAAATATTTCTTAAATGCTTATAAGTATTAAAATAGATCACAGTAAATAATAGGTTACTGTATTTTAACTTAAAAAATTATACATACTGTGTTTTTTATTAAAAATATTCTGTTTTTTTTTTAATACTGTGTTTTTATCTAAGGTATCTCGGTAACTATCCATAGACAGACAAACCGAAAAATTTGCCTTATAGTATTCCAACTCGTGATTTTAAAGAACCATACTTGTATAAACACAGTAAATAAAGTTACTGTGTTTTCATTTACGACGGCAGCCTGGAAGTTTGGCGTTTTCAAAAACTTAACATTTTCCTACTAAATTTATATTTTTTAAAACATAAATTTAATATTGTTTATTTGCAGCAAATAAAAGCAATTTTAAAAGAAAAGTAATTCATATTACAAATTTTAGGCAAAGGCTAATAGAAGATCCAGGAACGCTGCATATCGGCGTATCCTCGGGCCTGGACGATAAAGGACAATGGGCAAAAATGTTTGGGCGCTGGGGACACCTCTCCCATAACAATAGCATCTTTACCATTGAAAAGACCTATTTATCTAGAATATTTATGACTACTATAACTTACCACAATTATAATCAGTTTCGGAGTTTTTAAGATCGGAATCTTCTTAAATAGTGCTATTTACGGGAAAACTCGTATGCCAACTACATATTTAAAATATATTATTTGCAGTGAAGATCCATAAAAGATAGTATATTATGATGCACGGTCACTAAGCACACCACGTTGAACAGCTGACCTTATCATATGACATACGTCAGGAAACAGAGCAGGAATGAAATCATGAATCACATTGAGTATCAACATGTCCCAGTATTTCCCCTTCATATGCGCTGACAAATTCGAGTATTCTTAGGAATATATAGTTTGTACTCACACAGCCTATGTAGTTTATCGTTTTAGCTTTTCTGCTTTTAGCTATTTTCGTCTAAATAATTATTAAAAATACGATGTCGGGAAGTGACCTAGGGGATATGGGTAGTTATCAATTAGCCGTTTCTTTAGTTTTTTTTTTAATTTAGGTAGTTTTTTTGTTTTTTTTTCCACGTTTATTCTAGTTTAGTTGCATCTGTAAAAACCGCAGAATTTTGTGATTTTTTGTAATACTTGTTTCTTGAAAACCTCAAATTTTTGGATTAATTAGTTTGAATAAAAAAAACGAATACAGCTTTTTTTATTTCAATGTTTTTATTTGTCAGTATAATATTAAAAAATCGGCTCTGTCACCCCAAGACTTTCCGGAAAGTAGCCAAGAACTGATATCTTATGAATGTTAATTTCATGAATAAAATAAATGGTGCCCTCTCTCGGCCGCCGGATGAACCCGTTTGGTCTCCGTAACACAACTGCCTTAAGCGGCGCGGTTCGTTTCTCGGCTAGCCTCGGGCATCTCGGCGTTAATATGCGAATAAAATGTATGACGAAATTTAAATATTATTAGTGCAGCCTGTATATGGGATATTCCAACCAACGTGATTTCCTGTATATTTGACAAAGTGATTTCGGATTAACAAGGCCACTGTGTACCAAATTTAAATTCATATGCCCAATATTTCGAAGATGATTAACGACTAGTGCACACGTCTTCCCCCCCCCCCCCCCCCCTGGTGACCCGATTTCAACCACAATTTGTTGGGGTCCTGCTATGACCAAATGATGCCTGCATACCGAATTTCACCTCAATCGGATTAAATGTTTGGGCGCTATCATATGCGAATACATACAGACAGACAGACACCCAGGCAGACTTCAATGTGGAAATGGTCTTAATCATCTTAGAGGGGCGGAAAATGGATATGTCAGTCTTCACTTCGAAAAAAAATTGTTGCGCGTTCACAATACTATCCCTCCTGATCGGTTGGTGGGGATAGTAAAAACGTTTTACTAACATCCTAATTTTGGCAGATTTACTGTTTTGCGAAAATGGTCCTCAGTTGGGGGATATTTTCAAGCCACCTTTCTATCACAAACAGTATTAATAGAAACCATTATGAATTTACAGCCTTATGAATTTACCATGATGTATTTTAGAAGCTACATAAATAAGTTAGATATTTTTTGCCTCTTTCGCTTTCTCCCTCGGCTTCTCCACACGGCCTCGTGGCATAGTGGTTAGGTCGCCTGATCTTACATTGTAAGGTCCCGGGTTCGATTCCCGGCTGGGTCGCCATTTTCCGTTGGGATCAAATTAACGGAATTGCATTTTCAATTCTGTCGATCGAATGCAATAACAAGACACACACTTACAGACATACGCACACATACGTATACGCACTTATACGCACACATACGTATAACACGTCATAGTAGGGTTGGTTGTATGAGATTGTCGTATGACGATAAACCCGCCCATTGTGACATTTTCACAATAAAGAGTATAAACAAACAAACAAGCTTCTCTTGTTCTCTTATGCTCCTCATCTACTTTGAACTACGCCCTACGTGTCAACCTGGTCTAACCTTAGATTGCAAGCTAAAACACCCGCAGGCTTTGTAGTTAGCCGTTGCGCCCCGGCTACAAGTAGCGGCCCCTGTGCTGTAGCCGTGCCGAGGCCGACAAACGCGGGAGATTAAAAACTGGCTTACGGCTGGCGCGGCGCGGCGCGGCGTTGCCCGACTATGCTGTGGGTAAGAAAGCGAAAAGTGAAACAATAGGGAGCCCGCGGGAAATTTGCACTTTTTGACGTCCTTTGAGGCGCAACGCGGCGCCGCGCCGCGTGGCAGGCGCTGGCGCCGCGGCCCCAGCGCCTGTCTATGACGCACACGGGGCGGCAACGTATTCTTACTAAACGGCCATTTTACATTTTGTGTGTATGCACAAACGTATTTTCAACCGTGCCATCATACTATATGGCAATATTTCTTTTGGATAACACGCGCCCAAGAAAATTATTGCTTTGTTTTATTCTGTGTTAAAAAGTTCTACTTTGTCGTTTCTTTAGTATTTAAATCGCAAATGTTCTGTGGTATATTTGTAACTAAAGATATAAACATATAGATATATCTGCAAATGTGCTAACTCCACTTTTCATTACTGCACTAGTGCACTGAGAGCAATTGCAGAAGTATCCCGTGACATGCACTGCGAACCATACTTTCTTAAGTACAAAATACTGACTTTTACGTCTGAATATATTTTAAAATGTCTACTATATGCTAAATCAAATATTAACGAACAAGGGGTGCAGACGTGATGATGTTATCCTGCCTAAAGTACGCCTTACGCAGACACAGAAGTCCTTTGGATATTTGAGCTATAAGCTATTTAACCAGCTACCACTCTACACAAGAAAGATGGAAACCAAGGCGTTTAAAAGATTTATTAAACAAAAGCTGCAATCCATACATGCTTTCTATAAGCTGGGTGATTATTTTGAGCATGCCAATTCTTTCAAATGGGAATAACATTAATATGTAACTTTCAGGTACCTCATTTTAGTTCTTATTTTTTAATAATAATATTATGAATTGAATGTTTAATATGTAGATTACAATGTGTAACGTAACATACCTGATCATATACATACGTTGTTTTTTACCAATTTTGTTTTATAATGTCTATTTTGTTATTATTTTTGTATAAAGTGCCTAAGATATTCTTATAATAATTATCTATTTAATATGTATAGTCATGTACATGGATTCAGCTCTATTTTTTTATTTTTTATTTTTCTGCCTTGTAAAGCCGATTTTAGTCAACACTATTGTCGAATTAATATTTATGCTTTAATAGTTTTAAATCTACATATATTAATATATTACTAGCAACTGACGAATTCTAATATGCGATAATTAGCTTTAATTCATAAATCATGCTTTTATTGTATATTCTGAATGAATAAATTGAATACTGAATACTGAATACTGAATTAAAACAATTTTGTTTTAAATTCAGAAAATTTCCTTATCTGTATGTTGGATAATAAAACAACTCATGACAACTCATTACTAAGACATGATGACAAGATTTGTTTTAAAATTAATTAATATTTGATTTTTATAAAATCGAAGACTATCGCGGTTGTTTGACATTATAAATAGGATAGAAAACGAATTTACCGCATGAAATTTGTAGCACCCGACGTTTCGGTGACGTTGCAGCCGCCGTTGTCCAGGGTAGACTGCCGTTGTCCAGGGTAGACTGCAGGACAAACTGCGTTGACCAGTCTACCCTGGACAACGGCGGCTGCAACGTCACCGAAACGTCGGGTGCTACAAATTTCACGCGGTAAATTCGTTTTCTATCCTATTTATAATTTGATTTTTAGTTATACATATGGGAAGGAATTTGCCTCCGCGACGCGAACAGAGACAATCTACAAGACAAATCCGCTGAGTAGCATACGACATTTTTTTATTGATATTCGCGCATAGAGGTTCCTTGTTACCTTGAAACAACCTAGCTGCACCTACTAACGTAGTTTAGTTTAAGGAATAACGATTGCACGACTTTTGATTTGTACTTATTCGAGCACTGCTGAAGCAAAAATAGCCGATTGGTGGCACGGAGCACATGTCCGGACCCACCGACTACTCGAACAAGAATAAAAAGCGGTCGATTTTGATGTTCAGTATTTTATAAGTGTTCGGTGAAGTTCAGGAGAAGTTCATAACTGATGTATAAACTTAAGACTTAGGACTGTGAGAATGTGAAAAAGTATTAAATTGATTATAAAATTGCATTACGAAACGATCATTAGATACAAACCCAATCGCTCTAAGTTTCTGTAATTTTGATAATTTAGCAAAGCGTATTTTCCGCGTCAATGTAGTTTTTTTAGCTGACGTTTAATTGTGCGAGAGTTAACCGCAGTTATTATATGGTTTACCTTTACAAGTATTAAACACTATGATCACTCTCATTGTGCTTTGAGGTCACAACCGCTGACCTCGAGAGCGCCTCTGATTGCGCGTTATTTTAGCTACGAAAAAGTACTCAAACTCCGTCCTTTGTCCTAAGTTTACACAAGGAGCCGTTAAAATTTAATACCTACGACAGAAGAATTTCGAGACGGCTTAGTGATGCCGCGTCGCAGTTTTATAACCCAAGAATAAAACAAGCGATGTTAGTAGTAAGTTTTTGAGACATGTGCGGTATCATGCACGTTACATGCTATGTCATGCTTAGAAGTTGGAATGGATAATTTGTGATTGTTTTATCGACTGAACAATAAATGGAATCATAAATGTTTTTCTACGGTAATATGAATTATACTGACATTTGGTTTGTCCTGAAAAGTACTTGTAGTTTAATATTTTTTGTTTAAGTTTTTTTGCTCTAGGGTATATACTATTTTGCTATGCCAATGAGTAGAGTATACCAAATTAAAGGTATTTTTGAATTTAACAAAAATGAATATTTGATCGATAATTATTGCTCTACAATTTTTGTAATAAAGGTATAAATTTATGTATTTAAAACAAAATAAAGCATTTAAAATAATAAAAGTTAGGGGTCAAAGTTTCTGAAAAAAAGTAAGAAAACGTTTTTATAACAATGTGAATTTGCAAGGCCAGTATCTATAAAAATATAATAGTTATAACCAACTTATAGGAAATGTTATCAGCTTTATATGTACCGTTTGATTTTTTTAGCTATGGCTGATAGTTTTAAAGGACAAGCAAAAAACAAAAATTGGCGGCTTTTGAGCCACCAGTAGCCCAATCGGTAGAAACCCTCCCTTTTAAACTCATCGTTCCTTAAAATTGCACGGTAAATTCTCTTGACAAACCAACTAAATTTGAATGTGAAGAAATTTTCAAATTATTATACAACGCTTAACGTGATAAGGAAGAACAATATAAACTTCATAAAAATGTACGTGTGGTCTACAACTAATGATCTACAACTCTTTCAGTAAGAATTTTCAAGAAAGGCAGGTTTTTTACAAACTTTCACTTACTTTGCAATGTTTGTCAGTTTATTTAGGTTAAATTTCGATATTCCATTGGTTTTACTCATAATATTGATGATATATTTTTTAAAACATTCTCCTTTTAAAACTGCCTATTCAGCACTAATGCTTTGCTTTGGATAGTGGTTTGACTTGATCAATATTTTATAATCGGTCATATTGTTATACCTTCAGCAACCTAACCAAAAACATAAAAATAAATTGATAAAACGTTTACACCACATAAATACAACACAGCTATTTACGAGTATATTTAATTAGTAGTGATAGACGTTCGAATTGATCGATCGCTCGGTCACGATTCAGTTAACTAATTTTAACAATTTTTTACTCCAATGTTTATGCATCATCGCTTATATCAAAGCAGAATGACATACTCGAAGCTATAACTTTAATAGGTAAAACTATTTTTAAAACTGTAAGTATTTTTTTTTTGGAAACCTACAAAATAAAACAATTTTATACAATATCCACGAATATCATAATAGGACAAGACATCATAATATTAAGAATAATTCAAATGATGATTTCTCTTTAAATAGGATAAAAACTAATTTACGTTTCGGTGACGTTGCTACAACGTTGTTCAGAGCAGTATACCCTGGAAAACGACAGTGGCAATATCGCAGAAACGTCGGGTGTTACAATATCCACGCGGGAAATTTGTTGTTATCCTATTTATAGTATCAAACAACAGTGATTGTCTCGATTGCATATGACTTCCCTATTTCTGCGGCGACATTCAGAATTAAAATTGGCAATATCTCGAAAAGGAGACGGCACTTCAAGAATCGTCTAGTCTGTTGCATTACGAGAAACGTTGTATTATATTAAAAAAAGATGGCGTATTATTCGGTGAGCGGATGTTATCTCTTTCTATCTAAAATGAGACTCTATCTTTTGTTTCTTTTGACAGAAAAAGAAAACTATTTCAAAGCACACCATAAATGTGGGAATATAACCTCTTAAGTATTTTATTTCTATGTCCTAATACATTCAACCTCCTCAAGTTATAAAAATCGACCTGTACTATCCCAACCCTGTCAATGTTAAGTAGCCAGCGATGTTGTGAAGAGACAATGTTGGTAGGGTCTAGAGACACTGGATGATCTTTTATTGCCTATTCGCAATGACCACCTAGAGGTTGACACTATCGTCTAGTGTCAACCTCTTCCAAACGACCATATTACTATAACGGCTGAAGTGGATGATTATACATCAGATTATAACATAAGTCTACTACAGCGGGCGAACCCGTCAGCCCAGGCTGGTATAACGATATGTGATCGTTCTTTCAGTCATGGGATGAACGTAGAAGACTTAGAGACAAGACAATCTAATGTTTAGCTCCACTAACAAGCCCGTTAGAGGCCAACGCCTTACGGCGAGGCAACGGGAAGGTAACCAGCTGGCAGCCTCGCCCTCTAACTACCAGTTTTGGTAGGATATATCCGTCTGAAGTTACCGTTTAGGATACCTTCGTCCCTCCGACTGGTTACGGGTACAAAGTTGCTTACACGGCCTCTACCTGCTGTAATACAACGGTAATTCAATTTGAATTTATCGCGGACCTGGGCGTCCTTTGCCCGTAGACAGAGTGAACAACTGTCAGAGTGAACAACCGATTGGCGTCGCCGAACGGTGCCCAACCCGTCTAGTAGCGCCGAGATGCAATCCCACCACGAGAAACCGGCCCACCAGCTTGTTAGGTCTGAGACGAGAGAGTCTTACCCGGAGTAGCTTTCGCACGAGGAGGCTTCTGAATAGGAGCTGAATCGTGAGTTAAGCCGATCCGAGAACAAAATGGATCTATGGCCCAAGCTATACGAAACCGTTCGCTGCCGATTATAACGTTAGCTACTAGATGGTTTTAATTATAATGGTATATATTTACTTAATTTAAGTATTGAGGATCGTTGGTTACTGAAAAGAAAGTGGCATCGACGGCCGATTGCCATAACCGGATCGGTTAGGCAAAAGCAACATTCGCCTCGCTCAAGTGGTGCATGTGGAAGCAAACGAATATTACCATCGAAACCAAAATCCGACTATACCGAACGTTGATCCTTCCCATTCTTCTTTATGGATCGGAAACGTGGACGTTACTACAATCAGACCTCAGAAAATTCGAAGTTTTACAAATGCGATGCTTAATGCAGATTCTCGGTGTCTCCTTCCGCGACCGAATACGAAACGAGACCATTAGAGAAAGATGCTACTGCGAACTAACAATGATTGAAGAAGAAATACAAAAAGAAATACAAATACAAAAAACGAATGAACGATAATCGCTTGCCACGTAAACTTCTTTTGCGAGACCGTCCGACAGAATGGACAATTCAACGTTCGGCACCGAAGAAAACCTAGCTAAAGGACATCAAAGACTACTTAAAGAATCAACGAGTATCGGCTATCGACGCTCGAGACGTCGCCAAAAATCGTCAAGAATAAAAGCGAATCGTGAATGGAGTACGAGATCCAGCGGCACCGACATCGGCGTATTGGCTGCGAGGGCAACCCCCTCCCCAATCGCCGGCTAGGGAATAAATAACAATAATAACAATAACACATCAGATACTTGACAGAACCCGACGCTGATTAACTCTGATGATCTGATGGGTATAAGTATTTCAACACAACTATGGTCGTTCAATCTCCAAGATAAAATGAACTGTCTAAACAATATTTCGCAGAAAGTCGTTCTGTAGATAAATATAAGAATAAAACCTTCTTGATCCAGCTCCTAATATGATAATATGATTCAAGTGCCTGTAGCAAGTACCATTTATGAATAATTAGCCAGTTAGGGAGACTTCCAACTTGGTATCCTGAACTTTTTTTATGGATCAGGAAATACATACATACAGGAAATACATGATACATTTTACATAAAGTCCCAAGGCCAAGTGTGTAACCCAGGTGTGGAAACATAAACCACGACTATGAAGCTAGTCACTCAGCAAACTGAGAAAAAAGCAAGAGATGAAGCTAGAGAGTAAAAATGCTCCTCTTCAAGAGATGTATTTTTACTTTAGTTATACTCTCATCGTCCTCAACTTTAGTCATAACATGGTAAAATCAATAAATATTGACCATGCTGTGTAACATGATATGTTACAGTGTAAAGTTTCTTACAGTAATAAATAAATTAAACTGGAAGATTAATTATATTTTCAGTTTTTTATTAAATAGGAGTTTTTCTCCATATTATGCGCTTATTAATTTTAACCACAGTATGGCAAACCTAGTAGTATAAAATGCGTTATCTTAGTCAGATATCACTATGATAGTATTCTGATGTGGGGTTAAGCTGCCTACGTAAATAGAGTTTTCTGGTTGCAAAGGCCTAGTAACCAGAGCCCATATTGTGTATATAACATTTTATGACTTTTTGTGATAGACTCGGTTTCCGAAATTCATCGAAATAAAAAGATTCATCACGGCGAGGGCTCAAATGCGAGCAACTTCTTCGCACAAGGCCAAACACATTTAAGTCTATCCGTATTTATATAAGCTTATATAGACTTACAAAATTAACTTTCTAGACACATTAATAAAGCCATTAATGATCACTGTATGTTAAAGTGCTGGGAACTTAAACGGGGATCAGATAGCTGTATATAATGTTATGTACCCATAATATAAAAATCTTTGTAGATATGTATATCTATGTTAAAAGAAATTCCCAAACTATTTTATTCAAAGATATATACTATTCTATATTTTGAGATTAGAAACACCAAATAGCCGCCGAAGAACGAAAGTGGTTAACACATGGTCCGACTAATTAAAAGGTTGTTTTTTGGCCCACACATTTAAATTAGGGATTAGTATATTTTTCGTCTGTCTATATTTCGCTTGAACTTTAAACAAATGACGACACGGACGGTTTATTTCGATTACCAAATATATTTTTTACCCATTCGATGTCCTTGTAGTGTCTGGGAAATGTCATAACAAGGATTTAATAAGGTCTGCTAAATGCTTACAAATATGAATGCGTTTTGTATATCAGTTGCCGATTGCAAATTGTTTTTGCCTAACAAGTTGTCGAGAAGAAATTAGCGGAATCCAGTTTGGGTACCGCTCCACTATACAAATACGATTCGTGCACGTTTGGCTGCAGAAATTATTTTTTCCCGAGCTAAAGCTCATACGAACCTCCGACAGGATTGGACTACGAGAAGCAGCAAGCGAAACAGCAAATACGCAGCATTTCACGAGTGGCTTCAATTTCCAACGGCCATGATCGGCCTCCCGGCTTGCTATTTGCTGCGACGCGACCGCCCAACTGTCAGTCAAGTTCGCCCTGCGATAAGCCATTTATATCAATCTGAACTGGCGGCAAAACTTTATTGTAAAGATGATTGATGAATGTGTACTGCTTTCGGAAGGATGTTTTTCTTTCAGCTTTCCGTGTAGCCTAAAAGTTTCCTCTTTTATGTCGTCTTCCGGTGGTTGCAAAGGGGTATAGCTGCGAGGGCGCGAATGTTCCGGAAGTTTCTTAAATTAATCGCGCCATCTATTGGAAAGTCAAAACGACAACTTTTGGCGATTACGTCAAACGTTATACTTATTACATTGAGGTAAACGCCGTTTTGAATCGAAGGAATTGGCAAAAGAGTGATTTCTTTTGGGTTTTTGTTGCTTCGGTTTATTAATTATTGGTTTATTACCTAATTTATCACTAACATTTCAAGTATACATTCAATGTCAATATGTTAACTTTTACTTTCCCGACGAGAAGGAAAAGTATTGTGAACGCTCTAAAATTTTGTTTTCGAGATGATTAAGACTATTACCAGGTGACAATCTGTTTGTGTGTCTGTCCGTATCTGTGCGTGTGTGTGTGTATTCCTCCACCGATAGCGCCCAAACGCTTCATACGATTGATCTGCGATTTGGCATGCATCCATCATTTGATCATGACAAGGGTTGAAAATTTGTGGTTGAAAGCTGTCCACGAGGGGGTGCATTAGTCATATATCAATCTCAAAATATTGTACTTAGAGACTTGAAATGTTGTACAACCTTGCCTTGTTGGGCCAAAATCACATTTTGGTTGGAATATTTCCTATACAAGCTACATGAATAATATTTAAATATAAAAAACTATTATTAAATCTTTAAATCAAATATTAACGCCATCTGTTTGGTGCTTGGCCCAACCCCGCCTTAGTAGAGAAACGAACCATGCCGGCCGAGTTGATTGCAAAGAAACCCAACTGGGTTCGTCCGCCGGCCGAGAGAGGGTGCATATCGATTTTATTTATAAAATTAATATTCAGATGAAATCAATCCTTGGATACTTGCTGGGAAAGTCTTGGGGTAACAATCGATTTTTTAAATGGTTGATTGTAGCATACTGGCCGTTTTCATTTTATTTAAGTATATATTTTCTATGGGACCGATATCTTTTCCAAAGTATTTCATAAGTGTGAAATTGAAATGTTATCGCATATAGCATAAAGCCAAACGATAACATTTTTGCTTTCCACAGAAATTTGTATTTAGATCTTCGAAAATGTTTTCCTTTAGTAATTAAAGCCTTGGTTATACATACTTAAAGGTATTACCTACAGGTTTACTTAGTATTACCTGCTATATAGGTATTACCACCTATATTTTGTTAGCGCATTCAATCAAGAGCGATGATTGAATGCGCTATATTTGTTCGGTAAATCAATCCAATATTTTTCTCAGTGTAGGTAGAAATAATTCCTACGCTGCGACTTTCATGCGAGGTGTTAATTTATATGCATTTTTGTATATACTCATGTCATTAGTAACAGTTTCTGTTGGCGAGGTAGGTAGTTAAGTTGAACAGGGTGGGCAGTAATCTAACAGCTCAGTGATACGCGTATTAGAGACGCTCTCTGCCAGGCAGAGCGCGGCGCTGCGGCGTCTCCGGGGCAAACAGCCAAGATTGAATATGAAAGTTTAATCGAGTAATTTAGACGGGCAGAGGTGGATTGGGATAGGACGGGCTACGATGGGGTGGAGCTGGGAGCGGGATCGGTGACCGTTGCTATATTAATGTGGAATTTCATTCGGTGCAGCTAATAACCCAGTAATTCTCCGAGGCTCTGATGTCCGCCATCAGAATCACGTACCGTACAACGTGACTACCTTTGACGGTATTGGTTTTACGAGTAAGGGAGTAAAAAGGGGATAAAAAGGGGAATTTAGACATTTTAAATTTTTTAAGAATACTTTAGTCATATAATTTTTGTACGTTTAGCCAGGTTGTTATTAATGTTATAAGTATATCGGAAAAATTGAACACGCAAATGCAGCAAGAGCTCAGTGCCCACCTAACTAGGACGAAACTGTATCTAGGCGGGTCAGAATTACTATTGCTTCAAATATGCGGTTTGCTTTTATACATTTTACGAATTTAAGTCAATAAATGATTGAAACCGACACCAAAAAGAAAAGGTAAGAAAAGTGGAAAAACTTACGTGAAAAAGTGAAACTTACGGAAAGGCAAGAAAAGTGTGAAAAACACTAAGCCTAAACTAAAGAGGCGTATGTATTAAACTAAAAAATTGATGAAGTATAATTTCTTATTTTAAACCTTAAATTTTAAGTTATATTAAATTCAGAATCTACCCAACCAGGTCGAAGCCCGTACCAAAGTATAATCAAAAGATTTTGCTATAATTTTTGTGTGGTTTTTTTTCCTTTTATGTCAAAATAACTGTAAATGTAATTTCAAGCCAATTAAAATTTCATGTAATTTGAACCACGACGACCTTTGCCGATGCAACATGTCAGTCGCTAGCTACACGTGTTTGTAGTGGATCAGCTAGCGGAGAGACAGTGATAATGAGACTCTGTGTTTATTTTTGAAGCTACTATTGATGCACTCGGATTAAACATAGACAAATTTTCAATTAGTAAGTTTTTAAGTTAAAGAATTCGAATAAAAATGAAAGGAAAAAATGGATTTTCAAATTAGGTACCGGTTAAACAACTGATTGTTGTGCCGAGACTGGATAATTCTATAGACAAAGAACAGGTGCCAGCTATTTGAAAGACGATTTTCAATAGAGATCTTGAAAACAAATTTCAAATTCTTTGTTGTGATACTACGGCTTCGTATACAGTTCTTTATAATGGTGCTTGTAACGCTCTTTAAGCAAAAATTTAATATTACAATGCTTTTTTCGCTTGCCACCATCATGTATACGAACTAGTATTATAGGCCGTTTTCGAAGTGAAAATTAAACAAGCGACAACAATCCCCAATATTCCACATTTTAAAAAGCTTAATGAAAATTGGGAAAAAATAGATCCCACTAAAATACAGTGCTAGAGATAAACAGTGTAATCATTCCCAACCGTCACGAACTTGAAAATTTGCTTGACTTTTACAGCGCTGAACTTAAAAATATTATGGTGAGAGATGACTATCGAGATTTGATTGAACTTTCTATCGTATTTTTAGGTGGAATGACAGATAAAAATAAATTACACCTCCGGGTGCTATGCACCAAGCAACATGGATGGCCCGAGCGATTTACTCTCTAAAACTATCGTTATTCAGTTCTCAGTCGTTAGATGATAAAAAGCACCAACGATAAAACCAATGATAAAAAGCACTATTAGATGTTTGCTTGTTTATCCTGACAATATACGTTAAACCATGGCTTCAATACATGTTGGCAGTTAAAGCACCCTAGAAAGATTTGTGCTTATTGA
This sequence comes from Micropterix aruncella, assembly GCA_944548615.1. Classification (NCBI taxonomy): domain Eukaryota; kingdom Metazoa; phylum Arthropoda; class Insecta; order Lepidoptera; family Micropterigidae; genus Micropterix; species Micropterix aruncella. Next base: position 14,326,656 of record OX155950.1, read on the forward strand.
AATATTTGAAAATGTGAACGAAAGTATCTCGATAGCTGCTTTATAAATTTCCGACTATACCTAGATGAATTTAACTGATGAACTAGCCATATTAGGTGACACTTTTGATTATGATGTGGATGAAGGAATAAAATAAAAAATGGTGACAAATTTACATAGAGAAACTTTCTCAACCCATGTGGAAAGATAGATTCCATCAAATGAAGAAGTTTGTGTTTCATTGTATGGTGAGTTTGATACATTGACTATATAGTTGTTTATTTAGTTATTTATTTATATAACGCAATTGTTATCTGCTATTTGAGTTTTTTTTTACAGAAAAAAGCATCAATGATTTCATATCAGTCAAAAGTCATTCATTGTTTTCTAGACTCAAAATTGTAGAATAGTTTTCTCAAAGGGAGTCCCTCTTCATGAGTGAATAACACTTCGTTTCTAGGAGCGAAAAAGACGATCTCAATCTTTAGAGCAGTAAACGATACAGCTAAAAGAGCGGTAAAAATGATGCATTACTTTCATGGTTGATAAAGTTTGGAAGCACACGAAGATCTATCCTGACTGTAAAAAAACAAACATTGAAACGAAAATATGTCCAGTATTGTTTTTTTTACTGTTTTATGTTAAAAAATATATGCTTTAAATATAATAGTCTCCTATATATGAAAGAAACATGCTTTTTACAATATTTCTGTAGTATTTCCCGTACAAGATCTCACATTCAAGTTTCACTATAGTCGACACGGGTTGTCGTTATCTTATCGTAATAATATGTTTTATTTATATTACTGAGGTAACACAGAAAAATAAAATAGAGGGCTTTAGCAAAAAAAAATCCTTTGTATCTCGGGACACATACCTGTATAAAATTTCTATTCGTGTTGACACTGAATTAGAACAACAAAAGATTGTGAAATAAGAAAAATATTCCTCTATCAGTATGGGTATACCTAAATCGATCACTGTTGTGTTTTGATCCCCTATTCTACCCTCCTCTCTACGAAATATTTTTCTTAACCCGCAGGAAAAGGCATTGCTTATTTTGTACCGGATAAATTAATTTCACAAGAATTTATTTTCTCGAGATCTCGGCCCCGTTTCATATTAGCTTTGGTATGTTTGCCCAGGGCAAGCTTTGAAATTACTCACGAAGATCGAAGCAAAATTGAAACGTTACGTTTCCTTTGGCTCCCGTGCCGCTCTGAAGGAACAAACAGACAGGGAAATCTCGTATTATGATCCTTTGAATTACCGTAATAAGCGTCCGGGAAGAATGTGTACGGCGATTAAGTTGATTTGATAGAAAAACTAATATTAAGAAGCGATGGAGGTATTTTACGGGAATGAAACTTCCGGATTTTTTAATCATGCTGATAAAGTGGTAGGGAAAGTTCGGTGACGTTGCAGCTGCTGTTGTCTAGGGTAGACTAGTAGGTAGTAGTAGGTAGTAGTAGACTAGTTTAGACAGGGTAGAGTAGACAGTCTACCCTGGACAACGGCGGCTGCAACGTCACCGAAACATCGGGTGCTATACATTTCACGCGGTAAATTCGTTTCTATCCTATTTATAATGTCAAACAACCGCGGTAGACTTGGTCTATATTCTTCAAAGTTAAAGCACTCTAAAAAATGCGGGATAGGAACCTTCGGAAGAAGAAAAAAAATCGTCTAGGACTTTAAATATCCTGAGTACTTGGGTATCTCATTAAGCACTTTATATAAGGCGGGATAGGAGCTCAAGGAAGAAGAAGAATTTGGCAAGATATATGATACCGTTTATCAAGCAGATATTGGTCCTCTCAAGGTTTCTGATTTGTGTTAGAATTTTAATTTAGAAAAAAAAACGCCTTTGATAAATCAACCTTCTGCGTATTTTCCTGAGTTTATGTCTATTAAAATGTCGATTAGATTTATTTCTGGCGTAGGTATGATTCCCACTGAGTCGTTGATATAAATCAAGAACCCAGTAAAGACGAGTGGAAGCCAGTATTCGTATTACTAGACAGTAATGTACGTAGTTAGGTAGGTATATTGTTTCGTAATTACAAAGGGAAAATAAATCAGCTACACGGCGACGTCTTGTTATTCTAAGTAAAGGAGACTACGGAAAACAACTCCGCTAATTAGCAAAGAACCGAGCAGGCAAAGCTAGGGGAAGGCAGGAGTTGACCGATCTGCGCGATTAACTCGTAAATCTAACGGTTAACATTTCATTTTAGACGAATTTCGGAGTTCAGTTTTCAAGATCCCATTGCGAGAAAATGAATGGGGCCCTAATAGGAGTGCTTTGGTGCAATATAATTTTAAAGAATATCTTCTTGTCTCACAAAAAGCTCACTCTTTTTATTTAAGTTTTATTCATATACTATTGTCGACAAAAATATTGTTCGACAGATACAGCGTATCTGTCGAACAATATTATTTAATCCCTTCGTTGGCGAGAATTTTCAAGATGCTCTTTCATTTAAGGCATTTTATCGAAAATGATCAATGGCTGTTAACGATTATTTTTGCTTTTCTGCTTGGCTAATTTATAAGTTTGTGATTGATATGTCGAATTATGATGCTGTAGTCATGGAGAATAGCCCATCCATATTATTGTTAATTTAGATTTGCTAAACCAACGAATTCCACTTTATATTCAAGGGTCAATACCATATAAACTTGAAAATCGCTACTTAATAGGATTACTATTTGCTGATATATTATTACATCAAACTTTAGAGCATGATTATACGTTTTATTTGTGTTATGCGTTGTGTTGTTTTGGCGATTCCGCGTGAACCACTCAACTAAACCTCAGTATACCAAACATTAGGTTTACTCTCGAGCTACAGGGCATTGCGGTAAGAGCATGCGAGGAATGTGGGCAGAGGAGTACGTCTCGACAAACGCCTTTGGTTAGCGTTACGCGCAGATAAAAGCTGGCGACTTTGTCGAACGTTTGGAGCCGAGTAGTCGACATCTGGCGGCCATATCCGAGTCCTTACGACTCGTGACGTATTCGCTTTGATTTCAATTTTGTTGAAGTATATTGTGACTAAACTAACAATACATTTATTTATAAAGAACATAATGGGCTCGATTGCGTTTCTTCGTGAACTAAAATAGCAGTTAGTTCATGCCAGCGAGACATACCAATACGTTAGATTTGAATGTGAAATGACGAACTGTTACTTTTCCAGCATAAAACAACCAAGCGAACATATAGCGGCATAATGTAAGATCGTTTGATATGTTTTCAAATAAATTCATATGGTTTTATGTTCGTCAGATAGTTTTTGTGTGGGTAATATAGTTCATTTTACATTCCCATCTAACCTAGTGCTCTGTCTCCGTTCGCATGTACTATTTTCCGACATAAGTTTACGAAGAAAAGCAATCGAGCCCATTATATAGATTCTTTTTTTAAATAATAAATCATGCATTCAAAATCTCTCCTAATTGAAATTTCTATTTAAAAACCATATAATGAAGAGGCTCGCAATAAATATGTATTATATCGATGTTTAAAGCTATCGAAAATAGCCAATCGTGTATGAATATACTCTGCTGATCTAGGTTCTCCGCGAGGACTGGTTTGTAAATATACAGGGTGAGTATTTAATTAGTGACATCTTGAAGTGGGTGAATCAGTAAGAGCTAGCGGTAGGTAAAATACCTAAAATTTTACCTATTGCTAGATGGTGCGGCGCGCTCAACGCTTGTCAAACTTTTATTTATCAGAAAAAAAAACGTTTTTTTTTATTATTTCCTATTTGTTTTAATCAAAGGTTGCTTATTTGCTCGTAATGATTCAGCCACTTTAAGGATGTCACTAATTAGACACTCATCCTGCAATTGCAATTGCGATTTAAATTCGACCGATTTGCAGAATAATACTGATACGTAAGGGATACAGAGCGCCATCGCGCAGCGGCCCGGTATCGCTCGCGGGCTCGACAACAACTTCGTTAGTAGTCGCTTACTTTGAACCTTCGAACTTCGGCTGCTAACATTACAATCGTGTCAGATCGTGCGGCGGACTTGTGCTGTGCTTGTTTGCTATGCGAATTACATCAAAAAGCAGTCACTGCAAATTACATCGACAGTCGATGCCACTGAGCACAAATTAAACTGCCCCTTTCAAAATTGAAATCCTGTTGAAGCGTTGTATTAGGGAATGAGCAATGCGAAGATTTGCATAGTTTCTAGTTTAAACAAGTGATTGGGAATTTGTTGTCTATCGTTTGACTAAAGCTTTCGCAGTATAAGAATATAGAAAGTGGTATTTAATCTACCCCAACCTCTACATTAGCAAACCTGTACATAGCACAACATAAACGTTTTTATAGCCTAAACAATTTAGTATTACTTTGCTGTGATTGGTGATATGGTTGATTAATTTAAATATATGTTACCAAATACCTTCTTCAATCGGTGCATGTTACATAAAGGTAAAATATAAGAAATATAAGAAATAAAATAAAAATATAAGAAATAAAAAATATATTTAAGGACACGTATAAAACAGTACAGTTTTTCTTAAGATGAGTAATAGAGTAATTATTATATAATATCATAAAATATACATTAAGATGAGTATGTGTTTGAGATTAAAGTCGGGTTACATAAAGACACCAAGCTGAGCCCATTGCTATTTAATACCACTATGGACCACCTCACAAACTACTGTTAAATGCCACTGCCTTGGATGTATAACCGTCATTTAAATTGTTATAAATATGTGTTTTTAACTTATGATATTTTTATTTTCTAACAGATGAGCGCCGAATTTACCGCGGTGACGACGATGTGGCGACGGATAGCACACCCCCAGCTGGCAGTCCACACAGGCAAGCCTCGCCCTTTCCGCTTGAGAGCACAAACGCGCGCAGAAGACACTATGGCGCGCAAGAGCGTCTGCGATGCGGAAATGGTAATCATTTTGTTTCAATGCAGGTTGCCCTCCCTTGTTTCGCACTAAAAAAGTTTTGAATTTATTATTTGGGATGAGGTTACAATGTTGAACAAAATTTATTCGAATTCCTACCAAAAAATGTTTGTTTATTCGGATTCCTAGCAAAAACTTGTTTGTTATGTTTCATAAAATTCTGTATTGACGCGATTATGTATTGACACGACGCGCGAAAGGACCACGTAAAGTTGTCTATGAGAAAAACATTGACATGACTCTTTAATACATACATAGACTCATAGCGTATAACTGCATCGGATTTCGGCGTCAGTTACTCATCAAACATTGATGATAGCTACATACTGTAAATGACAAATTCTACCTAAATTAGATGCCTCAGCTAACAAACATACGTATTTTTGTAAGGATCAATTTGTTGCTATGAAAAATGGTTTTGATTTCAAAAATTGCTTTTAGAGAATTGTGATTTTTTATTATATTTTAGGAAATAACAAACGTGCCACTTTAAAATGTCCCACCCACCAATATCGATTTTTTAGTTTCAAATTTAAGAAAATATACAAGTCTAGTTTCTAAAACAGAAGAGTATGGGGTAATTCCAAAACATTGCAGTTAGAGAACAGTGCTAAAATGAGTCACGAGATGAATTTTCGAAAAAAATTGAAATGGTTTATTACTTTGTTTGAAAAGCCCATATTTTCTCAATGTTTTCTTATGTCACTAGGTCTAATATCATATAACAAATAAATAATTTTAAAATAACATTTTTTTAAAGGTATTAGAAATTGCTCAAAATTGACATTATTTATCCCATATAAAAAAGACACTAAAATTAAAACAACTTACATTTTACACAGATTTTATAACAAGTAAAGGTATACAAAATACAACATATTATCATAAATAGGATAGAAACAAATTTACCGCGTGAAATTTGTAGCACCCGAATTTTCGGTGACGTTGCATCCGCCGTTGTCTAGGATAGACTGAAAAAGATGTCGATCCGTTGTTACGCGGGTGGGTTAGGTTAGGTTAGGTAAGCATGCGAGGAAAGTAGAATTGTTCTTTCCTAACAACTCTATTTTCCTCGCATGATCCGGGAAGACATTGCAATAAGAAGAACCCCAACCTCAATAGAGACGACGGTTACAAACTCTCTTCTACATGGAACCCTCTTCTTAAAATGTCCCCACCGCCGAACGCCGACCGCAAGGACGTAAGACAGGACACAGTGAGTGTTGTGTGCAAGACGGATTTTCGAAATTCGCGCTCTGCGAGTTTGGCCCCCCACCACCGTTATAACCTACGCAGTAGTGGTATGCGGCCCACCCGCGAAACAACGGATTGATAGCTCTTTCAGTCTACCCTAGAACGGCGGCTGCAACGTCACCGAAACGACGGGTGCTATAAATTTTACGCGGTGAAGTGATTTCTATTCCATTTATAATGTCAAACAACCGCGATAGCCTTCGATTTTATACAACATATTATCATTGGCATATTATTGCTGGTTAAAAAAAATGCGACACGAAACGTTCTAAGAAGATTACACAATGTCTTGCTAGTAACAGCAAACACTTAATAGGTTATTTTATTAATTTGCATGTAAGCATGTAAATAAAACAAGCCAAAGTTCAAAAATGCGAATTATTTGAATGCAACCCATATACTGTACAAGTTTATTACAATATAAAATTATTTACCTATGGACGAGTAGAATGTCAGTAAATATGGCATTTTCTAAAAGACTTTAGTTAGGGATTAATAAAGTCAATTTACAACTTTCACTGCAACTTCAATCAACTTTAGAAAATTGTTGCTTTATATTGATTTATTCTGATATGATAATGCACCGATTGGCATTTTATTTCGTTGATAAGGGTGATTTTTTAAAAAGTATGACAAAGATTTTTGTATCTAACTCCTCTTTCACCAAGAGCAAAGAAATATATCTACTAGTCGAATTTGGGGCTACCCTCCCTTCCTCTAAGTTACGACGATATAATTTTGATTTTGTTTAAAATTCAGGTGATGCTGTATACTCAGCTCCAAGTAAGAAACCGATAATGAGCGGTTTGTCAACCCTGGGCCGAGGCCGTCGCCACACGAGAGCTGCTTCTCCGAACCAGGATAGTGCTTCAGCGTCTGACCAGTATGACCACGACTCTGACCGAAATAACCGGATCTGCCTTAGTAACGGTAATACATATTATGGTTTTCATTCCTTCGTATATGCATTATTTTAAAATTTAATTTACTTTTAAACGATTGGAAAGTTAGGTAGACATTGAGAAATATTATTAGGAATTACAATGTTATAATATTATCCATTATATGACGTTTAAAAAATTAAATTATTACATTCAACGTAAAAAAAGCTTTAATTTGATCAAAAATAAAATATATTCGATGAACAAATAAAGACGAAAATGAGAATCTGGAGATAAAATTATCAGAAAGCAGATTTATAATATTACAATAAAATTCTATTAATTTATAAAGAACAATAACAAAAAAAGTTACGCTCAAAATAGTCTGAAACAAAATATCCGAACGAAAACCGTAAAACAGTAAATCCTTGAGTTCACAATTTAAATACAGTGCAAACACATATTGAAACTCAGTAACAAATTAATAATAAAATTATTATAAAAATAAATAGTAATCATAAATAAAATAATGTAATTATACAATCATATCCAATAGAACCAACAATTAAATTAATATAAAGCAAACAAGGAAAATTGGGAATAATATATAAAATTATCAATATGTATGTTATGTATATGTACATTACTCAGATTATTTGTCATTGAGGCAGTAATATTCGAATACTTTAAATTATAAAACACATGTTTTAAAGTATTATCTGTATTTTCACATATTTTTTTGGGAAAGCATTATTTTTGATTAATTACTGAATCTGGTTTTGAACCATAAAATTAAGTTTATAAAGTTTATGCTATTTAATCATTGATATACAATATTTAGGAAGGCAGGTCGAGTTGACTCTTTGCCACACTTTTATAATGAAGACTGCTGAGAATCACTCTGTATTCTTTTTACTCTGAGTTCAGTGTCTTTTTAATACATTACGGAATTCTCTATCAGAACTTGTCTACTAAGCTCACCTGCTGAAGGATCCTATAATCGAGCACTTCAGAATCGATCCTATAAATCAAAGAATCGAAGATCCTTGAATCGATGAAATCATAGATACGAATTTCCGGCAGTAGATATTTTTTCAAAAACATAGATAACTTAACAAAGCAATTTAAGTAACGCACTATACAGCATATACCTTGAGATTAATAACCTTAAGAATTTTAAATTAATAATACCATTTAGCAAGATTTAATATAAAACTATGCCTAACAGCGTAATTTAATTTCATAGTGTGAAAACCAAATTCTTTTGTTTTCTCGACGCATGCAACAATACCGGCAATATTAAATATTTTACAACAAAATGACTATTAGGCGATTTTACTTTCCCGGCCCACCAATCGACCAGGGGGGAAAGTATTGTGAACGCCCTAAAAAATCGCGATGGAGACGGAAATATCCATTTTGAGCCCTCCTGAGACGATTACGACACTTCTTGATTAAAATCTGTCTATGTGTCTGTGTTTTCCTCCACAATAGCGTCCACGCTCTACATCCAAGTAAGCTGAAATTTGGGATGTAAGCATTATTTGATCATGGCAAGAGTTGACAAGATTGTGGTTGAAATCGGTCCATCAGGGGGCGCTCTAGTCTTATTTCAACCTCAAGCGACACAAATATTTTTTAAACTCTGCCATATTTAGGAAAATACTGCATCATATTACGCAGAGTGAAGAAGGAAAACACGAATTATGGACTGCACATGAACCGTAGTGAGACCAAACTCATGTTTGTGGATCATGCTGGAACCATGCAATGCACAAACGAGCTGAGTAACCTTCAAGCTGTAAAAGGCTATGTCTATCTGGGCTCCATTATATTCGACGACGGAAACTGCGAAAAGAAGGTCTCACGCAGAAGCCAGCTAACATGGTCAGCCATAAGCGAGCTAGAAAGGCTGCGGAAGCATCGGGGTTTTAAAACGCGGACTAAGGTCAGGTTGGTTCGAGCACTGGTTTTCTCGATCTTTCTCTGTGCATTGGAGACGTGGACCCTGAAGGCTCGGATACGCACCAAAATCAATGCATTGGAGATATGGTGTTGACGTAGAATGCATCCGCACCAACAAATCCATCCTAGATGAATTCGGCATCCAAGTGAGGCTCTCCACCGTGTGCATGAGAAGGGTCCAGTAGTACGTTGGTCATGTTGCCAGGAGAAACCCGAAGAATCTAGACAAAATGCTTTCCAGGGGTCCAGTGGCGGGAAGAAGAAGCAGCAGAGGCAGATCACCGGCCAGATGAAACGACCTCATAAAAAAGTTACAAAATGGTCAATACAATCTGCGACCCGCCACGCAGAAGACAGGTCGAAGTGAAGGAGCCTATTGGCAAACTATTGCACATGTAGTGGTCACGATCCTCAGTAATAAAGGAGCGACGGAGAGGAATATATCATATTCGAAAAAATACCACTTTTATACCATTGGAAAAAACTACAAATAAAGTACGAAAATACTAGAAATATACTAAGAAAATACTGATAAAAGACTACGAACATCTTAGAAATACATTCGCGATTTTAGTTGAGCACATCCACTTTTGGGCGGGTGGGATTGGCGCAAGGATTGGGGTTGGCGTAGAGGGGAGCGGGGAATTTGGCAATGGGGGAGGGGCAGTTGGCGGGTAGCTGGGTTTTTTGTCTACTTGCCGGGATAGTCTCTGGTGACCCAAACGATTTTTTAAATTTCTCTATTGAAACTTTATTTTATCCGCTTCAAAGGGAAACAACGCAGTATCAATCCAGCAAAAACAAAGTACGCGGGAGGCGCGAGCGTATGCACTATGCAGCTTGGTGGAACAATGGCGATCGAGGCGAAAACCGTTAAATAGAGGAATTGGCCGTACCTGGAGTTGACGCTTGAAAATTTCATGAAGCGTTTGAACGAATAACAATGGTCGAAGACCGGCAGAAAAACGACTCAAAAAACGCACCAGGAAAACGCAAAATTAATTTTCCGCCATGCAGCTCTAAAACGGCAGTCTTTCTCTTGACATTATAATTACTCACGCGGAAAAAAAATATGAATCCGTATAGTTATTGTTGTGAAAACAGTTTTTTAATAGTGAAGGCATACAGGGAGTACTGGCTTTGATCATAGCGGACAATCCTGATTTTTCGTCAATTACTTTACTTCTAATTACTTTAATTCGAGACTTTTTGTGAGTCTCCTGGGCTATGGAGTTTTCACCTACAACGCGCGAACCCACCACTACAGGAAGGTACAATAAAGTATAAGCGGGGTGAACGTAGAGACTTCGGGACGAAGCAGTCCACTATCTAGTTACGCCAACTTGCTTTTAAGAGTCCAACGCCTTACCGCGTGATACTGGGAAGTGGACCCAGTGCACTACGATGTTTAGTCGAATTTCTCTTTTCTCCCGTCTGGTTACAGGTCCGAAGTCACTTGCGCGGCCTCTATCTGATGTTAGCGGTAAATCAGTTCAAATTTATCGCGGACCGTAGCGTCCTTTAAATCAGGATTGGGTGGTAATTCAGTAGCTGACAACAGGTCAGCAACCACTTGCGCATCTTAGTTAACATATAAGAGCAATTATAGACCCCCCCCCCCCACGGTTATTGGCCGTAGTGCACACATTGGCTGACGCCGCACGATGCACAAACCGCCCAGCAGCGCCTGAATGTCATTTCCCATGAAAACTGATTTACCTGCAGTGATAGGGGAAACAGAGTCCACTCCAGGGTCGGTTGTTTTCGAGGAGGCTACCGGATAGGAGTTAAACCGTGAGTTGAGGCGATCAAAGAAAACGAGAGGGTTTTAGTGGCTTAACTGCACAGGTACCATTAATCTCCTGAGATAATGTCCTCTATCTCTTTCCCTCTATTACCTCCTTTTTGAAAAATATTAAATCTGGTCCATAGTGATTTGAAAAATAGCCTGAAGCTGATATAAATCGCACGCGCACTTCTGTCCTAAAGCTATTATTGTCTGCTTGGAAGTAGATAGAGATTCTTTATTGCACATTTTAAGAAACAAAAACATACAAAAGGCGGACTTATTGCCTAAAATACTATCTCTTACAGCCAACCTTCGTGGAAGTGTAAAAAGTCTTATCATGAAATCTTATCTAACTTATCAAGTCACCGTGCCGGTGACTTTTTCGCTAGGGTGGTGCGTTCATCCAGGAGGCAGCTCAGCTTGCTTTAAGCATCGGATTTTTCTGAGACGATATCCCTCTAAGAACATTTTTAACATATTTAATTATTTGGTATTTTTTGTTGTTTATTTATTGAAAGATGTATTTATTTATCTATTTATTTATTTAATTTTAATCGGTTAGTAAGTTATTCATTTCAATAAATCTCTTATAAACCGAATTTAAAAAAAAGGAGGACGTTATAAATTCGGTTGTATATTTTTATTTTTTTATTTTAATGTTTGTTACCTTAGAACTCTGCCATTTATGAACCGATTTGGAAAATTCTTTTTTTAATTGATAGGATATTTTACAGATTGGTCTCATTTATATCAAAACTGTATTATAATGATGGTATCCATGAACAACTAAGGAAACTCCTCAATTATTATCATATGAAGTTAATAATTTACATCTATGTTGGTTAAATTCCGATGACAATGCAATTTTTTTAAATGGTAAGCATGACCTGAGTTGGCTCCCGACGAAGGGACTCCTCAACGGTCAACAGCACAGGCACGAAATTTTGTGTACGCATTCAGTTTCAACAGCCCGTTCTAAGTTTAAGACAGGACTGCGGCACCCAGGGTTGGCATCCAACGAGGAAACTTCTCAACGGTCAACAGCTAAGAAACGAAATTTTGTATGCGCATTCAATTACGATATCCTGTTTTAAGTATCACCATGACATGGCTGCTGCACTTATAAAAAAATGAAGTCGGTTTTCTTTTTGTTAAAATTGTGTCTATTATAGTTGTGAAGAAAGAATAAGCAATCTGGATGATTGAAAGAAGAACAGAAAAAAAATAAAAGTCAAGTCACTATGTTTTAAATACTATGACCCCAGAACTGGCATAAATTATAGTGGGATGATAACATTCACACAAATCTCATTTAATATGCTTCGCAACAAAAAGTTGTAAAAATATTATTGTATATACTCTCCTTTTTTGTCTACAAATTCTATTACAAAACAACTACTTATATTATATAATGTTATAAATATATGGTCATCCGAAGCACTGCGCTGTAGAAGTCATAATCGTTTTTTTTTTGTGCTGAATTCCATATTTCTTTCCATAGCCTACATTGAAAACGATACGAGTTCTTATTAGTTTGCTTAAACTAAATTATAAAAATTTGCACTTATTTGACAACGTGTATCGATCATTACAATACTCCGTTTTGTCGGAGTGTCTTGATATTTCTGCACTTTTTCTAAGCTAAATTTTAGGTTGGTATTGATATTATAATATCTACCTTTAAAAGAGTGTTTCATGATTTTTGCTAAAAAAAATATATTTTGACAGCAAATCGTAAATATCTCATTTTGCTCGTCAGTTCAAATTAATTCCCAGGTCCAACAATACATTGGTTACAATCCGACAGAGAATTGAAATACCGCGCAGCTCGTCCGGTTTGATTAATTATATTTCCGACTAATGGTAATTGTCAATTAATTACGGAATGCAACATTGTGCATTTGTTTTGAACACTCCCATTTGCGGTTCTATAGGTAGTAATTGCAATTTGCATTTAAACTGTTTGCTTAGTATATTTGCCGGTGGTTGCCGCTGATTAATTAAAATTTCGATTATAAGCAGATATTGAGAGTATTGCGGATTATAATTTTGTGTTCGCAGGATGTTCTTGACAGGTTTAAAAATAAAACGGGTAGGCTGTATCCGTCCGTACGGAAGTAGGTATTTGTAGTGACAATGTTTTGGTAAAAGAAATGAGATAATGAGTGAGTTTGGTAGTACCATTGATTATATACGGTTTTCAAAATCCTTCTGCGCCGGAGTTATGCAGGTGGCGCTGATAGCATTGTCTGGCAAAACTAATAGAAACGTGTGAAATCGAAGACTATCGCGGTTGTTTGATATTACACATGAGATAAAAACGAATTTACCGTTTGAAGTTTGTAATACCCGATGTTTCGGCGATGTTGCATCCGCCGTTGTATAGGGTAAACTAAAGAGCTGTCAATCCGTTGCTCCACGGGTAGGCCGCATACCACATATGTAATTAGAGCTTTGATTTAAAAATGGACGTTATTGTATTATTATTTTATTTTGATGTGTAATACCTATTAGGCCTGTTTATAATGCCATATATTGGGCTACCATTATCTGTTGCTATTAAAAATTATATAAAAGTGGTATGTAATTTGCTTATTTAAAAATATCAATATCGACGAACTGCTAAAGTTACTTTTCTTTTTAATTCGGTCAATTTGCGTAAAAACGTTCCATATCGAGGAGGCCACTCTTAATAAGGCGCGGAACTGAAATCAAGCTAGTTAATCGCCCTACCTTTGGTTTATTATTCAAAAAGTAAGTAAACATTTGTTAGGTTTTTTTTATTAGATTTCCTAATAACAATACTTGTTTACAATATACCCGATTTTTTTTACACAATAGACCCATTTATGGCCCTGGTATTTAGAATCATAGGAAGAATTTGACGTATCACGTATGCTTTGTGAGTTCCGTTTTATTTATTTTTATTTTTTTCGGCTTCTTGCGTTCGGGCGATACTATAGCGGAAGTATCACGTACGTTCGTATAGGTAGGACGGTTAATATAGGTTAAATATATACAAAATATTCGTAGTTACCCACTGACAAGGCACTAGCATTAGTGGCCTCTGTGAAAATTCGTTTTTTTTATGAAAAAAGAAATGAATAAATAAAAAAACCCTGATGAACAAATCAAACTAGCACTTGACCGGTTTTATTTTTTGTGCAGATGTTCGATCCGAGTCGCCCCCGGAGCCTGCGCCCCCCGAAGTCCCCCCGCGAGGGCCATCGCTGCATGCCACGGCAGCGCTGCGGGGCGCTCGCCGCGGAGACTTCGCCCCCTCGGCGCTCGCGCTGGACGTCGCGCCTGCTCAAGATCTGCAGTTCATGTCGCAAGGTAGGGAACCCCACTTTGATTCATAATCATAACCGCTTGTTTGCCCCTGGTTACAAAACTAACTAAAAGACCACTTGGCCGTATTTCGCGTCTATATCTTCTATTTCAGCATATATAATATATTTGTATTTCTTATTCTTTATTAAAGAATGCCCATTTTAATCTATTTTTTCACTTACTATACAGGGAATTAACCAAACATAGGATAATAATGAAATATTAAATAGGCATATCATAAGCTACTAAAATATTTTAATCATTACATCGAACTGTTTTAAATAATCTGTATTTTCTTATTTTTTAAGGATTTCCCAATATTTCCTCTTTAGCATGATTATTAGTAAAAATTAAAAAATATCAGAGTTTTAAAAAATCTACTCAGTTTTGTACTACATCAAGTACAGAAAATAATGACATATATTACTTTAAGTCCGTTCATGCATAAGTAATTTAGGCGTAATAAAATATAATCTATTATTATTTCTAATTCTTTAATAAAGAATGATCATTTTATATCTTCTAACATTACAGTTACTACACAGGGAATTGATTAAAGTGAGGATAATAATAAAATACAATTTAGCTACACCATAAGCTACAAAGAGGTTTTATTAAGTATATCTTACCGTTTTTGAAAAACTGTCATTTCATTTTTTAAAGAATTTCCCTATATTTTCTTATTAACATGATTATGATAGAGAGAAAATAATTATGATAGAGAGAAAAACAGTCAGTTTTGTGAATAATCAGAATAATTTATCGCATTAAGTACAGAAAACTATAACATATGTTTAAAAAAAGTCTATTCATGCATTAAGTAATAGGTTTATCTTAATTTTAGACGAGTTTCCCAACAAATAATGCTTTTTATATCCTTTTCCGGCATTTACAAAAACATCTACGTGTTGTTCTTTGTAAGGCTTACGAGCATATTATACACGAGTATACATAAACGTTATTAAAAAACAATAAATTCGTGAGGTGTATCCAAAAGTTATAAATATATTACGTAATATTTGAACACACACTTATTTTGTTGAAATAAATGTGTTTTTTTTTTAATCGGATTGAACAAAATATTTAATTATGTTTAAAAAAATTGGTAGCTTTTCGAAAATAATTATGATTTAGTTGGTATGTACAACAATATGTTTTTTTAAGTCATTATTTTCTGATTCTAAAGCAATGACATATTTTTAATGGTTTTATTTTTTTATCACAAACTCACTGCATTTTTTTCAAATTTGCCCAACAAGAAATTAGTGTAATGTGTTCAGCGTTCATCTATGTATGTTTTCCGTTTCTCTGTTGCACTATAACTTCTAAACATTCAAATCGATTTAGAAGTATGATTATTGTTAGAACCGCTATGTTACCCCGAGTGTCATATGGTACATTCTGCCAAAATATCAAGTAAATAGTTGTCTAAACGTACGAATCTCCAAAGGTCAACAAATTAAAATATATCGTGTTTAGTGTCGAATAAAAGGTCTGATTGAGTACATTCCGAAAATATATATTAATCTATATGGATAAATACATAAACCACAAACATGTCCTTTAAAAACATGTTATAAAATTCACATACTTCGGATCATTATTTACCACTGACAACAACACTCATGAAAATATGAATACAACTTAAATGGCTGGAAATAGGCGTTACTTCGGACTCGAGTCTTAAATGAAATCCCGTCCGCTATCCTGTAGGGCAAAGGCAGTTGTCTACAAGACACATATTAGAACAGTCTTAATTTACGCTTTCTCTATGTGGCCTCTCACCAATACCGATGAAAGTTAACTAGATATTTTTGAACGCAAAAAACTCCGCAGGATTTGCTTTGTTACCGTGCAGCAGGGTGGTGTGCGGAGAAAACAAATATACCAAGAATTTTATAACTTGTATAATGATGTGAGGTATTATTGAATGGCTACTTCTGCTGAGCTGCTTTTATACGATTATGTATTACAATGAAATCGATTTTGTCTTGTTTTATTTATTAGTTTGTTGCGGCGTTAAGTCGCAACGACTGTACTTTGGTGACGTCACTTCTGACCTTCACAGCCGTGATATTACGAACCATTACACATCAATCTTATTCAAAGTTTTTGTACATTATGGGGACCTACGTGGGTCGACAATAATAGAACGTGCCGAAAGAGCCAACAATGAAGTGCTTCAACGGCTTCTAATTTAACACTTCGGCTACGTAACGACAAAATTTGGTTGCACACCGTTGGATGAGAACACCGTTGACTACGTAATGACCAATATTGGCGGCTTGTTCCCGGAGCGTACATTAATATTATTTTCTAATTCGAACGCATCCTAAAATCCATACCAAATATCTCATTATTACCATAGATACATAGACGGCCGCTAGAATAAATTTCGCGCGTCATTTCGCGGATATTTCTGGTAAAATTCCATTGTCAAACATCTTTTTTTTTTTTTGAGAAATCATCAAAATTTTTATTGTTTTTTTTGAGCTAATATCTAAATATTTTTGTATGTAAATAAGCAAAACGAAATGATTTAATGTAATTTATTAATAATTATCTACTTGTTTAACAAAATGAGATTTCAATATTCTGAACACGAAATTTCAATGCGATCATTGCACAGCTGTTATTCTTTTTATGATTGCTATAGTGGTTCCTTAGTACTTTTTGTCGAGGACGGTGATATTGCTAGAAATTCCAATAAATTGCCGCGGTCTGCCATGAAATTATGCCGCTACTCGAAAGGTTAAGTATATTGGAATAGACATTTAGATTCTAGATGGCTTTACAGGTACCATTATTTATTCCATCGGGGTAGAGATATTTCATTACACGTAGTACATTTCGCTGTTCCGTCGATACAGGGCTTTACCAGTTAATTTCCCGGATGAAGTTACCCGTGGATATATTCTCCTGTCCCCGCGGAAATCTATTTTTGATCATGCGCAGATAGGTACTTCTAACGCTTCGGCTCATCACTCCTAGTATGTGAAAACTATCCATCGCAAACAGGATGCAGAGAATATGCAAATGAACCAGTCAATAAGTAGATATCAACGCGATTGCGAGTGGTGTAATGCATTAAAGCTATTCAAGGGGGGAAGGAGTGGCCGGAGAGGGGGTTGGGAAAGGAGTTGGAAGGGGGGGGGGGGGGGGAGGGGTTAGTCCATCGGGATAGAGGCAATCACGTTTAGTGTTGGCTTAGTCCGTAGAGATTGCTCGGTACACATCGAGACGAAAGTAAATTGCGTTATCTTGAACATTTAAACAGAGTTACCTCGCCTTTGCCTCAGAGTAGCATTTTAAAGAAGAGCCACGAGTTCAACAGAGTATTAGTGGTATCATGGGATAAGTTGCCGTAAGATAAATATATATATATATATATATATATATATATATATATATATATATATATATATATATATATATATATATATATATATATATATATATATATATATATATATATATATATATATATATATATATATATATATATATATATATATATATATATATATATATATATATATATATATACAATATGAAAACATAATAATAATAATAATAAACTATTTATTTTCAATACAAAAGACGACCTTATTTGCCATGCGGCAATGTCTATCAGTTAACCTATAATTTAAATGTATAATACCAGTATTGCTTCACAAAATAAAAAAAATGATAAAGTAAACAAGCAACTAGAAACTTCTTCTTCTTCTTCTTCAGCCTCTCCTATTCCCATTATTTGGGGTCGGGTCTCCTCACTGTTCTGCGCAATGTCAAACTATCTAGGGTTGTCGGTACGGACAATTGGGCTTTCTTACGGTTTTTTTCGATGATGGACCACCAGGTCAGTGGCTGGAGGCCTCTTCCATTCTTTTGCTCAGGTAGTTTCATAGCAACTTAGACCACATGGTCGTCGCTTTGTCTTTTTTCATGCCCATACCAGCGTAGGCGGTTTTCGGTGATATTATCTGCGATTGGTGCAACCTTGAAGCTACCTCGTATGCATTTATTACGAATCCTGTCCAGTCTAGTTACACCCGCCACCTGAACATCTTCATTTTGTTGGTATGTGCTTTTTGTTTACGTGTCTTCTTCGTAGTCCAGCATTTGAAGCCATACAGTAGTGCCAGACGAACTGCCACTTTGTACACTTTGCCCTAAGTTTTTTATGGGAATACGTGGGCCACATAGAACACTAGTAAGTGATCACCATTTTGCCATGCGACGTTAACTCTATGAGACACATCAGCGTCGACGTTAAAAACAGAAACTAACTAATAAAAAAAAACAAATTATTATCACTTAATTAAGACGCAGAGAAAAGAAAAGAGATGAAGAAAGGAAAGGGAAGCGACAAGTATGAGGGTCGGTTAGGTTAAGGTTTTAGGATTCTCTGCTTCTTGAGCCCGGCATTGATGCGGGGGCTGTTCTAAAATGATTCGGTAAAGCATTCCAGCGTCGTGCATCTTCCACGGAGAAGGAGTACGAGAAAAGTCGCTGCTGTGACCAGGGATAAATGACAGGTTAATGCCCTCTGATATCAGCGAACGGCCGTTCGCTGATAGAGCGGTGAACATTTCAGCGAGATAAAGCGGCACCCCATTCGCGAGGATTCTAGGAAAGGAAACAGGCAGAGAGTTCTAAAATATAGGTAAATCTACGACGTTTAAAGATCCAATCGCAACATTTATAACAGTACGAATTTGATTTTGAAAGAGGATCACCAATGCATTTTAATAATGAAAATATATTTCTGCTTTAAACACAAGGAAAAGCCACGGTTTGAAAAGTGCACAAATAGATTGAAAAGGAAGAATGTTTAACTTTATAATCATGAGTTGTTAAAGCTAAAACCCGTATTATATTATATAGGAAAAGTGTGTTAGCATATTTTAGAAGTGGAAAGGCGTAGAAATAAAACAGGACCTTCGACTTTGATAAATAAACTTTCATAGTTTATTTTGAATGTGTACACTAATGCAGATGTAGTGGTAATTTTGATTGTAATATTAGAGTCCTGTCCACCCTAGAACGGGTTAGTCCCAGTTGGGTGACAGAATCAAATAAGCAAAAGGTTAAGGTTTTGCCATTCGGTTCCTGTTATTTTTGTAAGCAAAATCAATTATTTTATAGTAATTAATTCTTAAATAAATAAATAAATACATCAAAAAAATAGTGATATTCTATACGACAGCTTCTAAATATGTTCATAAAGTATTACTTGCCGATAGGTATCAGACTGTCTATTTGATTCGATACGATTCGATTGCCTTATTTCATAGTTTCAAAAAGATAAAAAAAAAGAAATAATAATTTATAAAATAAACCAGTTGGTAGGTATCACTACTCTTGGCATAGTCAAATTTTTTATACAAAATAATATGTTATACCTTATGTGGTAGGTATAATTATTTTTTAAACAGATTGACTATTTTTTAAACGGAAAAAACAATTATTAAATAAATTTACAATAAAAATATATGATCCTTTAAAAAACTATTTGAGGTTCTAAAATACCTAAGAAGGTATAGATGAAAAATACAAATAGTCAAAATATAAAAACGAATAGTCAGTTATAAAATAGTCAAATCAGAAATACCACAATTATAAGATTACATATAAAAATGTCTCAATAGAAATAGTCAATACAATTTTTTTTAATATAATCCATCTCCGATTATCAAAATGATTAGATATATAGTAAAAAAAAATACGTATATTGTATTATAATAAAAGTAATCATGAAAGATTAGGAAATTCAATATTGTCAAAGTCCCTAATAGAATAAATTAGGTTCTTGATAATAATGTCCTGGACCTTTTTCTTAAAATGAACGTCTCTAAGACCTCTGACGCACAATGGAATCTTATTATAAAAAGGTTGGACTGGTACAGGAAACTATTTCTAACCTTACTCAGTTGTACTTTGTGAGGACGCAAGTTTTGTTTGTTCCGAGTGTTATGCGAATGAATATCCAATTTTTTTAGAGTAGTATTGATGTTTTTATTTATGTTCTTATTTATGTTTTATTGTTTGTTGTTATGTTTTTAGAGTAGTATTGATGTTCTCCTTATGAGTTCATTATTCAAATGAAATCAGTCCTTGGCTACTTTGCCGGCAAAATCTTGGGGTGACACAACCGATTTTTATTCACTGCGATTCGATATATTTGATAGTATTAGTAAGACTGCAGAAATATTTTTTCCTTTAATTTCTTTTTTTTTCTGCAAAAGAAACATTTATTTTTTAAAATGCTTTTTAAATACATTCTGTGCAGTTCAGAGGCGATTCGCCATTGTATTTCGACAGGGATCGCGAGCGATTTCATGCGTATCTTCGACAGCGCTCAACTTTTCGAGTTGATAGTGATAAACGCAGTTAAAAAACTTTCGAGACACAGCGAGTCAAAAGTCCGATTGAGTCGAGCGCCGAATTTATTATAGACGATGCAATGAACCCCAGCAAGAAAGATCACGAAAGGCAAAGTTTAAAATTGACATTTGTACCTACTTAATGGAAAATGGATTTAGAGAGGACGCTTTGACGTCGCTTTTATATAACATATAATTTAGGATATTTTTCATATTCGCTATAAACAGAATCAGTCCCCAAAATTGATTTTCTCCATATCAAATTGTAGAGGAATTGAACCGAATTCATAACACAGTATACAGAGAGAACAGTATACACACTCTTGAGCGACAGGGCATTGCGGGATAGGGTGCGAGGGATTTGAGCAGAAGGGTTCCTCTCGACGAACGCTTTTGGTTGAGTTACGCGCGGTTGAGTGTTGGTGTCATTTCGAAGGTTTGAATATCCGCGTCGGCCGAGTAGCGGACATCTGGTCTCGTCACGTAGCTCGCCTTGATTTCCAATTTATTCTAAGAGAAGCTATTGTATGGTATACTGTGTTCATATTAAGGATTCAGTTGGGGTTCGTCGATAATGTCCTTAATGCGTTAAGAAGTTAACGTATTGAGTCCGGCTATTAAATTAGTATTTGAATAATTTTATTATAGAAAAAAATAGTGACATAGTTGGCAGTTCAGAGAAGATTAGCTTAACAACGCCCATACATCGTGTGCTCGCCCCATCTCTCGATCTTCCGATTCACTTCGACGGCGCGAGCATCCAGAAATGTTGCGTTGACTATTTACTGCCAATGTTATTACACTACACCATCGTATTTAATAAAACCGACGCATGCGTTTTTCGTTGCCGCTCCCCATCTTGCTTTTGCTGATGAGCGCCCCCTTCTATCATAACTTTTTTACACCACTGCCCAACAAAAAAGAGTGTAATGTGTTTATTTATGTATGTTTTCCATTTCTTTATTCTACCATAACTTCTGAATTTCAAGTCGTTATGTCCTCTAGAGTATCATAGGGTGCTTAACTCTCCAAATATCAAGTAAATATTTGTCTACATGTCCAAATGTTAATAAATTAACATAAACATATAGTGTTTAGTGTCAAATGAAAGGTCTGATTGTGTACATTCCGAAAATATATATGTATCTATATGGATAAATAAATAAACAATAAATATTTCATAAAAAACAATTAAAAATAATAATAAATACAATAGTTCACTTTATGTAACAGCAGTCGTGTTTTTTTATTGGCTTTAATATGTTTACTTGTTACTTATTATACTTAAATAAATTAGCTTTCAAAATTCGACAAGCAACATCGAAGGTTATAGAAAGCTAGTGTGGAAAACTTTTCAGGGTTCGTAAAATTTCGCAGGCAACACACCGCGGCGGCGGCGTGGGCTTATTTTTCATTTGGGCGTCGCGACGCCGGCACCGGCCAGCCGAGCGCGTCGGGTTGCCGCGCGACGTCCACGACACATACATCACAAACTTTCGCGTCGCCCGCGAACTTCGCCACGCGCGCTAAAGTATAAACAAGAAAGCGCTCGGCCCCGGGATCGAAGAATAGCCCGCGGTTCTTTGAATGTTGGCCAGGTCTCGGAGTCGGCCCCGGATCACTGATAAAGTAAAAAGAACCTAGGCCCGAGTATGAAAGTAATAAAAGACAGGACTGGTACCGCTTAATCAGTAGAAATGCCGCTTAATATTAGATGTTATATTATTAGATGTAAATATCAAAGAGGTTATAATATGCACAGCAGTTATAAATTGCTTCTCTTTTCTTTTCTTCTCTTCTTTCCCTCTCTTTCTTCTTGCCCGAGTATGAAAGTAAAGGATAGAAAGAATGAAAAATACCTTTGTTGTACTAAAAATACATACATACATTGGTAAAGAAAACATAAATTATATTTTAACTTACAAACGGCGGGCTTATCGTTTTGCGATTTCTTACAGCCAATCGTTGTAACATTAAATATAAGAAATAATTAATCAGCTCACATGCATAAACATATACACATATATAATACATTATATCCATATTTACATATTTATATGTATACATACATACATAATATAATATAATACAATTTATATAAGAGACCTAGGACTGGTACCGCTTAATAAGTAGAAATTCTCTTTCTAATACTATTGTTAGATTTAGGCATAGGTAAACATATATATTATTATATGTAAACACCAAATAGTTTATGTTATGCATAATGGATTTAATATTGCTTCTTTACTCTACTCTTCTCTCTCTCTCTCTCTCTCTTTCTGTCAATGTGAAAGCAGAGCCGCAATAGTAATAGTATGAGGGTTATGCGTCAGTAGGTAAAATATATTTGTTCTGTATAAAGTGACTATAATACAAGGATTCAGAATATACGAACCAATCGATGGCATCAAAAAACAAGGTATTTTTAAATGCAGTGTTTGAAATAACGCCATGTTTCGCCCTTGAGCGGGAACGTCCTTGCTGCTGAGGCCCCCTAGAATGCGATCTAATCTGCCATTCCTGAGATCGATCGCTCAACGCTGCAACGTTACTGATCAGATTCGTCATCTACGTGGAGAGCTCGACGATAAGTTGACGGACGTCTCAGTCGTGAGTGACTGCTCATGCTGCCTTATAGTCTACGCGCGCGAAGGTTGGTAAGCCTGCCTTATCAAAAGTACATTCCAAAAATGTAGTAATAAAATTTTGATAAGGCTGTAGCTTTATCAAAAGTTGACAAGTTAGATAGAGACCTAATATATTTGGCCGAAAGCAGAGACGAAGTCTTCGGGAGTGCAATAGCAAATAATTGCTTCTCTCAACTACCGCAGAAAGAATAATTTTGAATAATTGTATGAGAGCTGACAAAACGGTTTGAGAATTGAAGCTCTAATTGCTCAGGTGGTCACAGATAACAGCATTTTTTTAATGTCTCACTTAGCCCGTCGAATATCATAGTCATAGTCATAGTCATATTTTATTAATTCCAAAAAGTACATACTGTGGAATACGTCATTTTACATTTTCTAGAAGTTATTACAACTTCATTACGTGTACATATACTTTTTATATGTAAAAGCAAGACACCATCGGATCAATTATAAAAATTCAATCTTACAGACTCAAATAACAAAACAAAAAAAAAATGTAAACAACATTTTTAAATAATCTATCAATAAGTTTTAAAAATATTCAATCAAGAAATTTTAAAATAATCAGTTAATAAACAACAAGTTTTACAATAAAATCAAAACTACGGTGACAAAATACAGAACAAATTTGATAAAAGCTAATTTATTTTTTAAAAACTAAGACGGCCTTGTCAAATTCATCAAAATTATAGAGAGCATGAATGGCTAAGTTTCTTTTAATGCATTTCTTAAATGCAACCTCTTGAAGTATTTTAATTTCTGCTGGCAATGAGTTGAAAAATTTAAACCCCAAATATAAATATGATCTCTGGTATAAAGAAAGCCGCACTTTAGGGATTACTACATTATTTTTATTGCGAGTGTTATGTTCATGCAGACTCGAATGCTTTTCCTCGTTTTTCAAATTTGCTTTCGCATAAATTATGCACTGATATATAAATTCAGATTGAAATGTTAATATTTTTTTATTTTTAAAGATCGGAGCACAGTGGTCGTCTCTTTTTAACCCAAATATCGTCCTGAGAGCTTGCTTTTGCAGTATAAAAATACGATGGCTATCTGGTGCATTACCCCATGTTAGGATACCATGAGCCATCTTCGAATGAAAGCACGCATAGTATGTTCTCATTGCGGCTTGTTCACCGGCTAGAAATTTGATTTTTCGTATGGCATAAATAGCAGAACTCAGTTCCTTCGATAGCCTCTCGATATGTGGACTCCAGTTTAATTTCTGGTCTATTGTAATACCTAGAAATTTGGCCGCGTTAACGACCTTAACTTTATTAGAGTCCATGATGATATTGATATTGTTAACTTTTTTTAAGGCAAAATTCATGGCTACGGTTTTGGTGGGATTTAATAATAATTGGTTCGTTTTAAACCAGTTACTAGCTACAGAGAGACATTTGTTGGCATTATGTCCTACTTCATCGCTAGTTGTACCTTGGAATACAAAACTAGTGTCATCTGCGTATAGTAATGTATTACAATTTAAGGGCATTGAATCACCCACATCATTTATAAAAATAATAAATAATAGCGGACCCAGAATAGAACCTTGAGGTACTCCACATGTTATAGGTTTTAGGAGTGATTTAATTTTCTTTATCTCCACAATTTGAGACCTATCTTTAAGATATGACTTTATTAAATCGAGAGTTCTGCCTCTAAATCCGTACAGCTCAAGTTTATGTAGAAGGATATCATGATTGACAGAATCGAAAGCCTTGGACAAATCACAGAATACCGCGAGCGGATTTAGAGAGTTGTCCAAGGCTTTTAATATGAGCTTTACTAGTTCCCCAATTGCCATGGTGGTTGATTTATGTTTTCTAAAACCAAACTGGTTATTGGATAGTATGTTCTTTTTATCCAAGAATTCTAAAAGACGATTAAAAATTATTTTCTCGAAAACCTTTGCAAAACAAGGCACCAAAGATATTGGGCGAAAATTATTTAGTTGTGGCGAAAGTTATTTAGAATATCGGCGGGAGTGACAAAAGAGAAGTTGAATACAGGGACATAAAGCCCTACTTCTTGCTGGGTGTTAGAGATAGCTTCTGATATGGTGCAGGAGTCAAGAGTTATGGGAGTTTTGGCAAAGTGAGAGTTTATTGCATCTAGAATACAATGGAATCTAGATGTCTGCGGTTTTGATTTTCCCACAACAATGGAATTTAAAAATAGAATTTTCCAGGTTTTCATGGGATTTAAAGTTTCAAGGCTATACAAATGCAGGACATTTAGGCATATTGAGAAAGTGAACAATTCTGGTATTTAAACAGAGCAAAGGATTTTCAACAAAGCACGGATTCTCGACTCAGAGTGAATGAGTTGTTGCGTTAAGTATAAAATGGCGCTACCTAATATGCCTATCTACGACTTTTCTTAAGGGTGATTTCAGACCTGTCGCATTTTGTATTCTGAGTGCGCGGCGAGATTGCGGCCGCGCACCGACACACACCTGAGCAGAAAACATGATTCAATTTACAGACAGAAAAGAGAAACAAATAAAATCTCCGAGGGAGGCTTAACGCTGGGAAAGTTGCAGCTTATGATATCAGTGAGCGGTTGCTAGAGAAACCCCCGAGTAAGTTTCTAAATATTTCATTGGCTTTATCTCTTTTGCCAATTGGAAATTATATTTGTCTATGAAAACGATTTTATTTATCATCATAATGAGCAGCATTCTCGAATACGGATCTATCATTTGGTCGCCTTAGTATACAGTCTATAAAAATAGAGTTAAAAGACTCCAGAAGTACCTTATGAGACATCTTGAATTTAAATCTTTTGCATCGTTTGAGACTTAACCGTCATAACATGGACTCACTCGAAGATAGGCGCCTCCAACATGATATACGTTTTCAGTACAATATTATTAATAATAAAATATACAGTCCCTATTCTGTTGGCAGAATCTCCTACCGAATCCCAAATAATAAGACCAGGGCTTTCGATTTATTTTATCTACAGAGAGTCAATACCAATAATTATGGTCAAAATATGTATATTTATAGAGCACTTCGATCATATAACCTCAAATTTCAATGTTTGGATATTTTCAATGTATCTTCAAATACTTGCTTCGAAGTAATTAGAAATACGATAAACAGCCTTCTGGTTTAATTGGGATTTCTTCTTCCGTTAGGTACGTGGGCTGTGGTAATGGTTACTACACTATAACAATGCTTTCTAGCTAGTATAATATTTTGTATAAAAGTTCATATGTATATTAACATTATAAATATATGTTGTATAGTTGATATATGTATTTATATCAACTATACTTTACATTTTATTATTACCTTATCGTATTATTTATATTTATTATTTGTGTACGTGTATGTTTGTATATATGTATGTATGTTATATAGCATAACATATCTTAAATACATCTGCATAACTCATAATGTGGCTTCCCTATCCCTTTCCCCTTACTTAAACCTGCATTTTTTTTAATAGCTCCTTGCGCTGTAACAAAAGATTTAGTTTAATTGTGAAAACTTTTTATTGGCATTGTTAATTGTTAGGAATAAGTATAAAACGCTGTAAGTTTTCCGAAAAATAAAAATAAAATAAAATAAAATAAATAAAATGAGTATTCATCCACCCACACACTTTGATTTGCGGCTGGATTTTTACGTATAGATGGTTTGAACCATTGATTAGTAGCGTAGATTATACCCGTTTTTCATAAATTCCCACCTTTTGGCAGGTTAAAAATATTCTTATACAAAATAAATTTACTCTAACCTATTATGTAACAAAGAAGTTTCTTTAATAATGCACACTCTACTCCTAAAGGGTTCACCATTGTGAAAAATACTTCTGGAATTGCATTCATATGGGCCGTCGCAATACGCAAAATATCTTCTTTTGGTTCGAACCGGTCACTTCCAGCGGCAATTTCAACTTGAGGATTAGCCAAAAATCACACGGACCCATGTCTAGAGAGTAAGGAGCCTGATGAACCACTGGAATGCAGAGAATGTAGGATCCTGCATGAACAAAGTACTAACTTGGCTAATAACATTTTCATTTCGGCTTATTGAGGGTCTACCGAGACGCAATTCTTTTTAAGGCGGTTTTTTGATGAATGAATATTTTATTATCGATTATGATACATACAAGGTGCAATAACCGATTTTCAGTCATTTCTCACAATCTCAAAAACCTCATAAACCTCACAATCTCACAAACCCAATGGGTATTGGGTGTAAAATATTTATATTATAAGCTGCCACCTAAATTTCACTTAAATTTTATTAATGAAGTATAAGATGCGATACACCAACATATCTCGAATTCCAAAAACAATAAGTATTCATAATTATATTTTTTTGCATTACGTCATATGCTACATAATAAAATGTATATTTGATAGAAAATTAAATAGGTTTTTGAGATATATTACAATAATAATATTTATCATCTTAATAAAAGAAAAATGTTTTTTTATTACTTAATTATCAATTCATAATATATAATATCCTATAAATTAAATGTTTAAAAATGTTTTATTTACATATTAGATTCCTTATGATAATTAGTATAATATTGGTCATATTTTCTGCCATTAATTTCAGCGTCAATTTCACATTTTGACGTTATTGCGCTTCCCAGGTACTCACACTTCTGCACTTGCTTAAAAACATCTTGGACAAGATGTATTTGAAAAGACTCATCACTTGTGCCGATGGCCATCATTACTGTTTTACTAATGCTGATCTTGGAACTGAATTTCCTACATAACTCGTCAAGCCCAGTTATTAGCCTTTGCAGATAAGCTAGGTTTTCCGTTAAAAAAGAAATCAAAATATTACTCAATATTTATCACAGAAAATGACCTGTTTGTTTACCATTTGTGTCCGCAGATTCAATTACCTAGCTATTGCACATGCACTAGGTGCTTGCAGCCGTAATTCTGAGACCGGTAGTGCGACAACTATAATTTACTGAATTATCGATTTGGGTTTTAGGAAAAGTATTGGTAATCAGCGCAGGTTTAAATTTTATGGGTACACAAATCTCGCTCCTCAAAATAATAACGAACCCAGAAAAAAATAACATTTAACTGAATATATCGATTGTCACTTTATTACTTCAGTCCCACGCCTCAATAATATTATCATGAATCAAAAATGTCATCATAAGTCAATAAATAAAAACTCTAAGAGATTTCTGTTGTCACCAAAACCTAATAGACGCAGGCGAGGACAATAAAACGTCGATCTATATGTGAGACCTGCCTTGTAAGAGACAACATGTCGAATTTGCGTTTTTTATTTTATTTTCTTTAAAATCACCTTCCGGATCGTTCTGTCAATTTCCCAAAAGCTCAACTGATTTAGTTTTCATGTAATTCTCATTGCAGTGGTATCTCGTATGCAAAAGTTGATGATATTATCAGGTTATATATCTTAAGTGCTTAGTAGTGATTTCCCGTTAACAAGTTAACTTAACAACAAGTTAATCCTATACCATACTAAGAGTTTGCTAGTATAGTATTTTTTAAAATTTTATTTTGTGCCTATTACACAACTAATAAAACATCTCGTGAACGAAGCTTCAAGGTTTTTCAATGCCCTGAAAAGTTTGCTTTTTGGCATGTACGTTGTATAAATATAGATCGACGATAAGGTAGTATATCGTCGACAGAGAATGTTTTCCTGTTTGTAGAGAAAAGCCCATATTATGTAAATGTATATTTGTGTGTAGGTGTATATTTATGCGGTTGTTTGCCCGATTATGCAGTAAAAACCTAAGTGATCTACGTATTAGTCAATCGATTAAAGCAAATAAATGAATGAATTGCATGAATGAAATGAATGAATGAAACTGGATGGTCGGATGTATCGTCGAATAAATAAATAGAATAGAATTATTTTAAACGAGCAAGCAATTGCAGCAGATGAAGTTTATTTTACTAAATTGTGGATGCTCTCTTAAATACAGAAGCCCCTGCGCACTATCATCGAGCGAGGGCGCCTCAAAAGAAACCGCGGAGGGCGGCGGAGATACACGAAAATGGTGGATAAGTGAAAGAGTAGCTTTACGAAATTGATTTTTTCCCGCGGTGCTGGGGGGGGGGGGGGTGGGGGGGGGGGGGAGAGAGGCAAGGCTTTGATGTGGCGTTCCTCGCAGAGCGGCTGCCACGCCGACAGATGGGGTTACCGATCGACTCTCTCAAAGTGAGCCAAAGTGGCTGATACCGGCGGGAAGACTTCCTCGAGATTTGCTCGTCGCGCCTGTAATGCGATTCGCGCGCGAGTGCCACCACCAGCACCCGCAACGCGTTTGCTGACGCTCATTCTAAAAATAAAATTTGAACATTAATAAATACGGATAACAGACTGAAATGATAAACCAATTTGGAAAGTTGAGCTTCACTAAAGTATGGATGACTTTATACTTGCGGACGAAAAGGGTAATTTAAGAAAAGATCAGAAGAAAGGTAACAATGATCATTTCACATAATACATGCTATGATAAATAAGTTACGAGTATTTTGAATTTTAACAAGTTTCGATATGTAATATCAAGAAGCGTGTTAAGAGAGTGTAATATCACAGTAGGTTATAAAGCATTCAAAACGATTTTACACGATCATGCAGAAGGTCATGTAGTTCTATTTTTTACGTGTGTCACACAGTATTAGACTAAGTTTGAATCTTCGAAAGACCTATGCAGTATGCAAGCTGCGCAATGCCCAAAAAATAGAGTTTTTTTGCACTTTTTTCGGTTATATATGTCCTTATAACATGTGAGCTTTCGAGATCCAGATTGATCGGTTTTGATTATGATTTCGTTTGTGCGTGCACCTAACTCAGAGGAGTTACTTTTGCCACGTCTTATTCGATTATACTGATGAGATAACAAATCTGAATTATTTTGACAAATAATAAGTTTATTTGTGAGCGGACTAAGGTTACAATTACTAAAATATTACCTTTACATTGAATGTGATAATTAAAAATAAACAAGTATATCATTCATTATTATCTCCTCTCCGAAGCATCCGGTGAATCGGACGTCAATAGTGGTTCGCTTACTGAGTTAGCTGTGCAAACTTGCCGGATAGAACATTTGTGGCCAATGACACTCTACTACTCATTGATCAGGTGTCCACTCTACGAGTCTCTGTTTTCAAAACTCCCCATCCGTATTGTGACACAAAAACTCCATGCATAGCATTGCTGGCGACAAGGTTTTTGCATGTTTAAATATATTGCCATATCCCTGGTTAAAGCATAAGCACCTACAACGTGATATTATTGACCTATCTCTTAATCCTAGCGTACATGGTTAATTTAATTAAACATTCATAGTAGATTAGTATATTAAAAAATATATAACTGGCTTTTACGTACGTCTGCAATCTAACACGTCCGTGGTCTTAGTATTATACGCCTAATTAAAATTTACAAAATAACATTATTTCACTCATTATTAATATTCTAGTGTAAGGCAACCCTTCATCCCACCACCCTTCAAAGGGTGGATCGCTCACGCCGCGTGTACATTAATTGCATTGAAACCCAATACGACATGGATTAATGAGTGAAACTTGGAAATTATTGTATTTTTACACAAGCATAATTAATTACTATAACTCCCTAGTTGTTACACTCTGGGTACACTTTTCATACAAAAATGCCCATTGTCCTTTATGAATCTTCACTGAGTGCATGGTCAAAAATCTTGACCTCCATATCGGATTCCATGTGGATATCCCCTCCTTCGATTGAAAGAAGACGTAAGAAAATCTCACAAAAACAGTTAAATATTTATATTTTTTTATAAATTTTCAGTACAGATTTTTTTTATATATTTTCATTTTTATCGCTTTTTCACGACATTCTAATCTAATCTCATAAACAACCCATACCATAAGCGCTAAAAATCGAATTGTCAATAAATCGTCGTTTTTTTTGAAAGACGTCATTGAGTAACATTTTACTGCTTTAGAGATCTTCTTACTCTTATTCGATCTTCTTATACATCAATATGATGTTATTACGAAATAACAACTTTTAATATCTCTATATTAACACCTTTAACCACCTGACGTCGGTCTCAGAGAGTTCGTCCCTTGCTCTCGGCAGCTCTGGACGTGCGCGCGTTTGAAAATTACAGGTAATTATTTTTTGCGTGCGGTCCGTTAGATTGACGTCAAGTGGTTACGTAATTGTGTTAAATTATATTTTTGAAGGCTAACAATGAATCGCATGGATGAAAATATAGTTCGATGGTTATAGGAAGTTGACACAGACTCGGAAAACTGGACTATACCAGAACTTTCGAATGAAGACTGCAGTGACGTTGAAGATGGTCCAGTGGATCAGATCATTGAAGGCGAATGTCAGTCCGACTCAGAAGTGGAAGGTGATGAGCCTGACATTCAACTCACTGAACTGGAAAACGACATCAGATCGCCGATGGAATATTTATCTTCCGACGATGATGTCTTGTGACCCCAAAAAGAAACGCAAAACAGCCTATATATGTTTTCTATGTAAGAATCCAATTTGCAGTAAATGTAGTAAAAAAATGTGCATTGATTGTCGCCGTAACTTGTGATTGTTCGTGCATTGTAATTTTGCAAAAGTTGTGATTGTTTCATGTCAAAAACTATTTTATGTTATGGATAATCGAACTTGTCGCAAATAAGTAAAAATAGTTATATTATAAAGATTTTTTAAATTCAGATCTTAGATTTTCCAAGTTCCTAGAGTTTTACCTAAAATTGTTAAAATTTTACCTAAAAATTTTACCTACATTTGTTAAATGTGGATTTTTTGATATCTTTAAGCATACTTTTGAATTGTTTAAAGTTTTAAATATCATTAAAAATATTATGAAAATAAGGATGTGACTTTAATTTATTCCAATATTTTAAGTTACTTTAACATAAAATGGAAAATACGCAGGCGGTCTCTAGGACCGACGTCAGGTGGTAGTGTATCTGAAATATACGTCAGGTGGCTAAGGGTTAAATTATTGGGGCTGGGTTGTCATTAGTTCCCCCAATGTTGTTTATTCTTCAATATTGATCGTTGAGTAAAGATATGTTCCTCTGACTCGTTTATTATTTCTTCTCGCGATATACAGGATCGATACGGATCTTCTTTTATGCTAACGCCGTATATAATCTACTCGTAAGGCGGCGTAATAACGAAGTGTTTTTTAATGACAATTGTATGGGCTTATATACAAATTTAGCGTGTGAACGGTTTACAAATGTGTTCCCATGATTAATGTCTAGATCGAGTACAATGAAAATGTCACGTATGTCACGTAATGTGTCGCTAAAAATGGTATGCGAATGATTCTGGCAAACACCTATGAGATCATCATTTTGCTACTTTTCAAATGCATAATTAATTCAAATGATATTCTTATATCTGCTACAATACTCCCCTCTTAGATGAGAGACTTCTCATCGACAAAAAATAAAGATATCTACTTAACATTTGTGACTATACGTGCCTTAAGAGAAATTTTAATTTGCTTATTGCTATTTCCGCCGCCGTGTCCGTTGATGCCGCTGCGCTGCTCACATATTTAGTTCCAGCATCTGGCGGAAGGTCTTCAGGAGGCCCCTGAAGAATCGTATATCTTGCGGCGGCGCTCCTCTCTTCGTCTCGGCCACTTTGTGCAAAAGGTACTGCATCAGCTGGTCATCAGTCACGATCAGCCTTAACGCGTCTATCGTCGCGACTTCCCTCTCGATTCTCTCCCGTGTGGCCACCTCCTGCCCCCGCTTGACTCTCTCACTTATTTTACCGTCTACCATTGTGGTGCTGGTTTTTAGCTGTGGTCTAATCCGTCGCTGGGTTGAAGCAGGACTGGCGTCTATTTCCTATGTATGCAGGTCCCTTGGTGACAATACATTGGCTGATCTGGTTTGCTTCAGTTTTGCGTTTCAATTTGTAATTCTCGGAGTTATTATCTCGAAGGTATTTAGTTACCCTGTGAAGCGGACGTTATTTTGGTGTGCAAGGCCGGAGCGTGATGTTTTCGAAATTCGTAGTTCGCCCAGTAATTATCTTCAATTGAATTTATCATCCTGCGAAGCGAACCGTCTGTTTGTATACGCGACCGGCTCGTGACTTTTTCAAGATTCCGTGACTGGTGGTTTCCGTTTTGTTTTCTTTCGGGTGGTCTTGTCTCTGCTTTGATCTGCAATGCTCTGTTTCAACGGTCGTATCATTATATGTGTACGCTGGTTTTAATCTATCTATCGATACGCTTTCATCATGTTGATTCACATTTATGATATAATACTTGTCGTATCGTTTAATTACTTTGTAAGGACCATCGTAAGGCGAGGTCAAAGGTCTTTTGACTCTATCTATCCTTATGAAAACATGTGTGCAATTTTTCAGATCCGGATGTATGAAAACTTGTTTATTTCCATTTGCTCTCTTAGTTTTTGACGCAAACTGTTGAATGTGCATTTTCAGTCGGTCTACGAAATCTGTATCCATCGATGTCGGTTTAGTGTTTTCGAAGAATTCTCCTGGTAATTTTATGGATTTCCCGTATGTCAATTGTGCTGGGCTGGTCTCTGTATCTTCGCCTAAAGATGCTCTCAGACCCATCAAAACTGTAGGTACTTCTGCTGCCCAGTGAATTGTATTACTTCTCGCCATGATAGCTGCTTTTAATGTTCTATGAAGTCGCTCTACTTTTCCATTACATTTCGGGTTGTATGATGTCGTTCTTGTTTTCTTAATACCCATAAGTTTAGATAGCTTAGAAAATAATTCGGATTCGAAATTTCTGCCTCTATCTGTTGTTATGTTTTGGGGACAACCAAATCTCGTTATCCAAAAATTGTAGAATGTTCTTGCTGCGGTTTCGGCCGTCATATCTTGAACTGGTATAGCTTCGGGCCATGATGTTGCTCTATCAATCATCGTCATTAAATATCTGCATCCTTGTGATGTCTCGAGTGGTCCGACGTAATCCAAATGAATGTGTTCAAATCTTCCGGCGTCTTGAAATGTTCCCAGCGTATGTCTCGTAATTTTTGATTTTTGGCATGCTATACAATTCTTGGTCCATTTTTGGATGTCTTCTAGCATACGTGGCCAAAAAAATCGTTTACGAATGAGGTTCCTAGTTCCTCTTATTCCTGGATGAGCGACGTCATGAGTCAGGTGGAACGCCTGTTCTCTAAACTGTTTTGTTAGGAATGGGCGAATCATATTATCTGATGTGTCGCAAATTATAGCTGCGTTTGATCCTGGAAACGTGACTTTCTTCATGTATCTATTTTCATGAGAAAATTCTATAATGTCTTCATTGTCTTCTTGGTCCTTGGCGAGTTCTTCATAATCTAATGGTGATGGACAATTAATCGTTTCAATCCTTGATAAAAAATCGGCTACTGCGTTTTTATCACCGGATATGTGCCTTATCTCAGTACAATACTGTGCAATGTAATCTAATTGTCTTACTCTGCGTGCTGTTTCGTTTTTTATATTAGCATTCTTTTTCAGAGCGAATGTGAGAGGCTTGTGATCTGTATAAATTATCACATTTCTTCCTTCTATCATGTGTTTATAGTGTTTCACAGCTTGGTAGATTCCCAGCAATTCTCTATCGTAACAACTATATTTTTTCTGTGTTTCTGTTAGTCCTCGTGAGAAAAATCCTAATGGTTCAATTCCATTTTTGGTTTTCTGCTGAAGTACTGCTCCAATTGCGAAGTCGGATGCGTCCGTCATTAATGATATTTCTGCGTCTAAGGCTGGATGTGCGAGAGTAGCGCATGATTTTATCGCGTCCCTGCATTGTTCAAACGCATCGGCGGCTTCTGGGCTATAATTAACTAGTCGTTTATCGTTTTTCTTCGAACCGATAAGACATTTATTTAAATGATATTGCATTCTGGCGGCGTTCGGTATGCATGACCGGTAATAATTCATCATACCTAGAAACTGGCGTAATTGGTGAATAGTTTCTGGCCGTTTATAATTAGTGATAACTTCGACTCTTTCTGGAAGTGGTTTTATTCCTTCTGCTGAGACTTGGTATCCGAGGTATTCTAATGACTGTTGATTGAAAACGCATTTTTGAATGTTTATTTTGAGTCCATACGTATCCAAGCGTTGTAGTACGGTCCTCATGTCTTTTCTATGCGCTTCCTCCGATTCGCTCGCTACCAATATGTCATCGATATAGCAGAATGTGTTGTCTAAACCTCTGAGGGCTGAATCCATGAGTCTTTGGAATGTCTGACCCGCATTGCGAAGACCATAACAACATCGTACCCATTCTATCAGACCGAAGGGTGTTGCTACAGCAGTCTTTTCTATGTCTTCTTCCCTTATTGGTATTTGGTTGTATGCTCGTACAAGATCCAGTTTAGAAAAAAATTTCTTTCCATGTAACGTGTATGTGAAATCTTGTATCCTGGGAATTCCATAGCGATCGGGAACTGTTATTGCATTTAATCTTCTATAATCTCCACATAGTCGTAATTCTCCATTTTTCTTGGGAACGACATGAAGAGCTGAGGACCAACTTGACTTGGATTGCCTGCATACACCGAGTTCCATGAGTTGTTCTAACTGTTTTTTTACCTCTTGGTATCTGTTCGGTGGCAATGGCCTTACTTTTGAAAATACTGGCGGTCCTGTTGTTTCGATATAATGACAAACATTATGCTTGACCTCGGTTTGTTCCAGTGTCGTCGCCCTTGTGATATTCGGGAATTCGTTGAGGATGTCTGCAAGCGGTGTGTGCTCATTTACTATCTTTATTGTTGGCACGTCTGATTTGTCTACCGCTGTCTTCGCTGCCAGATTTGTTTTACCATCAATTAGTCTCTTTCCTTTAAGGTCGACTATGAGATGGTGATGCTCCAGGAAGTCTGCTCCTAGTATGGGTGATCCAACGTCCGCTTCGATAAATTTCCATAAGTATGGACGTCGCAAATTGAGACCTACCCGGAGTGTCCGTTCGCCATACGTTTTAATCTCCGAACCATTCGCTGCGAACAGTTTAACATTCGTATCTTGCTGGCAACTTTTCCTATATCTAGGTAAGACTGACACTTGAGCTCCTGTATCGATGAGAAATCTTAATCTATTTGTTCTATCGTAAATTGTGAGACGTTTATTGCGTGTGTCAGTAGTCGTTGTCTCGGCCGAACCGACGTCTGCTAGTTTTTTTGGTTAGTCTTATCGTCGTTGTTCTTTGACTGCCATGAGCAGGGTTCCCGGCATTTCGTAGCGCGTTCTTTGTAGAAATAGTGGTAATAGCACAGTCCTCCTGGTTTTTGTGTGAACCAGCGCCTGTTCCTCGATGCCGACCTTGAACGTTGCCTATTCGGTGAAGATTGACCTGAATAGTCTCTTCTTGATTGATGACCATCTGATGAGTCTTTAGCTGCCATCCTATTTACCCTGGTAGTTAATTCCATAACCAGCTGGTGGATATCTCGCAAACTAATATCGTTGGATGCTGTACCTACCTCCTCGACACGTCTGCCTGTGGTGGTATTCTCCATTACACGGTCTGCCATTTCTGCTAGTTCATTTAGGTCTTTGTTCTCATGTATAGCCAGAATGGTCCTGACTGACTTGGGCAAATGACTACCCCATAAGAACTTCATTGCTTGGTCGGTCATTTTATTTCCTGCGAGCTCTTTCATCTTTCGCAGTAAGTGAGAGGGCTTGCTATCGCCTAATTCCATCTCTTCGAGTAGTTGTTGAAATTGGCGTTGCTCGGAGTCAGCGTATACTTCTAACAGCCTTTTCTTAAGAGCGAGGTATTTGTTTTCTGCAGGCGGATTAGTTAATATGTCGCTCACCTGTTCCAAATCTTCCATCCGCAGCTTGGCAACTACCATCTGATACATGGCTTCGTCCCCTTGTTTTTGAGACGCCACTACGGCTTCGAACTGGATCAACCACAATTTTGCCTTTGCTCCGGGCCAGAAATCAGGGATTCTCGCTGCCACGGACATCGCTGCAATCTTGCTCTCTGCGTTTTCCGGTGGTGCTGTTTGTCTCGGTACCGATGCTGGCTGATGTGGATTCATGATGATCAATTATTGGAGCTGGAGGTTGTTGAAGGTTGCGTGTTTTCTTTGTCGGTGGTCACCAATTGGGGCTGGGTTGTCATTAGTTCCCCCAATGTTGTTTATTCTTCAATATTGATCGTTGAGTAAAGATATGTTCCTCTGACTCGTTTATTATTTCTTCTCGCGATATACAGGATCGATACGGATCTTCTTTTATGCTAACGCCGTATATAATGATCTACTCGTAAGGCGGCGTAATAACGAAGTGTTTTTTAATGACAATTGTATGGGCTTATATCCAAATTTAGCGTGTGAACGGTTTACAAATGTGTTCCCATGATTAATGTCTAGATCGAGTACAATGAAAATGTCACGTATGTCACGTAATGTGTCGCTAAAAATGGTATGCGAATGATTCTGGCAAACACCTATGAGATCATCATTTTGCTACTTTTCAAATGCATAATTAATTCAAATGATATTCTTATATCTGCTACAAAATCATACATTACCATATTTTACGAATATGGATTTCTTCTACTTATAGAAGACACTTATTTATTTAAATATTTAAATATTAAATTAAGACTCATTCTTCGCGAAGGATATTACTGTTTTGCTCAATTCGCTTTTCAAGTTTTATTTACTAAATTACACTACTACTACATACTTATTACATATAAGAAGATACCTATAAAGTATTTATGAACTAGAGAACTGGTACATAATTTTAAAAAAAATATACCGTATATGCCGTAAATAAAGAAAAAAAACTTGCAATTAAAAATACATACGTACGTTCTTAATACTAGTACATAATATAGTCGTGGAAACATAAAGAAACTGCGTAGCTGAATGTTTTGATACTTTTAAAACTATTTGATTACCAAAAAAAGGTAAATGATATATTTATATTATTTTATATTATATATGACTTCAAATATTATATGACTTCAAAATAAGAGCTTAAGTTACGGTATAATCACATGAAAGACATCTCCATCTTAAATAGACCCATAATCACTTTTACCTCTATTTTTCAATATTATTAGACTAATGACTTCTTGCAATGAACCGACGACATGATGAAAAATTTCTATCGCCAAACCAATTGCTGTCTCTTATTGCGGCCTTATAATTTGAGCACCACGGCATTGCGCGTCGGCGCGGGGTGGTTCGAAACTGTACTTTGAGAGTCTTAGGAACCAGCTTTCTTTTTTCACTGTTTTGTTTATGCCTATGGATAGACCTGATTAACCTTGACAATAGTTGACCTTTCTGTTTTTTTGTTCTAAACATTATACTCTGGGCAGAAAAAATACTTTCCGATTTTTTGTATGGGACGGATCAAAAAGAAGTGAATTCCTGCTTTATCCTGATCGATCCCGCTTCGGAACTTTTATTAGATTAGCTTAATCCTTGTCTACTATCGTTCTGCATATTGAAAGTTTGCTTAAAAACGCCACTCTAACAGATGAATGGATCGGAAAAATGATAAAACGTACATATTTCAAAGCAATTTTTTTTATAAGAAAAATTTAAGATTTTAAAAAATTTAAGAAATTAAATAGGAAAAATTTTATATGATTATAATTTTGTGGTTCGAAATATCTTGTCTATTCAGTATTTCACTACAATTAAAACTATGGTATTTATAATGATATTGCTATCATTATCGTATTTTTTAGTATATTGCCTGCGTCAGTATATACCTACATAAGGTATTTGTTTCAAAGGAGAATACACTATTAAATATTTTTCGAAAGCCAAGGTATAAAGCAGCAAACTTTTTCGATTACAAAATGCTGAAAAATGTTTATACTTGTTTACGATCTTTCGTAGACAACATACTCTAGCAATATTGATTTAGCCTATTCATCTAGACAACATACTGATTCAACATACTCTAGCAATATTGATTTAGCCTATTCATCTAAATCAAGGAGACTTCTTAATATATTTAGGATTCTTTGCAAATTGTGCATAATGTATTCTTATACGTAGTGCACAATTCTTATACGTAATAACTTAACAAAGACATCTAGTAAGAGGAAAAATGACAATAGCAAAGTGCAAAGCCAATCAAGTATTCAAAAACAATCTACAATAAAAAGTAAGATCTCCAAAGCCCAAAAACCTGATAATGCGCACAAAACAACGAAAACGTCGATAAAAACACAAATAAGTACAGGAGGGAAGAAAATGCAAGTTGTTAGAAATGAAACCGAGAAGAAGCCGAAATTGATTTTAATTACAGACGAGAACGGCAAAGGTTGCGCAAGCAAACTTAAATACAGCCTGAAAAATACGAATGTAAGTGGGATTGTAAAAACACATGCTCCACAATTTTGTCTCGGTGAAGAAACTGACATCCTTGCAAAAAATCTTGACAAAAAAGATTTTTATATTGTATTCGGAGGTATTCACCATTCCTACTTTCACAAAACAAAGCCATTATTATTGATACAGTCAACAAAGACAAATCTGTTAAGCATACTAAATGCTACGATACACACTAATGTAATAATAACATCAATACCATATAGACTTGACAACACGAGGGCAAACGAAGATATATATAAATTGAACATAATGATGGCCGAGCAGATTGCTAAATTTACACATGCCAAGCTAGTATGGCTAACTGACTACTTGGATGAAAACGACTATTCTAAAAATGGCTCAGTGCTCAACTCTACAGGAAAGAATAAATTTTCTGAGTGTATAACATATGAGATCACAAACAGTAAAACCAGAAAGCCCTTTCTATATTAACTCCTCGGTGGAGGAGAACATAATCATGGATAGTATAGAAATGACGATATGCCCAACACGACACAAAACTTCTAGCGAAAATCAAGGGGTCAAAGAAAATGAACATTTTACGATGCAAGCAGATGATAAGGAATTAAACAGTAAAAAGCAGTTTGGAATCATGCATTTGAATATACAAGGAATAAATAAAAAACATCTAAGCATAGAGATCGTCCTTGAAAAATACCATATTCACGTGGCCTGCCTAACAGAGCATTGGATGCAGACAAATAATATCAATTTACTACATATTAACCGTTTCAAACTTGCAAGCTATTTTTGTCGAAAAGATCACATAAGAGGCGGTAGCTGTATCATGGTCAAAAATGAGATAAATGTCAAAACCAGGGATGATATAACATCATTATCCGTAGAACGAAACACGGAAATATCCTGTGTAGAAATTACACAACAGAAATGTGTCATTGTTTGTATTTATAGGGTACCGAACGGTGACTTTAACGTGTTCATGTCTCGCCTCGAATCGATTATGGACAAACTCTTAAACTCCTCCAAGCAGATTGTGGTGTGTGGTGATTTTAACGTTAATATCCTAGAAAACTCAGGCAATAGCAATAAGCTAAGAGACTCTTTTACATCATGTGGCTTTACAATGGCATTTAATACTCCAACCAGGATTAATGGACTCAGTGCGACCTGCATCGATAACATATTTTATAGAACGGCAAATTTTTGCTATATTGATAATGTAATTATACCCTTTTCTGACCATAATGCTCAGATGATCCACTTAGAATCAAATTTGACGAACCCAAACAGTAAGCATGTGTGGAAAAGACAATTCGGCTTTAACGCTATTAACTCATTTATT
Organism: Micropterix aruncella; assembly: GCA_944548615.1. Taxonomy (NCBI): domain Eukaryota; kingdom Metazoa; phylum Arthropoda; class Insecta; order Lepidoptera; family Micropterigidae; genus Micropterix; species Micropterix aruncella. The sequence continues at coordinate 14,367,532 of OX155950.1, forward strand.
AGACTATTAACTAAAGAATGCTTTACTACTGATTCATTAGACCCAAATTCTGACTATGACAATTTTATAAAAGTTTTTAATCGTCATTTTGAAGCTTGCTTTCCCTCGAAATACAGACTAGTGTCAACAAAAGGCGGTACGCCTTCTTGGATTGATAATGAGCTTAGAAACGATCTAGGAAAACTTCAAATTCTGCAGGATAATTTAAATCAGAACACAAATTCATTACTTAAGGACTATTATACGAACTGTAAACAAAAATATGACAAAGAGGTAGTAGCAGCTAAGAAAAATACTATAGAAGAAGAGATTAAGCAGTCGAATAACAAAACCAAAACTATGTGGAGTATCATCAATAGAGAGGGGAGAAATATTTCAAGTAAGGCAAATGAACCTATTCAATTACATCACAATGGTTCTAAAGTCTCTGATCCTACAAAAACGGCAAATATACTCAATGAATATTTTATAAACGCTGTTAAACGCATGACAAATTCTCCTAGTTTATCCTCTTCAACAATTGTAGGTGAGATACCAGCATCAATACTGTTGCATCCTATAACTTCCATTGCATTTGATAAGGCCTTGAATGGCATCAAAACAAAAACATCAATGGATATCTGGGCACACTCGATTAAATTAATAAAGAATATAGCACCAACGATTTCCAACACCTTGAGGTCTATTTTTAATAATTGTATGAAACAATGTGTGTTCCCAAATCTAATGAAAATAGCAAAGATAGTACCAGTTTTTAAAAAAGGGAACAAAACTGATCCTGAAAATTACAGGCCAATTTCACTGCTTCCAGCTTTCTCCAAAATTTTCGAAAAAATTTTATATAACAGGCTATATCTATTCGCTAATAAATTCGATATACTAAATAAATATCAATATGGTTTTAGGAAAAATATGTCCACCACCTTGGCGATTTCGGAGATGGTAAATTTCATTACCGACACTTTTGAAAATTCTTCCCAACCCGTGGCAGTTTTTTGTGACCTATCCAAAGCGTTTGATTCGGTTGACCACGAAATACTGCTCGATAAATTAAACAGTTATGGGATTCGGGCAAAGCCAATAATATGATGAAATCCTACTTAACAGGCCGGTCACAGGTAGTAGAAATAGATGGATTTAGATCTACACCGCAACCGATATCCTGCGGAGTTCCCCAGGGATCGATTCTTGGTCCATTATTATTTTTATTTTTTATTAATGATATAGGCAATTGCTTGCCAGCCTACACCAAAACCTTACTCTATGCGGATGATACAAGTTTCCTGTTTCACGATAACAATCTTAACGACCTAATGACCAATGCCAATCATGCATTAAACCTAGCAAGTTCATGGTTCACAGAGAATAATCTATTGCTAATGCAAAAAAAAACCGTAACTATGCACTTCTCCTCAAAATATAAATCGTCTGCTATACCATTTAATATAACTCTAGACAACAGTACTCTAAAATTAAGCAAATCGACAAAGTTCCTAGGTATCATGATCGATCATCATCTTAGCTGGAACATCCATATTAATGAACTGTGTAGTGCGCTTTCTTCGGCAATATATGCGATAAAAAAGATTAAATTCTTATCTGGTGAAATCGCTGCATTAACTGCGTACCATGCCTGTTTCCATTCTAAAATGACTTATGGTATACTGATATGGGGGAATGCCACAGACAGTTCTAGGGTTTTCATTTTACAGAAAAGTGCACTAAGAGCAATTGCAGGAGTATCCCGTGACACGCACTGCGAACCATATTTTCTTAAGTACAAAATACTGACTTTTACGTCTCAATATATTTTACAATGTCTACTCTATGCTAAATCAAATATTAACGAACAAGAGGTAAACGGGAATATGCACTCCCACAATACACGCAGACGTGATGACGTTATCCTGCCTAAAGTACGCCTTACGCAGGCACAAAAGTCCTTTGGATATTTGAGCTATAAGCTCTTTAACCAGCTACCACTCTCCACAAGAAAGATGGAAACAAAGGCGTTAGCTACAATCCACACATGCTTTCTATAAGCTGGGTGATTTTTTTGAGCATGCCAATTCCTTCAAATGGGAATAACATTAATATGTAACTTTCAGGTACCTCATTTTAGTTCTTATTGTTTAATAATAATATTATGAATTTAATATTTAATATGTATGTAGATTACAATGTGTAATGTAACATACCTGATCATATACATACGTTGTTTTTTCCAATTTTGTTTTGATACTTCCTATTGTGTGATTATTTTTTGTATAAAGTGCTTGATGACTATTAATATTCTTATAATAATCTATTTTATATGTATACTCATGTACATGGATTCAGCTCTATTTTTTTTTATTTTATTTTATTTGTCTGCCGTGTAAAGCCGACTTTAGTCAACGCTATTGTCGAATTAATATTGATGCTTTAATCGTTTTATATCTACATTTAAACTGACGAATTCTAATATGCGATAATTAGCTTTAATTCATAATTCATGCTTTTATTGTATATTCTGAATAAATAAATTGAATACTGAATACTGAATACTAATGCACAATTTGCAAAGAATCTTAAATATATTGAGAAGTCTTCTTGATTTAGATGAATAGGCTAAATCAATATTGCTAAAATATGTTGAATCACGTAGGAAAAAATAAATCTGACACATCTATTATATATCTTAGTAGATAGCGTTATTTTTAAAGGAAGTCTATACGACTATTTAATATTTTTGGTCATATTACATATTTAATAAGTTCCTACCGCAAACTATTATTATTATTTAATTTAAATTAGGTATTTTATATTTTTGCCATGTAATAGGCAACAATAACTTTGTTTCATATATTAAGATAAATACGTAAATTTAGGAAATAAACACTAGTTAAAAAAACTGTTTTCTGTAACATTGATGAATACACTTCATCTTTATGTTTTCAAGATGGTATACCTTGTAGCTCTTCCTCGGAGGAAGGTGAATGATGGTGCAATTGCTCTTGTATTTTGTTGCTTGTGATTCCCTGATGAGCGTCCATCAATAACATTGATTCCCTCTACTTTCCTTGATATCTTTTTTCTACGTCCGAAATTTCTTGGTAGAAACGTTCGCCATGTTGGTCGCCAACAGTACCACAGCTTTCGGGAAAGAAGTTTATGTGTGAATGTAAGAAGTGTAACTTCAAAACTTGTTACACCCCAGTCTATCGTAGCACTGCTCAAGATTTTCCACAAGATCCTTAGAGTTTTCTGACTTATGATCTCCAAGGAAGTTTTAAAAAAACTATACCTAATCTTTGATTATCATGGCCGTTTTCGTGATAAGCGTGGTCGCTAGTGATGATCAGATAATATCAGATCAAATTATCTGAATGGTTCTACATTGTTCCAAGAAGCGTTTTATGTAAAGTTATATAATTAGGAAATGTTAAAAAAAAATGTTAAACTCAAAAGTGGAAATGTCCGTTTCAGGGAATATAGTACTCAATGTTATTTGATCAATACTAAAATAATATATTTTTTTTAAATTTGCATTTTTTTTTAAAAAATGTTTTTGAAAAATATTTTTGTACAAAAATATACGTGTATCGTTTTTTTCTATATTTTAACATATGTTCAATTGAAAAACTTCTGAGACTAGAAGGATTCTGAAGGTAGCCCCAGACTGAATTGACATTGAATATACTATTTATTTATTCACTAATTTCAAAGATGTTATGTTTAGATACGATTTGGCCCTGAAAGTCCGATAGTGTGGAGTGTCGAGAGCGTCTATGCGGGAATCCCGCGAATGTGGCCTGTTTTTCTTTATATTATCCAAAAAGGGTCCCTCGCGCGCTGGGTGTCCTAGTCTCTCTCCCTGTCCGAAATTCCGTGCGGCCGCAATTGCTCGAATGGCTCGCGTCGCGTTCCGCGCGCCAATTCCTCCGCGCCTCTTCTTTTGTGCGCCGCGGCCGCTTTTATTATCTGGAATAATTCACCTCTATGTGACCGCTGTCTCTTGATCCAATAAAATATCGCTGCACGCCCGCTCAACTTTATTCATTTAGCCGTATTCCATTACGGAATCCCAGTACACATACTTAATATCGCCGTGCCGCGAGCTGCGCGAAATACCAAGCGAAAACTCGGGCAGTGGAGCGAGAGAATGATATATCAAAACGAATTGCAGTAATATTTTGGTATCTTCAACGAGCTTTTACGGATTTATAACCGATAGCGATAGCTGTCGCTATTACCATACACAAATAGCTATACAAACATACTACACACATAGCAATAGCTATACACATTTGCCGGGCTGCAAGCTGCGCAAAATTCCAAGCAAAAACTCGGTCAGTGGAGTAAGAGGATGAATTATCAAAACGTTTTGCAGTACTGAGGTATTTCTAACGAATTGCTTGGGAATTACAATCGATAGCGATAGCCATCGCTACACATATACACACATATGTAGCTATACGCATACTACATATTTAGCTATAGCTTTACACATTCTTTATAATAGATACCAATAGCTATCTCTACACACATACACATATACACATACTACAAACATAGATATAGCTATACTGTTGTAGCTTACCTGTGTAGTACTAACTCAGGTAACTTCAACTAATTTATTCGGATTTATAATCGATAGCGATCGCTATCATTACGCATATGCACACATTGCTATGTAAATATACTACAATATTACTTTACACAAACTTTATAATCGATGGTGATAGCTATCGCTACACACATGCACACATACTACACACATAGTAACAGCTATACACATGCTTTATAATAGATAGAGATAGCTATCGCTACACACATACATACATAGCCATACGCACTTACTACACGCATAGCTATAGCTATACATTCAATTAATAACGCCGTCCCCCGCCCTCTCAGTGGGAGAGTAAAGCGAAAGATCGCCAAGGATGGAGACTGCTAGTGCAGGGCAATGTAGATGGTTTTGAAAGAAAAGGCTGCTCGACTTAAATGCCAAGCGCGACGACCTAAAGGCCCGACCACCAGCGGCCACAAAATATAATTACATAAATGGTGTCTTGACTTGCGCCAAATGTGCACGCACATTCCAAGCCAAGATCGGCAACATCACTCACCTGAGGGCGCACCAGCAAAACCTCCAACCATAAATTTAAAAAAAAAAAGAAAAAAAAAATTAAGTCACTAGAATTAATAATGCAGTCACTATGGCTGAACACGGCTAGGAGTATATATAATAACGCCGTACCGGGAGCTGCGCGAAAAACCAATCGAAAACTTAGGTAGTGGAGTAAGAGCATGAAATATCAAAACGTTTGCAGTACTAACTCAGGTAACTTCAAGTAATTTCTTCGGATTTATAATCGAAAGCAATAGCCATCGCTACACTTATACACATAGATATTTTAACATACTACACATATAGCTATAGCTATACATTTATTAAATATGCAAGCGAAAACTCGGGCAGAGGAGTAGGAGGATGAAATATCAAAACGTATTAACTCATTATTAACTCAGGTGTCTTTAACAAAGCTCCTATTTATAATCAATAGCGAATTGCGATAGCACTTACATATCGATATCGAACTCAATGAAAATTGATATTAAATTATTGGCCACATGATTAAAAGGAAGATTATAGTTAAAGAAGGCTCAGAAATCTATTTGACCAGCAACTAACCTCTAACAACCACATTGACAGTCTTTAAAATAGTCGTTAAATTTCTTGGTTTCATATTAAGATACTGCATAATTATTTCTCAAATTCCCAACCAATTGGTGTACTGTTTCCATACACATATTAGAAGCTAAAGCTAGATTAACATTGTGTTATTGTGCGTCCATATGAGAAATCGTCCTTACTCGTAATGCAGTTAAAAAAGGTCCAAACCGATTTTTTATGCATATACTACTTATATAAACTTTACCTTAACGAAAATAGTTACTTTCCTGGGTAGCCGTAGATTTACCACATTACTTTTGGGCAAGGTTGGCCTAGATAGATTGGCTCGTCGCAAATCTTTTATGTAATTGATGCATATCTGCAAATTTCCTAAAGGCTAAATAGACAATCCCGCAATGCTAGAAGATATTTGTTTATTGTGCAAAACGCAACTGCCTTATTGTAGGCTACCAGAATGCTAGTAGGCACGTCCACTTACTCATAAGTCATCAGAAACCACATTAAGAAATACTTCAACCCGTTTTAGAGCTTCCACGCTATTGAATCAACGGGAATAGCAGTATTTTAAATTTTTAATTCTATTATTGGTTTTGTTTTCTTTCTATTGTTTTATTTTTGCCTAAGTATTAAATTTCATTAAATAAATTTTACTTGTATTTAATGTTTTAGCTGTCTAGATAATTATTATTATTTAATTATTTTTAATCTTCATCAAAGCTTTCTCATTGCAGTGTTAAGGCTACTAGTGATAGATACCAAATGAATTTTCCTCGATGTCATGTTTTATTCCTCAAATTACGTGCCCGATTTTCATTTATTTTAGTAATCCCTTGACAGTGCAATTTTTCATTGAACGTTTGGTTGAATTCGGTACAGAAATACGAGTCGTTGTTTTGGACAATATTGTTAAAATATTAGTCAATTGTGGTAATTAACGCTGTCAAAGGAACAGCTTTTGTTTCATTAATTGGACATTGTTAATTCCGGTAATAACAATAAATGCGACGGGTGTGATTATTTCGTTCCCCCTCTATTTATAAAGTACTTTTTGTCAAGTTTCGGAATATGGGATGAATTAATAATTTAAAAGCTTTACCTGTACTGTCTAGAAAAGTAATGGTTGGCTGTACAATAGACACTTTGGAAAAATTGAAGAATGCACATTTCGATTTTTTTATGCTTCAAGATGAAAATTAAAATAAACGGACGAAAATTTCATCCAGTAAGGTACAAAATATATTTCTGTGTAACTTTCAGATTTAAAAAACTATGTAATTATGGTAGACCATATTTTTGAATGGTTTTCACTCAAAAAAAAACCTACTTAGACTTTAATTATAAAAGTTTCCCAATAATTTATTACATAGAAATATTATAGCAGATTATATAGCATACGTCAAAATATAGCAAAGAATAATTTGTAACATAAAACTTCTGAAGATTGTTAAATATATAAAAATGGACAACCATGCAGCTGTGTTTAAATATGTGTTGAATAAAAGTGTGTCGACTATTGTAAAATTTAATTTTTATTTTATTGTGAAACGTGTATATGACACTACATTTTAAATATATAATCACCAGTAAATAGAATACATTATGTATAATATAATTGTACAAACGTTTTTCTATTGGTGGAACAGTTTTAAATAGTCCCTAGTTAAGAAAACCACAGTTGAAGTACATTCCAGAAAACAGACTCATCTCACTCAGAAAGCGGGATCGAGAATCTATGAGGGGTTCTTTCTTCCAGGGTCAGTAAGTCGTGGCGCCTTAGCCTCCACACCGTGGCAGCATCCACTCGTTAAAATATTTAAATATTGGTTTGCTCATTAGTGCGGAAAATCACAGGCTTTAGGGGGAGATCAGAGCCTGCATGCGATATCATATTGTTTACAAATCATATAATTGGAGCCTGGTCGCCAGGTACAAAGAGATAGTAGCTCGTATCCTGGCTCCGGCGATTCCTGAATTTCTAATAGTCAGTTAAAGGATTAAGGAAACCGGGACCATAGCAAGGTGAATATCGACAGAGCTTCTGAAGTCAAAACATTGCTGGTTCTATAGTCGACACTAAACTATACCGGTATTTGAAAGAAACGATCGGCATTAAACCTTTGTCCCAGTTAAGATGGATAGCCTCTCTATATCTAAACTCTTTATTATGAATATTTCACATTTCACAATGGGCAAGGTTCTTGCCTTATGGCAATCTATTACATCCAACCCTACTATGAAATATGTGTATGTTTGTGTGTGTATAGGTGTGAAAATAGCAAGAACTTATGGTAAAAGAAAAATACATATTTCACCAATATTATCAAAATACATATATAATTTAAGAAATACAAAATCAGCTTAGAAGATTGAAAAATGTTTATACTTGAAAATGCGTAATCTTAAATATAAAATTAGGTATTTAAAATATTTTCATCTAATTGATCATACATGAAACTTCGAAAGAGTAAAATTTTCATTGTTTATTTTTATAACATTTTAGGATGAGGGGCATGACCATAGCAATTTACAACCACCAAATTCTTGACGGTGCATGGTGAAGCATGCATCCCCAAGCATGCATCCCCAACGCATTGGAATGCATGGTGCAACGATCGCGTTTGGATTGTGATGCTAGAGGAGTAATAGTAGTAGCGTTTGTTCAATTCCGCTGATCGCAACCAATTAGGCAGCACAGATACGTTCATGAGGGTATATAAAATCTGAGTCAAATGCACATCCCTATGTCCAGTTGGGTTGTTAATAATGGCGATGAGTTTATGCGAATCTAATAACATGCCTGCGGCCCAGACGCGACTCACTCACGTGACCTCAAATTTACATACTTCATGAATACCAACGACATTATTCACGAGTGCTCGACTCGCGTATCGCATCATAACTTGGATAATTGGCATGAATCCAGCGTTCAAATTTCACAACTCCAGAAATAATGCTTTTGAGGCTAACACAGCGGCGCTAGCAGATATTTGGTCGCGTAATAATGAACCTGTTGCCTGACATATTAACACCGAGCTCGCTGTGAATATTAATGCCTACTCCGTCTTGTCTCGATGAGCTATAATTAAGTTAAAGTTCACTATAATATGTAAATTGGTAGAAATAATGTTTCAGTATATGAGTTCGATGACAGTAATATCACAATATATTTTAATAAATATAGTTTAAATCTCTCCGAAAAATTTAGTTTCATTATGTGGTAAAACTGAATGCCACACCATATTAACCCTTCGAGTAGCGGCATAATTTCATGGCAGACATTAATTTACAAATACGTCGAATACTTCATATATTCCAGAACAAAACAAAATAATATGTACATATTTTGTCAACGAATTAGGCAGACATTTTGAATTTTAGTGTTATTTATCGCAAAAAAACTCAATAATTAGTAATGACGCCATAGCGATAAACCGCACAAAATTTTTCAACTAAAAAAAACAGGTAAAATTAGAATAAAATGTACATAAAATCACCAAATTCGGTTGATGAAGTATTTTAGAATCAAATTTATTTACATTTCTATTTAAATTCCAACTGAAAACACTAAAAAAACACAAAAAAAACTATTCACGACCTGATGTTTGATAATGACGACCGAACAGCGATGTTTGAAAATGGAATTTTACCAGAAATATCCGCGAAATGACGCGCGAAATTATTTTAGCGGCCGTCTATGTATCTATGGTAATAATGAGACATTTGGTATGGATTTTAAGATGCCTTCGAATTAAAAAAAAATATTACTGTGCCCTCCGGGAGCAAGCCGCCAATATTGGTCGTTAAGTAGTCAACGGAGTTCTGACGTGCAAACAAATTTGGTCGTTACGTAATTCAAATTAACAATATACTTTCAGGTACGTGGAATACCCAACCTAAGTAAGTGATGTAGATTTATATAGATAAGTAATTAAAGTAGATATTTATCGATACTGGTATTATTCGTCCAGTATATAGTCGTTAGTTTCAATACCAAAGAAGAAATTTGCTATATCTAAAAAAGAAAAGGAAGAAAACAGAAAAAAACGATGACGATCATCCATCTCTGATGTGTAACATTTGTGTGAGAAAAACATCCGTATTGTCAATGCTGTAGGTTTACTTCACTGTTTGCATCACAGTCACTAATCCAACCGTATATCAAGGCTCCAATTATTAAGATTTTGATATTAAAGTTTATATATATATGAAATAAAATTTCAAATTAGTTGAAATTCGAAACGCGAGCACTTCATTCGAGCATTCGTTTCAATGACGTGTCTTTATCCAATTTTTTACCAGATTGCTTTCTATAGGATTACACAGTTTGTAACCAACTTAATAGTTTAAATTCCCGGGCTCATGGCTCCCAGACAGGTATCCTTCATTACGCTGATCCCCAAAGATAGATATTTTTAATTAAATCTTATAAGAGTACCATCTATGAAGCTGTTGTAATTCAAACACCGTAAATAATAGTTAATATCAGTTTATTCGGCTTCTGCCAGAACCTGACTTGTAGTTAGAACAACTAGAGCTGTTAACTACAACGGGTGAACCCGTCACCTCAGGAAGTTTAACGAAATATGATCGTTGTATCTCCCGTGAAGTGAACGCAGAAGACTTAGGACAAAACAATCCACCGTCAAGCTCCGCCACATGCTCGTAAGAGGCTAACGCCTTATCCGCGAGATAACCAGGTATGTTACCCAGCGGGCTCACACTCCAGATTACTCCGGTTTCTCGACTGGGCTCGTCCAGGGGCGCCAGAAGATTGATTCCTAGGGGAAACTAGCCCTAAGGCCAGAATCCTACCCGGGCTCGCGCTTCATGCGTGGAGGCCGCCGGATGGGTGTTGACCTGTGAGTGTGACCGACTCCGAACAAATGGGTCCTCGTGGCCAACTCAGCAAGGGCCCATTAGCTCCCTGTAGTTGGAACAGTAAAAATTTATCTTGTACCAGTCGAATATGAAATTTTGTTTTGGCGATTTTTAACAAGTTTCGTAACTCGACGCTGTAACGCCGCGCCGCGCGACGCGTGTTGACCGCGCAAAACATATCCGGTACGAATTGAAAATGGGTGCCCACACCGCCATCGATGTTTTCCATCTCTCTTCGTCTTCTGGCATAACAGAGAGCATCTCGCTCATACGCATCCCGCACCAATGCTAGAAAATAAACTTTTTATTTTTTTTTAACATGAAGATCATTATATCTATAATCTAATTCTTACTACGGTTTTTATTTATCTTTGTTGTAAAGAATAGAAACTGTCGAAAACTGACTCGGTATGTATCTCGGAAGGATTTTATTATCCAAAATCCGATTTTTAGTACGATGCACTTATCGAACGTTCGTTTTGTGATTATTCTTTCGAGTGACAAACAAAAACAACTTCGTTTTGAGATGACATTTTGTTTCTTGAAAAATCTATTGGTATTTGAGTACTTACTCAACTGTAAATATAATGCCGAAGGCCCTAATTGAATAAAAAATGAATAGGAATTCTGATTTGCCCCTCTTGGGCGATTTCGTTACTTGCTATGTCTTTACCAATTTTTTTATTGACCTCCTTACCGATGTCTTTGCGTGGGGTTTTTATACATTTTGTCCGACTTAAATGACGATAAACCCAAAAACCGATAGACAGATTTTAATTTCTTTCAGACTATTTGTTAACCCATCTTTAGGGGAAAGTAAAACTGTAAAAATCATCAATATTTTGTAAAAAATCGAGTACTGAAGAGATTAGTTAATGGAGACGATATAAAACAATTTTGAACGTTGTTTTTAATGTTTATCTCGAAATCGATATCGATAAATCGAGTGGTAAATATTGCATAGTGCAATAGTACGTACGAGCCATGCGTTTGGTATTTCCCGAGATATGAGCCAAAAAACCACTATTTCTTCAAAACAACTTTTGATTTCCATTTTTTTTTAGTAATCTATTGACCTTTACAAAAATGCTCCTTTTTGTTAGCTCAGGCAAATAATATGTTCACTTGCAGTAAATATGTATCATCAATGGTCGAGGAGTTATTGGCAGGACTGGCGCCAGCGAGCCTATATAAAGCGACGAGAACTACGTATTGTTAATGTTTTTCTCATGGACAACTGCATGTGGCCCTTTCGCGTGTCATGTCGACGTAGTTATTACGTATTGCTTATCGTTCGTAATCGTAATCATTACGTTGGAGGTAACACAGCCAATGTGGCAAGCATAGAAAGAAAATTTATAAAACGTCCACTGAAAGATGGACGATATTTTTGCAATATTACCAACATTATGAAAAGGATATGCCCTAATTAAAAGTATGCTAAGTTTTGGCCAGGAATTCGATTAATTTTTTTCTCGACATTGGGCTCGATTGCGTTTTATTGTGAACTAATATCGGAAAATAATTCATGTGAACGAGGCAGAGCAGTGCATTAGAAGGGAAAGTAAATGAACGATCTTATCTTATCCAGCACAAACACTACCTAAAATAAAACCATCTGAATTAGTTTGAAAACATTTCGTCCGGTCTTAGATTATGCCCCTTTATGTTCGATTCGCAGTTTTATAGTGGAAAAGCGACAATTATTAATTTCATTTTCCGCTCTAAGCTATTTGGCCTGTCTCACTTGCATGAGCGAATTCCGATTTTAGTTCACGAAGAAACACAATCGGGACATCGTAACCTCATGGCAAACAATGAATTTAAAACTCTTCCCGTGCGAAGCCAGAGAGGCTATTTGCTGAATGATGATGATGTATCCCATCATGCAAACCCTTATAATAAAATAATATTACTGACTCAATGGTGAGAGATCACATCCCTTTCCATTTATCAAGGCTGCCTCTTCGCTATGGCCTTCACTCGCAGAATAACCTCATTCTTGGCTCGCGAAATCCCTCGGAATCTTCAATGAAATCGGAAAAAATCGGATATTTGTCGGGGCGTCCCCGCGGAGCGTGAAAAGCGGAAATCAATAAAACGATTTCGCAAAAATGCTGAAGAGGATTCAAACGCGCCGCTTTTGTATACTTTATCTTGATTTTTTCCTCCACTTTGTGAGTAGTCCTCGCCGGGCCCCAGGCGCCATCCGCGAATTTCATGCGCCTCTCTAATATATTCCTCATTTTTCCTTTCGCAAGCAAATTCTAGCGAGAATAACCTGTGAGTTGGTTTGGTGGGTAGTCGGGTAATATATGTAGCAGTTTTATTTATACCCATTTCAGTTGAAATACAAAAATCTTTTAAAACTGGGGAATGTTCTGGTTCCAGTACAAAGTTTTGTAACAAGTGCCTATTTATTTATTTAAGTAATTAAAGAATAATTTAAAACAATTTTATCTTAGGAACTATGCATAGAAATATTTTAAACATTATAAATAGCAGAAAATGAATACATAGCAAAGTCCAGTGACAACGCCACCTAACTAGGCCGGGACCTGTTCTAAGGTAAACGTTTAATTTTGTGCGTGCTTGTTCAATATTGTGATGATTACAAAAAACTAAATATTTTTGTAACAAAAAAAAATAAAATAAAAAAAATAAATTGTCGTAATAAAATAATTATTTGATCACAAACGAATAAACATGCAACAACTGCCTTAAAAACTATTAAATACTTAAAATTAGGAGTATAAAATAAACATGTAACTAAGATTAAGAATATATATACACATTGTATACATACATACACATACAGATATATTTAAAAATAATAATATTAAATACAATAATAAAAAGTAAATTTAATATGATATAAAATATAGTATAACATAAAATTCTAAATATTAATGTGTTCGAATTAGTATATTAATATATAATGTCCAATATTTTTGTGATTTTTTGTCGTCCCTCTTTTATAAGACCATTTGTAAGTAGCCTTTTAAAGTAAGTCTTATTTTGCGTCGATTTTATATCACCAGGAAGAGCATTGAAAAACCTTGGGGCTATGAATGTATAGGAGCGCTGACCAAAAGCAGTATTCCTTCTGGGTACTATTATATTGCGGTCTTTGGAATACCTCGTTCTTATGGTACTTTGAGAAAAAATATTTATTTGGTCAAACTTAGTATAGGAGAGTGTGGCTTTTAAATATAGTTGCTTGGTATCCAACACATTATACAGTATAATATTGTAGAAAACAGTATAATATTGTTATATTTGATAAGGTTTGTAAAGAAATCCGTTTATAGGATGATGTTTTTATTTAAAATAAAATTAGTAGAAGCTACTTAAAAAGTAGCGAAGGAAATCCCAGTTTGTATTGGGAAATGCTTATGTTTGAATGAGATATACTTACGGATGTGCACGACTTTCGACGGTGCAATGTAAGACGGTGCAATGAAAACTGCGACGGTGCAATGAAAACTATTGTTTTCTACAATATTTCTTTACATTTTTTTAATATTATACAATTTTATATAGGTTTACCCTATTTTGATAACATTATACAATCTTTCCTATTATACAATTTTGATAACATTATACAATCTACCCTATTTTGATAACATTATATAAACTCCTCTGCCCGAAATTAAGATTGAAGTTTCTTCTTTCATTTCATTGAGCATATGGAGGTTTTTTTTATTTTTATTTCGATTTAATGGCTCGTCGATAACAAACTCAGCCAATTGTATCATATTTAAAATGTTGGTAGCATTCGAAATTTGAATTATTTCGTAATGTCACTTTCATATAGAAAACGGCTTTGCCGAAGTGATCAATAGTTTAATTTTTTATTTTTCGCTTAATTCGTCTTCCTTCATTTCGGTTCTCCTCGTTGTAACCGAAGTTAAGCAGCGGCGGGCGCTGTCAATACTGGGATGGGTGACCGCCTGAGTGTTTGACTGCGTGATTCTACAAATGGCCCACCTAGAAGATGGTGCCCAATAGGCAACAAGGTGGGTTCCACAAAAAGGCATTATGCCTTGTAGGTAAAAAAAATATATAATAGGAACTGCGTACCATGCCAGTGGATAATTTGAAGCAGTAAATGATCTCAACCGCAAATAATTCTGACGAAATTAAACCAATTTTATTTTCGACATTACCTGTGATGTCAGACCATTGTTAGTGAGTGGCCAGAGTGAAAGCGTTTCAGTGTTATCAGATCGCCCATTGATTTTCTGAGAGACGATCTATACGAATACTCGTCATATTTATTGAACGTCTTGAAATTTACTAATATATTTGTTTTCGTAGAACTTTTTATAAAATCAAAGTCGATTTGAAAATGGCACTCAGATGGCTTTCAAACCGTATGTAGCCCTGATATTGGGTCCCTGGAACAAACCTTACTCTCTGTTCCTCTACTGCCACTGCGCCCTGTTACTGTGCCCTGCTACTGCTCTCTGTAATAAACATGCTCAAGGATAAAACCAAATCGAATGTTGTACGAGGAGTTGTCATCGAGATGGCAGATTATTCTTTCCTGCTATTCCTCCTATTGTCTCTTCACTGGCAACCTAAATAGCTACAAGGAACCGTCTACTTAGATCATCATGTGCAGTCGTAAAATTCCTACCATTAGTTTTTAGGTCTTGGGTAGTAGACTGATCTCCATATACTGCCTGAGAGCACACCATAAAGTTATGCAAAGCAACCAAAAACTTTGGTGGTATATCGTCGACTATATTCTGTATGGGTTAAAGCATCTTTCGAATTGAAAGCTGCGTTATAAATAAGAATACTTCTTTGCGTGACACGTTTTTTTTCGCAGTTTAAAGTGAATAGCTTAAATAAGCCGAATCCTTATTTGTTTTGTCGACGTCATGGAAAGCTCGAGAACTCATCCGGTGGGTATTGTAGTCCTTTAGCGGGGATTTTAGAGAGCCGGGCCGGGCTCTATAGACCCGGCTTGCAAATGGCTCATCGCTAGGCATGTTACGTCCTACGACTGATATTCAGTTATTTTTTCTTCCCTCTTCTCTTTCTCTCTTATTTCCAGTCGCCAAATATACTAGCTCTAAGTGTGCAAACGTTGCTTGTGAGGATCAAAAAGAGGTTCATTTAGATTTACCATAAGTGAATAGGAAAACCACATTTTTTAAAAACAAGCTCTTATTAAAATGCTCTGTCACGAGCCAACCCTGGGTGCAGCAGCCATGTCATAGTGGAACTTAGAACGGGCTATCTTAATTGAATACTATACAGAATTTCCTGTTTTTGCTGTTGAGCATTGAGGAGTCCCCTCGTTGGAAGCCAACCCTGAGTGCGGCAACCCTGTCACGGTGGAACTTAGAACGGACTATCATAATTGAATGCGTATACAAAATTTCGTTTCTGTACTGTTGACCGTTGAGGAGTCCAATCGTCGGGAGCCAACCCTGAGTGCAACAGACATGTCATGGTGAAATTTAGAACGGGCTATCATAATTGAATGCGTATACAAAAGTGTTTTTGTGCCGTTGAACGTTTAATAGTATCATCGTCGGGAGCCGATACTGGGTGTAGAATAAGGTCTCACCATAAAAATGCATTGTCATCGGAACTGAATCAATATGTAAAATTTCAACTTTATAGATTACGAGAAAGTGGTTCTAGTTCAGGTTTCAAAATATGACCTAAACAAATTAACAAACTTACAAACATTGCAAGGTAAATATTTTTTTCTCGTATTTTATGTTTAATTTGTAACGGCCCTTGTACCGTCACATGCATTCAACAAATGCATTGATTTCCAGTGAAATACACTGACACAAATTCAGCTATTATTTTACCTCTTGCAGCGATGAATCAGCACGATGAAACAATACTTTTACTCGGAATATTTTGGATTGCATTATTTATCGGCCTATATAAACCGGCGAAAAAGCAACCAAAGTATCATTCCTCGAGTGATCACGTCCCCAAGATAGCGACGGCATACTTCGGTGTCCCGGCTTCTTGGTTACCTTTTCCTTCCTTTCCTTATCGAGGCGCGAAGCATCAGTCTGCAATCCCACAGACTCGAGCCGTGGTCAGTACGAGATACTGGGAGCACAAGTACAAACCTCATCCATACACCCTAGTAATTTCAGTCGCGCATCAATACTCTCTCGTCAACATAACCTATTCGGGGAGCGTTACAAACTGGCAATATCTAACTTTCAATAAACACCTTCTGATATACTCAAAATCGACTTTTAATACGGAGATAACCCCCAAGTTGACACCACCACCTCACACCGAATAAATTGAAGTCTAGTGAGGGGTGGTCCCTCACAGATTAATGATTCCAGATGTTAGGGTTTTCTCTGCATTAAAAAATACTCTTAAATCGTGACTAAAGGAACAACAAAAAGTAGATTTAGGAAAAAGGGTGACTTTTGCGTTTTTGATATTCGTGAATCAATTCAACTTTTGATAATTCAATCAAATTACATTATGTATGACCGCCTAAAGGGCAGAATCCCATCTTAAAGTGTGTAATCCCTGCTTAGTGCTGTTTGCATATCAAAGTTGCAGCTTTTAGCGCTCGGTCTACAATAATAATGGTATTACCGGAGAGCGGGTATCTCTATTTTTCATCTCTTTTTTTTGGTGCTATAAAGCAAACAGGTTCTACACGTCCGTGTTGACATTGTACTTGAGGAAAAGCGCGGGAGGGATTAATGACGTTAAAGATACGGAGGGATAAGAGGGAGACGGAGAAGGGGAAAGGCCGACGCGGAGAGCGGGAGGGCAAACATTTTTAGGGTACCATTTCACTCACTCGAGGAGGGATACTGTTACGGAGAGAGACGACTCACTCCACTGATGGTGATGTTCTTTTTTTATATTATGTAAACGAATAATTTGGTATATCGATTCTCGCTTTCTGTCCGTGTCTCTCCTCAAAGATAGATAACAGCAAAATCGTGTGATGCAAAGTAAAAGCATAAGTGATGACGACTGTGATTATGACCATCGGTAGAAACTGATGGCTATAGATCGATCGTTCTCGTGAGATCTCGCTCTTCTCTTGGATATTCATAATCTTTAGTCAAGGGTCAACTACGGAGCACCATCATACCTGTATTTTTTAGTGCAGATGGTAGGTAGTTAAGATAATAAACTGACCAAATATCTATACGGATAGCGGTGGTGACATAGTGGTTAAATCGCCTGGTCACATTGAAAGATTTTAGGGCTCGATTCTTAGCTGAGTTATGATTTTCCGTTGGGATAAAATTACCAATATTGCATTTCAATTCTGTTGAACGAATGAAATAACAAGACACACACACACACATGTTACACGAACACATACATAAAATCTCTTCATGGTAGGGTTGGTTGAAAGAGATTGATGTATAATAAAGCCGCGCATTGTGAAATTTGTCAATAAAGAGTAGAAACGAACAAACAATATCTCGGGATAAACTACTAAAGAAAGAACGATTCTTCAGATAGATGAAGGACATAATAGAACTTGTAAAATATAAAGCTTTGAGATAGCTTTACTGCTAAAATCATGTATCCTTTGAATGCTTTTAATTGTCCGCATAGAAAACAGAGTGCAAACTGAACTCCGGAATAACCCAAACCCAACAAAAAGATGGATCAGTGAGAGAACGCTGAAACGTTTGAAAAAAAAAATCATCACATTTCTAACGTAGCTTCTCAACTTCAGCATAAAGGAGGCTTAGCCCCAGAGCATCATAAAAAGTCAAAATGTTTTCACTGTTTAAGCTAGGAAAATATGACAAATTTTAAACCCATGTCCAGAAACAAGTATAGAAAAATAAACAAAGAGTCATTGGCCAATATAGGTTTAGGCTAGGGCAAAGAAACCAAGTGGCAATCCTAACCGTGACAAGAAGTCTGTCATCAGTCTGTCATCAGCTACGAAAATAACTTGGCTAAGGCGATGCTGCTAAAACTAATCTTTATCCACTGATCAAGGCTCAAACTGCAAGACCATAACGCTTCCCATCTGAAAGTATCCATGCGGACGTCTTATTGCTTGACATCTGCATGGGAACTATATATATAGACTACAGAGGATCTAGCACGACACAAGACAGCGCAACCGACAAATCATGCCCAAACTGAATACGACTTATGGGAGTGACATTATATTTCTAACACTACACAAAATTAAATACACTGACTTCTCACGACGTACATGACATGTACCTAACTTATTCCCGATTTCATGGATTGGTGACTTCGTAATAAAACGGGATAGGAATGTGTGGAGTTAATATAAATCGTAATATAAAACTTGAAAATTAATGGTACCAGCCCTTTACCAGAATAATATGAAACATTATATTATTCTGGTATTCGCATTTAACCTCCCTACCTATACAAATGTACGTGATACGTCCGCTATATTATCGCTCGAACGCAACAAACCGTATTAAATATGTTCAAGTAAATAAAAAATAACAAAAAAAAACGAAATCCACAAAGCGTACATGATACGTCAAATTGTTCGTACGATTCTAAATAAAAAGACGTCATAAATGGGTCCGTTGTGTAAAAAAAAATTCGTTAAATGTAGACAAGTATTGTTACTAAGAAATCTAATGAAAAAAAATTAAAAAAAAATACCTACATTTTGACTAATAACCCAAAGGTATTATAAATAGGATAGAAAACGAATTTACCGCGTGAAATTTGTAGGACCCGACGTTTCGGTGACGTTGCAGCCGCCGTTGTCTAGGGTAGACTGAAGAGCTGTCAGTCCGTTGTTTTGCGGGTAGGCCGCAAACCGCTGCCGCCACTGCGTAGGTTATAACGGTGGTGGGGGGCCGGGCTCGGAGCGCGTGAAATTTTAAAATCCGTCTTGCACACAACACTCACTGTATCCTGTTTTACGTCTTTGCGTTCGGCGTTCGGCGGCGGGAACATTTTAAGAAGAGGGTTCCACGTAGAGAGAGTTTGTAGCCGTCTCCGAATTCCCCGCGCTCCGAGCCCGGCCCCCCACCACCGTTATAACCTACGCAGTGGCGGCAGCGGTTTGCGGCCTACCCGCAAAACAACGGACTGACAGCTCTTCAGTCTACCCTAGACAACGGCGGCTGCAACGTCACCGAAACGTCGGGTCCTACAAATTTCACGCGGTAAATTCGTTTTCAACCCAAAGGTAGTTGGGTTAAAATTTTGTTTTTTATTTTTACCTAATATTTATTTTATTTTGTTCTAGTAGTAATTTAAGTTTAGTAACAAATCAAGTACCACCCGAAACAAACAAGATTTTTGTAACGGTATTATAAAATCCGAATAAACATTAAAATATTAAGATATTGTACTAGTTGTAAGTTTGGCTAAATAAATTAAATGCAATAAAATAAAAGAATGGCGCATGCGTACAAGCGTGATCCAATGCTATATACATCCTCTTACGCTAGATGACGCTCATCAATCTCTTATTATGTGTATTACGTATATTTTTGATTTTGCTTTTGTGTCACATTATACAGGATTTTCCTTTTAACGCGTAATGCATTCGCCGTACATATTTCACCCCTTCGAGTAAAGTAGACTTTTAAAAGGAGCGCCTCGTCGCAAAATGGCCCCCGTAATGCGACGGACGTTAAACGTAAGTGAGGCTGCATTACGTAAGCCTATCAGCCGATGTTCAATAATCCCATTTGCCCGTCCAGACTGCGTCTACCGGGCTTATTATACAACTTCGGCTATATAAAGGCATGATGTTGTTTTAAGTATCGCTTGTAACTTAAAAAGTAATGTTTCTTTAAGTTATTTATTTTATTTATTTAATTAATTTAACAATTCATTAACAATGCACAAGTATTACTAATAATAATATCAATGAAAAAAATATGTAATTAAAATTAAAATTGAACACAGCGGATATGAGCATTAGCATATATGTACTGCTGCTGCCCAACTAAGTGCCGGGACTTGTTGCAGGGCAGCTAGCTCTCTAGTGTTTAGATCACATATATTCGGCAATTTGAATAAAAAATAAAAAGGAAAAGAAATATATAATATTCCCGTCACCACTACAAATTATAACTAATTATCACTAACTAATGATCACAAGAGAAATAAACACAGAAAATAAATAATCGTGTTAATAAAATAAAAATAAAATAAAACGTCAAATAATATCAAACCAGTCACCAAAATTAATGAATAAGTAATAGTAATAATAACATATGTTTCTTAGTAATAATAACTTATGTTTATATTAACATGTTTCTTGTAAAATTCGTGTTGATCCCTATGCCCCACCCCTTACCTAATTTCCTGTCAAAGCGAGAAATTAAAAGTATTTTCATTCGGCAATTACATTCGTTGTAATAGATACATCTGAATTTGCAGCTCTAAACTTACATCGAATGAGTTACAACACATTTAGTAAGGAATTTGTTAGGTAATTCGCTGCTTAGTATAAATATAGAAAAAATCAAAACTATTACTTTTAGTATAATTGTTAAATATCAACCTCATTGGAGTACAACGTTATTATACATACATGTAACAAACGGAATGGTTGAAGCTGTCATATTTTAGAAAGAGTGTATACGACAAAATATCTCGGTATCACAATATATAACAAACTAAGATGGCAAGAACACACAGAAATATTAGCATCTAAAGTGCGTAAACCAGGTTATACTTTTAAATAGGTAAAAAATACTTTAGACCACATAACTCTAAAAAGTGTTTATTATGCATTGTGAGATTTTGAGCTACAGGATGATAGGATGGGGCGGTTGTTCTAAATCCATTCGTTACCCCTTAGATATTGCATAAAAGTCGATTTTAAAGGTTCTCATGCGAAAGCCGTATCGTTATCCTTTGGAAGATCTCTACAATTAGTATAATGTTTTAGATACTAGGCAACAATGTTTCAAAACCACACTTTCTTATACAAAATCACATAAATATTTTTTCTCGAAAGATCATATCAATGAGGTATTCTAAGAACATGATAGTACCCATAATGAATACTGCTTTTGTTTAACGCTCTGATATATTCATTGCCCTAAGGTTTTTCAATGCTCTTCCTGGTGACGTCAAATCGGCGCATAATAGGATTCAATTTAAAGGGCTGCTTAGAAGTTGGCTTAAAAAAAATGGCTATCAAGGAATTTAAAAAATATTTGCTATTATAAACTAATCTGTAAATTGTAAAGATGAACTGTGCATACTCGTTACATTATTTCAGAGCCGCTTGGAAGTCGTGTATATGTAAATAGTCTGGTTGCTGTATTTACTATTCAGTTTTCATGCACTCTTATAATAATCACATATATATCGCAATGAAATACTTTAATTGAAACTTAAAATATACTTATCTTCCCATAAAATAAAATATCACTAACAATACAATTACATAATATAAACAACTATTGTCAAATATTAATGATTAAATACAACTAGGGTTAATACTTCGTTCAACAATGAATGTGTGTATGTTATAGCTCTTTTGAGATAGCCCATTTTATATGAATATTACTTGTGAAATTCGCTCTATGCCCGCGCCGCCCGAGCACGACGACAATAGGCCGCGATCGCGACGGACGATAAGTCGTATAAATTACGAGGTAAGCCTGTCAGCGATAGGCCAACCGTCAATGAAACTGCTCGAGGCGACTTCGACGCCGATAACTGCCGCAACTTTTTATAAATTACCTCCCGCACCGTGCAAATATTTATGGAGGCGTTTCCGCAGAGCCTCTTTACTGCCGCCTTCACGGGCTGATCGAAAAACTTTTCAGCCAAAAAAAAAAACAGTATTCTGTCGTTAAGACGCTGAGTGCGCCGCCAACGCGGTATAAAGAGGCTAAGATCTGGGGATTTGATTGAACTTTAAAGTTTACTTTTGAATTATGTATCACCTCTAAGCTATCCTTACATATTATAAAATGCAACATCTCTCTGTCTGTCTATCTATATAATAAAAAGTCGAGAGTCAACAGTCTGATTTAAATGACGTTTTTCTGCGATGTATTTAACCTATTCCGATTATTTATAGGCTACATGTGATCAAAATTGGTTAAAAAATCTCCAAAATGTCAGAAAAGTCGGTAAAAAATTGTGCTAATTCTAAAATTTCGAATATGAATATCTCCCATCACTACTCGATATATATATATATATATATATATATATATATATATATATATATATATATATATATATATATATATATATATATATATATATATATATATATATATATATATATATATATATATATATATATATATATATATATATATATATATATATATATATATATGGGAACGGAGGATTTAAATAAATTAGTAAAATGGAAAATTGGATGGTTTGAAATACTAGCAGTATTATGCATTACTTACAATATTGATGGTATTATTATATATTTTTTTACGTATGGGGATAGTTTTTCCCTTTCCATCAACATTATGGCCGGAAAATGTCATCTGACAGAACTGAGGTAGTTTCGTTCAACTGCGATGCTTTATAACCAACACTCGCTCACGCTGAATATCGCTCACTTCACACCTTTCAGGAACTAAGTCTCCGCTGGAGCTCTAGCGGAAGAAAATAGCCACGAATATCTCCATTCCTCTCTTGCATACAAATTTTTTATTTTTTTGATCCTACGATAATTAGACAAATTTTATTAGATTTACCCCCTTCGAAATTGGTTCAATATTAGAAACATAGGTTAGACTTGTGGCGTACATGTGAATAAATATTCACTTTATTAATATATATATATATATATATATATATATATACATATATATATATAATATATATATATATATATATATATATATATATATATATATATATATATATATATATATAATATATATATATATATATATATATATATATATATATATATATATATATATATATATATATATATATATATATATATATATATATATATATATATATATATATATATATATATATATATATATATATATATATATATATATATATATATATATATATATATATATATATATATATATATATATATATATATATATATATATATATATATTTTCATATTTGGTAAGGTTTTGTAATATATTTTAATATTTTCATATTTAAATACATATATATATATATATATATATATATATATATATTTAAATCAATTGAATTAAGTAAAATATTGAATATTCAAAATACTAATATATTGTTTTATTGTTTCAGGTATGTATGTGTGGTTTCCATCTTTAGGGTAAGTTTAAAAAATACATATTTTCATTATCATTTGAACTCTCCGCCACTTTGTTTCAAATGGCGACTCTTCGAACTTATTATATACATATATAGCCAATACCTAGAACCGCATCACATTGTAAGTTTTTTTCATCAAGATGAAATTCGGGTAATTTTTTAATACCACGTATTAACGAATTTTATTTAATTAAATTAAAGGGTAGCATTTCTAACGGAAGAATTTCGAGCGTAAAACCATATATTGAGGAAATTTCCTTATTTTGGAATCTCAAATATCATTTCGGCGACGTGTCTCCTGCAAGATTGTCCTCATACTTTTAAAGACACAAATGCTGACGTCATCGGTACGTTGTTGTAATTTCTCTAGTGTGTTTTATGTGTATTGTAATACATATGGTAACTTCAGATTGACATACACAAACTCTTTATATGTTGGTTAAACTTCAAAATGTTATTTCTCAAATACTTCAATGCCACAATTGTTTGGAGATTTGGTATTTCTTATCATAATGCTTTTTATTTAATGTATTAGTGAAAACAATCGATTCGATATTTTATTCGGTCATCATTGTGCGCCCTCGGTGATGCTACGAGTCTACGTTCCCTTATCCTCTTCTGTCTTTCGCAGGGAGTGACAGCAAAGGATCTCGTACAAATATACATGCACGGAGTATATATGGGGGGCTGGCGCAGATATAGGTATTCAAAGATCGTCGCTAGTAATACAATACCATAGTCGACGAATCACATGTTTCTCTAGCGAACTAGCGATACGGTAGATTCGAATCTACTTTCATAAATTATCTCACAGGTATTACGTCTGTTCTGCAATATGGTAAAATCATCCTCCGGTCGCCGCACGTGCCGCAGAAAATCTCGGACCTTTGCAAACTTGCAAAGTTTATCCGTCGATCGGACGCGTATTTTCAGAATAAGTTTTATTCTTATTCACCTAAATATACACTTAAGTAAATAAAAAAAATAGTTTCTAAGTTACTTCAGTATTGATTATATTTCAAAGTTATATGGTATCATAGTGGCTACTCTTAATAATAATAATAATAATAATTAAACGCTTTATTTGCTTTAACAAAACGGCGAGCTTATTGCCTAAAAGCAATATCTTACAGCTAACCTTAACCTAGTGGAATAACATGTTATGCGGTAAAAATAAAGTAATAAATTAAATTTTAATCATTTAAATTCAGCAGGGAAACAAAACAATAAATTTAAGAAAAAAAACAAACAATAAACCTATAATGACGCAAGGGACGCAATAGGGAGGAAAAAATAGGGAAAAATAAGGAAAAGTTTATGAGCGTGGGTTCAAGTGTTCTTTGAGCCTGCGTTTGAAGCAATACAAACTAGGTGCTATCCTTATACGCGGGGGTAAAGCATTCCAGAGACGGGCTCCACGTATAGAGAAAGAGACTCTTCAAAATAAGTAAAGATTTTGTTGCTGGATTTGTCTATTACACAGCAAAACAGCATCTTACAGGTAATTAATTCCAAATTTGTACACTCTCAATGATAAAAGACAGCTTCACCGATAATAAGTGTGTTAGTAGTTAGGTCGCCTGATCTTATTTGTAAGGTCCCAGATTCGATTCCCTGCTAGGTTACCATTTTCCATTGGGATTAAATTAACGGAATTGCATTTAATTTTGATTTATGTCGATCGAATGCAATATCAAGACACACATGTTACACGCACGCATACATATAAACACTTCACAGTAGGGTTGGTTGGGAGAGATTTTCGTATGAAAATAACTTGCCCATTGTAAAATTTCATTATAAATAATATAAACAAACACACAAGTAAATAGCATTATTAAACAAATCGTTGCCAAGAAAGGCTTTTATTTACAATATTAGCACTTGACAGCCGCAGGTATATTTATAGAACGTCGCTAACAATACAATATAATAGTCTACGAAGCAGATGTTTTTCTAGCGAGCGAGTGAGACGATAGATTCGAATCCACTTACATAAATTATCTCACAGCTATTATGCACTCTATTCAGCAATATGCTAAAGTCATCCCCCCGGGCGCTCGCGGAGAGTCGCCGCATGCAACGCGGGAAATCTCGGACGTTAACAGAAACTTGCAAAGTTTATCCGTCGGTCGGGGGCGAGTTATCAGCGCAAGTTTCATTCTTATCTCGCGAGCGGGGCAAAAGGATTAAGGAAACGATGCAAGAAAAAAGTGAAGCGATCATAAACTACTTTCTTAGAAGTGGGAAGCGGGGAGCGGCGCGGCGCCGCGCTGCGACTGGGAGCCGAGCGCGCGGCCGAGCAATAATTCACCGCTTATTTTACATTCTTCGAGGCGGGCGCGCGCTAAAAAAGAACACGATTCTTAATGTTACCATATTTCAAAGGGGATTATGGACAAATTAGACAACTCTGATATTTAACGAGGAAATCCAACATCCGGGAGAGATAAAAAGGATGGAAAAAGTGGCGGAGGAAGAGATTTCTTCCCCCCGCGACGGCGCCTAATAGGTATTTATGTGAGGAGCTATGGATGATAATGGAAGCTCTCTCGTTACCGCCGCACCGTTACATTTCTGCCTAACAAATGGACAGAGAACCCGCGGAATGAAAGTGTAATTTCAGCTTCTTTCACAGAAAAGGCGAGATTTGTTTCTATCGCAGCGCAGGTATGCGAATTAATACCTTAGACCATTGTTCGCCAACCAATGGTTCGCGGAACGATGCCGGTACGCGAGTTGCATTCCGTCGGTCCGTAAACTCCATGCTATTTCATGTGCTGTTTACGACTTTAAACTCTTTAAATCAGTATCTAACATTATAAGTAAACCGGGGACGCCCTGAGAAAAGAAATAAACTTGCCGAACTTAACGAAGAAATAAATTACTTACTCGTAAAGCATGGCTGACCTGGTAGAGCCTTTGTTGAACAAAGAATGCATATATTAACTCTCAAAATAGCGGATATATTTAAAGGACACAGAAAAAATACGTGGTTAGTTATATAATAGTCTTATTTTGAGAAATCAAAACATTTTCCGAAATAACTTTACCCATTGTTAAAATTGACAATTTCTTGAATTTCATCTAAAATGACAAAACATGATTTAACCCCATTTTTGAATAAGTATAGTAAGTCTTTTCCTTTTATTTGTTGATTATGTCAGTTTCTTTTCATATACGTGATCTCATTATCATGAAAAATGGCTATGGTAGAGCACATTGTTTCCGTGTTTCTTAACATTATATGATACTTCATTAGAAACCAAACATTTTGGCATATAAAATCTGTGTTTTTCCCTATATTCTACATTTAGCCTACTTAGAATCAATACTATCCCTCGGGGATTTCACAAAAATATGTTTTTTAAACAGATGCATTCAAAAAGTAGCTGGAAATTCGAAATGTTTATTAGATTTTATTTATTGTTTTTTATGTCAAAATTCTAACGGCATTGGATCTAAACAATTATGACCTACAATTAAGATAAGAATAAAATATAGAAATGATCTCAGGAGTAATTCCCGTAATAGAACATGTCGACTCATGAACGTATACCAGCCTAAGTAACCGCGGAAAAGCATCAAATAAATATATTTATATATGTAAATATAGTAATGTGTGTTTTTCGTAGAACTTGGGTTTTCCAAAATTCCTAATATTTATCTTGTTGTCCAGCCCCCCCCCCCTCTCGTTCTATAAATAAATAAAAAGATCCGACGTACTCTAAGCCGCTCTTACAATGTGCTATCCGAACATTTTCCCTACCTTCACCGGTCCCCAAGTATAAAAACGTTGGCGGACACTGTTTATACCACAAATAATATTGTTGCAGCCTAAAACAATACTTAATTATGGTAGTGCGCTCAAATGCGTTTTACTTCGACTAAATAATTAGTAAACGCCTTTAACGCATTAAGGCGTCAACGCAACGCAACTGTACACTGCCATGACGTGTACAAGAATTAAGAGGCGTTCAAACGCCCAGTCCCAGTTTTTAAATATAGTTTCTATTTCTTTAATTAAGTAGTTGAATTTATAACAGCCCGGGTATAAAAACAGCCCTTTATTACTTTTCGCGGGCAGCCGTTTAGGCTTGTATTTATTTCGACTTGAAAACTACTAAGTTTCTAAATATACCATAATCTACTCCATTAGATAGGTATTTCTACACTTGAATGTGTCGCAAATATTCTGTTATCAAATGTTATCACAATGTTTATGAACACAGATTATTCGGAGAATGTTTATTATTCAAGGTTTTGAACAAAAATTTAACAGTTTTGCTAACGGTCTCGTACACCAAGAAACAAAGGAATAATTATTACAGTGATGTAAAATGTACCCTGACGGGTTTTCAAATGCTACCGAGCTGGAGTAATAATTATAAATAAATATACTCCTCTTTACAAACTATTGGGTCAACCGTCCAAATTTATTTTGTGGCATTTAAATTAGACCATATTTTATACGATATAAATATATAAGATAACAAGTAATCTAGTTGTCGAAACAATATTTCTGGGCCTTTTCTATGTGGCCTTAAGCTTCCATTGCGAATTAAGTTTTATGGCTTCAATAGACTCCAATAGTCTTGCATGTAATTGTAATTTAATTTCATAGAGCCGGAAAAGTCATACGGGTAGTTATCTGGCAATTAAGTCCTTAATCAAAGACATTAATAGAGTTTTTACAGAGGAATTTCATATATCTGGGTTCAAAAATATTTAACATGCTTGATTACTCCATAAAAAAATATGGCAAAACCTATTTTACCAAAAACCTAAAACTTGGTTCTGTGTAAATACAAATTTGTTAATCCCTAATCTATACAAAATCATGACATGGTTTTAAAATAACAGTTGGTTGTATAATTGAAATAAAAACACTAAAAAGTAACTGTTAGCAAAATATTTTTTTCTACCGATCTGTTATGTAGTGTAAATACTTATTTTGCTTTATATTCATATACCTCGTTTAGTTAAAATTATACATATCAAGTCACTCAACAGAGACAATGAGCTAATATTAAAATTATTTAATATTAATATAATTGAGCTAATATTAAGATTTAAAAAAAAATACAAAACAAACTTTAATTATAATAAAAGACACATATTTAATAAGTATAATTTAATTGTAGTTTAATTTAGTAATAATTAATAGTTAAGTCCAATTACATACTACATATAAAGGATATTCAAGGGTTATTACAAAACGACTAGCGAACAGATTTGATTAGTTTCGGCTTTCGAAAAGGTTTTAGTATCGTAGATTATATACACACGGACAGATAAATTATACAGAAGAACGAAGAATACAAAGAATACAACAAACCGCTCTGATTGGTATTCGTTGACCCTTAGAAAGCCTTAGACTCGGTCGAGACCTGGGTAGTTTTGGATTTCCTATAACATTGCCTAAGAGATTATCGCTAGATCCATGTCTTGAAATAATTATATGAAGCCGCAACGATGATCATTTAAGTACGCAATACAAAGCGAACCGATTGGAGTAATCAGTGAGGCAAGGGGCTCCAATTCTTCGAAACTGTTCACTAATGCTCTAGAGGAAGTATTCAAAAAAATATTAAAGTTGAAAGGATAAGGCATCAACGTTAACAGGGAACCCATCTCGCATTTAAGGTTTGCAAATGATATAGTTATCATTATAGAGACGCTGGAAGAACTACATAAAATCGAAGACTATCGCGGTTGTTTGACATTATAAATAGGATAGAAAACGAATTTACCGCGTGAAATTTGTAGGACCCGACGTTTCGGTGACGTTGCAGCCACCGTTGTCTAGGGTAGACTGAAGAGCTGTAAGTCCGTTGTTTTGCGGGTAGGCCGCAAACCGTTGCCGCCACTGCGTAGGTTATAACGGTGGTGGGGGGCCGGGCTCGGAGCGCGGGAATTTTGAAAATCCGTCTTGCACACAACACTCACTGTATCCTGTTTTATGTCTTTGCGTTCGGCGTTCGGCGGCGGGAACATTTTAAGAAGAGGGTTCCACGTAGAAGAGAGTTTGTAGCCGTCGTCTCTATTGAAGTTCGGAGTTCTTCTTATTTCAATGGCTTCCCGGATCATGCGAGGAAAGTAGAATTGTTCCTTGGATAGAACAATGGGATTTTGAAACTGCATCCAGTGGTTACTTCCGCTATCCAATATATGTTCGCAGATCGCCGATTTTTCTCGCTGAACGTTTTTAACAGCTTTGATGTGTTCTGTCAGTCGCGTGGCTATGGGCCATTTCGTTTGTCCAACGTAGGCTAGACCGCAGCTGCATTCGACTTTATACACACCCGGGGTTTGCAGTGGTATTATAATATCCTTTACAGGCCTCAAAAATCGAGCTATATTTTGGGTCGGTTTGAAGATAGTTTTTATATCGAATCTGTTTAGCATCTTACTTATTCGATCAGTCACGCCCTTGACGTATGGTAAGAATGTGAATCGTCGCTCGTGAATCGAGCACGCGATCTATGCGACACTGAGCATTTTCCGAAGGAGATGGAACATGTCAATGATGTCCTTAGGAAAAATGGATACGGAAAATATCACGAGACACGCACACGATCTAATACAGACGAAACTCAAAAACCGAGCAGATCAAGAGCATTGAGCATCAAAAATTATGCAAGCTGACATGGCAGTGGCGGGTCAAAGTCTGATGACAACACAGATAAATGGAAGCGACCGGATGACAAATGCGAAGGACCGGTCAACATGGCGAGCTTTGGGAGTGACCTATATCCTGCAGTGAAGAGATAGTCAAGTAAATGAAGTACAAATTGTGTGCATCGCCATACAGATTACCGGATGTTCCTGATTATAAAGAATTCATCCATTAACTTTCTCCAATAAAAAGAGTTTTAATGAAATGTTTGGTTAGAGAGCCAGCCATAATATTAAAACTCACAACGGTGTGTTTTCCATCCTCGAAAACTTGTTTGTAGGGGGTTTTAGTGCAAGCGTACTGATGTATAATAGTGGCTTATTTAATGAAGGCGAGTTTTCCCGCCTATAATTGCATAATTGAATAAACGCGGAGATCGACTACCAGAACATTTTCACAAAAGAAGAACCACCAAGGTGGTATAGGCATTCCAGTAGTTAATCGGGTGGAAATGTTAAATAAAGAGCTCTACTGATATTAGGCATGATTTGGGGTATGCAATGTCAGTCCCTCGCTCTTTTTGCCTCTGTCCCTCAATTTCGTAAGTGTAGCTTTTGTACGATACCTTCAGTGAAAAGCAGCAACATTACAGTGCAGCGCGTAGAAGGTATCGTCCGGTTTCCTTTTGCGAGAAATCTCTCGGTTCGCTAATAACCATCGACGGGTCGGCTCTGCGCGGCGCGGCGGGCGCCGAGCAAGGTCGCAATTTTCACGCTCATTAACCACAGAAAATACGATAGCCGGGATACAACACTAGAAACCGTATAAATTATAAATAACCGCCGAAGAAGCGAACCGACCGACCCCTGCTCTATACCCTTCTCGATCCGGAAGGGACGTCCGATAATCGACTAGATTAGATTCTATGAATAAATAATAAAATATTTAGCAGCGCTATTTCCAGTCAGTTAGAAGGCAGCCATATGGAAGACTGCTAGACTGAAGCGAATGGAAATCTCATGTCATGTTATTTTAGGCGATATTTAAACTTGCATACTGAATTATTATGACTTAAATATAATTTCAGTGTGGATAAGGGAAAGAGTGAATTAATTTTGTATAATCATATTGTCTCTGTGTGGGTACTGACAGCTGGTAGCTAACTGAGAAAATAAATTAATATTCTAGCAGTTGTTTCTCGATTTATTTTTGCAAATATTATACACATCCCCTAAAACTTACCACAGTCCACAAAATTAAATAGCCGTTATAGTATTAGTAGGACAAATAGAAATAAACTTTTATTTCCTAAGTTAAAGAAAAAAATTAAGTCATCGTTTGTAGGCAGTATATATACAATATGAAAAATTACATTTCAAAATTAAATTTCCAAGGAAATTTAGGACTTACCAAGAAAACTATTTAAGGCTAGTCATTATATACACATTAAATTACGAAATAAATCAGTTCTTAACTGATACAAATGCATGACTTTAAAAAGTCTATATATCTTTGCTACTAATATGCAATTTAAAGTAATTTCTATGTATCTTTAAGTTTTATAATATATCAAAGTTATTATAGGCACACTGCATGTCGACTTGCGGAGGAACGCCCAGTACAACTAACTAACTAACTAACTAACTATATCAAAGTTAATCATTTTAAAGTAACTATATTGTAGCTTCCATTTTATATACATAAATGAAAACAAGCTCGTCCATTTTACTTATTTACTTTATAATCTAAGCAGGCACATATCAATTAATTATCAAATTTATATTTAACCATTTTGAAAACAATAAGAAGGGGTACCTAAGTCGAATAATTAGGTTTATTTTCTATGGTTGACACTACTGGTTGTTTGCCTTTCTATGTATTTTCTGTTGCATGCTTTCAATGGCCAGAGCATCATGGATATTGAATGGTAAATGGGATGAAATGGAAATCAGCGAATGGAAAATATTATAGGTCGAGATTATCTACCGTAGTGAAAAGATATTTTGAATAAAATTCGGATTGTTTAAAGTTCTATTAATCATTGATGAAGTAACTGCACTCTTTAAGAATAAATGTATGTAGAAAATAATAATACCAGAAAGTGTCTATCTGGTTTTCTTTGACAGTTCTTTCGAGTGAAGGCTATGGAATCCGTTGAAGGAAAAAAATGTTGTGGTATACTAAAAAAATGTAGGTGTATTTAATGTGAAATTAACATTTTAATTGTGAATTATAGTAATTGGGTCATTCAGAGCTAATACGGATTCACCCGAATGTTGTCAGAAGAGTGTTTTACTATTCATTCTAACCCTTTGGATACGTAATATTTAAAAGAAGCTGTTGTTAAATCAATACCCTACTCTATCGGTTTAATGAGTATGGCAGTAATTTGTTTCAGGGTGTTATTTTTGAATAATTTGCAGATGATCAATTTCATTCACATGGGATTTAGTGCACTAACATTATAGAATGATTTCAAAGTTTACGTACCATAGTGGATTAGGTCTATTCCAATGAAATTTCAATTTTCTATGTTATTATGCTTAAGTTCTATTTGGTAAACCTATTTATTTATTTATTTTTTACACCCTGGTAGAGTTAACAGTGTGATCGTACAGATATAATTTGTAACTATTTATATAAGCAATAGGAAATGAACACAACCCATAAGATCATTCTAAACGAATGCCTAACTAGAACGAACAGCCTGTATCTGGGCATACGAAATATACTGCCTTTGTTTTTTGAGTAGTACTGTGGTTATTTGGCTAATAGACTCATTACTAACACTAAGATAATGGCAAAAATAGTACACATATTAATACAAATATACATGATAAAAGGTTAGTTACATACACATATACACATTTAAACGTACATACATACACATTTTGTAATACCTACTCTAAATAAATAAATACACACATACATACACACATACACATACATCTACATACAATACAATACAATACAATACAATCAACTACTCCAGTAGATAGGCATTCCTACACTTGGATGCGTCATTATTATAAACATAACTATCGTGATAGTTGTCATAGCTGTAATATTATATTCAATATTACCTACATACAAATAATCAAAATATGCTAATGTGAGGAGTCAGGGAGAATAATATATTAAAATAGAAATGCAAATTCTATGTAGAATAATCAAAAAATATATATTTTATTGCCAATCCAGCAATATGCCTTCGTATTTTTTTTTTAAAATGAATTTAATTATATGAAAATTAGAATGTCAGCTATCATAATACCATTATCCTTAAAACTTTAAGCATTTCATTAATCATCAACATGGAAAATAAACTCAGAATTTTCAAACTCCCTTATACCATAAATTGGGTTTCTTACCAAATTATGTATAATTATCTTTTTAAATTGGTCCTCTCCAAGGCTTTTCATTTGCTCTGGAATCTTATATCTGGAAGCTCGCCTTTTCTTAAGAATAAAGAGTTTTATTATTATTATTATTATTATTATTATTATAGAAGGACAAATTTTGGTGAATAAAACTGTTTCGCACTTTGCTAAGTCGCTGTCGGTTTATGTGGAGATTGGATTTATTCCTCGTATCGTGATGATGAAAATCACTATTCACCGGAGCTTCTGTTAGGTGTCTACGAGCGTACATAATATTTTGGTAGATGTAAGAAGAAAATAGAGTCATTATTCCTGATTTTACAAATAGCGGCTTACAAGAACTTCTTGGTGAGACTCTATATAAACTGCGTACCGCTCTTTTCTGGAGGAGAAAAATTCTTTTTGAGTTTGGTGCCATTCCCCAAAACAGTAGGCCATACGTTATTAGGGGGTGGAAATATGCAAAATAAACGGATTTAGCTGCTTCAAAACCGCATAAACTTCTTATCTTTCTAATGGCGAATATGGCACTGCATAATTTTTTACTGAGATCATTTAAGTGATCAGACCATTGTAATTTTTGATCGATTTCTAATCCGAGAAATTTCGTGGAGGAGACATTTTCTAACTGGTCAGACCCAAAGTATACGTCTATTTCGTTATAATCAGACGGCCGCAAAGAGAAGCATATTGATTTTGATTTATTTACGTTAAGTGACAATTTATTAACTTGGAACCATATACTAAGCCTGTCTATTGTTTCTTTTATTCTTTGGGCCAAAGTGTCTTTACTTTTATCGCTAAAAAGAAGTGAAGTATCATCGGCGAATAAAATGATTTCATCATCCACGGATTTCAGGCACTCTGGGATGTCATTAATATAGACGAGGAAGAGAAATGGTCCAAGTATCGATCCTTGAGGAACACCTTTGCGGATATTCTGTGGCGCGCTCTTGCTATTATCGACTTGCGTAATCTGAGTGCGTTCTTGCAAATAAGATTCCATGAGTTGCAGTTCCTTATTCCTAATGCCGTAATATTCCAATTTTTCAAGTAGAATTGAGTGGTCTACGCAATCAAAAGCCTTAGAGAGGTCACAGAAAATGCCTACGGTTTTTTTCATATTGTCTAGCCCAAGTAGTGTTTTTTTAATTAGACTGGCGATTGCATCTTGCGTAGAGAGATTTTTTTGACATCCAAATTGTTTTTTAGACAGGATTTGGTTTTCAGCAAAGAAATTAACAAGTCGGATAAGAAGTAATTTTTCAAAAATTTTGCTGAAAACTGGTAAAAGCGATATGGGTCGATAATTATCCCTGTTTTCAGGGCAACCTTTTTTAAATATCGGCACTACTTTGGCCATCTTCATTTCGGTGGGAAAGAATCCATGTTCCATGCATCGATTAAATATAAAAGATAGATTGTGCGAGATTACGGTTACAGAACTCTTTAGGATTTTGGTGGATATATTCCATAGGTCTGTTGAATTTTTCATTTTAAGTGATTTAGCAACTTTAATTATTTCGGAGGAATTGGTGGGGGAGAATAACAATGAATTTGGATTTTTATTACGATAGTCCTCAAGCAGGCCTAAAGCTGAGTGATTTCCCTTATTCTGGCAGCTGGTATTTAAGGGTATAGAGCTGAAATAGTCATTAAAAAGTTCTGCAACCGTTGTCGCATCATCTATACTACTGCCATTGACGTTGAGGCGTATGCAATTATTACCCGTTTGGTTCCGTGTACATTCTTTTTTAATGATATTCCAGGCAGCCTTGATTTTATTATCTGAATTATCTATAGTATATTTTAAATATTTCTGCTTAGCAAACCATACTACTTTTTTGTATGTCTTTTTGTATGCTTTGATGTATTCGAGAACTATGGTATCATTACTATTTTTCTGTATTTCATTCAGATGCAGCATCCGCTGTCTGGATATCTTGATTCCCGGTGTTGCCCGGTCATTAAAAGTTTTTGAAAGTTTCTGAGTCGATTGCCTCACGGGAATTGAGCTATCCAATGCAGCGAGATACCATCTGAAGAACTCACCATACAGATGATCAGGATCATTCGTGGAAGCGATAAAATCATTTTCTGTCAAGGCTGTCTGGAAAATATTAAGGTTTTTTGCCGTTACTTTTCTTCTGCTAACATTCTGTGCCAGTTTCTTGACTACATTGCTATACTTACATAATGCCAATCATTTGTCCGCCATGATCCGATAGTCCGCAGCTGACTGGCTGAACGGAAAATTTATCAGAGTTAGTAAATATATTATCTATGCATTTATTGCTGCTATCTGTCGTCCGCGTAGGGAAGTCTATAGTTCTGATTAAATTATAAGACAAGCAAAGATCCATTAAACTATCGCCATTATTAGATTTTTCTAAAAAATTGACGTTAAAATCGGCACACAGTATTATTTTGGATGAATCCCTAGCTAACTTGTCAAGTACTATCTCTAGGGTATTTAAGAAGGTGTGAAAATCTGACTCCGGACTTCTATATAGGCAAAGAACATATGCAGATAGCTCCGATAGATATATACAGCTAATTTCGATTACCATCTCAATGGAAAGTTTGCAAATATCTTCACGATTTTTAAATAATACACCCGATTTTACAAAAATAGCAGATCCACCCCTAATATGGTGGTCTCTTGTATAGCAGCTAGCTAGTATGAATCCAGAGATAGTTACAGTATTTTTTTCACTTTCATGGAACCACGATTCGCTGACACAAAATATGCTTGCATTGAGGTTTTCGAGTTCTAAACTGGCATCTAGTGTTTTATTTTTCAAGCCTTGCATATTTTGGTGGACGATCTTAAGGAGAAAGACGTCAGAATCGGTTATCTTCTTCCTTCGAGCGTCGGTTGTCTTAATCCGTTTTTTGACGTTTGGTTCTTCATTATTTTTATTATTGCATTATTTATAAGTGCTGTGAATTTCCTCTTTCCTCTTATATTTAGGTGAGATCCTCTCGCAACATAGTCTTCTTCCTCCAGATGGTCTGCTAGTTCTACGTATGTTGCATGTTTTCTAGTTAATGAGATGTTCTTTATATTTTTATTAATGTTGTAGATATCTAAATTATGACGGTTGATATCCAGTCTATAGGGTATACTGCAGATAATCAAATTTGTATTTTCCGTGTGGTCTAATAATTCTTTCATACTGTTTTCAATTATATGTGTGGTGCGTACTTTCTCGTGTCGATTTTTGAGGTAGCTATAATGGAGACCACCCATTACTATAACGTAGTCGTTTTTGTCAAAGCATGATACCATATTGTTCGTATTGCTGCATACCCCAAATAATTGTGCATCGGTTTTAGTAATACTTGTCACTTGATAGGTTTTAGGTAAAATGTCATTCAGCAGCCCTGCACTCATCTTTCCGTTCTCATCCGTTAGAATTAACACCTTCCCCTGTTTGACTTGGTTTCTTGACCGTGACGTTTGGTCTTTGTTGTCTGTTTTACTCATAATTTTATTTTTATTTTTATTTATTTTTTTTGTGGGTTGAGCTGTGGGAGCTATGGTTTTCAAAGGTTCCACTGGAATATTCGCTGTTGTGATGTTCGTTGCTTCTGTGTTATTGGGATTCGGGCTATAAGGGTTTTTTCCAATAGAGTTAGCCCTATTAGAAGACAAATTCTTTTTCTTGCTTTGTTTGACAGAATCTTTTACATCATTTCCAACAGTCTTTTTGCTTTTTAGATTACTGGAACGCGTTAACAAGATTCTTTTTTTCTTTATTTGTTTGTGCAATAGGTCAATGATTTGGTCCTTTTCTATTACAGCATGATTTAATTTTTCACACTCGTCTTCTTTGTCTATTAATTTTTGTCTTAAGATGAGTAGGTCGTTGACTAGTGATGTTTCCAATGCAAAGTTTTGTAACATTAATTCGTCATTTTTCAGCGAATAATCTTTCCTTTCATAATCAGCAACTTTTTTTTCTAAAAATAAGACGTGGCCAGACAAATACTGTGATTCCATCAATTCTCCTTCAAAATCGGATAATTTTGTTGCCATTTCCATTATTTTCGCTTTCGCTTCGTTGATAATAAATTGAGATGTTGCATAGTCTTTCTTAATCTGAATATTTTCTTTACATAATCGTTCAAATTCTTGGCAGTTATCATCAAGTTCTTTCACAAGTTTATTATTTACGTCATTAATTTTATTGAGATCAAAACTTAGCTTTTTGATGGTGTCTTTATATGTATCTACTCCTATGTCCGCAATGCCATCGCATTGCAGCATTTTTTTTGTTTGACCTCTTGTCATCCTAGACATTATAAATTAATGTTACGGATTGAAGTGTAGGATTAAGCAGCTCAAAAACTCCAGAAGTAAATATAACAGTATTTTATTTAAAATGGAAGGTGTGGGAAAAAACCCCCGAGATATAAGGAATATTTCCACACTGACAACCCTTCGAGATTCCTTCGATGATTGGGCTGGATTTTGACGAATCGGAGTCAGCTGACAGTTACCTAATGACAGCTGCTGCTACTGTCGACTGCGTTTCTTGCTTACTTCTGTGTACTTTCTAATGAACTCGCGCGTCCAGCACTTTTTCCCTGTATTTTGGAGTCAGAAAGTAATTTTACGAACAGTGGTAAGCTGCATTTGGGCATTGAGTGAGAGCTGGTTATTTCCGTGAGATTGCGTTAAAATCAACAACCACCCAGCCGTGTGCGACCTCGCACGATCCGACGGCGACACCGCGGATTTTTGTTTGTTTTTATTTTTATATCGTTCGCTTAACTTTGAGGTACCAATGCAGTTATGTTTCAATTTGAGAATTTAAAGGTTAGATTTGCGACCTGGAAGCGCGAATCTCGGTCAATATACAATTCGATCGCTGCAAATTGACGTCCTCGAATATGAAGGTGGCAATAAATATACGATTTGTATTTTTTCCGATTGACACTACAGGATCCTGTTCTTCTCATTGGATAATGCCAAATTGAATCGTTCTTCGAGATCCGTTCACTTGAACGGATCTTTTTTGTCCAATATACTGACTGATTCCGTTTTGAATTTCGAAGAAATGATAATATTTAAAACTTCGATACCTGGATAATCCTGTTTGATTTTACTCTTGTTTTCAACTCTGCAGCATGCCCGGTTGATAGATTATCGGCAATGATGCACAAAGATGAAAACAGGCCACTTATTATACGTAAAAATAATTAAAAAATATAGCAACTGATATGAACACTTAACCGTTCCGCCGACCCGACAACTATCGTCACACAACTATATACACACATATTTTAAATTATTGTATGAAGCAATACCATTTTAGTCTTTGCACGACCTACATCGTAAAGGAGCCATTATTTTTTTTACTTTTGAATTAAATAGGTGTACAATTTGATCATTTTTTACTGACCCTTCAAAAGTATCAAAAAAAATTGGGGCGATGAAATACAACGGCTATGGCGATGGGGACCTAAAATAAGCTTGAACGCAATTCTATGTCATATCCAATCTAAATTAGTATCGTAGCGTATTCTGGAAATGATACAGAATAATATAAAAACGTATTATCCGCCCGTACCACCGTGTTTGTAACAATGCCGAAACGTCGGGTTCTACTAACTTTACGCAGCAAATCAAAATTCATTTTTATTGCTTTTATAATAATAAACAACCGCGATAGTTACAGACTCAAATATCTCGAAAACTTTTGTATACACTTGATCCGCTTTGGTTGTGATTGTTTTATTATTGAAAGCGTCAACAGTTTAGATTAAAAAAATATATTACTCTGATATTCCTCTATCCAAAGCCTAATATTGTTATCTGTAAATCCTAACTATGTGGGAGAATCCTTAGTTACTTCAGATGCTATATTAGTTGGCCTGTATAATGAAAGCGAGTGCTTTCCCCATGTTTATCACAGCGCTACCAAAAAAGCTCTCTTATTACCGCCGTTGCCCTTCGTTCAATTAGTAATCGCATCTTGCGCATAAATATTTAAATGGTAGCGAGATTCGCCCTGCTACGGCTGCCGTAGCACGCGTAGATCCGTAGCGGCGTAGCTAGCTTAGCGAACGTAGCAGAGAGGTAGCACGCCGCGAAAAAGGGTCCGACGCCGGTACAAAGGTAAGTCGCCTTAAATAATAAAGGAAGCGCTGGCAGTGGTTGACCTCTTGCCTCGACCTGGGAGGAAACTCTTTGTTTTCTTCCGCTTAGAGAAAACTACGGAAATTCCTACGCGCTCGCTACCCTTATAACAGGCTAATCCTAACCTTTTTATTAATATAAGGCAAGCTCATATTTTAGATTCTTAATGCTAATACATTTATTTATTTATTTATTTAAGAATTAATTACTATACAACATTGATTAGCTTACAAAAATAACAGGAACCGAATGGCAAAACCTTAACCATTTGCTTATTTGTTTCTGTCACCCAACTAGCCCGTTCTAGGGTGGACAGGACTCCAAAATTACAATCAAGTTTGCTTGATTGCTTGGTTGCTTATAAATGTGCAAGTTTTAGTAAAAAGCTAATGACACTAAAATGCCCTAAAATGTGGTCTTCAGAATAAAATTAAAAAAAAATAATAAAACAATATTAAAAGATAATATAATAAATAAAATGCAATTCCTTTATATAATCAGCAATAAATATAATATAAAATTCGATTAAATAATACAAATAAAGTTATATGTAAGAAAAGAAAGAAACAGTCATTATTATTTAATAATGTTAAGTAATATAGGATTTAATATAAAAATACATGGTCAAAAAAGTATAATTTATTGTCAAAGTCAAGTAATTTTTGGTAGTTAGTTCAATGTTAAAATATACTCAACATACATGTTTAAAAATATGTTAATAATTTGTGCACCTAAGTTTTATTATACTATTATTTCTAACATTTGATGTATGGTTAGTCTGTCATGATTCGATAACCATTTCTTTAATTTATTTTTGAATTCCCTAAATTGCCTTTCCCTAAATGATTTTTTTTAAATATTTCTTTTTATATTAGATACATATAATACAAAACTTGTCGTGTAGATTTAAATGACTGGTGTAAAAGGCAATTCCTTATTACACATTATTCATAAAAAAATATACAAAATTATATTTCGTAGAGATATTCATTGAGGAGTGACTTCAAGCCCTAGTTTATTGAAGAAGCGACAAATCTTCGTATTCCTGACAAGATTTTTTATGGGAGCCAAAACACCAAAAAATAAATCCCCATATGCCTGGCTGAAAATAAATAATTTTAGAGAATTTGAATTTAAATATTTATTCGTCAATAACCCAGAATTTCACATCAAAACCTAAATTGTAAAAAAAACTACTTATGAGAATAGGTTTGAAAAAAACTACTTTTGAGGATGAGAATACTAGAATATGCTTGTTTTTAATTTCCCGGCAGAGAGAAAGTATTGTGAACGCACTTTGTGTGACTATGTGTCTGTTACTCTTTGGGTATTCCTCAATGATAACGCTTAAACGCTTCATCCGATTGAGCTGAAATTTTTCATGCAGGCTTCATTTGGTCATGGCAAGAATTAAAATGTGGTTAACATCGGTCCATCGGGGGGCGCGCTAGTTGTACCTCAATATCGAAATATTGGACCTTAAAATTGAAATTCGGTAGACGGATTCCTTGTTGGGAAAAAACAACATTGTGAAATTTTGGTTGGACTATATCATCATATAAAAGCTACACAAATTATTTTTATACTCCTCTATATTTAAGAAAATATTACATCATATTGGAAAAATACCATTTCAATCCTACGAAAAATACTACAAATATAGTACAAAAATATTATTAAAATATTACGAAAATACTACTAAATGAAAACAACATTTATAGAATCAACTTGCGATTTTAATCTGTGTCTAGGGTTAGCAGCAGGGGAGGTGGGGAGTTAGCGGGTAGGGAAAGGAGGACGAGGGAAGGGGGCGTGTCTACTTGCCGGGAAAATCTTAAGGGTGATCAAGCCGATTTTTTTCGTAATTCTTCAACACAACCTTATAAAGTACAAGACTACTAAAAGATTTTAATTTACGAGCAATAATATTCCTTTTTTTATTTTTATTTATATCTGTTTTAAAAAATTGTCTAGCTCAAAAGGCACTTGGACACTAGGTGTCAAAATTTCAGAAAAACGCACGTGTAATCAGCCATCCAAAAAGGTACTAACTACTGCTTATTAAATAATATCTAATTCTTAACAACGGGTGTGTACTTATTGCAAGTAGATCGCAGCTGATTAAGTTATATTCTGAACAATGTTTAACAAAAAGATAATACGTTATATAATTCAAATGTTTATACACCTTGCTCGACGTGAGCTCCTAGGCTTCCGATGCAGGTCCGAATCCTCTTTCTCGCTTCTGTCACTCTGGAAGTGGAAGTTGCCGTCATTTGTTACGTCGTGTTTACTATTCGCTCCCAAAGTTGCTCGTTGGAATTGACTGTGGTCATTTTTTTTTGTTGGATTTATTGATAACCCGAACATATCGATGAACCTGTAGTACTCCGATTTGGTATATCACAATGAAGGGTGTGGTCGGTAGTATATCTATAAAGCCGACATCCATACTATTATCAACCTGTGCAAATACTCCATGAGGGAGATACCGCCAGACGACTTGACTTTTGTCGCAGTATCGCTTAAATGGCGAGCCGACGCGACGCCGACAAAGAAATCTTTTTTTTATGGACGGATGATTCGAACTTTCAGCGGAATGAAATAACAATTTATCAGTGGTTTTCGATGACACCATCCAAACGTTCAACGAAAGTCTACGTTGTGAAGTCGTTTCTTTTAGTTTTTTGGAATACGGAACACTTTCGGTGACCAGTAATGCAAGTTGTGCGAAATATTCACAATGTTATAAAATTTTATGGTATTTTTTTTCCATAAAAACACTTGTTAATGCAACATTGGCTTAAATATACACTTATCAAACAACCATGAAGGTTTAAGT
Organism: Micropterix aruncella; assembly: GCA_944548615.1. Lineage (NCBI taxonomy): Eukaryota > Metazoa > Arthropoda > Insecta > Lepidoptera > Micropterigidae > Micropterix > Micropterix aruncella. Next base: position 14,410,333 of record OX155950.1, read on the forward strand.
ACTGTTTTCATAAAAATGAGGATAACATGCGATTTTAATTTAATGACTGTATGATAACGAGCGCAGCATCTTTATATACATTATCCAACATACAATATCTTTTAAATAATAGATATATACGAATTTATGGAATATTTAAATTGTAATGCTTTATATAGGCACTTGCGTGAAAAGGCATGTGCTGATTAAATCAATGTAATGTATTCATTATTTTTCGCCTAAATTCGGATATACTGGAGAGAATTGTAGCTTCACATATTAGTCTGCAAAATTCTAGGGTCTTAATAATGTATTCATCGTAAATTTTAATGTTTATAGTTCCGTAGGGTCGTACCCCTAAATAAATAGATCGCTAACTAAAATCAACTTAGCGTACAGTCATAAAAGTGGCCCAAATATAGTACGGCGTCGCGTCGCGCCGCCCTGCCGCCGGTAGTGCTGGCCGAATCTTTATAGCGGAAGACCCGACATCGTCCTATGTAAATTATCATTTCTAAATAAACCAACCCTTCACAGCGTAGAAATGTCAACCGTGAACGCCGCGCGACCCGCGTCCTTCCTGTATTAACAATGTACCCTCCTTCGGTGGCGGCATTGTTATAAATGTCCCAACTATCTATAGTGGTGCGTTTATGTGGGAAAGAAAAGGTCTAGCGAATGGGCGGAGGGGATTATGAGTGCGAGCAATCATTACGCATTCGTCGTCCAGGGTAGACAGTTAAAATTAACAGACATTTTTAGCAGAAATATGTTAAAACTATCATTGATACACTGATACCTCGATTTCTTTTCTCTATCAAGGTCCAAACCGCATCTGGCTAATATTTCAATATTTCCTGAGATAATGACAGTGGAAAAATACCTATTTAACTCCACTTCAACAATTTATACTAACAAATTCTAAAATTAAGTTCCTTTTAATCGATCCATTAACTGTAATTGGATACTTTCTCCCACTTAGATACTATTAATGTCAGCGCTAAGACACAGTAGGGGAGCGAGGGGCTTGTTGTAACAGGGGTAAGTAGTAACAGTGATTTTTCACCAGGAACTTAAACTTTGTTAACGTATTTCTTTGACTCAATCTTACCTTTATATCGCGCCTCATAATGTCGTCATAGCCAGAGTCCCGCCAGACGGCGCAGTGAGGGGACACAAGTACGTGCTTCATTTCTACCAGGTAATGTAAAATTATACTCTCGTAAAATTTGATTGGCGTTATTAGTATTGACTAATTTGAAAGATTCTGTGTTTTATTTATTTTAAAATGTATCTATCTCTGTTGTTGTGTAACAGTTTTAAACATCACTAAGTTGATTAAATAGTTACCTTTATAAATGTTCAGAATTATACTCTGGGGTTAGTTGTAACAAAATATTGGGGAAAGTTGTAACATGTTACAACTTGCCCCCGACTTATCAATAACGGTTTCTTAGCAACCTTGTAATTTCATTTTTTTTTCTTCCAGAATGAGAGAGTATAAGAGAAAGTCAGAGTGGGCAACACAAAGCCAAGAGGTGTATGAGTTAGCTGCAGCTGAAGTTTTAGAAAACAACTGTAGTATTCGGAAAACGAGTCAGAATTTCGGCCTATGTCACGTATCTCTTTACAGATACATTAAGAAAAAGAAATATGGATGCCATAATCCAGGGAAGACGATGACTATTTATGATATCCCAGGTATAGTTAAGGAGTCATTACCGCTCGCCTTAAACCCTGCTAATATTACGAATGGATTTAAAGCTTCAGGTTTATGGCCTTTGAATGCTGATATTTTCCAAGACAGTGACTTTGCGCCATATTATGTCACCGACCGTCCAGATCCTACTGAAGAACCCGAAAATGCTGTAAATGTAACTGAAAATTTAACGTCTCGTCTCGAAAATTTAACGTTTTCTCAAAAACCCAGAACTATTAGATTCTGCCCTTGAATTGGATATTAGCACCACGGAAATTGTTACATCAAAACTGCGAATGAACCAACTCCAAGTTGCTCAAGTGTACAAAATTTATCGCCTTTACCAAAGGCGCCACCGCGGAAAAAAACACAACAAGCAGACACAAAAGAATATCTACTGTTTTGACGGATACTCCTGAAAAGAAAGCTTAACGAATGGAATATGAAGACAAGATGAAGAAAAAACAGAAAAAAAGATGATAAAGATAGGGGCAAAGGAAAGGAGAAGGGGAAAGGCAAAGGTAAATCAACGAAAAATAGAAATGAAGTGGAAAGAGTAAAAAAAAATGGTTTTTTGTTCAGATTCAGAATCTCAGACTGAAGAGTGGTATTGTCTAGTTTGTAATAAAGCTTATAAAGATTCAAATAAATGCGATTGGGTAGAATGTATTGTTTGCAAGATGTGGGCACATGAAGGATGTGTCACAGGAGACACATTTTTTTGTTTGTATCAATTGTAACTCAGATGAGGATTAAATTTAATCATAAAGAAACTTATCCAAAAGTTTATTATTGTATACGATACTTTGTAAGATGTAAGGTATAAGAAAGAGATAATTACTAGATTTAATTTAGAGGTACATAATTTCATTTGCTGTTATTTTAAAGTGCCATGTTGATTATAAGTATTGTCTTACGAAATAAGATATATAGTTAATAACAAATCTTTTAAATAGATTAGTTAAAAAATAAATTTCAGTTATTTATTTGATAAAGATTACATGCTAAGTATAGAAAAGGTTTATTTTGTTTCTAACGAACAAATAATAAATAGTCAAAGGTGTCATATTTTCGTTTTTTATTATTGTTACTACTTGCCCCAATAGATGTTACAACAAACCCCAGCATGGGGGTAAATTGTAACATCCCGCTTTCTTTATATAAATATTTATTGTGAAATAATAACTTATAGTTTTCGTATTTTGTTTACTTGATTTAAAAGAAGAAGAGTTAAAGTATCAATTGATATTTAATTAGTGGTAATTTAACCGATAGATCTGAAGATATATAAGTTTTTCTAAAAATTGTTACAACAAGCCCCTCCCTCCCCTATACCAGACAGTAGCTTCTCTTAGAACAAAATTGAAATCGAAGCGAATACGTCACGAGTCGCAAGGGCTCGGATGGTCGCCAGATGTTTCACTACTCAGCCTACACAGATATCCGAACGCTTGAAAAAGTCGGCAGCCGGTTTGCGTTCGTCTTGACGAACCCCTCTGCCCACATTCCTCGCACCCTCTTGCCGCATTGCCTTGTAGCTCGAGAGTAAAGCTACTGGGTGGCTGTGATATGTTGTCATAGTGGACTAAATGTATGTAGTGGACTGAACAGAAACCATTGATGTACATCATCTAAAGTAATGAAATTTTATTTCTGTGTTTTTTTTTGTCTCTTTGTTATATTTACAGCTATAAAAAAATAATTTAATATTGGAACGGATATTTTAATGAGCCATAATGTCAGTTAGTGTGATCCATGTCATTTCTTTCCTGCTAATTGCTTTTAAAAGTTTACTAAATACTTTTTATATAAAGTGGATTAAAAGTCTCAAAAATATATTAGAAATAAAAAAAAAAAAATGTATCTGTGTTTTATTAAGGATAAATATTACCTCTGGCTAAAGTTAAATACGCGCTGTTAAAGAGAGCCTTACCAACGAAGCTGAGGAAAATTAACATTTCACAGGCATCACAATTTTCTTCGAAAGCCAGTCTTATTAACATACACTGTTTCACTTTGCATTTGATTTTGACGGAAAATTTTCATATGGAGGGGCGGACGATATCGTCCTTCAAGACACTGAAAAAATTGTCTTCTTTTCTAAATTTTGTGAAACTTTTTTAAAAAATTTATTTTCTACTGAATATTTAATATTTGAGGAAAATATTTTCCTCAACGAAGCAATATTCATTTCTGCGTCTTGGTATTATCGAAGAATTTCGTCTGTTTTGTTCTTGGGCGTTTATTTTGCACTCGTTAGTGTCAAGTATATTTTCAGATATTACCAGTTGCAATATCCTGTATTTCGATGTCCGTTTGGCCTTCCATAAAAAATATCTTGTAATTTGCTAATAATTTTCAATTCCGCCTACATGTCCTAACTACCTCAGTCACCCAATTTTCAAAATAATCAAAAAAAATATATTACTGCTTTTGTTTATGACGTATTATTCAAGGTTTATTCATTCAGCATTTTATCTAAGATTCTGCGAAGTATTTTGCATACATAGACAACTACAGAATATTCGTTTGCTTTAGTTAGCATACATGTGTAAGAAGTATTAGGTATATATGACTGATCTGATAAGTATTTTGTAGAGCATTGCTAACGCTAGGGAAAACACTGTTTTCGAGAAAAAAAATAAAATTGGAAATTCCATTAGATCTCCATGTTTTGAGATCCTGGGAATCAAAAACAAGTATTTCTATTTGCATGTCTGAGTATGTGTAAATATCCTGTACCCACTGTTTCGAAGAAACTGCATAACTAATTGGGACTAAATTACGTACAAATATAGTTCATCCTAATGTTGAGATCCGAAAGGCTGATGAGATATATTCGGTTTTCTGATTGAAAGTGGTGGCATTCTTAAAATATAATTTAAAAAAACTGTTGCTACTGCTTTAGACATCATTATCGGGTATTTATTTAAAAATGATATAATCTGAAAATTTAATACTTAACGACTTTGTTATTATCAATGATAGAATAAAAAACAAAGTGTCTTAGAAAAATTAGAATAATGCCCCTTATATTATCTAATATCTTCAGTGATATACGAATTAATATTTTAAATTTTAATTGAAAATCGCAACAATTATATCTGATAACTCGTACAATAACGCATTATTTGATACATCATCAAGACGAAATTTCGGAAAGTTCATTTGATACATTACAGTAGTTAATGGTTGTAAATATTACATATATTATAACAAATAAATACATATCTGTATTATTATGCTTATTAAAGCCATTACCTAGAGCTGCGACCCATTATATATCGTTTCATTATGAAGATATTTGGGAAGGTATATTATATCGCGTATCAAAGAGATTTGTTATTTTAAAACCATTACACTTAACTTTTATTATGGGTTCTATAGACGATTAAGCATGCTTGTCAAGCTTCGCGACGCGTGCTGGGAGGGGATCGTAAATCGCCGGAAGTATGCATTTTTTTTAATATTTACCAAAATTGCCTAATTTTGTAGTTTTAAACCACGCAGTCAGGTTAATTGTACATAACTGATTGATGAATGACGTGATTCCCTGGTATAAACTACTTTATTAGGCATTTTTGGCTAATAATAATTTTAAAAAAATGCATATTTCATGCCGTTTACGATCCCCTCCCAGACCGCGACGCGATGCTTGACAAACATGCTTGATCGTCTAGAGAGCCCTTACAATAACCATCACGGGGAAACGTGTCACTTATGTGTGTTTTTTTTCAACTCATGCCACCGTACTTCATCGCATGTAACTTGTTGAACTGTGGAGGGTACATTGTCGATGGAACATATGAATATATGTAGAATAATCAGAGTTATTTGTAAACGACAATAATAAAAAAAATATTAGTTCAGATCTTGTCTTTTAATAATGTTTAATATTTGAATTGCATACAATATTTAAATTTTTCAATTATTTCATTTCAATAATATATAATATCATTTTTCTCGTAGTTGATGTAAGTTATGCCTTCTGGTATAAAATAGGGCTAGTAATTAATTTTATCTGGTTAGCATACACTTCGAGGGAATACCGTGCGCCAGCGCAGCGCAATGATTGACTATCTATAATAAATGATTGTGATAAACAACGATGATTTAGAAATATGATCGTTCCTCGAAATGACGTTGGAATATTATACCGCATAAGCAAATCTCTAATGGCGCAATTGTGATTGCGGGGACCAATTTTGATTTCGGAGCATTAGCATATAAAACGCGTTCGACGGGCACAAAGCCGAGCTGCGCTGTGCGTCGGACGATGAATATTTATGACACCTTTGACGCAAAATAGATACAACATCGTGTCACATAAACTCGTGTCAACGCCGGAAGTACTAGACTAGTATTCAGCTAGGGGCTGTAACAGAAAATAGTTAGGTACTGAAGGTCATTAACCTATTGGGTTTACATTTGACGGCTGATACTCGTCATGCGCATGTTTTGGCGAAGCAACAATTGACGAGTCTCACTCGTCATTTCATTTCAGTTATATTATTAACACTTATAATACGAATTGATATTATCGCAGATTATCATTTGAAATAAGTCTAGAAACTATTTTTAGAAATAGCAGAATGCATCTGGCGGGATCTAGAAACTAGACAAAAACACAAACTCATTGATCCCATTGTCCCTGTCTTGATTTTTTAACATATTAATTGATCCTATAATTTCAGGAAAAAAACATCTAACTGATGTTTATAGTAACTAAACCCTCGCCAGACTCTCTAGAAGTTTATCGCAGTGAGTGCTTAATACGTTTCGCCTCGACTTCTTTATATATTATTATCAAGTAAATAAAAGTCACGGGGAATGCATGGGTAGCATAAATAGATGCGTCATCCTAGTATACCGTTTTCGGTGCACGATGACGACGTTATATGTATTGGTAACCAAGGTACTGATATATATCAGATATGTAAAATAAATCGATACTAAAAGGGTATAAATACAGCTACATCGTGATCCATTTTATTTTATTTTTAAAGATTACTCTTGCAATTTTCTGAACTAGCATGGAAAATTAAATAAACTATATATTATCCACTTGCAAAATGCACGAGCGAGATGCATGCAGTTAGGCTGGGAAATATGGAGAGATTATTAAAATTGAACTTACGAGTAATCAACCAGGCAAATCAACAACCAAATCGAAAACATGATTGATATATCAATCTCATTACCCTTTTCCTATGTAGATTACAGAATTTGCTCCGCTATCTATCAAGGTATAGGTACGAAGAAATATGCGTACTGTTTGTTAGGAGCATCCAACTTGGCTCGTCGCCTGTCGCGCGGCTACTTTTGATGGATTACGCAATCCACTTAAGCCCCGCATTTAGGCCCGTGCTTCTAATCGTCCGTGCTCGCTCTGGCATCAGCTGTTGTTATTAGAAAGCGTCTCCATTTTAATATAGTTTAATAGTGTGATGGAGAACGTCTGGCTCACTCGACTAGCCACTAGGCTAATTAGCAGCTAACAATAACCGCACAACGTGTGGTCTTTCTCAGTATTTCAGTCGAAATAAATATAGTTTAGTAATAGGTACAAAAACTTTCTTCTACGTTAATATATGAATGATCCACATGCAAATATAGATAATAATAGTAATGGAACTATAACACGTAGACTGTCATTGCAAACGCAAACAAGCGGTATAAATTGACAAGCGGCATAAATTGTGCGAAGCCGCGTCAAGTCTCCTGAAGTTGGGCAGTGGTTATTTAGATGTGTTCTTACCCAAACATGTACAGACAGTAGTTTAAAACCTTTCTCAGAGACAAAAAAAATGATAAAAAAATATGTTAGTAAATGACCCTGATATTTTTGATTTTCAAGCGTTTTTGAGCCCGATTAAATTCGCAGGAATAAAGTAGACTATATTTTTTAAAGATTAGACTGACTTACAGACAAATAATGAAGTCTCAACCAATCGGTTTCCATTTTATACGGAACCCTAAAAAGAAATTTTATTGAGACAATTGAGCACTTAAAATAAAAATATTCAATTTTAAAAAGTAAAATATCCGCTGGCCGCTAAATCAACTAGGCCGACGCGGCGACGTCAAAATCTATCTCAGGTAGCGATTTTTTCAGTGACTGTAGATCCTTTGTTTCTTAAATTTCTCCTGTCTTGTGGGCGCGACTTTCAAAATCGTGTTACTTTTTCTACAACTTATAAGTACGAGTTATGAGTTGCTATATACATATTATTAACTTCACTGTAGATATGAAAGGCAACCAAATATGATGTAACAATAACAGCTTTTCTCTTTATTTATTTTGCACATTGTTCGTATGGGTTTCCTAGATTTTCATGGCTATTCCTTTGGTTTCTTGACCTAATAATAATAAGATTCATCTTTGAAAATTATATAACGCTCTAAAAGTACTCAACAAGACATACACAGTATTTAATATAACAGAATTTAATATAACAGAAGTATTCAGCAGAACAAAACTATTTTAAAGTTTCGTCTTCAAAACGTGGTGGCGCTCATGAAATAATATAATAGAATATAATAGAATAGAATAACTTTATTGTGCTATTAAAAGTGTATTAAGTTTTGATTCATTTCTTTTAGTCATTTTGTCTTTATATTGTCCCTTCAAATTTTATCGTGGTTGCTTGCCTTTACCACAGTATACGGACAGTAGCTTCTCTTAGAACAAAATTGAAATCGAACCGAGCGACGCCACGAGTCTTAAGGGCTACCACAAATCGTAATACGATCACTAGACATTCGACCACAAGCATCGTCCACGTCTACTGTGCTTTCGCATATGGCCGTTATATGTCCGCTACTTCGCAGACGGAGATATGCAAACGTTCGAAAAATTTGACGATCCCACCCGCGAGTAACGCCAACTATAGACATTTGCTGTAACGTATCCCGGTAACGTAACGTATCGGTATACTGTGTCTAACATAACATTACGTGTACGGATTTTTATCTCGTAAAGAAATACACTTACGCTCTGGTTCTATCTATCTCCGATACGTTTTTTTGCAAGTGACAATATTTATTGTAGGTAATTATAATATGCATTTTTTTAAAATCAATAGGACGAAGTATTGTCTTTGATTTAATTGGCTGTACAATTAGCAGGGAATAATTATGAAGTGCACTGCGTTCCGATTCCAGTGAAGGCAATCTATGCAATTAGCGAATACCTCTGTGAACTCTAATTACGTCGACTGGAAGTTATAGCCGTTCGGTCGGCCACTATGTCCGACGGCTAAACATACTACATATTGCTGCATGCGGCCACTTGAGCCCAGGCTACCACACTATTCCTCCTACTATAGCGTTTACATTACCGCCCAGCTTATAGGCAGCAGGGACCGTGCAAATAGCAATTAGTGAGATTATTAATAGACCGTTGAATCATTAACCCTCCTAACGCAGCTGACAATTATGTAGTCTGTCTTGATATTCCGATGCGTGCGAAGATGCGGTCAATTGTCGGACGCTGCAATGCACTGTTTTCACGCTTGATTACGATTAATATTATTATGCATGTGCTGTACATAATCAATCGTATTAATGGCAATCGTTCACTCAATAAGAAATTGTCAGACTTGTGAATCAATGACTATTGACAATGATTTCATAATATTACACTGAAGTCTAAAATGTATTTTTCCACGCGCACAAATATGTTGTCCATAATTTAGGATGTTTGAGTCAATATAAAAAATCTTAGATGCCAATTGTACGAACTCACACTTGCCTTCTTTTTTATTGTTGACACGATCTGTTTTACAATACGTAAAATTACAATACTGTATAATATTACAATTTTTTCTCTGTTTTATGCGCGTTACCTGTAGTAAGACAACAGCTTCTTGGCATTTCAGATACTTTTACTGTTTCTTAAATTGTTGGTTTACAATTTTGTTTACAGCTTTATGAAGGAAGATGTAATTAAACTGTATTTTCGATATCACTGCTCTCTCAATAGCGACTAGCTCAGATCTTTTTTAGCGACTAGATTGGTAGTTGTTGTGGACTAATAAATATTTACCTTACGGTGACATAATCAGTAATGTTTAACCAAGGGCGGATCTATATAAGGGCTTTTTGGGTGACAGCCCAGGGCCCCGTGGATATAAAGGGCCCCAGCCTCCATTGAAAATAATGTACAATATTGAGAATTAAAAAACACAATCTCAAATTTTCAAAAATCCTATCACAAGGTTGGCAACCCTGAGATCAAATTGTCGCATCTATTCCGGGGGACTCCCCGCCGCTTGTTTTCAGTGTAATTTCTCGCAAACGCAGTCATTCGCAGCGAACAAGCTTCATGTATCAATTTCTCGGTGGTTGGGGCGGACCGCTAGCGACAAATTCTTTTGCAATACCAATTTTTAAAAATCTTTATTCATAGAAACAACATCTATGTATAGCAGTTGAGTTCCTACTGAGGCTAGTGCCTTGTCAATAGGTAACTCGTAATGAATGTTTGTTTAAATTTTACTTATATTAACTAGCTTTACAAATAATATTACTACTTGCCTAATTAAGCTACTAATTAAGATATTATTACAATTAGTATTAATGTTGTTTTATCTATTTTAGTGAAAGTTAAATGTTTGTGTGTGTCGCTTGTGTTTATGAGTCTGTCATATTAAACAAATAAAAAAATTGTTGTCCTCTTTTTTAATATATTGTGTACATAGTGACCTAGACATCATTATCGAAAACAGTTTTTTGGCAAAATGGCAATAAGTTGATTAATTACGCAGGCCCCCAAGTAATATTAGCCCAGGGCCCCACAATCCCATGATCCGCCCCTAAGTTTAACCCTTAATTAGTACCATCATCTATACTAATATTATAAAGAGGTAATGTTTGTAAGTTTGTATGTAGGGGGTAATCTCCAAAACTACTTATCCGATTTGAATAGAATAGATTATCACTAATAGAAAGCTACATTATTAAGTAATGCTCTAGGCTATATTTTATTGTGATAAATAATAGTTTTCAATACGAAATCACGATATTTGTAAATCAAGACCGAGACGATATTTGTAAATGAGCTGGGGATGTGATATATCGGCGTGCGCTTACGAAAAGGCTTGCATTATTTGAAAACTATGTGAAACAAAAACGTCGGTCTCAAAGAGATCTATAAAAATGTCCGCGACAGCATTTATCTAACTTTTATATTTAGGCTACAATAACTGCTTTTATGTTTTAAAAAAATAAGTGGTGCTCTCTGTTAGAATTGGCGTGTACCACTACGCCGAATTCCGTTGAGTGCTTCGCGCACGCCACTTTAGACGGCGCTACAAGTCAGTCGCGCCCCTTGTGCGGATTTTGGCTTCAAAAGCAGGCCAAAAATGATTTGCTTTTTTTTTTTAAATAAAATGTTTATTAAGTCCATTGAAACAATAATAGAAGTTAGGTAATTGTTTTTTTTTAATGATTGAAATTATATACAGGTTGTTTTTAATGATTGAAATTATATAAGATTATGGCTTAACCTTAACACATAGAGAAAGTTTTAAATACAAATGTTTTAACTCATACGTAGAAAATTTTTAAGTAGTTTTGGAGATTACCCCTTACATACAAACTTAAAAACATTACTTCTTTATAACAAAACTTACAAATAAATAATTTGTGAAAATAAATAATTTCTGAAAAATTATTGCAATAGTTGTTTATTATATGTTTAAAGACATACAAACTTACAAACAATACTTCTTTATAACAAAACTTACAAATAAATAATCAGGTGAAAATAAATAATTTCTGAAAAATTATTTCAATACTTGTTTATTATATGTTTAAAGGCTCTAATAAAACGGCGTTCACATATTTAATATCATCTTGTATATTTTTTAATTATTTAATCGATTCCTAAATTTCTTTTACTACTAGAAAGCTCCATTATCGACAAGTGCTATAGGGTGTATTTTATTGTGATAGATATATGTTTTCAATACAATAGATGTTTTCAATAGATAAATTAATGTTTTCAATACAAAATTACGATATTGCTAAATCAAGTCAGAGAAAATGATCTGGAAAGTTGCTTTATCGGCGTGCGCTGACGAAACGGTTTGATATATGTGAAAACAAAATATGACAAAAATATCTGCCTTCAAGAGATCTATAAAGAAGTCGGCAAAAGCATAGTATTATACAGAATGTTTTTACTGGACGGGCATTTTTATTTTTGGGGAATAAACCTTTTTTTTTTTTTGGAAAATAAATATTTTTTTATTTTTTTTTATTTTGAACATTTGAATAAGTTTACTGTTAAATAAAGGTTTGAGAAGTGTTAAAGCGCGCTGCGCTTTTAGCGGTAGGTAATATAGCGTAAATAAACAAGATTAGCGACATTTTAATTACCGCTAGATAGCACATCGTAATCACAGCTTTTTATACTACTTAAAATATATATTAAAAAAAGAAATAAAAGAAAACTTTTTTTTATATATAAAAACTTGCTTAATTTGTTGTACTGACATCCTGTATAAGTACAACTTTTATATTTAGGCTACAAATACTCCTTTCATGTCTCAAAAAATAAGAAAATTAAGAAGGCAGTGTTTGTTGATGATATTAGCAATAAAATAAGAATCTTTATCAAAATAAATTTATCCATTATCACGGGCGTTGAATAAAAATAAAGAGAAATAGCTATTAACTCTGAGTTTCTAGGTGGTATATTTATAGAGGTATCATGAAAATAGTAACACGTGCCACCACCTCAAAAATCCTAGGTCAACATTCAGCAAACAGGGCGCAGGTGATGATAAACAAGACGCCTATGTCTACATCTGAGGGGACGTCTTGCACTATATATCTAAAGGTAGCCTATGAAAAGGCAAATAATATAATGAAAAAGCAATAACGCCACCTTACTCAAATTAACAAATCAATTCGAAACTTTACGCGAGGCGAAGCCGCGGGCAAACGCTAGTTGATTATAAAGTGATAATCAACGAAGCAATGCCTTATGCGGTAGCTAACACAAAATATTATATATACTTAATATATTTTAATAATACAATATTCATAATAAAATTAAATAATCATCTACATTCTACACGAATAAACAATATTCGCTTTATTTCACCTATTTCTAGATGGCACAACGCTTTTGTTTTCAAAGTTGCTTATTTGCTCTTATCGATTCACCGACTTCAAGGATGCCGCTAATATAAAAATCAACCTGTATAGTGTATACTATAGGTTTGTACACGTTTTATTATAAGTTGACCTAAAATGTCTTACTACTAGGTAAATGTGATTGACAAGATTCTCGCCCCATCCATCAAATATTCAAGGGAGGCGCCACGTATGCCAACACGCTATAAGACATTTTTGTATATACATATAATCGCGATTGCGGCGCCCGCCGAAAAAGACAAACAAACAACCCGGAAAATAACGATAATCAAGTGAAAGGCCCACCGGCTATAGTTAGGGCACGCTAACGAGGCCATGAATAAAATATTATTTTACTTTGAATATGTGATTCTCGTGCGGTCGCCCGTTTATCAAAAGGCGACCATTTGAAATATTGACGCGATAAATATCCATTGTTGGTCGGCCTGGGCGCTATGCAAACACGCCCTTATATCACAGATTATACAAAAGTGTGTGTATTCACAACAGATGTGACACAATGAGGCAACTACAACGGGCGAACCCGTTACCTCAAGAAGTTCTAACGGTTGAAGCCGTTACCTCAAGAAGTTCTAACAAGAAGTTCTGTCCTGTGAAGTGAACGCAGAAGACTTGGACAAAACAGTCCACCGTCAAGCTCCGCCACATGCCCGTAAGGGGCCAACGCCTTATCCGCGAGATAACCAGGTATATTATCCAGCGGGTTTACACTCACGCCCTTACTTCCAATTGCGACGAGCTTATTCCGGTATCTCGACTGGTTACGAGTTCGAGGTACTGCTTCCAGACTCACCCGACTGTTAGTCAGAATGCACAATCAATTGGCTTAAGCCGCGCGGTGCGCAGACCGCCCAGGAGCGCCAGAAGGTTGACTCCTAGGGGCAACTAGCCCTAAGGCCAAAGTCCTGCCCGGGCTCGCACTTCATGCATGGAGGCCGCCGGATAGGTGCCGTGAGTGTGACCAACCCTGAACAAGATGGGTCTTCGTGGCCACCCCAGCAAGGGCCCACTGTCTCCCGACACAATGAGGCAGTATTGTTTTAGCTTATTAAATATGGGCCACAGTAGCATTTTTTACTAATAAGTAAATGTATTAAAATGAATAAAAAACACGACTGCCGTTACAGAAAAAGATCTGTTGTATCTATAATTATTACATTACGGATTTTTAATAAAATATTTGTGGTTTAAGTATTTGTCCATATATAATAGATAGACATATTTTTACGGAATGTACTTAATCAGACCTTTCATTTGGCACTTAACACGATATGTGTATATTAATTTATTGACATTTGGAGATTTGGATGTTTAGATAACTATATACTTGATATTTGGAGAGTTAAGATACCCCATAACACTCGGGATAGCATAACAGTTCTAACAATACTACATTCTTTTTAAATCGGTCCTAGCGTTTAGAAGTTATGGTGGAATAAATAAACGAAAAATATACATAGATGAACCCTGAACACATTACGCTCCTTTTTTTTTGGGCAGTCGTATAAAACCTGATCTTATGAGGATAAGCATTAAAGACTAAAATGTAAGTTTCAAAGACTTTTTTTTTACAGAAATATGGTATTTGTAATTATAGTATTTGTAAATTTAAAACAACATTTAAATTATAAAGCTGTCTGGTGTATTAGAACTACTTTTCGTTTATGGTTTCTGCTAGTGCACGAGCGTATCGCATAATTTCTCGCGATATTTTCCTATATTTTCACCGGTTGAACTGAAAATCCATTAAATCACAAATGGATATGGATTTGACGCTTTTCCTGTGTCCATTACGCTCCGCCACGCAATCGCACTGATTTCAATCATTTAATTTTGCATTCAAAATTGAGCAATGAGCATAATATCGCTATTGTTTTCACGTGACACCGGAAAAACAAGCGAAATACTGATATGATATTTTAACATTCAAAACATTTTAATAGGATTTTATATTATGCTAAGTAGTGGCTTAAAAATGAAATATCTATACAAAATTGATACACTTCACGCTCTGAAATATCGAATAATCATTCGCTAAATAAAAAATATATACGTTTGAGCCGGTCCTTACGATGCGGTGCGGCGCCGCACCGCAAAAATTTCGCCGTATCGTTACTACGACGTTACTACGACGCCGCAGTGGGCTAATAGTGTTATAGTCAATTGTACGAAGAACTAGTAAAATGAGGTAGTCAATGCCAATATCTTCTAACACCTCGATTAAAATTAACAAAAATACGTGAAAACAAATGAAACAGGCAAGCATGTACCCTCCTTCGACTGCACTTAATAACAGCTGTGCCGCTCCGGCGCCCATTACCGGTTTGCGTGCGGTGCGGCGCCGGAACGCACCGTGTGACATACCATGGATATTTGTACGTAGGACGCCGCAGCGGCACCGCTGAGGCGCCGCGCCGCAGCCGCACCGCATCGTGTGGCCCGGCCCTTTGGTCAACTAATAAAAAATTCGACGTTCAAGCTTTATTTGCCTGGTTGGGTATTTGATGCCCGCATAAAGAACGTGTGTGTGACTTCTTAATGTCATGTTTAGAAAAGAAACCTTTATGAAAAAATGAAAATGTATTTTATATGTACGAATAAAATCGAATATATTCTACTGAAAAACTTGCAGTAATAATTAATCGGTAATAATAATTATTATTTTACTGCGGACGAGGAACTACTCTACACAACTCCGACCAAAATTTCCTGTAAATGGGAATTTTAGCCTTCGATCAAAACATGATTTTGGTTATGTATTAACCTAGAAACCTCATCTCATAACCTTAGAAAATGTATTTCTCTATAGGGAAGATACTAAATTATTGTTTCCTTTTTATTATCCCTTATTATCTTATCATACCGTAGTGGGGAAGTCAGATGTCGCATCGAATAGCTACAGCTGCGTGTATTAAAATGAGCCAACTCTTCTGCTACCGCATCTTGCGGTGTCGACTACAACGGGCGAGCCCGTCACCACAGGACGTTTTAACGATTAGTCGTTCTGTCGCCCTGCAGTGAACGTAGAAGACTTTGGACAGTACAATTCTACGTCCAGCTACGTCACAACCCGTGAGAGTCCAACGCCTTACCGCGAGTTAGCCAGGAATAAACCCGGCGGGCTCGAGATACTCGCGCCCTCACTTCCAATTGTGACCAGATTTCTCCGGTCTCTCGATTGGTTCCGAGTTCGAGGTCACTTGCGCGGTCCTCTCCCTTACGAAGCGGTGAAACGGAGTGCACCGAATCTGTCGCGGACCAAGGCGTCCTTTGCCCGACTCTGAACCGGGATCGGATGGCCAATGGTCATTTCAAGAGCAGTCGCCGTAAGGTAGACAACCACCCCCGCTCTATAGGAAACAATACAGTTCCCAGACTCCCCCGATTGTTAGTCGGAGAGCACAGTCGATTGGCATGCGCCGCTCGGTGCGCAGACCGTCCAGGAGCGCAAGAGGTTTGATTCCCAGGGGAGACTGGTTGACCCAGTGTCCTACCCAGGCTCGCACCCCATGCGTGGAGGCCATCGGATGGGTGTTGACCCGTGAGTGTGACCGACCCTGAACACATGGGTCATCGTGGCCACCTCATCATGGGCCCATTAGCTCCCTTCTTCTACCGCAGTCTCAAACTCTCCACTAGATGTCCCATGGTGCGGTGTTACATATTTTCAGTCCTCCTGCAAGGAATAGAAGCGTGGACTTTAACCCAGACTTTGTGTAAAAGGTTAGAAGCCTTCGAAATGTGGATTTACAGGAGAGTAGTGAAAATATCTTGAACGGATAGTCCCAAATGAGATGGTGCTGCAAAGAATGTACAAATGATTAGAATTACTGAGACCATAAACAGTCGTAGAAATGTCAACTACAACGGGCGAACCCGTCACCTCAGGAAGTTTTAACGAAGTGATCGTTCTATCTCCCGTGAAGTGAGCGCAGAAGACTTAGGACAAAACAATCCACCGTCAAACTTCGCCACCTGCCCGTCAGAGGCCAAAGCCTTACGACGAGGCAACGGGAAAGGTACCAGCGGACAGCCTCACCCCCTAACTACCAGTTTTAGCAGGATATCTCCGTTTGGAATTAACCTTCAAGATGCCTCCGTCCTTCCGACTGGTTACGGGTCCGAAGTCGCTTATGCGACCTCTACCTGATGTATTACAGCGGTAATTCAGTAAGAATTATATAATATGATCTTCTTTTTCGAGATACGGGTGTTCGTTTCGTCTTTCGTCTTTTCTACAAAGAACAACAGTTAAAAAACCATTATTGAATGAAAGTCCTCGATTTAAATTCCTCTATAAAATTTCTATTGCATCCATCTTTGTATCGTACTTTAAACCGGCTTTATTTCTGCAACATGTCTTTTACAACCAGGATTCCACATCACAACTCACAACCCACAGGATCACAACTCAGTAATTCAGTCTACTTTTAACTAAAGAAGTAACTAGGAGCATGATAACGCGATTATCTTTATATCGCTACAAGATTTTTGAAATTAACCCTAATATTTGGTAACACTTTAAGATCATATGTTCGAAATTCGGATTGAAACTGAGCTTATGGTCGAAGATGATGAAGCTGAAAAACACTTTCGGGAATATACCTATCGATGACATTAATAAAAATTAACTATTGCGACGATCTAGAGAAGGTTATGGTTTTGAAATTAACTAAATTTAAAAAAGAGTTTATTTAGGATACAATATTCATTCAACCACTGAATGAATATTGTATCCTAAATAAACTCTTTCACAGGGAAAGGTACCCAGAGGGCGGCCTCTAACTACCAGTTTTGGTAGGATATCTCCATCTGGAATTAACCTTCAGAATACCTCCGTCCTCCCGACTGGTTACGGGTCCAAAGTCGCTTACGCAACCTCTACCTGTTGTATTACAGCGGTAATTCAGTTTGAATTTATCGCGGACCTGGGCGTTCTTTGCCCGTAGTGCCACACAGGATCGAGTGGTTCAAGGTCATTTCAAGAGTGGCATTACATCAGGTGAAACATCCACCCCCGCTGCTTAGGAAACAGTGTATTTCCATAGTCTCCAGACCCCTTCAGCAATTAGACGTAGCTTCTGAATAGGAGCTGAATTGTGAGTTGAGCCGATCCGAGAACAAAGTGGATCTTGTGGCCCAAGCTGCACGAAACCGATCGCCACCGGAAATAGTAATAGTATTATATTAAGTATGGAAGGTCCCATCTACACTTTTTATAATATGGAGAAAGGTGCTTTTAAGACGGTTGTAAATAGAGGGTGCGGCGTGGTGGGAGAGACGCTGCCTCGCTGCCAAGTGGCGGATACTTATTGGCGCCTGCAAAAAATGCTGCTCAAATAAATAAAATTGTCACATTTGACTTGAGATTTAGGCCAAGAGGAGGCGAAAATGGCGCGAGAGCGCGAGGAATTACGACTTTCTCGGTTTGTACGGTTTGTTTCAGGGCGAGGCATTTCGACTCGATTCAACGACCAGAGCGCCTTCGTTGAAATGTACATACATTTTGCTTTTGCCTATGAGTTGACTTTGTTGCTCAACCTATTTTTATAAGTTAGAATTATTTATTTTTGTATTACAAGTGGGTTTTTTTAGTTCTGTTTGAAATAACATTATAACCTAGAACTTACCTTAAAAGAGCAGGTTTGTTTGAATGTTTGTTTATACTCTTTATTGTGAAGCTTCAATGGGCGGAGATTGCAATACGACAATCTCTTCCAACCAACCTCACTATGAAGTGTTTATATGTATGTGTGCGTGAAATATGCGTGGAATTGTGTGTCTTGTTCGATTGACAGAATTTAATTGCAATCCCGTTAATTGTATTCCAACGGAAAATGGTTACCCAGCCGGGAATCGAACACGGGACCTTACAAAGTAAGATCAGGCGACCTAACCACTATGCCACCGGGCCGTGTACCTACCCTTACTGACTTATCGCTTACATATGCTAGCTGCCAGCATCGCTAATATATCGTACCTATATCAGTCGGTTATATCATTGATTATATAGCGTATTAGTTCGCTTAATGCAGTACTATGATTTGCCAGCTAGGATTTACCTACGAAACGAAACGAAACAGCACTCATATTTCCAAAGATTTTTTAGTATTCTCTTATGTTCAATATGGCGGCGTTCGTGGTATAAGAGTATGGCGGCCCAATTTAGATGGTAATACTAATTTAATTTTGTTATTGTTATCATTGGTTAAATTATACGGTTTGTATAAGCAATCCATCCGGTATAACAAATATCAACTCTCAATGTTATTATAGATGTCCAAATAAATTACTTTTAGTTTCGCCATCAATGCTATCAGCACCGCCTGCGTTTATCCGGTGTCGAATGGTTTCCAAAGTCTACTATGGATTTAAGCAATCTAATGCCATATATAATCAATAGTTATATAAACCACCTAATATAAAAAAAGGAATTGTGTATTAATTTCACCACTATACGAAGGCAAAACAAATGGAAAGCGACATATTGAAGGCAGATAAACAACAAAATAGTGGTTGAAGTATTTATGACTTTGATATGGTTTCACACCGTTATCCATTAAAGCTGCAGATAAAGGCCTTTTAATGAAAATGGTCACCAAAGTTTTACGCATTTCGCCTAAGGATAAAGTAGTACTAACGGAAATCATCATTTCTAAAAATTATTGATCGGTGCCAAATACTAGTGACAACACCCTATAAACCATGCTTAATTTACCATGCGTAAACATATAAGCCCAATGTAAGGGTAGATTTACATTGACTATGCAACTGACACACTGTTTACATACAGTCAATCAGCCATAGTTATTTCTTTAGTATGTACCCACGTTATTAAAGTCAGTCGGGAAACGTAATTTTCGCAAGTTCAAATTTTCCACACGACTCAACCTCACCCTACAACGCAGTGCCAGCAACAAAGCGACCACTGACTTTACACGTTTACACGTAGTCAGTACTGCTGGCGCCTGTGTTGGGGGAGCGGACTGACTTTAATATAAATATCGGTAATATTGATCAGCACTGACGCGGAAGCGCTTTACTGATTTGAAATCAATTTACACGATGACACGGTTCAGCGTTGACTTATTTTGAATTTGAAGTCAGTAACTAACTCAATTTAAAGCAGCCTTATTAAATGAAGAAAAAAAACAGCGAATTGTGCCAGCTCAAACGACGCCTCAAAATCGGGTGTCGGCGGAGGCGGGTGACAGTGGCAAAGCGCATTTGCAAAAAGGACTCAATTTTCGTCCCTATTTTAAGTAGTAATGTAGACATCGAGGATTGTATTAAGGTTTAATAAGGAAATCTTATAGAAAATGTTGAAAAAATAAGATATTTTATAAACATACATAATTAAATGCTGTGTCATTTCCAATAAATATGAAAACTGCCACAAATATTATTTTGTCGTCAATAATTTATATTTCGATCTCGCACCGAATCCCATTTCATTGAATGGACCACCGCTGGAGCAGGTGCAGGAGTACACATACCTAGGACAGGTGATAAAGCTCAGTCGGGACTCGATGATGGCAGAGATAAAGCGAAGAAAATAATTGGGATGGGCAGCCTTCGGGAAGCTGAGCTTCTTGCTGAAGTCCAGAATTCCCATATCGCTCAAGACAAAGGTGTATAATCAGTGTGTGTGTGTGACGTATGCTTGTGAGACATGGACACCGACTGCTGGGATGATCCACGAGATTAAGGTGGTGCAGCGTAACATGGAGCGAGTCATGCTCGGCATATCGTTGCGCGATCGAGTCCGAAACGAGCTCATCAGACAGCGCACGAAGGTGGTCGACGTGGGTCAAAGAGTGGCCAAGCTGAAATGGTCTTGGGCCGGCCGCGTGGCCCGACGACACGACGAACGGTGGAGCAAGCGCGTTTTGGAGTGGAGACGCCGGCTAGGCATAAGAAGTGTGGGTAGACCACCGGCCCGGCCCGGTGGTCCGGTGACATTAATTAGACAGCTGGACCAGTCTGGATGAGGGAAACGGACAACCGATCCGGATGGAGAGGGATTGGAGAGGCGTATGCCCAACGGCGGGCGAATGCGCGCTGATGATGAAGAAGAAGATGAAGAATTTATATTTGCTATTGGTTGATTAATATACACGTATATATATACTAACTAGCTGTTGCCCGCGGCTTCGCTTCGCGAGGAGTTTCGAATCGAGGGGTTAATTTAAAAAAGATTGACGTAAATTTGCATTTTCAGACACTACCTATAGGTAAATAGTTCAATCATTAAAAATAATGTATTTTCGTTCAACAAGTTTTTCTCTAAGATTGACGACAGTTGAAGCAAAGTATAGCTCAATTCCATCAGATAATTAAAAATGTTAGGAGTGAAATCACCCCCTTAGGGGTAAAATTTCCAAAAATCCTGAAACAAATAATTTTTATTTAATTTAATTTACCAAGGGATTAAGTACCAGTACCTATATGACGTTTTTTCATACAAATTTTGATCCTGTATTTTTACCCCTTAGGGGTGGAATTTCCAAAAAAAAATTCTCGGTGCTTATTTACACGATCAAATAAAGCGCTATGCAAAATTTCGAGTTTCAAGATCAAACGTTTTAAGTATTTCCATACAGAATGTCATCCCTTAAATTACCCCCCAAGGGTTGATTTTGAGAAAACTGTGAATGTTATTATTTTTCACTTGTTAAAAGTAGCTAAAATATAAATTTTGATGTCAGTAGCTTCGGCGGTTTCGATTTTCCGTACAACAGAATTTCACCCTTGTCACATCCTTAGGGGTTCAATTTACAAATATCCCTTCCTAGTGCTCGATTAAATTATAAAAGGAAGACTTGTGCAAAGTTTCAACGTTCTAACTTCAGTGGTTTAGGCTGTGCGCTGATATGTCAGTCAGTCGGTCAGTTTCTTCTTTTATATATTATAGATTGCAATAATATTGTTTTATATACATCTATTTTATGGCAGTGGAGATTAGTACTATCATTATATTTTATATAATACACACCATAGCAATTTAACCGTAATTTTGTTCTCTGTGGTTACAGTTTATCACATCAATTCTCAATATCAACCCTATTTCGATTAAAGTTGAGAATTTATTTAAAAACAACACATATGGTAATCCCGATTAGCCATTGATGTTGATGAAACTTTTATGTAACGAATTCCAATTAAGGCCAACGCTAATTCGCATTTATAATCCTTAATACCCTGGTTTTACAGGTTACTGATTTTAATACCTTGTTAACCCCAATGATGTGAAAATTTTCATACTCATCAACCTTTTGATTAAGCCTGTGTAATAATGTTACCGTAATATAATTTAATCCCTGAAAATATGGCTAGGGAAAGGCGAAATACGAGTATTTAAATTAACGCTAGCTTTATTTTTGATAAAATTCACATGGTATAAACGTCATATCAAGGATGCGTGATCATCAAGGATGCGTGATTAAGATAATGACAAAAAAAATATTTTTATTTATTTCAATAATTTATACAATTTAATAAAATTAATGTTCTACCAAAGCTATATTTTTTTTAAATTTCTAATTTCAGTTAAGGTATAACACAGGCGATGGGAATATCAGCGATGATATCCCTGCAGTGAGATACATATACTATGCATACATATTTACATACACACATATATACTAGTATATATACATACAAATATACGCACATACATACAAATATACATACAAATACATACATACATAGAGAGAAAAAGAACCTGAAAACCTTGTGTAATTTTTGCATTGACAATAATAATATCAAAAATGTTATGATTGACCTTTGAGCATAATTCACTGTTTTATTAACTATTTTTAGAATATTTTTGCCCTTTGCTTACTAAATTTATGTAGGCATCCGTACCTCTCCCCAATCTATTCGACTAAGCTATAATAATGGTTAAAATAAGGCTTGGTACTTTAGTGCATCGTACATTTCATAAGATATCTGTTATATAAAATATCCCTAAATAATATATAATTTATAGGTAGATAACGTATACAGGGTGAGTTTTTAAATAGTGACATTCTTGAAGTGGGTGAATCAGTACGAGCAAATAAGCAACTTTTAATATTTTTTCTGGAAAAAATACGAATATTTTTTAATTTTTTTTTAATTTGAAAAATTTGGAAAATTAATTTGAAAAAAGATTGAGCGCATTGCGCGATCTAGCGGTAGGTAAAATATCTAGAATATTGCTTATTTGCTATATTTTACGTATTGCTAGGTGGCGCAGCTCAACAATTGTCAAACTTTTATTTATCAGTTAATTCTTTAAAAAAATCAAACAAAAATTTTTTAAAATATATACTTTTTTGTTTTTCTCAACAAAAAAAAAATAACTTCCATATTGGCTCGTACTGATTCACCCACATCAAGGATGTCACTAATTAAAAACTCACCGTGTATAGAAAACGAATGATAATAGACTAATAGGACGATTATAGTCGTCCTACTACAGTCACTAGACTAGATAGCAGGAAGCGAACGATAATAGACTAACGTATGCCTGACATGTGTGCGAGTGTGGCCCGCTGATGCGTAAAAGATACACCCACTTGGGTGGTCATTACCTCCAACCTGAGGAGGTAAAACAATCTGGCACCGAAAGCCTGTTGCAGTTCTTAAATGACATGAGGCTCAGCGCAGAACTATAGTAGGTGGACAACACAATAGATCAGCAATGGTCGCAGTGTTACAAGGCTCATAAAGACAAAGCCCCACACAACAAATAAAAATCTCTTAAATGTCTAAAATATACCTAAATTGTTTTTTAAAATTCTTATCCTCACCAGAACCTACTAAATGATTGCGTGTAGTGCGTGTAGATTTATTAGCTTGATGACATAGGTAGGTAAAATACTAAAAGTTTACCGGTCACTATTGTTTACGGGTCACTATAGTACATTGGGATAATTACCTATTTCAATTAAAATTCCTGCTTTGGGTCTGGGCGTACAAAACATCCCGTTTTTAAATAGAGGTAAGAGACGAGGTACCGCCTATATAGTGAAATCGCAGAAGCATGAATCTTCTTTTGTGCAGTGGAACGGAAACATTGATTGTGCAATTCTGTACATAGTAGGTGGCGGACGCTTTCGCAGGAAACAGCGAGAATTTTGCGGCATTCCGTGCTAGCAAGGATAATTTTGTAAGTCCTACGATTAAGCATTTTAGCGAGTGCGCGAAGACTACGTGGACAGTTGTAGGAATATTTTCAAAGGAGAAGTGATTGGCGGCTTAAACGAAATAAAAGTGATATAAAATCGAAGACTATCGCGGTTGTTTGACATTATAAATAGGATAGAAAACGAATTTACCGCGTGAAATTTGTAGGACCCGAGGTTTCGGTGACGTTGCAGCCGCCGTTGTCTAGGGTAGACTGTCTAGGTCTACCCTAGACAACGGCGGCTGCAACGTCACCGAAACGTCGGGTCCTACAAATTTCACGAGGTAAATTCGTTTTCTATCCTATTTATAATGAAATAAAAGTGGTCAAAGTGTGAGAACAGTGTTCGCATGTCGTAATTCTCGTCGGCGATTTTTCATATTTGTAAGGAGCTACTCATGCTCATATTTCTCAAGCAAATCAAAATGGGAAGATGAACAATGAAACTGCACAAAAGATCGTTAATACAAACCACAGTATTCATTTTCACCTCCAATATATATATTTTTTAAAGATAACACAGTTGTTTGCGCGTCAAATAATTATCTTATGCTAGCTTTAACCCGCATACACTACTGTGTACTTGACTCATAGGTGGCGATATTGCGAATCATATATCGATGCGGACAAAGAAGATTCGCTGCTCACTGACAGATTGCACTGATAGTCATTTAATGTAGCATTTTAATCTCAAAATATACGTACTTGTGATGTACCCGCAATTGAATCTCATTCATTCCGTATTAAAAAATCGGTTGGGTCACCCCAAGACTTTCCAGGCAAGTATCTCAGGGCTGATTTCATCTGAAGATTAATGTTAGAAATAAAATTGATAAGCGCCCTCTTTCGGCTGGCGGAAGTACCCGGTTAGGTTTCAATACAACGCTTCAGTCGGCGCGGTTCGATTCTCTGCTAAGGGCAGGTTTGGGCCAAGCGCCAACAGATAACGTTAATATTTAATTAAAAAGAATGGCGGAATTTTAATATTTAATTTAAATAATTATAAAATAGTTTTTATATGAGATTACAACTAAAATTTCACAATTACATTTGGGCCCAATGAGGCATCTGTCTACGAAATTTCAAGCCTCCAAGTTCAATATTTCAAGATTGAATATATGACTCGTGCGCCCCCTGGTAAACCAATTTCAATCACATTTTCTTCTACTCTTGCCATGACCAAATGAAAACCTGCATACCGAATTGCAGCTTAATCGGTTTAAGCATTTGGACGCTATCATGGAGGAATACACACACAGTCACGCATACTTCAATATGGAAATGGTTTTAACCATCTAAGAGGTGCTTAAAATGGATATATCTATCTTCATCTCGAAAAAAAAATTGCACGTTCAAATACTTTCCCTTCTCCTCGGTTGGTGGGCTGGGAAAGTAAAATCGATTACCGTCTGATATCAAGCATAAAAAATAGTTTCCAAATTTCGCTAAAAGCAAAAACTCTGCTGATATATTGCCGTTTTATTGGTTAGTGGGTGTTATTTAAAAAACAATTTCGTGTTATTCATTCTTGGACATAAAAGAAACATGCGCGTATTGATCTGAGTCGTGTGTTTCGTTCTACTTCTTTCGCTGTGGAAGCAGCCCGCAGCTAACTCTCGAAGATTACGAGGATACGAGTTACAAGTTACAGAGAACATTTTGTAATGTGAGGCTTGTTACTTGGTTTTATGTAGGAATTTCGCGTGTATTGATTACAAACTTATCATTGTATTGATTACAAAGTTATTTTTTTTCATTAGTAAGATTCCGCGTTGCTTTGACTATTTAAACGTCTGGCAAACATGCGTAGTTTAATGAAAATGGATACACTTAAAATAGTATCTTTTATCTTTTGAATATGAGTATTTATTGTATCGATTAATTTATATAATAAGCCGCTTAGTTAGTGGGCAATGTTATATGTCTGCCTATTGTCCGTCCGGACGGAGGAGACACCCAACAGCCTGTAAATTTCACAATTTCACATGATTTCACGTTTGCTGGACTTACCCCTTTGTGTCTCATGAGATTTGTGAGAGAATTCGACGACCATTTATTGCAGCATTCCTCCATAACACAAGTAAATATATTAAAAGAAATAAAAAAACAAGACTGCCGTTAAAAAAGTTAGCTACTGTATTTATAAAAAGTCAACTAATATATTATATATTTAGATTAATTTATTGACATTTCGAGATTTGCACAATTAGACAATTATTTAATTGATATTTTAACAGCTAAGGTACCATATGACACTCGGAATGACATGACAGTTCTAACATGCCACATACTTCTAAATCAATTCTAGCGTTTAGAAGTTATGGTGTAATGAAAACGAAAAACCTACATAGACAACCATTACATTCCGTTTTTGATTGGCAGTCGTGTAAAAAAGGATAAATATACACATTTCATTACAATATTCTTAAAAAAATAAATACCTTATCTGAGAGCAAGATACGTGGATTAACCCGCAATATAAATGCATCCCTTTGCGGAAAAAATATAGGGGGTAGAACACAATTTCCAAGCGGAAAACTCGGCAGCTAGTTAGCGATAACGATGTTTACTCTCGGTAAGTTTATTAGGTCTACAGCTGCGGTAAACACGCCCTAATTATGAATACTAAAGCATTCCGGAAAGAGGAGCAGTTTTATATATACCTACCTACCATTCATTTACGGATATTAACCGCCCTACATATACGAACATACGTGATACGTCCGCTATATTATCAAATTTATATAAAACCAATATTTAAAGACCGCTTATATAAATCGCTATTTATTTTGTCTGGTATATTTTAAACAACTATGGTTAACTATGGAGAAATCTAATGAAAAAAAGCTAAGGATTTACCTACTTTTTCAATAATAACCCAAATGTAGCGAGGTTAAATGCTATTCCGGTGGTTCTATTTTTCTTCTTTGAACATCTACGGCTGATCAAAATATTTTGTTAACAATAAAAATAATGACGGTATCTGCTAACAGACTTGTGGGATTAAATTGGGCGGCCTCCCGAAACCTTACCTACATCCTGAGAGACCCAGTTATGACCATCAACCTAAAGCAGGAAGTGTATGAGAGATGCGTGCTGCCAGTAGCAACGTACGACCTTGAAACAGTGCCTCTAATGCAGAACAGTGCCAGTTGCCTTAGAATATGACAAAGGACCATGCTGGATATCAGTCTCCACGACAGAGTGCGCAATGAAGAAATGTGAGGGCACACGCGGGTGATAGACGTCATGAAAGGTATCGCCAGACTAAAGTGGGGCGGTCAGGTCACGTCGCAAGGCAGGTTGACGCGAGGTGGCCGAAGAGGCTTGTCAATTGGAGACCAAGAGCCACAAAGCGAGGCGTAGGGAGATCACCTACGATGGCTGGACGACATCAGAAGCAGCAGAGACAGAAAAGCAGCAGAGAGACGGCAGCAGCTGACAGACAGACATGAGAGAAGAAGAAAGAGGCCTACGTCCAAAAGTGGACCAAACCAGGCTGAGGAAGAAGAAGAAGAGGAATAAGATTAATAATCAAAAAATATAGATATAATATATCTACGTAGGTACGTCGATAATCTTACGTAATTCGGACATTACAAGCCTCAGTAACCATCTCCATATTCATATACTATACGTTTAGATTATTATTTGCTTATCATATGCACAGTATTATGGCCTGTTAACCAGGCACGTTTCACTACAAGCAGATTAGTCGCATCGTTGTGCGGGTGTTATGAGACTGATCATTGAAAATGATGTCTTATATGATCGCATATGGCGGTAATATGCAAATGAGCTCCGGAGAATGCCGCTATTGATCCAATAAATAACATCGTATAACTTACCAGTATTATAGGCGCTAATAGTAGCTAATAAGGTGAGCAAAATCAAGTTTCTGACGATTCACAGATCGATATTCATATTCCTCCCTAATTGAGATATTCGAATATGTTTAAATATTTTTTGGTCTTTCTAATACATGCACATCTTCCAGATGCTGATAAACATAAATATCATTGATTATGTAGAGTATTGGATTGCCCTATTATAACAAAAATTTAGAACAAAAGTGATAACAAAAGAATTTAATTTTTTCTTTTAGCCAACGAAAAACGAAAAGAATTAATTAGGACGCCACCACGTTTTTATCGAGAAAAACGGGAAACGAAAAAAAAGAAAAATGAATCTAACCCAAAAAATTTAGAAACTCTTACCTCAGCTCGTGGGTGGTACAAAATGTCACTAAATTGGGCCCGTCAGAACTAAACCATCGCGGCATAGAAAATAAAAACACAATCCATTTATCTAGGTCTTCTTTATTCCTCGGATTCTGGCGAAAAGTCTCGTCCATGGAATTACATCCGGCAGAAAAGAAAATCCGGTTACATCAGTGGTTTATTTTGATAACCAGGTCGAATGCAGCCGCGGTAAACCTCAGCAAGGGTTAAAACATCTTATAAAATTGGGCAAATAAAGGTGACACAATCGCAAAAACGGTTCACACACCACACTACATAGTTGTTAATGAAACAGAAAAACTCCCACGCACTCTAAAAGCGGCACTCAGCCCGTTTACGGCACTTTCTGACCACCTCGCCTCGACAAAAGCAGATTTCTCCCCATCTTTTCGAAGCGCACGTAAAACGGAAGCCAAAAAAAACACGGCCGGATGTCGCAAAAGATGAACCAGAAACTATCGATTATAATTATGGCAACATTTAGCGGAAAATCGAATTGACAACCGTAATGTCCATACGGGTTTGACAGATAACCTCAAATGTCAACAAATTACGGGCCGAAATATTTGTACGGAATTTTAGTATTTTTTAATGCTCCGGGAGGCTCGGAAACCGATATAAAACCAAGAACGGCACCAGAATCATGTTGAAACACGTCCAGAACACGGGAAATGTGATAAAATCCAGCAAAAACAAGGAAAATTCAACAAAACATAACAAAATGCCATGAAACATGAAAATAAGCATCTGTATGGATCGGAAACATGTTTTTAACCCCAGTTTCAGGTCGCAAATTGGATTTTTGTTACACTATATCATACTACAATTTGACCATTAGGACTTTACTAAGAAGCGCAACGTATAGATAATATAGTTTCAAAAATAGAATAATCTATACTAATATTATAAAGAGGTAAAGTTTGTGAGGTTGTAGGAAGTAATCTCTGGATCTACTGAACCGATTTTGAAAATTCTTTTACCATTAGAAAACCACATTATTTGTGAGTATCATAAGCTATATATTAATTCGGAAAATGTAAGGACTTTTTCGTGGGAGTCAGATTTGCAAAGTAACTCGGAGAAAAAACGGTCGAACGAAAACGTTTCTAACTAACGCTGCTTTAACGATGAGAGACATATGATTAAGTTCTAGTCAAAAGTTGTAGAGCTTGATAATGCCTACAAAAAGTCAGCAACAGCATATGTCTAAAGTTTATATTTAAGTCACAAAAAGTAGTTTTTTATATTGAAAAAATAATTTAAATCGTTAGGTCATGTTTATTGGTCATATTATCAACAATTATGAATTCATATCAAAATAAGTAAATTTATCGTCTCAAGTGTGTAAAACAAAAGACTTTTCCCTTTTACTGCATATAATTTCACTTTTACTGCATAAATGGTTAAAGAGATAAGACACAAATAAGACACTCACAAATAACGGTAATATAGTCAAATTGGCATGCAAATACAAACATATATATGCAGTAAAAATATAACCCTTCTTTTGGCAGTCAGGAAATAAATCATAGCAAACTAGTACTAACCAAACCACACTCATAATTTCATCACAAGTAAAAAGTTTTACCCCCCAACGAAGTGGGCACGGGTCAGCTAGTATTCTATAAAGTTGAATATAGCTACGTTCGTGGTATACCAGTATGGCGTCGCACTTAAGATGGTGCTCTAACTAACTCGAAGTAAAATAACAATATACGAGTAATAAATAAAAAACGAATTTTTGAATCAAAGGACTTATTATTTTAATTTTATTAACATAATGTAGGCGCCATTTTTACTTTCCCGTTTAAGAAAAGTATTGTGGACGCACTTCTGTGTGTCTGTGTGTGTGTATTCTCCAACGATAGCGCCGAAACGATTCATCCGATTGCGCTGAAATTTGGCACACAGGCATCGTTTGGTCATGGCATGATCTGAAAAGATTGTGGTTGCAATCCGTCTAACCTGGGTTGGCTCCTGACGACGGAACTCCTCAACGGTCAACAGCAGAGACCCAAAATGTTGTATATGCATTCAATTATGATAGCCCCTTCCAGGTTCCACCATCACATGGCTGATGAACACTGGGTTGGCTCCCGACGAGGGAACTCCTCAACGGTCAACAGCAGAGACCCAAAATTTTGTATACGAGTTTCAATTTCGTTTTTGACAGTTTTCGATTTCGATTTCGTTTTCGATTTCGATTTCGGTTTCGGTTTTGGTGTCGTTTTCGGTTTCGGTTTAGATTTCGGTTTTTATTTCGAGTTCAATTTCGTATTCAATTTTATTTTGATTTCGAATTCATCATCATCATCGGGGGGAGGGGGGTTAAAGGGTGGCGCTAGGTTGAGGGGGGGGGGGGTGATATTTATGAAATTAATATTCAGATGAATAAAGTTCCTGGCTACTTGACAGGAAAGTCTTGGGGTGACACAACCGATTTTTTTATTTGTATACGGGGTTCAATACGTGATAGTTACGTAGGTACTTTGAAGTTACGATATGGAATTATGTATCTCCGTAGTATTTCCGTAATGTAATAAGCCTGTATAAAAAATGCTATACATGGAATTGATAATTGAATGTTATTGTTATCATTGGTTAAATTATGGTTTTTTTTATTATCAATCAGTATATTTTGGAAAAGTATTCTTTGTCAATATTATTAGAGATTGCTTAATAAATCGCTAGTAAGTCACCGTCGAAGTTATCAACGCCACCTGCATTTAACCGGCGCAGAAAGGTTACCAAAATGTACTATGGAGTTGAGCAATGCACAAATCGATGTATACCTACAGGGCAACAATACAAGGCACAAATCGATGTATACTCATAATTCTATACCTGCAACATCACAATTTCAAAGGACAACTCAATACAGAAGCATAACATTTTATAACAGGTTACCAGAGGAATAAAAAAATATACAAACATATGCACTATTTAAAAAACCTACCAAGGAATTTTTATTGCAAAAATGTCTATATGGCACGGACTTTAAAAATTTTATATTCACAATTGACTACTTGTTTATTTTTTTTTAACTTTCATTTTAATCCTATTCTGAACACTTCATTTTATAGACAACTAGCTGCGCCCAGCGGTTCCACCCGCGTGGTGATGGAAAATTGTGATAATGATGATAGAAAACCATATATCTTTATTGATGTGTAAGCTATATTATTGTAAAGTTTCATCAAAATCCATTCAGTAGTTTTTGCGTAAAATAGTAACAAACATCCATACATACATACAAACTTTCGCGTTTATAATATTAGTGGGATAGTAGGATAGAATTTAAATTTCGAATGTCAATTTCTTAGATTTTTTTCCTACTTACTTGACAGTTATTGTTATATTTTAGATAATTCACACTATATCTATATAAATTATAGCCTATGTGTTATTCTGATGTGTAAGTTATATTATTGTAAAGTTTCATCAAAATCCATTCAGTAGTTTTTTCGTGAAAGAGTAACAAACATCCATACATACATACAAACTTTCGCGTTTTTAGTAGGATTTACTTACTGATTATGTAACATGATTTAGAAATTATTGCTTGTATTTTTATATGTTTACTATGATTATTATTTGATTCTTTCCAAATTGGACTCCTTGATTATTATTATTGATTTATTTATTTGCGAGATCATTCAATGGATTTTTCCTTTTTATTATTTTTTATTTTTTTAATTTTTTGGATTTGGTATTTATATTTTTGATATTTCTTAATGCTCTTTTTAATATTTAGACAATGTAATGGTTGATTTTGTTTAGTTTATTCACTTTCAGATTTCTAACCTGATTTAATTTTATTTTTGCCAGATATATGATATGTTTAAAATATGAATATTATAAAAAATGTATTTATTAATTGTAAGTTCTATACCCTCACCGGGTTTTTTTGGAATAAATAAACTTTAAACAATGTAATCTATGTATACCAAAAAATGGACGTTGGTAATTATCTGAGCTTAATAGACTTCGAAACTGTTTTATCTGTCATGAAAGTTGGCACATATATGTATTTTCATATAGAAGGTTTTTATGCTATTCGCTTTGTTGTAACTCGCCATTAGATGGCGCTGCAGCACATAAACTTCTATACCGCTCAACCGATCGCTAAGAAAATTGGTATACATGTATATTTATTTGCGAATAATATTTTTGCGCCATCCACTTCGTTGTATATCGCCATTAGATAGCACTTTAGCACATTAACTTCTATACCGTTTAACCGATCGCCATTAAAATTGACATATCTACTTAAGTATTTAGACACAAATATTTTTTTCTACTTTGTTGTAACTTGCCACTAGATGGCGCTTCAGCACATCTTATTTAAACCGTTAAACCGATCGCCATGAAAATTTATACAAATTGTATTATATCCAATTTGTTTATATACATTATATATACCGAGTGAAAATATTGAATGAATGAATGAAAATCTCTTTATTGCATAATAAAAATAAGATACAATGGCGGACTTACTGCTATTTTACAATATCTTCCAGTCAACCAACTGTATATTTATAACGTATATAACGTCTATATATAAGGTATATAACGAGGTAATATTTTCGCGCTATCCACTTTGTTGTAACTTGCCACTAGATGGCGCTGCAACCCATTAACTTTTATACCACTTAACCAATCGCCATAAAATATGGTATACATATATATTTGAGCTCGGATATAACACGGGCAACGCTGGGTAATATTAGTCACATATATAATATAATGACTTATGGTATACTGATATGGGGGAATGCCACAGACAGTTCTAGGGTTTTCATTTTACAGAAAAGTGCACTGAGAGCAATTGCAGGAGTATCCCGTGACACGCACTGCGAACCATATTTTCTTAAGTATAAAATACTGACTTTTACTTCTGAATATATTTTACAATTTCTACTATATGCTAAATCATATATTAACGAGCAAGAGGTAAACGGGAATATGCACTCCCACAATACACGCAGACGTGATGACGTTATCCTGCCTAAAGTACGCCTTACGCAGACACAAAAGTCCTTTGGATATTTGAGCTATAAGCTCTACGCTCCAGCTACCACTCTCCACAAGAAAGATGGAAACGAAGGCGTTTAAAAGATTTATTAAACAAAAGCTGCAATCCACACATGCTTTCTATAAGCTGGGTGATTTTTTTGAGCATGCCAATTCTTTCAAATGGGAATAACATTAATATATAACTTTCAGGTACCTACCTCATTTTAGTTCTTATTGTTTAATAATAATATTATGAATTTAATATATGTAGATTACAATGTGTAATGTAACATACCTGATCATATACATACGTTGTTTTTTCCAATTTTGTTTTGATACTTCCTATTGTGTGATTATTTTTTGTATAAAGTGCTTGATGACTATTAATATTCTTATAATAATTATCTATTTTATATGTATTCTCATGTACATGGATACAGCTCTTTTATTTTTTTTAATTTTATTTGTCTGCCGTGTAAAGCCGACTTTAGTCAACGCTATTGTCGAATTAATATTAATGCTTTAATAGTTTTATATCTACATATAAACTGACGAATTCTAATATGCGATAATTAGCTTTAATTCATAATTCATGCTTTTATTGTATATTCTGAATGAATAAATTGAATACTGAATACTGAATCAATTTCTTTATTATAAACAAAGACCTGACTCGTTAAAGAAATATCAGCTGTTAAAATACACATTTATTTTCATAAAATTACACGACTCCCGAGATTTTCATTAATTTTCTCACGCGCCGAGGCGTGATTGCATCTATTTTCGGCGCTTCCTTTGATAGTTTCGCGCCCAATTTGCGGTTCTCTTTGGCCCGTTCGAGATTTCTCAGAATTTCCAGTTATCTCGAATGGCGCCCCGCTAGGAGGAACACGCTTGTAACGGTTTGAGGCTTCGCCACGTTATTGAAGCTTTCAGCGGCGGGCAATATAAATGTTAATTGAACTTCTGCCGGGGTGAAGCCGCTGCGGTCGCCGCGGCATCGGCGCCAGAATAATAATAACACGGCAATAGTGAAGTATATTACAAACAGATATGGGATGCGGAGAAACGAGAATATTTTCATAACCGATATTGGTTTTTAAGCCAATGATATTCACGCATGCATATAACACCACAAGGGACATATTTTCTACATCCAATCAAATTACATAATATTTCGATTTTAAAAAAAGCTGCTGTTATTATCGACAAGAATTATCTCAATTAAACGTTTAATTTGATACTAAACACGATATATTTATCTCAATTTATTGACATTTACACAGTTATTTATTTGGCATTTGGACAGTTTAGTTATTCTATATCACCCAAGATGACATAGTAATAATAATAATAATAAAACTCTTTATTATTCAGAAATGGCGAGCTTATTGCCTGCAGGTAATATTTTAGAGCTAACCTATACTATTGTAAGAACATTATTTGCGAGTAGACTACATAACTTAAACTATATAAAGAGTATGACAAATAAAATAAAGGAGGATGGAAAGAAATATATACTTTACTCTTTGTGGGCACAGATTTGCCACATCAAAATAATCTAACACCTATAAGGACGCTAAAGTTTTGAAAGGAGGGGAATGGGAGGGGAAAGGGAATTTATCTGGAGGATTTTAAATGCTCTCTGTGTCTGTTTTTAAAAGTTGCTATGTTTGGCGCGGTTCTCACATTTTTCGGCAAAGCATTCCAAAGACGGGCTCCATGCACGGTGAAAGAGAATGAGAAGAAGTCACTGCTGTGACTAGGGATAGAGGGTAGCAGGTTGTTTTTTGATCTCAGAGGGCGTCCATGAGCCGATAGTGCAGTAAATCTGCCGGTAAGATAATTGGGAGCGACGCCATCCAAGATCTTGAAAAGCATACAGAGAACTCGCATGTCTCTTTTCTCCCGGGTCGACACACCAGTGAAGCTTCTCTCTGTACTCCATGATGTGGTCAAATTTTCTGAGGCCATGGATATACCGAATGAAAACATTTTGGAGACGCTCAACTTTGGTGGATAACTCCTCTGTGAGGTCGAGAAATGCGATATCTCCATAATCCAGAAGATTTCTAACAATACAAAACTTCTCTAATTCAGTTTAAGCATTTAGATGCTATGGTGAAATAAAAAACGGACATCATACAAATATACATTAAACCCTGAAAACATTTGAGTCCCTATTTTTTGGGCAGTTGTGCAATTAAAAGATACTGACGGCAACAGTGAAGTACCTATATTACAAACAGATATGGGATACGGAGAAACGAGAATATTTTCATAACAGATATTGGTTAGCCAATGATATTGATGCATGCACATGAAAACGCAAGGGGCATATATTCTACATCCAATCAAATTAGAATTTTGAGTGTAGATTTTTGTATGTATACGAAGCTGCTTTGATTATAAATTATCGACCAGAATTATCTCAATTAAACCCTTAATTAAACACGGTAAATTTATCATAATTTATTGACATTTGGTCAGTTATTTATTTGACATTTGGACAGATTATGTACTCTATAGCACCCGGAATGACATAACGATTCCAACAATACCACATATTAATAAATCGGTTCAAGCATTAAGAAGTTATCGTGTATTAAAAAAATATACATACATACATACGTGAACCCTGATAGCATGTCACTCTTTTTTTGGGTAGTCGTTGAAAGAAGATCTTGGCGGCAATAGTGAAGTATATTACTAACAGATATGGGATACGGGAAAATGATATTATTTTCATAGCAGATGTTGGTTTTAAATTCAATAATTAATTCCTAAATTCAATTCAAAAGAGTGCTTTTCGAATGTGCCAAGCAAATTTCCCGCCTCACGGTTGTGTCAGAAAGAAAACAAAGGTACATTTTAACTAAATGTTTTTACCCCAGATTATATCATACAAATGCGATTCAACCCTTTTTGCCGTATTAGTGGACGTCGCCTCGCATTCACGCGAACTTCGTTTTTATTATTGTATATAGTATTGCCCGGCATATAGAATGTAGGCAAATAATTTCATATCCAGCAAACTGAAATGAACCTAGACCAATTGACAATTTACAGGAGCTCATACTGCGGCCGATTTTCGAAGGAATAATATACGGATATTTTTTTTCATATAAAAATAGAGTTTTTACTATTAAATGAAACTAAATTTAAATAAGCAAATATTTTTGATATTAGAAATGAAATCTTATAACAACAAATTAAATTAAATTTTATGACACCGCAAGGGAGGTAGATTCCACGTCAAATCAGATTAGTATGTTCAGTATAGATATTGTTATTTATACGAAGCTGCTGTGATTACCGTCGAGCGCAGACAATACCTACATTTCCGAGAGCAGAGACAAAGCAAGATGCAACTGTAATCGGGCTATTGTTCCCAGTAATAAGCCCAGCAGGTGTTCCCACAGGCCTGTCATACCCGTGGACATGATCGCGTGGTTAGGACGGCGCGTATCTGCAGTAGGTTGGGGTAGAGAATACGTATAATACGGATAGACAGTGTATGGGGATTACGCTAATTCTGTGCGAAACATTCACTGCCAAGCGCCGCTCGAAATTTAGCTTATCTTCAGCTTAAATTTGCGCTTATACACCTCAAATTTAAGTGTAAGAATAAGAAAAAACAATTGTAATGTTGAAAGTCGCTGCTAGTAACGAATCTGTGAAATTCTTTATATGATTATGATTCGCGTAAGATTCATAATATGATCTTTATATGATTGTTTATATAATTCTTTATATGAAACTAAACATTCCCGTCAATAATTTGGTTGACACCAATTGTTTGACTTAGCTTCATTGATTAATGAAAGACTTGTAACAGTTCTGATAGCAGTAAAGACTTGAGAACAAACCAGATTCAGACCGAACCAATACATGTTCAATTTAACAGTTTCTTGTTGCCAGCCACACTGCCAGCCACACGGAAATACGCATGTTTCAAAAGGGATTATTTATATAACATGTACTGTGGTCCGTAAGTACCTATATATCAACATGACTCTTAACCGTGTAGTAACCATGTCACGGGCATAGTAACTACACCGCACATTCATTCCTGCGCATAACACGATCTTGCTTTTACCATGACAGCATGTTATTACATACGTAAAGTTATAGTCAATTACAAGAATCATGTTGAAGCTACAATATACAGTTATTTTCGTATTACCCGTACGGAGCATGGTGAAACATATAATCGAATAATGCAGTTTCAACAAAATTACTAGCAATTCAATAAATTTACGACTGAAACAACATTATTCTGTATAAAACCGTAATAACAAAACGACATTTTAGGAAGAAATTAAATATTGTTCTCAGTGCAGATTACCTTGGTTTTATATTTTTTACCATCATTTTGTACGAGCCTAAATTATCGGTAATATTTTCTTTTATAAATTCATGTAATAAAAGTAACAGTAACAGAGAAATATTAATAATAATTTAGTTTTTTGCAAAGCTGTTTAAATGATATTGGTGTGGATTTTATCACCACAGTAGATTTTATATCTATTCTGGGATGGTAGTGTTTAAAACATATCTTTTATATTTTTTTATTGCTTACATTCATTTAGATCGCTTATTCATTACTAAATTCAAAGTGATTGATTTAAATGAATAACTATCTAACCAACTAATTTTAAAAATATAATCAAGTTAATAAATATATCTATGAAATATTAGATCAATTGACAGTAGCGGCATAATTTCGTGGCAGACAGCGGCAATTTATTGGGATTTTTTGCAATATCGCCGCGCTCGACAAAAAATACTATAACTATGAAACTACTATAGCAATCATAAAAAAAATAACTGTGCTATAATTGCATTGAAATTTGTATGTAGAATATTGAAACCTTATTTTGTAAAACAATTAGATAATTATGAATAAATATTAGAAAATCGAAAAAGTTAAACAAACTCGGCATTTCTAACATGTACTTGTCTTACGGAAAAATACGGAACCCTATTTAGGAATTGTAAATACTATCGTAATCTTTATTAGATTTCATATCAAAATAATATTTTTATTGCTTATTTACATACAAAAATATTTAGATATTATAGCTTTATAGCTTATAAAACCAATAAAAACTTTGATTATTTCTCGAAAAAATAAATGATGATGTTTGAAAATGGAATTTTACCAGAAATATCCGCGAAATGACGCGCGAAATTATTCTAACGGTCGTCTATGTATCTATGGTAATAATGAGATATTTAGTATGGATTTTAGGATGCGTTTGAATTAGAAAAAAATATTACTGTGCGCTCTGGGAGCAAGCCGCCACTATTGGTCGTTATGTAGTCAACGGTGTTCTGATATGCAACCAAACTTGGTCGTTACGTAGCCGAACTAGATTCCTAAATATTCCCATATAGCTCATTATTATTAGCAGCTCCTAAATATTTTTTTTTGACATAATCACCTTAATTTGTTTTAAATATTGTGAAATCAATGTATATATTTTGAAATGCAAGAGCTTCTATTTTCTCATTTCACTCTAGTCTAGTAGAATGACGTTGATACGACACAATAATATAGGATGCCTTTTCCCTCACATTCCGTCATCGGCCGCCATAGCGAAAGTCCGCCGGTGTTTCGAAATAGTTTGGCCGTCGCGTCGTGCCGATGCGGTTGGTGGACGCGCGGATGTTACATTGCGTAGGCGGAGCTAGCAGCAGCCACTACATGAATTAATTATCCGCGTTCTTCTAATGCGTGCGGGTTTCGCTGGGCTCGGAGCGCGTGCCAGCTAATGGTTTCACGTGAAATTCCTGCCGCTCTTCGGATATCGGCTTAGCTAATGAGTTGGCGATCGATTAGCGAAACGTTGCCGAGTCTATAGGTTTTATAATTGAGGGCAAGCTATTCGGACCGTTAAATCTAATCCCCAAATTTCGGGATTGCAATGGCCTCACTTAACGTTCTCTGCTAAAACGTGGGAGGAAGATCTTGAAAATCTAGGATTTTAGGATTGACTTCCTGCATTGCATCTGCAATCGCCATAAACCACATATGTTAAATTTAAGGGCAAGCTATTCGGATTCTAAAATCTAATTCCGAAATTTCGGAATTGCAATAAGCTCACTTAACGTTATTTACTAAAAGGTGTAAGGAAGATCTCGGAAATCTAGGATTCTAGGAGTGATTCCAAATCAACCTGAATCGCCATAAACCATAGATTTATTACTTGAGAGCCAGATATTCGGTCCGCAAAATCGAAATCTGAAATTTCGGGATTGCAGTGAACTCACCTAACGTTCTTTACTAAAAGGAGTGAGGAAGATCTAGGTGTTCTAGTATTCCGGGATACATATTAACCCATCGAGCCTCAGAGGGACCGATCGGACTCAAACGTAAAAGCACAGTTTCGCCTCGTTGGGACCGATCGGACTCTAAAGTTAGTATTTTAAAGTTCTAATATGCAACTATTCTAAAATGCAACAACGGTTTGGGAAAAAATAATATTTTGGTCGGCCGCCATAATAAATCTAAAATTTCCATAATTAGACATAGTCTTTCAAAGACATGCGCTCGCGAAATCTCGTGGTTCGATGGGTTAATCTGGAATCGCCATAAACCATATATTTGTACTTTAAGGCAAGCTATTCGGACCGTAAAATCCAAGCCCGAAAATTCAATATTGCAATGACCTCACTTAACTCTCTTTACTAGAAGGTGTCAGGGATATCTCTAAAATCTAGGATTCTGGGATTTACCTATCTAGTATCTAGGATTCTGGGATCTGGAATCGCCCTGAATGATACATTATATACTTAAGGGCAAGCTATTCGGACCGTTAAACGAAATGCTGAAATTTCGGGATTGCAATGACTTCACTTAACGTTCTTTACAAAAAGATGTGAGGGAGATCTCGAAAATCTAGGATTCCAGGATTGCCTCTCCAGCGATTCCAGATTAATAGATTAATCTGGAATCGCCATAAATCATACGTATATTGTATACTAAAGGGCAAGCTATTCAAACCGTAAAATGAAATCCCGGATTGCAATGACTTCACTTACGTTCTTTATTAAAAGGTGTGAGGGAGATCTCGAAAATCTAGGATTCCGGGATTGCCTCTCCCACGATTCCAGATTAATCTGTATATAAAAATGGTGCGATACGACGCTGTACCCGCGGGATTACCGGGCATCGCGAAATTACTTTTACCGCGCGCCCGGTTGTAATTAACGAGGAGTCGCGACGCAGTCGGCCATTTCCGTCGCTGGCGGGAAATTAGCGTCTCATCGAGTGGCTTTATTTGTCCAACGCGCCGAGTCTGCTTTTCACAACGCAGAAAGTTTAATTCATTCCGCCCCCTCCGCTCCTCGCGGCCCCGGTCCAGACACAGACAGCGCGCCCCGTGCGAACAAATTACGCGCCATTGTAGTGCAGGTGCGGGGCGCGGGCGGCGCCGAGCACCGCGCCACGACGCCACCCCGGGAGATTATGTAAAATAATACCCATTTGTATGTAAAACAGGACGCTGAAAACTGTGTCTATATTGGCAGCGTCGCCTCACGTGTCAATGGAGCCTACGCAGACATATCGTGCAAAAGTAAAACAAGGTTAGCGCTGCGATAAAACACACCGCATTGGTTAGGGTGATAAGTTCCTTTCCATATTTTTCACCTAGCAGCATTTTTCCTATTACTAGTAATGGTTCCTAATTCGCGTCACCTTAATCTTTGTATCCCGGAAATGTATAGGTCTCTAATATTCCTAAAAATAGTCCAAATAATTATAACTGTTTAATCCCGGATTTCCCGGGATTCATCAAAGTGTCCAGTTCCGTCTGTTTTACTAAAAAAATCGAGATAACGGAAATATCCATTTTGACCACCCCTGATACGATTAGGACCATTTCCAGACAGAAGTGTGTCTGTAAGTCTGTGCGTGTGTCTCAGTGTGTGTGTGTGTGTGTGTATTCCTCCACGATAGCGCCTTAATATAAGCAGGCATCATTCGTTCATGGCAAGAGTTTAAAAAAAAGAAGTTGACATCGGTCTATCAGAGGGCGCGCTAGTCATATTTCAATCTCGAAATATTGCAGTTGGATACTTGAAATTCGGTACACAGATGACTTTTTGGACCAAAATCACGCTATGGGATTGGAATATCTCGTATCCAAGCGACG
Organism: Micropterix aruncella; assembly: GCA_944548615.1. Classification (NCBI taxonomy): domain Eukaryota; kingdom Metazoa; phylum Arthropoda; class Insecta; order Lepidoptera; family Micropterigidae; genus Micropterix; species Micropterix aruncella. Next base: position 14,451,769 of record OX155950.1, read on the forward strand.
CAAATAATATTTAAAGTACGACATCCTATATTTAGGAAAATACTTCATGTCGTTTTGGAAATAAAAAGTATTTTCCTAATACCATTTGAATACCACGGAACACTACAATTGGCGGGCGGAAGGAGGTTAGGTGGGTGCGAAGGGATGGGAGGGGGGGGGGGTGAGGTAGGGGTTTTGTCTACTTTCTGGGAAAGCTTTAGTTTGACACAACCGATTTTTTATAGTATAGCTCTGCCACTAAAATACACCCGAAAAAGCGGACAGCGGAAAAGCGTAAAAGCGCTTTTTCGCTGCTTTTTCGAAAAAGCTACAAGCGAAAAAGCGCTTAAACGGTGCTGACAAGCAGAATCGGGAAAATTAACGTTGTAGGTGTTTGTTATAAGCGTTTGGAATGCCCCCCCCCCCCCCCACCCATGCGCCCGCCCCTCACACCTGCTCCGCCATGTGTGTGACTCCATGTCCTTTGCAGTGACAAAAAAGCTTAATTCCCGTAATGGTACCAAACATCACAGTGTGGTATTCATACGTATACAGTCGTGACACACACACGCTCACACCGGAGGGTTATTGTGTAACTTTTCGGTGATGAAGTTTGTTTCGTTTTACAATATATTTATTATTTAAAAAATCGTTCGCATTATAAATATAAATTCTAAAATTATGAAAAAATAGGCAAATTGTTAAAGAGGGGCTTTAAGGAAAATGTTAGTGGTTCAGTTATAAAACTATTATACTCGCAATAAAATATGAGAAGCATTAAAGAACTAGCCAAAGTAGAGAAGATTTTGCAAAAATAATTTTTGGAATAATTTACTTTTTACTATTTTACTTTTACTCTTCCACTTCTGCATGCTGCTAGAACTAAAAAAAATGTTGATTTCAAATAATTCAAGACTTTTGTTTGTCTTAGTCTTGCGACGCATCTAAAATTTATCTATTTACTCTTTAATTACTCTTTTAAGTATTTAAAAAAATATCAAAAATTCTTCACAACGTTTTAATTTGAATAATATACTTTTAAAAATTGTTTGTATTTTATGTCAGTATCACTATTAAAGCTATTTTAATTCTTTTGACGATGCGTTTATGAAATGAGGCCTAAAGAGCAGGTGTGCGTGAGTATGTGTGGACACAAAACCGCAGACGGGCTCCACATGAATCTGCGGCTTTCACCCCGTCACTCCCCTTTCAGTACATCCACCGGTAGCGATATCACATCCCGCCCATTATACCAGCCGATGGTCAAACGCTGCCCGCCCAAATATCTCGAATACTTTCCATTCCACCTATCCAACGAGTAGTTGATTTTGATGACACAATTTCGATTTGATATTCAGTGCTTACTTGGAGGCAGCTAACAATTCCTGAGCAGCCTGGGCCATATGACCTGTTCGTTATATTTGGTCGGCTCAACTCACGGTTCAACCCTTATCCGGTAGCCTCCTCGACGAGGGTCGGACTTCGTAATGACTTTGTTTTACCTGTCACGGCAGGAGCATTAACTCCACTGAAGTATAACCTTCGGGCGCTGCTGGGCGGTTTGCCTATGGAAATGATCTTATACATTTCCTAAAAAGAGGAGGTGATTGTTGATCTGGTGTGTGCTACTCTTGAAAGGACCTGTTCGCCTGATTCCATATTAAAAACGGGCAAAGAGCGCTACGGTCCGCGATAAATTCGAACTGAATTACCTTCAACACCAGGTAGAGGCCTCGCAAGCGACTTCGAACATCGGACCACTGACCTGGAGGACGAAAGAAACCGGCTAAATCTGGTAGTGAGAGCGCCAGGTCGGCCCTCTGGGTTCACTCTGCCTCGCGGTGAAGGGTTATTATCTCAGGGGCTTGTTGGTCTAGTTAGACAGTGGTGTGTCTTGTCCCTATACCGTGGAATTTAAATTGGGCACAAAATTTTAAGGGGTGGTTTTACCCGTTAAATACATCATTTTTTAATTTATTTTTTTCGATAAAAAACATTAAAAAAAAACAAATAAAATAATAAAGTATGGCACATGAATAGTTTTGGATTATTTTGTGACTTAATTTTATCAAATAAAAAAAATATAAATTATTTTCATGATCTATTTAATGCGTAGAACCACCCCTTAAAATTTTGGGCGCAATTTAAATTCCACTGTGTATATCTCTGCGTTCACTCCAAGGTTGAAAAACGATCAATATCCTTATACCTTCCTGGGGTGGCGGGTTCGCCCAATGCAAACGAACTCCGTAGTGTGCTTGCATGGTCCTATCTACAATACCGTTTTATCTTGATAATAAACTGCAGGAGGTGGTTTTCGCAATGCAATAATTTATTTAAATTTCAGCCCTGTGTGAGCAGCAGTGCTCATGGTGAGCAAATCCCAGTATTTAATTTCCAATATCTTTGGATAGCCAAAATTATTTGAATTTTATCAATGTTTTATATTTTAAGCACCCTTGTATATACTTAGTATTTCAATACCAAAAATATTATAAATATTTTATCACTCTGCAAATAACCATATTTTTATTATGGACCCGATAGGCCACGATTTTATCGTGGCCTATCGGGTCCTACCGTGAGCTTATCAAGTCATCTAGACTTAAACAATCATTTCAAAGTTTATTGAAACGTTCAATAACATTTACTCTGACATCGCTTCTCAATTAATAATTTATTATTCTTACCTATCTACAAATAACACACTTATATAACTCAATACACAATTTTAGCAAGTAGTATAAGCGAGCGTAGAATGACGTGCTTTGACAAAATCGTCCTTCCAGCATGCATGACGTGGCAAATTCCCACCACGTGACTGCGCGTTGATCTCCCGTGGGAAACACCATTTTTCCATTATAATGGATTATTCGTAAACACCCTAGATGTAGGTATATCATTACAGATATATTATCGTTTAATATTTTAACCTTTGGATGGGTATGTGTGTTGGATGGGTTCGGGTGTATAAGTAAGTACGTTAGTGGTTAATAAATACGCGGGATTCACCGAAACTACGGTCAATTAAAATTAATCGATCTTATTCAGGGAGTCTTCTTAGGGGCTCTCTAGATGATCAAGCATGCTTGTCAAGCATTGCGTCACGGGCTGGGAAGAGATCGTAAGCCGCAGGAAATATGCAAATATATTTTTTTTTATATTTACCAAAAATGCCTATTTTGTAGTTTATGCCAGGGAGTCGCATTAATAAATTAGATGTAATTGATTGATGAATGACTTGACTCCATGGTATAAAACTACAAAATTAGGCATTATTGGTAAATATAAAAAAACATAGATTTGCATATTTCCTTCGGTTTAAGATCACCTCCCAGCCGCGACGAGATGCTTGACAAGCATGCTTGATCGTCTAGAGAGCCCCTTAAAGTCAGCGAGTCCATATTTGCAAAAACTCTATTCAGATGCAACTACAATGCCGTCACTATGCTACTCACGGGTAAGTAACGATATTTAGGTCCAATGCATTCCTTAATCACGGCTTGAGGCTGTGCTAAGCCGACTGCAGCGCCTAATAAGCCCAGGTCGACGAAGCAAGAACTAAAACTTGAAAAAAAGGAAGAATCGCCGCGCGCTGTATTGTGCTGTCACTTCACGTCTCTAAATGTCCGTGTTTGATGTCTTTGTTTATTTTGGTAATAACACGCCATAGTACAGATTAACAGATAAATATATTAAAAAGAATAAAAAACACGACTGTCGTTACAGAAAGTGAACTGTTGTATTTACAATTATTTTCATTACGGTTCGTTTGGTGAATTGTTTGTAGTTTATGTATTTATCTATATAGATAGATGCATATTTCCAGAATGTGCTCAATTGGACCTTTCATTTGACACTAAACACGATATATTTATGTAAATTTATTTACATTTGGATATTTGGACATTTAGATAACTACTTACTTGATATTTAGACAGTTAATGTACTATATTACACTCGGGACGACATAATAAATCTAATTACATTGTGTCGCAGGTTATTAATCGTGTACCTATATGTATATAAACTGTCCCTCAGTGAGTACAGAAATGTGTAAAAAGGGAGTTCTGTTGTGGTAAATATTTTAACGCTATTCTACAAAACATCAAATCAATGCATCAACCAGGATTCAAACAGACATTAAAGCACAGGCTCAAAAATAAATGCTATTATATCGTGAATGACTTTTTAGGCGATAATGACAAATAAATCTTAATATATATAAATTACGTGTCACGTTGTTTGTCCGCGATGGACTCCTAAACTACTTAACCGATTTGAATCAAATTTGCACACCGTATGCAGTTTGATCCAACTTGAAAGATAGGATAGCTTACATCTTAATTTATAGTCGCAATATTATTTTATTGCAAATTATTTGTCTATTATTTGACATTCACAATTATCTGTTAGCTCCAAACGATTTTAACAGATGGCGATATCTGTTGACTGGATTAAGTGATCAATAGATGGCGCTGCTATGTTAAACCTACAAACGTGTCATATAATCTTGGACGCACCAGGTGGAACCGGTAAGACATTATCGTTGATTCTTGCCAAAATACGGTCGCAACAGTGCATCGTCAGGCAATGCGCCTACTTTGCTAGATGGTGGGCGAACGGCACATTCAACATTCAAGCTGCCATTGGACATTTATAATAAACCAAATACAATATGTAACATAAAAAAAATAGTGGAATAGCTGCAGTGTTGCGGAAGAGTTCAATAATAATTTGGGATGAGTGCACAATGGCTCACAAATATTCACTCGAAGTATTGCATAGAACTATGCAAGATTTAAACGGCAAAAATAAACTTTTCGGTGGTGCTATCTTACTTTTGTCTGGTGATTTCCGACAGACCTTATCGGTTATACCTCGCTCTACTTTCGCGGATGAGATTAATGCATGTTTGAAACAATCATTCTTATGGCGAAGTGTTAAAACAATTCGATTGACCATAAACATGCGCGTACGATTGCAAAATGATCAATCAGCACAGATATTTTGCGAATAATTACTAGATATTGGGAACGGTAAAATAGAACTGCAACCAAATACGCAATGCATTAAACTGCCAGACAATTTATGCACTGTTCTTCAGGAAAAAAATGAATTCATTCAGAGTATTTTTCCGGATATATAGAATAATTACTAGAATCGTAACTGGCTCAGTCATCGGGCGATTTTGGGAGCCAAAAATGTTGATGTTGACGAAATTAACTTCCAGATACAATAGTTGTTACCAGGCGATCTGATGTCTTTTAAATCAATCGATACTGTTGTTGATGAAAATAAAAGTGTAAATTTTTCAATTGAATTTTTAAGTTCACTAGATATACTTGGAATGCCACCACATAATCTACGATTAAATATTGGTTCCCTTATTATTCTCCTACTTAATTTGAATCCACCTCAATTATGCAACGGTACGCGTTTGGTCATCAAAAAGATCACCGGAAATATTCTTGAAGCAACCATTTTAACCGATTAGTGCTAAATTAAATTGAAATTAAAAGTATTTATAATTCAAAATAATAAATATTATTGTTAAAGATTTAAGACTATCTGCCCTACTTACCTCATTCATAAGTTTAAGTGTCACATGTTATTTACTAACAACTTTGTAATATACTCATTTGTTACAAACTTGAATAAAAATAATAAGAAATTTTAAAATTAATTCTTTTATATTGATTTTTGCTTAATATCAACTGTACGAAAATTTTAATCAATCGTGTTCAAAGTCCTTCCTCTTCAAATCCCAATTCAGTGGATTTTTATACCAGCATTAACGTTTCCGTCTTCGTTCGTAAATAATAATTTCATTGTATTAAGGGGTTACGGTAGTAGAAAATCTGTCATGGAGGTCGCCATATTTTTTTACAAATGGCATCTATGTAAAAAAGCATGGTGGTCCCCATGAATGATGTTCTCCTACCATTCCTCTTAAATAGTTTACTACAATGTAAAATAACAAAAACCTTAGCCACAGCAACGCGTGGTCGGGTCTGCTAGTAATATAATATATTCTTATTGTAATTCTCAAACGTTTTAAACACACCGTAGATAGCCTAATAATTCCAGTTTGACATTTTAATTTAAAAACAAACTGACATTTACTTTATATATAGTACTGGTAATTTACTAAATTTGCAGATTATAGTTCTAATAATTATTTTTGTTAATATGTCTAAAACGTAATACTTTTCGGATTTGTTGTCCTTTAACTTGCGAAGTGAAAATATATTTAATTATAGAAAAATAAATATTGTACGCCTGATTAGTAAACTGTATAGCACATATAATAGTACCTAATCATTTTGTACGACCTACTTACAGTTCACAATAAAGAAATTATTATTATTATTATATGCAGCATATATTGCTCAGAAATGTGTTCAAATCCGAAATATTATTTAATACAAAATGCTAAGATAAAATATGATACGAATACGAAAAAATAGGGAGCTAATGGGCCCCGTGCAGTTGAGCCATTATGACACGTGTGTTAAGGTCGACCGAACTTGCAGCAGAAGTACGACCCTAAGTAGGACTCTGTACCTACGGGCTATTTCCCCTGGGAATCGTAGTTTGGGCACTCCTAGACGGTTGGGCATCGTGCGGCGTCAGCCAATCGACTGTGCATTCCGACAGATAGCCGGGGGAGCCTGGAAAGTGCTTTGTTTCATATAGAGCGGGAACGGTTGTTTACCTTATGGCAGCCGCTCTTGAAACGACCATTCGGCTACCCGATAGTGGTTGAACAGCCGGACATACATGCATACATACATACATACATACTCATCCATATATCTCATAAATAGGGCTTATCCTTATGAAACACACAATGCCTTCAATTGAGACGAATTAAGCGAAACAATATAATTTAATATTAATAAAATAAAATTGAAGGCATTTTGTGTTGCATAAGGATAAGCCCTATTTATGAGATATATGGATGAATAGTGATCGTTAGTCGACTGCAAAAGGACCTTTAAACTTACATTGCACCGTCGAAAGTCGTGCACATCCGTAAGTATATCTCATTTAAACATAAGCATTTCCCAATACTAGCTGGGATTTCCTTCGCTACTTTTTAAGTAGCTTTTACTAATTAATTTTAAATAAAACCATCATCCTATAAACGGATTTCTTCTTCGTCGGACCAAACCCGTAAGAGGCCAACGCCTTAACCGCGAGATAGCCAGGAGTGTTACTTAGCGGGCTTACACTCACGCTCTTACTTTTAATTGCGGCCAGATTACTCCAGTCTCTCGATTGGTTACGACTTCGAGGTCGCTTGCGCGGTCCTCTCCTTTACGAAGCGGTGAAACGGTGTATACCGAATCTATCGCGGACCACGGCATCCTTTGCCCGGCTGTTCACCCAGGATCGGGTAGCCAATGGTCGTTTCAAGAGCAGTCGCCGTAAGGTCCGCAACCACCCCCGCTTTATAGGAAACAGTACTGCTTCCAGACTTCCCCGACTGTTATTCAGAGTGCGCAATCGATTGGCTTATGCCGCACGGTGCGCAGACCGTACAGGAGCGCCAGAAGGCTGATTTCCAAGGGAAACTAACCTTAAGACCAGAGTCCTACCCAGGCTCGCACTTCATGCGTGGAGGCCGTCGGATAGGTGTTGACCCGTGAGTGTGACCAACCCTGAACCGAATGGGTCTTCGTGGCCAACTCAGCAAGGGCCCATTAACTCCCTATGTAAAAGAGCAGCAAAAAATGTCTGTTTTTTACTAAATCCATTAGTATTTTATTTAAACAAAACAACACATTGGACGCTTGTTTTTGCTCGACGCCTGACCTGCGTAAATAATAAAATGGCGAAATTTTCCAAACCGACAAAATGTAATTTACGTGTACCAACAAGTCGTTTCATTAATTACGGGCACCCTTGTCGAAAACTTGGCGCAGTTAAACTTTGTGCGGAAAATATTATGAACATACAAGATGGCTACGAGGGGCGCCATGATTGGCAAAATTTCGTCCATTGCGGGCGGGACTACTCCACGCTTAGGACGGACTACAAGTGGGGTGGCTCGGCAAGAAACGACACTTGGCTGAACATTTATGTTATATTTAGATACATATATTCTTTCAGGAAAATCGTTTTTCTCTTCAACTTTCGGTTATTTAGATTTTACTAAATGGCTTGGATAAAAATGGCTCCTTTACGATGTAGGTCGTGCAAAGACACGGCCCGGTGGCATAGTGGTTAGGTCGCCTGATCTTACATTGTATGGTCCCGGTCACCATTTTCCGTTGGGATCAAATTAACGGAATCGCATTTTCAATTCTGTCGATCGAATGCAATAACAAGACACACACTTACAGACATGTTACAGGCACACATACATATAACACGTCATAGTAGGGTTGGTTGTAAGAGATTGTGGTATGACAATAAACCCGCCCATTGTGACATTTTCACAATAAAGAGTGTAAACAAACAAACAAACAAACAAAGACTGAAATGGAATTGCTTCATATGAAATGGAATTGCTTCATATAATTTAAAATATGTGTGTATGTAGATGTATGTGTATGTGTGTATATCATATATGTATGTATGTTTGAATGTGTATGTGTATGTAACTAACCCTTTATCTATACTAATATTATAAAGAGGTAAATTTTGTGAGGTTATAGGAAGTAATCTCTGGATCTACTGAACCGATTTTGAAAATTATTTTATCAATAGAAAGCCACTTTTGTTTGTGAGTGTCATAGGCTATATATTAATCCGATAAATGAAAAGACTTTTTCGTGGTAGTCGGATTTGCAAAGTAACTCGGAGAAAAAACGGTTGAACGAAAACGTTTCTAACTAACGCATTTTATATTTAAAAAAATAATCATGTTAATTGGTCATATTATCAACAATTATGATTTCTTATCAAAATAAGTAAATTTATGGTCTCAAGTGTTTAAAACAAAAGACTTTTACCTTTTACTGCATATAATTTCCCTTTTACTGCATAAATGGTTAAAGAGATGATACGCTCACAAATAAGACACTCACAAGAAGACATTCAGAAATAACGGTATTATAGTCAAATTGGCGTGCAAATACATACATACATATGCAGTAACAATATAACCTTTATTTTGGCAGTCATGAAATAAATCATAGCACTCAGTACTAACTGAACCAAAATCATAATTTCATCACAGGTAAACAGTTTTACCGCCCAGCGAAGTGGGCACGGGTCAGGTAGTCATATATATTTGTATTAATATGTTTACTAATTTATGCCATTATCTTAGTGTTAATATTGAAAGTAGTATATTAGTCAAATAACAACAGTACTACTCAAAAAACAAAGGCAGTATATTTCGTATCCCCAGATACAGGCTGTTCGGTCTAGTTGTGCATTCGTCTAGAATGATCGTATGGGTTGTGTTCATTTCCTATTGCTTATATATGCAGTTACAAATTATATCTGTACGATCACACTCTTAACTCTCTGCCAGTAATAATAAATAAAATAAATAAACTTCTCCGGCCCTCCAAATGACAAGAAGGGACAGTATTGTGAACTGGCATTTTTTTGGGAGGAAAAAACAAAAATATTTAGTTTGAGCCCCATGAGACGATTAAGATCATTTCCAAAATAAATATCTTTGTGTTTGTCTGTAAACGCTTGAGCTGAAATTTGGCATGCAGGCATCATTTGGCAATGGTAAAGTTGAAAATGTTGAGGTAGAAAACTATGTATATTGGACTTAAAAACTTAAAATTTGGTACACGTATACCTTGTTAGGCGGAAATCACATTGTGAAATTTTAGTTGAAATATCTCATATACAAGCTACACTAATAATATTTCAATTCCGCCATGAATCCTAAACAAATACTATCGCCGAGCCGCCACAGGCTAGTCGAGAAACGAACCGCGCCGTCAGAGGCGGTTGTGTAACGTTACATGAACGGGTTCCTCTGCCGACCGAGAGAGGGCGCTCATTGATTTTATTTATAAAATGAATATTCACATGAAATCCGTTTTCGGCTACTTTCCGGTAATGTCTTGAAGTCACACAACCGACTTTTTTGCCCGGTTGGGTTCTATTGCGGCGCCCCTGTTGGAGCGGTTCGTTTCTCGACTAACGGCGGGTTTGGGCCGTTAGTCGAGAACGCAAATGGATGGCGTTAATATTGAATATTTTTATAATTTATTTTATTTATTTATTTACATATACATTCAAATGCATAAGCACAACAGAAAATGAATGACAATTAGGAAAATGCCGTTGTATGCTTCTAAATTTATATACACATCTGTCTGAGCCCAGGTTGCATAGCGCATACATTAAACGCAAATGATTATCTTTCTATTATGCTAAGCAAAGAGCAGCCGAGCCCGCCTTGCCAGGCACCCTTGTGTTAAGGCGAGCTCACTTCGGGAGTCTCACTAGACTGCTACGGTTGTGTCAAAGAAAAATTTAAGATAATTTTTTTTTTAATTACTTTTATTTTCATTTACAATTATTATTATTATTATTATTATTTTCTTTTTTTTTTAATTAAGAGGTATATTTTTTTATTTTTATTCCCTTTAAAATGTATTGCGGAATTTAAATTTTATAGGTGTAGCTTCTACAGGTGAGTTTTTAATTAGTGACATCCATGTTCCAGTAGGTAGGAGCAAATAAGCACCTTAGACAATTTTGGTAACAACCAAAATATAACAAATTTTTTTTTTTTTACATATTTTTGTGTAACTATTAAATAAACTTGACTGATAGATAAAAATTTGACAAGCGTTAAGCGCGCTGCGTCATCTAGCAATACGTAAAATGTCGCGAATAAGCAATATTAGCGAAATTTTACCTACCGTTACATGGCGCAACGCGTTCTTTTTAAAATGTTTTTTTTTAAATATGTCTTTAAATAAAAATGTATTCTTGAACAAAAATGTTTTTTCTTTAAAAAAAATGTTTTGGTGTTTTTCCCAAAAAAATCCACTAAAAATTGATTCACCCACTTCAAGTTGTCACTAATTTAAAAGTCAACCTAACAAGGCATCTGTGTACCAAATTTCAAGTGTGTAAGTCTAATATTTCGAGATTGATTTATGACTAGTGCGCCCTCTGGTGGACTGACTTCAACAACAATCGTTTCAACTGTTGTTATGACTAAATGATGCATGCATACCAAAATTCAGCTCAATCGGATTAGGCGTTTGGGCGCTATCGTGGACGGATATACACTCACAAAGATACAGACACACAGACAGATAGACAGAAACACAGGCAGGCTTCAATCTGGAAATGGTCTAGTCTCAGGGGGCTTTAAATTGATATTTCAAATGGAATAATCTGGAAATGGTCTAGTCTCAGGGGGCTTTAAATTGATACTCACAATACTTTTCCTACTCGTCGGTTGGTGGGCCGGGAAAATAAAAACAACCAATCTATAGTTGACTGTTTCGTATATCTGCAGTCGGAGGGTGCTACCACACCAATCGATCGATCATCAATCGATTTCATCGATCGACGGTAGAATGGATCAGTCGACGTCGATCGTCAGTTCCACACTAACAACTGACGATCGACGTCGACTGATGTATTCTACCGTCGATCGATGCAATCGATTGATGATCGATCGATTGGTGTGGTTGCACCCTTACACGTCCAAGGTCTGAGTATTAACCCTTTGCACTCAAGGCCTTTTTGCATTTAAGAAAATACTATATGCACGAAAAATACTACAAATATAATACGAAAATACTACTAAAATACAACGAAAATAATATTGTTATTTTCCAGACACAACTGATTTTTTCTGAACATCATATTAGAAAGTAACATTTTTATACCACGGAAAAAAGTATACATATAGTACAAAAAATACTACTAAAATACTAGTGGACGCAATAAGCTGCCCGGGTGCCATACCGAAACCGCTAGAGTGCAAAGGGTGAAACGCCTGACTAAAATTCGGTTGTTAGGCCGCGGGATATGTATGTCGCTTTAAAACTGTTCTTTCATGCGTCCTTCTGATTTTAGACTGTGCCGCTTTAAAAAAAGGTTTCAGTTAATGTTTGCTTATTTTGCCGCAGAATTCGAGTTGTAAAATTTCTTTGAAATGCTACACCGTCAAAGAAGAGGCCAAGGGAGGCGGCTGGGCGCCCCGCGGATATGCACAAAGAGGGGAAATTAAATGACAAAGAAACGGGGAAATAAAAAGGGCGAGGCGCGTGAGTGCGTCGGCGGCGCAGAGTTGGGCAATTTTAAAGGTTAAATTAGAAGACGGGAGTCACGTCAGCGGCGCATGTTGAAAGTGCTGTGTTATCTCGCTCCCTGTGTTGGCGTCGCTGGCTTCTTCAAAGTGCTGTCAGTGGCATCCGCTCGGGGCTGGACCGCCCGGGCCGCGTTGCTGCGACGTTGCCGTTGGTTGGATATGGGCAGGACATACTACTTAAATTAGCCGTTATTTCCTATTATTATTATTTTTCTCCGGTCCACCAATCGACGAGGAAGAAAAGTATTGCGAACACAGATTTTCTTAAGTAATGAGGACGGAAATATTGAGCCCCCTGATATGATTAGGACCATTTCCAGATGTAAGTCTCTATGTGTGTCTGTCTGTCTGCATGTCTGTGTGTCTGTTTTTAATACTCCACAATAGCGCCCAAACGTTTAGTCGGATTGAGCTGATTTGGTCATGGCAAGACATAAAAAGGTTCTGGTTGAAATATGTCCGCCGGGGGCGAATTAGTCATACTTCAATATCGAATTATTGAACTTAGAGACTTGAAATTTTGGCACACAGATGCATTGTTGGGCTGAAACCACGTTGTGAATTTTGATTGGAATATCTTATATACAAGCTAAACTGATAATCGGATAATAAAAACACAAACGGTTTCGTCCACCGGTCGAAACAGGTTGATTGTCGATTTATTCTTGAAATTAATATTCAGATGAACTCAGTCCTTGGCTACTTGCCAGGAAACTCTTAGGGTGTTTCCATTTAGTATCCATTTTTTTTATTATGTCCATTTATACAGATGAAAGTTTAATTCATCTGTAGTCCAGAACATGAAATACTCACAATAATGTACGTTTGTTATTCAGCCCACAGTGCGTACTAGTCTTATAGTGCAGGAGATTAATCGCCCCAACCCCTGTGGATACATTAATATTAATTATGGAATGGCTTTGGATCAGCGATGATTGGAATTAGATTGGACTGCCGTTTAATGCAATCCCAAAGCCGCCTTTGGTTAGTAGAGGAACTACCGATGACTAATTTAACGGTACAGAGTCGCCTTAGCGACTAATAAAACGGAGTTAAACCACATTCTAATTTATTACCCCTCGGACGCCAACAGTGTCAATAGGCACTTTGCTTTATTTGACAGATCCGCGTGTAACCGTTTCGGCCTGCACCCCATAAATATTATATAAATATATATTATAATATACATGACTAAAACGATTAATTAGTAGGTACCGAGAGGGAATCTATGAAAAAGCGATATTGTTAGTATTTATTTATAAAATCAACCAAAAATTTGCGGCACAGTTTTTTTGCTCTCGAAGACTGGCTTTTGACCGGTTAAAGGATATACTAATGATTTTAGAGATAATAAATAAGGAGAAACGGTATTTTAGGGTTAAAGACACTGACATTCATATCAACGCGCTGCGGCCGTCCCTCGATCCGTATCATCTACTGGGCCGCGCGAGATACTGAAAGGACGCGCGATATACTGCAGAATTGCGCGAGATACTGCGCGCCGCGCCCCAGGCCAATTTTATGGCCGCTCTACACTTAGTCCGCGAATAACGCGCGAAGCCGCGAAGGTGCTCGAACGCGTAGTGTGGAGCCGTTTCGAATATTTTTCGCGGCTTGGGCCCTGTTCCCCGATTTTTGTCGGTTTTCTGTCCCGCGACAAACGGACCGCAAAGCGCACTTAGTGCGAACGCGCATAGTCTCCACACTCGCGCGCCGCTCAGTTGACTGTCGGCAGTGTCGATGTGTAGTCGTATCTGTACCTAATTTAAATGTCGCTGAGATTTCCTACAAAATTACCGTAAACTGGATGAAACAATTTTAGCTGCAATTTCTTGAATACTACTAAACCGAACACGTTTTTTGGGATGTAAATTGTAAAGATTATATGAAAAAATATAAAAATCAAGACGCGTCATTAGCGCCATGATGAAAAAACATGCAGAAATTTTGAAAAAAGGGAATCCCTTGCTATCTAGTTACATACATTACAAAAGTAAAGTAAAAAATCCTTCTTTAAAAAGCTCAGTTGGTTTGAATATAAAATAATGAATGGATGATATAATTTTGTTTTTACTTTAATATATTCACAATTATAGTGCGCTATTGCACACAACATGAGGGACGCAGTTGTAGCTAATTTGACGTCCATCTCCTTCAAACGCGCGAACTATAATGTGAAACTACCGCGAACCATTGCGAGTGTGGAGCTTTGTTCGCGGTGAGTTCGCGCCGCGAAGTCGCGCGCGATTCGCGGACTAAGTGTAGAGCGGACTTTAATCCCATCCCGCGCTCCCGTATACATATATCTCGCGCACTATGAAAAACTAGAGGAGAGCCGTCTAATAAAAATACAGATTATAAATAAGTTTTCATGCAAGAAAAAAAAATAATTGTACCGATCAACAAAAAAATGTTTTCATTAGACATATTACCAAAACTTATTGAAAATGGTATTTTATTTTAAATATTTTAAAACCCTGTCTTTAACTGTTTATTTTATTATCTTCGATAATATGATTAGGAGTGAAATAGGTCTATAATTGGCAATATCCTACTTTTTTGAGCCTTTAAACCGAAGATTGTCCTGAGGTACAAAGAGGGTAGTTTTTATAACACAGGATCTTCATAAGTCTGGCGCATCGTTGCGCTCGGCGACCTGTACGGGTCCTGTATAGTAAAAAAATGCGCAATTGGAATTGGCTGGAAATATTCCCTCCCTAAAACTAGCGTTTATTGTATGCGCTATGGCCTCACATTACGCATTTTTTGGTGTTTTATTAAAACTGCATTCGGATTATCGATATGTTTAGCCGAATTGTTTTTTCAAATAAGTTATTATACATGTACTAGCCATTTTCTTAGGCATAGTATATTGTAGAACAAAGACATGGGACTCAGATTTGTTATTGGACATGTGGTAGTCTACGTTTACCTGCTCGTATGTGTGTGGCTTATCATTTGCTGACACTGACAAAATGGTTATTAACGTCGTCTGCGAGTCTTTCTGATGTCTCAGCACCAGATAATAGTTCAGTGCCTGAATTAATATTTTCTAATCTGTTGGATATTTCGTTAATGAATTACCACGTTGATTTAAGGGGCTGGTAAAGGGGTATCTCCTCATACAAAACGCCAATCCTAATTACTGCCAGAATAAAAATATATAAAAATAATTATATAAAAATAATATAAAAATAATTCATAGAAATAATATAGGAAATAAAGTTTAAAATAAATGTCAAAATATAAAAAATACCGGTAACATATATAACTGAAATTGAAGAGGATGATAATTCGCAATAGGATAGCCAGTCTTCAATGAATGCGCATGTAAACCGGTTTTACGATACTCTCTCATCATAAAGCAATTTTAATTAGAAATATAGCGTATGAGAGACAAGAAGCAAAGCAAAAGTGATGTGCGTCGGCCGGGGCGGCGCGGGCGCGGCGGCCTCTAGTTTTTCGCTATCCGCGATCTTCTACGGGGCCGCGCCAAATATATCGCGCATCCGCGTAGCTATGTATCTCGCGCTCCACGGAAAAATAGACGAGAGGCGCCTGTTTGCTGTTCGTACTTTTAATGTTGCAAATGATATTCTCTCAGCGAAATTTTAATATTCCCACGTCGCGGAGCTTTGCGAGCCGCGCTAATGAAAAAGCGGGAGGGATCCAGCCAGGTGTGCGGGCGAGCGCGAGACCGAGATCGGAGTAAGGGAGCGAGCGCACTGCGTTTGTTTTATTTGCCGGGTGGTGCTGCATTGTGAATTACGAGAATTAGCCGATGTTGTTTGTTCAACAAACGAAATCATAATTCGTATTTATTCATTTATGTATAAGAAAACATACAGCATAACTTTAACCCTTTAAGGACCATGGGATATATGTGTCCATAAATCAGAAATCACTTTATAAGTTATCGAATACATGTAATTTATAAATTATATTTTTCCCATGTTAATGGGACAACAGAATCTTATTATTTCAACAAACAATTACAAAAAATGTTTGAATATATACCGTATTTTCTTTTTCATTTTCGCAGGTGTCTAACGAACTGTGGTGGTTTTAAATAAGTAAATAAAATATTTGTGGCTAGTTTTTAAATTTGTTTTTTTAGTACGTATAATTTCAGATTTAAATAATCATTTTTTTTAAAGAAGTTTCACTTATGGTCACACAGGGTCACTTATGTCCCATCAATTTATACAAAATCTATTGAATCGATTTTCACAAAACTTGACATACTCGTACATGTTATTCACATCGCCCTTTACCAGTTTTATGTATCAAAAATTTCTATACTCTATCCTAAAGCTTATAGTCCTCAAAGGGTTAAACTATTCGACATGTATAATTTTAACAACAAGTGTATGTCCTTTTACTTGTTTCCTACGTTATAAGAATACATTTTATTTTCCTGGGCAGTTATTTATAAAGTTTATCTCTTTATTATTGAAGAAGGTAACTAATGGTGAACAGGAGAAAGAATCGAAAGGTATAACATTAACAAAACATAACGAAGTCTCCTTGTTCATTCCTCAGTATACTAACATGGTCAATCGTTTAGGTCTAATTACGTAGGTTCTATTAATTATTGTAGATTCATTATAATATACATTTATTATTAGGTCTTTGGGGTGTTAAGTTCCAATACATATTTCAGAATTATTGAAAGACTGATATTTTTAATATTCTTCACCCTCAATTATTAATTTATGTTTCCTTTGTTGCAGGTATGTCTGATATTCAGCCTTTCTATATTTTACACTTAGTCCAACGCAACGGTGAGTTCTTATATAATGATTATAAGCTAAAATTTCTCGTCTCCTTTGACGATTTGCTTGGATCGGGCTTCTTGAAAAGGCGCTTGAAATGAAACGTTGCAGTCGTGCGGCTGTTTCTCTCATCCTATTCGGTGAATAAAACAGCTGAAATATAATTTAACGTTACAAAGCACAACATAGCAAACGTAACTCGCGGATACATTTATACAGCAGCTGAGATGAAATTCATTACAGGAAACAAGAAAGTTCCTCGTCTGCGAAAAACATCCGAGAAAGGTGGGTGGTGGAGTTGCCAAACCGAAAGTAAAATAATGATTTATACTTTCAGAAAAAATAAGTCAACTTTAGTCATTCTAACATCGAGAGCCGAATGCTTATATAGAAAAAAAAACAGAATAGTATTTAAGTGCAGGATGAACCTATACATTAAAATTCAAATTTCTTTTTGAAATTTATAAAGGTACACTAATTATTATAATTACAAAGCCATCCTAACTAGGCCTCGCATGTACTGAGGTAGGCTTAATCTATTTGTACGTCTTGTAGTTTACTTATTATGGGGTATCAATTGCTTTTTATTGTATGCAATGAATAAAATATATTATATTTAAGTAGATAGATATGTGTTTATGATCAGATCACATTTTGTTGATGATTGTGTAAATTTAAAGTTGTGATGGGTGAACCTATCCTAAGCACGTGATGAACAGAACCCATTTTGTGATGATTTTGTAAATTTTAAGTTAAGTTATAGTAGGTGATTTTAAATGTCTTAATCGGAACCATATTCTCGGAACTACCTTTTGAACAATTTAATTTTTAATATAGGGTAAACATTTTTTAAAAACATTTTCAAAAACAAATTAAAAGAAACCAAAAAGTTAATAATATTTCATATCAGCCAGTCAAAGCACAACACAACTGAAAAATAATTTTGAATAAAACATTTAAAAAGAAATAAATAGTGCTGGAATGAATGAGCAATAAAAAATACTTTAAAATGAAAGAAAGCCACCTCCCATCACTGTACAACGTGTTCTTTAGCATTATGGCCAAGGAACACTAGCGGAAACTGGCAACCATTACCCACTCTAGCCGTGAATCGTAGAAGAAATTTTCTCTAGTATTATTTTATATAACCTACCAAACATGGAAGGATGTCCTCAGTCTTCCATGTATGCTTTTATCCAATAGAAAATTTCAGTATTCCAATATCGTATGCAGGGCTAGCAACGCTGTCACTGAGAGGCCATTTACATCTACCTACCCGGTATCCAGCAGAGCCGACAAAGCTCTCGTGGCAACTCGGATTCCACTATTCGCAAATTGAATTTCTGGTCAGTTTTATTTAGTCTTCTCGCTTCACTGGATGCGCTTTCAGAGAAACGTTTTATTATCTTTTCGGTAGAGCCGAATATCGGGTGCCGCAGCATTCACTCCGATGAATTTATATAGGGAGCGAATCATTTCCACGAGAAAATAGTTTTAGAGGACGTTGATCGAGTTTGGCAGTAATAATTACAAAATACTTTATTTATTTCTGATTTAATATTGACACATATTCAGTAAATCACTAAAAGCATTGAGTAAACTAATTCGTTTTGTTTTTGTACTTTATTTTGCTTTTGCCGATATTTATATCGTTTATTGTTTTCCTATTATGGTATACCTATTCACATACAGGTACAGCATCCAGTGACTTTTTCAGAACAGAACTTTCACTGACATTTTTAGATTCAGATCAGATGTTTGGTAAATTAGCATTATTTGGTAATAACATAGCTCAGTGTTATTATTTTGTAACCGCAAAACCGCTACGAATGATCTTTATGTGTACAATAAAGAATCGACAATGGCTTTCTAAGCTTTTAGCAATAACAATATCAAATTAATTAAAAATAATTAACAATCGATTAAAAATAGGGCTGCTTTGATGTTGGGGTCCCCAATTTGAACCTGAGGACATAATGGATCTCCAAGGTGAATTCTAGTGCTTATGGATTTGTATGTTCTGAATACACGATTGGCTGGTAAATGATCTTTCAATGCAGTGTGAGGCGTACTTTGGGTCATATCTTATATACGCTGTATAGTAGACGAAATATAAGTTGAAGTGTTTGACGTTAGGACTTCGAGACCTATTTCACACCTTTCGCCAAACACCTGATATGGCTAAACTAAATCGTCCTGAACCGAATCTTCTTATATTCGGATTCTAAAAAAATATATAAAATGTATGAGTTTCTTTAAATATGAAGCATGAATACTATTGGGTATATGCAAATGTAATGCAACTTCTTTTCTTTGAGGTGAAGACTCTATTTAAACTTTACAATTTTCCGCGTCCTTTTGTGCTATGGTGGCTACATCTTCGCACTATAAGAATTGACACATGCTCTATTAATCAGTTGTTTACATCGTCTATGGTATAAGATTAAGGATGTCGCTAAGTATGAAACATTTCGCCATTGTCTTCTTTATGATTTCCAACATGGTTAAACGGTTAATGATGCATTCAAATCGTAAACTAAAGTCTTTGGTGATAATACAGTGAGTTATTCATCAATTATAAGATGGTACAATTGTTTCAAGAAGAGCAAATTACATTTTGGATAACCATGAACGCGAAGGTCGCCCAGAAAGTGTCTAAACGACGATTTGCAAGTATTGCTTTACTAAAACCTATGCCGAACTTCAGAAAAATTGGTAGAAGTACTTGAAATTGATTGGCGAAGATGCGGTGATGATTTTCAGACATTTAAAAGCGATGGAAAAAATTGCGAAGACAAGACTGTGAGTTCCGTAACAACTAAGTGAAGCAAACGAAAACGAGCGAATTGCATTGCGTTTCTCTCCTCGCTCGACCTAATAGAAAATCATTTTGGTGGAAAATTGTAACGGTAAATGAAAATTCGATTAATTTGATAAACCAAAGCGTAAGAAATCTTATGTTGATCTCGGGCAACCTTTTTCATCAATTCTTAAACAAAAAAAATCATGCAGATAATGTAATGCTTTTTATGTAGTGGAATTGGGAAGGTATCTTGTATTATAAGCTACTGCAACCGAAGCAAACGGTCTCGGCGGAACTCTATTGTTGTCAAGTAAACCGTTTGAGCGAAGTATCGGATGAAAAGTATATGTTTACTTGCCACGGACAACGTCCAGTGAAATTGTTACAGGTTAATTCCAAACCACACATAGCAAAACCTTTCTGTGAAACTTTGATGTCTCTTGGTTGGGATGTTTTGAGATATCCATCGTACTCTCCAGACCTCCCGCTGTCTTACTACCATCATTTAGATCAATGAATAACGCGCTTCGAGGTGTATGCTTTCGATCATTTAAAAAGTGCAAAAATGGGTTTACAATTTCTTTGCATCGAAAACCGAAGAATTCTTTCGCGAGGGAATCCATGAATTACTGAGCCGGCGGCAAAGATATTGGACAGTATTGTAGAATGTCTTGATGATTAATATTGTCGCGTTTTCTTTTTAGAATAACATTCGAAAAATCAGTAAAAATGCATTATTTTTGCATACACCCAATAATAATAAAATCTTTTTCTTCCACATCGCCCAAAGATAACTAAAACTATTATTATTTTAAAGCTAGATAAAAAGGTAATATAGAAGCAAATGTTGGGGAACCTTCATTTGTATCAAGTCAGAAACCATTTGAAATAAAACATGGCACAACTGACGGTTCACAACGACGACCCTTATAATAATTAAATCCTTCCATGTAGGTACAGTTGAAGACTACTCTTCAAAATATAGCGATAAAAAAATGCTAGAATTACCTTTTGAAACGATACTTAGTTCGATGAAATGCATTTTTTAGGCCAAAGTGTAAAAGCGATTAACTACAAGTAAAAGTGTAACAATGCAAACCTTTGTATCTTTTAATCACTTTCATATTTGTTTAGGCCATACTATTAACTCGATTATGTGTATGTACTACAACTAATTAGTGTGACAATGGATACCTTGTAATTTTCTAAACCACATTTTATTTAGGAAAAAAAATATTTCAGTTCAAATATAAATTTCACAATAAAGAGTATAATAAACAAGCAAACACGATATATAGATAAAACCAGCCAAAATAGCTTTATGATTATTAGACAACGATTTTTAAAATGACATTTGACCGATTGACCTCCTAAAAGATTTAAAATATTTGAAATTTTAGTAGTGTTTTCAATAAAATATAACAAAACAGTTCAGGGACAAAAAATAGACTCGGAAGAAAGCTAAATTATAAAATTTCGCTGAATTTTATTGAAAAAATCTATACATTCCAAAAGAATTTTAAATAAATTAAACGTTCTTCGGCTTGAATTTGAGATTGAATTGGTTTCTTTTGGCGTCAAATGTTTTGAACGTGTGAAAATGTGACCTTGGTTAAAACATTTTTGATAGTGTTCACTGCTTTTCACCTCGTAAATATTATAGCATTTAGGTATTTAAAATAATGAGACTTCAATAAAAGTACACTTTGACTTCTATCTACCAATACATATAAACTAAACTTAAATAATTGGTAATAATGCAGAAAATGTGAGTCTACCAAGTGATGTTTTCGAGCTAACATGAAACCCGGTGGCATAGTGGTTAGGTCGCCTGATCTTACATTGTAAAGTCCCGGGTTCGATTCCCGGCTGGGTCACCATTTTCCGTTGGGATCAAATTAACGGAATTGCATTTTCAAATCTGTCGATCGAATGCAATAACAAGACACACACTTACAGACATGTTACATGCACACATACATATAACACGTCATAGTAGGGTTGGTTGTAAGAGATTGTCATAATATGACAATAAACCCGCCCGTTGTGCCATTTTCACAATAAAGAGTATAAACAAACAAACAAACAAACAAACCCAACCTAATGCGCAACATTTTTAAAATCTCTGTGTGGTGCAACACTTGTCGTAGATCGTATTTATGCGTTGACATTGTACGCAAAGAGGCCAATTTTCCGCCATTAGCGCAACGTTTGTAGGGAAGAAATTCGTCAGAAATTTCATCCGCTTGCTCCCGCTCCCGTAGCCCTTTGTTCCTATCATTTTTATTTAAGAGGTAAAAAGAGAGAAATTATGCGGCACCTTTGCCATTCACGTCACACAGTGGGTTCACGCTGGAAACTCTTCAGTAGTATTGCTCACAAAACAATGCATACTACATAGAGGCTATTTCACTAATGTCTTCGAACTATGACGAAATAAATGACTGTATCACCGGTGTGAAACAAAAATGCACATGACTAGCGGAGTCAACCATGAAATAAATTTTAATTAACTTTAATCAATATTAAAAATATACGTGCTTTTTATATATCCTTTTTGTAGTACTATTACCTCTTTGCGGTTGACGATAATTATAAATATTTTTTTCCTGGGTGCTTCGGCTGCTAATATTTTTATATATGCCACCGAACCAGCCCCTTCAATTGCATAACCACAAAATTCAACTTCTCTACATAGTCAAGGTCGTGGTCGTACATATTTCATAAATACAATATGGAAAATCTATGTCATATTTTTGATACGTACGTAAGATGGTTATATCTACGCCCATACCGTGTATAAACATTTCAAATGCTTCAAATTTAGGAGTAGATAGGGTTATATTTCTTTATGTTCAATAAATCATTATCCATGCTGCCATTCTATACAAATGTGAAATTTTGCTGTAAGTATCGTCGGGTTAAGCTTTCAGATTGGAAAATATTTTTTCAGCAATCGACCCACTGTATGACTTGCCACCAGCGACTCTCGACGTCTGAGGAGAAAGAGAATTACCGCCGGATGTGCGCAGCGGCCCACCACAAAGCCTGGATTTTAGGTCATGCAATTTTAAGCTTAAATTTCAAAAAATAAATTCAGGCGCTTCCGACGGTTTTTCATTCATTATTCGGTTGACAGCAATATTCACTTTGAGCAGTATGGCAGACTAGCTATCCATTGGCTGCAATATTACCGTAATAAAACTTACAGAAGTTATTTTTTTCAGCTTAATACAAAGATAAGAAAGGAGTAATAAAACTATTACGCTAGCGCCATCGTGACCCACATACGAGGTATCATGAATTTGCCTAAAGAAATCAAAAGTTTATTTGCTCAAAAATCACATTTCTCTACGAGGATGCAATATATCATCTGCAATGACAGCAACAAGGATGCACATCTCATCTGCAATTTACGTTATCTTGAAGATAGATAGATATTATATGATACAGATACATATGAAATCACTGTGGCCTAGGATGCCGTGAGAGAATTTAAATTCCCTTAAGGGTGCCACGACTTAATGTGCTAGTAGCAATATGTACTCACCAAACCGCCAGGGTTTTTGTGATTATTTAATTGACGCAAGTGCAAATAATAAAAGTGAAATCATAGTTACGAAATCGCCATAGTTACGAATATCGCCGAGCTGTGTATTATAAATTTTACATACTCTATAAATAAAACAGATTTGTGCATAATTAGTACCAACCTGCGGTAGGTGGAACAACTCCATTTGGCGAGTGTCGCGATGGTACACTCCGCTGCATTCTTTTTGAGCTCTCGACCACAGTCTCAAAAATGCTTACACAGATTAAACACAACCTCGTCAAAACTGCACATGAGAAAGAAAATCAAATGGCCTCGTGCTAGACTAGAGCCGCTATATGTAACGGACTTCGCCGTCTTCCTTAAAACCAAGGCATGTACAGCCAACGACAGAATATTTGATATCGTGATGATGTATTGAAAATTTCAAATTAGCTTTTATAGTCTAATTAACAAATTCAAATTCAATTTCAAATATGTTTATTCAATGTAAATACATAATATACACATACTGAATGTCAAAAGACAGTAATTGTACATTTTCCTATTTTTTCCGGCGAGTTCTACAAGTAAGATTCCACTGGAAAGAACCGCCAAAGAAAACCAGTGACCACTTTTTTGGTACTATTATTGTCCATAATTTATATATAATCAATAATTCAAAAATATTTCATGTCCCCGGTCCATGTATTCACTTCATCGATGTCCCCGTGAATTGAAGACATGAAACAGAAAGAAAAAAGGCAGGCAGAAAACAAGTAATTTCACAATAAAATATAAATATTCAAAATAGATCGGCTATGCCTAGTTAGGAGCGACGCAAGCATTTGTTACTACAAACGGTGTAATTTTTTTAATCAAATAAAATAAAATAAAAAATAAATATTGAAGTGATGAATACAAAATAAAAAAAACTTAATTTCGACGTACAAAATCGACTAGCCATCCTAACAGTATTGTTTTAGAGAATGACTGTACTATAATTTAAATGTTCATTAGCGATTAACACATGCATTACATGCATAACCGTCCATGATGTAATATCGATAATTAGTTTGGTTTATAATACGGTGTGATATATAATTAGGTGGAAAATAACATTAGGATTGTGACACAAAAACACAAAACAATCATGTTTCACTTTCTACAAGCTACACCGGCTTCCGTTGAAATTAGTATCACGAACAACTTTCTGGTGGAGAGTTTTCAAAGTTGGGATTACGTTATCTGTTAAATGAAAGTTTAAAACAATCCGCCGTATTGCCGTTTTATCAAAATCATCCAAACCCGTCTTTGGTTTACGACAGTTAGTCTTTTTTTTCCCTGGCGTAGAAAATGACGTCGGCTGGTCAGAATCTAATATTTTTTTCTTTTCGGCTAAAACTCTTTTTATTGACGCGATAGATATTTTACTAGCAGCAGAAAGCCTTTTTAAGACCGCTTGCAATTCAATTGTTATTCCGAATTTCGCTTCATATTTCATGAAATGGTAAATATTTGATATTAATTCCCTTGTCTGGGATTTCAGCGTCTTATTTCCCAATTTTGTTTTTAACGGCATATTAAACGACGATCACGACAAGAAATAATAGAAAATAAAGTTATTTACCTACTGTACCTCCTGGGATTCAGCACAGTCGAACGCACGATCACAACACAGAACACGAAGACAAAATACAACACAAAACGTATTTATTTGTTACTCTTCTAATTGTACCGCTAAACGACGGGCCGCTTAGACAATCACGTATATACTGAAAAATTATCACAGCCCAATTCAACTCAACACTAAACGAATCTATTAGTTATGTAATCGTCTGACTGTACTGTTAAACGGCTGGCTTCGACGAGAATCATTACAGTCACGCGTAAACTCAACCTCTCTCCGTCATTCTCACAGGTATAAAATATGCCTATCCCTTTTTTGGTTTCAGTGCATTGGTGTTCAATAAATGCAATACGTGTGACCTGAGCATGTAGTTGTAGAGCTCAAGATGTTTGCATGCCACTGTACACGAAAAGATACCATTCCAAGAAGATCCAAACAATCAATGTAACCTGACAACAATTTAAGGAAAAACACCACATCTGCACATTTTCTTCTTGAGTGTAGATGATTAATCAAAAATAATATTCATTTAGCTGATTAGATTTTGGGAACTGCTCATAAACAAAATCAGAAAGCTGCCCTACGGACACAGGCGGAAAACCCCTTTTTTAGCCGTACGGTCAGCAATTATTTTGATAGGCTGCTATTCGAGAACGCGATATACGATTTTGAAAATCCTTTTTACAATCCTACTTAAAATGGATCGTGGAGCAGTCATACCAACGAAGGACTGAGAAATCACTTTTTCATCCGTACGGTCGCGAACTGTTTATTAGCAATCCATATTAACATGAATATTCTTTTGTCAATCTGTTTTATTAATTCATAGGCAGATCTGATAAGCTTTAGGGTCTCGTATTTAAAATGGAGCGGGTTTGCTGTCATACAAGCAGACGTCTGAGAAATTACACTTTCTTCCGTACTGTCGCGAACTTTTTATTAAAAATCCATATTAAAATTAAAACAGTTTATAGATATTTTTTGAAGTCTGACCGTGCGTTCTTGAGTTGTGAAGCTAATTGATTAAGGAGCCGTAACTTTTAAATGAATTATCCTACTTGAAAAATTATTTTGCCAATTGGTTTTATTTGTCGAATGGAAGAGCTAATTAAAGCTGTCATATATAAACCGATCCACAACTCAGCGTTAGTAACAAGAACTGACATTGTGTAATTTTTATTTATTTATTTATTTTTAGGAAAACCAACAGCTAATTATAATTTAACAAAAAGAGGAGTAGGATAACAGAGAGCCAATTAAAGGTTTTCATGTTTAAGTAACGTTGTCGAAACATATGTGACCTTTCAATTAAAGCTATCGATTAAAAGTACATCAAAAATTATTCAACAATTAATTCTAAAGAATTCACTGTTCAGCTGCTGCCTAGCTCAATTAATACTCGTACAGAATAGATCAAAGTCAATTTTGAGAATATTCTTCTTCAACCGATACAACTTTCTATAGAGACGATAATATGTAGAACATTATAAAAACACAATAGCAATAAACAAAAGAAAATAACCGCACTTACCCGCACTACTTTCTTCTGACCATGGCGGCCTCGACAAAATAAATTTTCGTTTCATGAAATGAGGCATATTTCGCGCATTTTACGGGCGGTCTGTGCTCGCGTCGAGAAAATTCTCCGAATTTACAGCGTTCTTATTTTTCTGGAGACCACTTAGAGAGAATGAGCCACGAAAGAGTTGACAGCCGTTTTGCCGGGCCCGTTTTAACAGCCATCGACGAGAAATGTTGGAAGTTACGAGGTGTTAAAAACGCGGTAAAAAATCTAATAGAGTTGGCGATTTAACGTGAGTTTGATAACATAATAAAGTATTTACTAGGAAAGAGAGAAAATATTTCGTCGAACTGTAGACCGATGCGTTATTGCTTCGTTTAATAATCTACAATAGAAATTTATTGCGACTGGGCAAATAAATGCCACAACGCCAAATCAATCATGGCCTGGTTTGGAAATGCGCATCTAAACACTTGGCCCAGTCGCAAGTGCAGTGAAGACGATTCTATCCTTCCCTGGAAGTTAGTAATGTGCACAGTTTTTATCCAGTGTGATTGTAATATTAAATATAAACAACAGGGCGAAAGGGTCAGTTTGTTAGCCTACTAAGAAATGTCTCTTTTTGGAGCAATTTATTTGGATTAATAAACTACTCACAAGGGAAAGGAACAATCCTAAAGAGCTCTATGAATGCATTGTGATAGTTTGTGAGGAATGTACCCATAAGGTTAAAATTTTAAGTAAGAAGTTTAAGTGAAATAGAAAACAAGAGATTGAAAACGATTTTAACACTGAGCAACCCACGACAGAAAATTTTATAAAAATGTACAAGAATGTTGAACATTGCTTCTTGGCAGATAGACATAGCTGAAGAGCATTTTAGCAGAGAGACATAGCTGAAGGAATGTGCATCTCGGCAGGCACAGTTTAAAAAATAATATTTAAATATTTAGGCATTAGTGTTAGGTGTATTCCACGGATGCTCACAACATTTCTAAAGGACTACCGCCGCCAGTGTTCCTAGGAAAATTCTAGCTACTTATTAAGGACACAGTGAATTTTTAAAAGTTTGTATGACTGGTAATGAAACATGTGTTTAGCATAAAGGTGTAAAATGAAGTTCATACAGTGAAAACCCAGAATTTCTCCGACCCCAATTTTTTTAAGTGGGGAAATCTGCAGACAAAATCATATGGCGACTGTCGTCTGGGATAAGAAAGACTTTCTTTTGTTCCTGGAATTTATTCAATCTAAAACAACTAGATATAAGACAGTTTGCCTATTACTGTGATGACTTAGCAAGATTCAATAAAGGGGAAAATACTTGAGGAACTCAAACATCAAGCGTGATTCTTCTTCTCGATACCGCGCCGCTGCACATGTCAGGAAAAGCGAATATTGCCACTCGAGGATGCGCGTTTCACCCACTGGCTCCATCATTTTATTTCCTGTTCTAAATTTGTTAAAAAATATTCGAGAGCAGCGTTTCTCAGCGTCGAAGAAATCAAGACAGCGGCGATAGTTTGGTTTAAAGAGCAAGTTCGTTGAACTGTCTGAGGACTACATGGAAGGTAAAGATGATTTAGTTTTAATTTGCAATTGTTCTCTAATTTCGAACCCTCCTCGTAAGTTATTATCATTATATATTAACTGTTGATAGATTATTAAGGTTACTTATTGACTTTACCATCAGTGAAACTTTTACCTTAGATGTGGCAGTTGAGAGGTGTCAAATACAACGGGTGAACTCGTCACCCCAGGCTGGTATAACAATATATAATCGTTCTTTCAGCTGCGAGATGAACGTACAGACTTAGAGACATAGACAGTCTAATTTATAGCTCCTCCAAATAACCCGTCATAGTCCAATGCATTACGCGAGGCACTGAGAAGGAACCAGCGGGTCGCCTCGTCCCTGACTACCAGTTATGGCCGAATTTCTCCGTCCTCCCGACCGGTTACGGGTTTGAGGCCGCTTTCGCGCTTCTCTACCTAATGTAATCGGCGATTCAGTTCCAATCATCGCTGACCGTGGCATCCTTTGCCCGACACTGTTCACGCGGAGTCGGGTAGCCGATCGGTGGTCATTAGTTCAACAGCCACCCCCGCTCTATAGAAACCAAAGTCGTTTCTAGACTCCCCCGATTACCAATCGGAATGCACAGTCGATTGGCTGACGTCTCACGGTGTGGAAACCGTCCAGATGCTCCCGAATGAAGACTCCCAAGGGAAACTGATCCACAAGGCACGCAGTCCTACCCGGGGTCGAACTTTTGCGAGGAGGCTACCGTATGGGTTGACCCGCGAGTTGTGCCGATCTATAAGCGAATCGGGTCATATTGGCTCAAGTGCACTGGGCCTGTAAGCACCCTCTTAGATGTGGCAGTACAAACTATGATGTTATACTGTATTCGTGTAATCCTAGGCAGATCCCCCTATAGAGGGTGAGTTTTTTACTAGTGACATTCTTGTAATGGGTGAATCAGTACGAGCAAGTATACAATTTTTAATCTATTTTTTTTGTAAAAAATAAATAATAAATATTTTTTCGTATTTTTTTTTTTTTTTTTAAGTCTAAAAAGCATTGAGTGCGCTGCGTCATCTAGTGGTAGGTGAAATATCGCAAATAAACAATATTCGCCAAATTTTACCCAATGTAAGCGCAGCGCTCTCAACGCTTGACAAACTTTTACTTAACAGCCATATTGTTCCAATTTACAAAAAAAAAAAAATTACAATTTTTTTTTTTTCAAATACTTTTTTATCAAAACTTTCTTGTTTGCTCGTACTGATTCACCCACTAAAAGGATGTCACTAATATAAAACTCACGGTGTATACTTACTTACACCATGGGATTAATATGAGCCAGTAGTTTATGCAATTTTGCGGATAGTAATAAAGTATTGGGTGGGTGTATGGGCGGTTTGCAGCCCCCGCTGGTTTGATGAATATTTCACGATGCGAGTCGTTGTCGTTGCGTCGTCACATGATCCGGCAAAGACAAATTAAAGCGAGTAATTAGCCGCTTAATTAAGTCCAGATTTTGTCGTGCATCTCGCTCTGGCGTACGGCACTGCGGCGAGACAGTTGCGAATTTATCGCATTGTCGCGCGAGGCGACGCCGTATAAATCTGTCGGTGCGACGCGACGTACGAAGCCGCGCCACGCCGCGCGCCGGCCGCGAAGCCTATGAAATATGCTTTAATGATTGAGTTTTCTGAGTCACTTGATCGGATGCGCGCGGAGGCGGGAAACAGCTGTTTTTAAACGCAATTCTGAATCATACCGATAATGATAATCAAGCAAACGTTATACAGTTTACTTGATTATCGTCAAACAAGCTTTGTTTTAAAAACATATAATTTTCATACAGACTTATCAGTTTGTTTGTCTACCTATGGCGACTACCATTGTACCCACCGTTTTTACAATTTTTAGGGTCAATTCTAGTGACAACTTCATATTACGGTTATTAGACATCTATTTTTTACAAGACTGCCCAAAAAAAAGGAGGGTAATTTGATCAGGGTTTTCCGTTTCTTTATTCCACCATAATAAACGCTTGAACCGATTTAGAAGTGTGTGGTATTGTTAGAATTGTTATATAATTCTGTCATAGGGTACTTTAACTGTTCGAATATCAAGTAGGTAAGTAGTTGTCTAAAGGTCCAAATGTCAATAAATTAACATAAATATATGGTCTTTAGTGTCAAACGAAAGGTCTGATGGAGTACCCTCATTCCGGAAATATACATGTATCACAATGGATACATATATAAATTCAAATATTAAAAAAAAACGTAATAAAAATAATTATAAATACAACAGTTCACTTTCTGTAATAGAATTATTTTTAATATTTACTTGTAAATTTTAGAGTCCTTTAACCGCTCGATGGCCAGCCTTCGCGCGCAAAAAACTACGCCGCAACTGTTTGGTCGATTTTGTAAATAAATACTGACAATATCGTTTTATCAGGAATTCCCTCTTGTTTCCTAGTAATTAATCTTGTTAGCCGTGTATATTATATATTTATATGATATATATGGGAGCCGGCCGAAACGGTTACGTCCGAATTTGTCAAACGACGCTAAGTGCCTATAGGCACTGTTGGCGTCCGATAGGTTAAGTAACAACTGCATATTACGGCAATTGAAAATCAGATTTTAATTTTGAAATCCTTGCCGAGTTACATACCGAGTCAGTTTCCGGTATTTTGTTTTATTTATTATGAAATCAAAAAAAAACTATATTCTGTAGGCAACAAAATACACAAACATTGGATATTTGTTTTACGAAGTTTTATAATGGATTAGACCTCAGATATTTTGAAATTCCGTAATAATTAAAGACATGTATATTTTCGTACAGCACGGGGCACGTACGAGCAAAATACCCTCTATTACGTCACGGGTTGGAAGCGTCGAATGCGGACGGGCTTTAAGGCGACTAGCTTTGTAAAGGGTGCAAAATTACAATTTTAACCTTTTTTTAAGGACCAAGTAGAATATGAAGATAACGAACAAATAATACTCGATTACCTTTGGGCCTTCTCGCAGATGAAAGTTCTAGACACTTTTTTGAAGTTTTTAATAATAAACAGCATAAAATAGAAACTGTACCTTTTTAAGATGTATATTTCCAGGACAAAAGCCACTATGAGGTTTATTCTGCAATATTAAAAAAAATACAAATTCACCAACAGGTTTGCGAACGAAGCAGAATTTTGAGATTTGGGTTTTTTTTCTCAAAAAAATACATATAAAGCAATTTTCACGTAAATTTGTAAGGTTTCCGTTATTATTAAAACGCATGATTATGTACTCTTTTTTAATTTGGCGTAAACACTTTACATTGAACATATAATACAAAATATTTTTTTTTTATATTCAGAAAAACTACATTTAAATCCCTTTTACGCGTAAATCTTATAGAATTATTATGTCTTCTATGCAAATGCATAGGAGACTTGATTTTAGGTGGCGTAAGATGTTTGTGTATGTGTAAGTTTTGAGAGTTCTCAACACCTACACAAACATCTTACGCCAATTAAAATAAAATTGACCTGATAACGCAAAAAAGCGATCGGCAAGCAGCAAATAGACTCGAGTCCGAGGTGAAAATAGCAAATCGACTTTTTACTACATGTTTCTGATCTCACTATAAAGCTATAACTGAGGAACGCCAAATTTAAAATATGAACAGAGCGAATAAAAAAAAACACTGTTAGAAAGCAATATTTTTTTATTCGCTCTGTTAGAAAATATACATACTGTTTAGAAAATAAACACCAAATAATTATTCCCTGTCTCCCTTTTTATAATTATGGCAAATTCATACATTACCTTTGTATAGGGCCAACCTCGGTGTTCCGCGATTTCAGAACGCAAACACCGTTATGCATAGCGGAATCTCTTAATACATTTATGACAAAGGCTAACAAGCGCTTGACCCAAATAAATATCTCTGAACAATAACGGGTCCTCCTTTGAGTTTGATTAATTAATGCAAGACGTCGTGATAACGGGCATTCTGATATCATCGTGCGGCTCCAAAGTAATTTAACTAAACCGCCGACGGAAACTAAAGTTCCAAGTGAGCCGAACGGCCAGCGCGCTCCGTTGCCATCTCCATCCCCCATGACCGAGCCGCGCCCACAGATTTGGAAACAGTACTTTACACCAGATACGTCACGGCCCTCATGCGATCCCAAACGCGATTAAAATATTCAAATTTAATAATACTCATCCTATATTCAACTACTACCATCTAACCTTAGGTACAATATCGATGAAGGCAAAAACAGAGTTGCAAATACAACGTTACTAAAAAGTTAAAAGTAAAATAAAATTACTAATTTTTACTCACGAGGAGAAATTTTGGAAATAAAAGATAGAATATGGAAAAAACTGAATATTTACATCTGAGAGAGCAAATATAGTAAAGGCCGTGCTTTAAAGGACTCTACAGAAGGTAACTCCCTTATTGACCAGCAGACTAACCCCAAAGCCTTGCAGTATGTACGCTAAATGAATAAGGAAAAAAGCCGTCCTGGGGAAAGGAGTTTTCAAAAGATTGCCAGAGCTCCAACCAAGCTGTAGGCCCCAAGTGAGACTCCAAGATATATAAGCAACCCACAAAGACACAGCTTGAGAATTTGTGGAACTGAGAGATGGTTCGGGGCGATTGTTTTGGATTGTTCGGGTGAATTTTCGACCTTTAATTCTGTGTTCGTTGCAGGGCTGGAGATTTGTAGGGTAAAATATTTTCAATTTTCAGTTTATTGCCATAACTCGTTTCTTTGGCCGGAACCAAAAAGCTGCCGAAAACCCATTTTTTGCTGAATATGGTCGAAAACCGAAAACGAAACCGAAATTCGGTCGAACTATATTTTCTTATGACTCAGTCAGAAAATAAAGTCCAAATATTAATCCCATAGAATAAAAAAGATTTGGAAACACATCGAAGAATATATTTATAATATGGGAATAAAACAAAAAAAACAGATCAGAACCAGATCAGATGAGGCAAATATTCATTCGTGTCACATCAGTTAAGCATACATGTAACTTAACGGTTAATCTGTAGCGCGGGGCAGGCGAAATTTTCATGAACAATATCTTCATGTCGCGCAGTGAAGGTCCAGTAAACAAAACGCCACTGATTTATCCGAAAACTGGTTACCGGCCTGGAATATTAGCTGAGATTGTTGGCTTTTGTTTAGTGGACTATTCATAGTGGTAGTATGAAGATATGGATCAATAGTACGAGGCTTCACTGAAAGTTTCCAGATTGAATAAGGAAAAATTACAATTGTTTGTTTGTTTTTTCTACTGTTTATTGTGAAATTTCACAATAGGCGGATTTATTATCATACGACAATCTCTTACAAGAATCTAACTATGAAGTGTTCATATGTATGTATACGTGTAACATGTGTGTAAGTGGGTGTCTTGTTACTGCATTCGATCAGCAGAATTGTAATTCAATTCCGGTTATTGTATCCCAACGGAAATTGGTGACCCAGCCGGGAATCGAACCGAAGCCCTCACAATGTAATTGTCATGGCGCAAGATGGTGCAGCGTTTACGGTTGCTTAGAGTTCATCAATAATTTCCGACAACCAAATAGTCGTCTACCAGTCAGCATTCAGGGCACGATGATAATAATGAAGCAATAATAGAGGTATTCAGTTTTCCAAAAAGAAATGATCATCCACTTCACGGCACTTTGGTCGGGTTCGCCTCATCTCGAAGGATCTAAATAGTTGACTGCTGCTTTGTTTCGCGGTATATTGGGTACAGACACGCATACGCACTTGCTCATACACACACACACCCACCCACCCACACACACACACACACACACACACACACACACACACACACACACACAGCCACACAGGCATATCCAGAAATCACTTTTTGAATTCCCTGAATCTCAAAACGCGAATATACAAACTCGAAGTCTACTTTTCAGTCGAGAACAAGATTTTCTCTATTTACGTGCTTTGTGTTATACGATGTATTTTTTTGGAAAAATCTAGAAATTTCTATAACGCGAATATTTACGCATTACAAAAATTACAAAATTCGAGCTACTGTTAATGAGACGTCTTGTTATAAAATGCAGCGCTGCAGAAAGATAACTTTACTATTAAAGTGTGGCGATAACATGAAAACATTTTTAGATGGAACTAAGCACGGCAGGAAACAAAACAGTTTTGTCTGAGCCCGGAGCGGGGCGAATTTTTGGGCTTTATATTAACTTGAAATATACACATGAAAGTTGTCCGTTTCAAAACCTGTAAACCATTTTCAACCACTTGCTGGTATCCGATTGAGCTGAAATTTGGCATACTTATGTAAGTTCGGTGGCAATGCAATTTTATGTTGCAATATGCATAATTACTATCGATCTGATTTGATGATAGAGCCGGGATTTAGGGACTGGAACTCCGCGATGGCAAATGGTAGGACAGCCGAATTTGGACTAGTATTATTATTATGAGTACTTTCGATTATACACGATGACCAGAGTCTGAGGATGGAGCCAAAAGGTTGGCACTGGAACTCCCTGATAGAAAGTGCTAAGATAGTCGTTTGGGCTCGTTTGTTTCGCTGTCATGAGTACTTGATGATCACCTATTACACATGATGACGGTGGTCTGAAGATGGAGCCGTGATATTGCTACCGGAACTCCCTGAAGCATGTTTAAAAAAAATACCTTTAATTTATTTAAGATAGAGGAGAGCTTATTGCCACCAGGCAATATTCAACATTTAACTTGTGGTATCATATCGATGAGCGCAAAACAGAGGTAAAAATATGTAAAAAATATTACTAAAAAAAATTTAATGTAAAATAAAAATACAAATTTTTGCTTAGGAGGAGAAAATTTGTTAAAGAAAGACGATAAAGAAAAAGAAAAAAAAACTATTTACCTACATCTCAGAGTAAATGGTTTACCTACAACTGTAAAATAATATCTGGTAGCTAATGGGCCTAGTGCAGTTAGCCCACTATGACACATGTGTTAGGGTCGGCCTAACTGACAGGTCAACACCCACCTGGTAGCATCCACGCAGAAGTGCGAACCTAGAAAAGACTCTGTGCTTGCAGGCCAGTTCTCGTGGGAATCGCCCTTCGGGCGCTTTTGGACGGTTTGCGCACCGTGCGGCGTCAGCCAATCGACTGTGCATTCCGATTAATATAAGGGGGCTTCTGGAAACCCATCCATAGAGAAACCCGTTTTTGTTTCCCATAGAGCAGAGGTGGTTGTTAACCTTACGCAACATCTTGAAACGACCATTCGGCTACGCGATACCGGGTGAACAACCGGGCAAAGGATGCCGTGGTCCGCTTGCCGCTACGCAAGACCTCGAATCCGTTACCAGTCGGGAGGCCGGAGAAATCTGGCCGTAACTGGAAGTAAGGGCGCGAGTGTCGACGGTAAGGGCCAACCCTTTACTCTTACGCACGACTTAACTAGACAGTGGACCGTTTCGTCTTAAGTCTTCTACGCTCACCTCACGGGAGACAGAACGATCAAATATCGTTTAAACTTCCCGAGGTGATGGGTTCGCCCATTGTAGTTAACACCTCCAAGTATTAACCTACATCTGTAGTACCAAACGACACGCGAGAGGCTATCGCGTTCCCCTGGGTGATGAATTGGTCAACCTTCCATTAGGAGAGGAAAGCAAAGAAGAAGACTGATATCATCAACCAGCTTAGTATTTATTATGCATGTATTTAGATAGAGAGTATCCGTTATTAAACCGCTTCGATTTCACGATTGATTTAATATGTAGGCGGCATCATGTCGGACTCGGTGGAGGGTGCTTTTACAACCGGGCTGAGCCATACAATAACTTCTTCTGGAGAGGTATCTGCCTCGTTGGAATAATTTATGAATAGCGTGATGG
The DNA here is from genome assembly GCA_944548615.1 of Micropterix aruncella. NCBI lineage: Eukaryota > Metazoa > Arthropoda > Insecta > Lepidoptera > Micropterigidae > Micropterix > Micropterix aruncella. The sequence continues at coordinate 14,487,695 of OX155950.1, forward strand.
AAAATGCAGACATCGAGGCGCATGCATAATTGATTAAAAACACATAAAAAGCGCCCGCACCCCAGTGCCGAACTGCGACAGGGATAGCATATCGTACTTCGCGGGAAATGAGTGGTAATTGAAGAAGTAGCAGATCCAGAAATCCGCTGAGAAGGGGGTCTACATATAGATAATGATTTGACAGAAGAAAGAAAGGGGAAGGGGGAGGTGGGGGGTGGAGTGACGAAAGCAGAAGCAACTTATGGTTTCCTATTAAATAATCGGGGGCGGTGAGCCCTCCCTACAAGCGCCGCAGCCGAAAATTCTGGTTTTTTCAAATCCTATTTTTTTGCATTTCTGAGTATGGATTTTTCTAATTTGGGGAATACTTCGTCGAATCATAAATATGAATTGAAATACATAAAAAATATTTTAGTTTCTTTATTATCAAACTTAAGTTTATAATTTATTTTATACTAGAATTAAAAAAAATACAAATTTGTGAAATTCACAGGGTTAAACTATAGTGTCATTTCAAATCTTTCCTCGCCCAACCATTATTCTCTTATTAACACCCCCCCTCCTCACCCGTGCCAACCCAACCTCCCACCGCCCGCCAATTCGTAGTATATTTGTAGTATTTTCCGTGGTATTCAAATGGATTTTTACCAAAAATTATGTAGCTTTTTCTTAAATATTGCAGAATTTTAATATTATTTGCGTCGCTTGTATAAGAGATATTCCAACCAAAATTTCACAGTAAATTTCGGTCCAATACGGCAGCTGTATATTGAATTTCATAACTAGCGCTCCCTATGGTGAACCGATTTCAACTACAATCTTTTTAACTCTTGCCATGACAGAATGATACCTGCATTCAAATTTTCAGCTCAATCGGATGAAGCGGTTATTGGCCGTGCACGCAAGACTCACTGTATATTGTTTCGCATATTTTCTCTCGGCGATGGGCGTTAAGAATATTTTAAGAACAGGGTTTTACGAAGTAGAGAGTATGGAACCATTGCATTGTCTGTAATAACGTTTAGGGTTCTTTTTATTTTAATGGCTGGCCGGATCATGCATGGAAAGTAAAATTGTTCTTTGGATAGTACAATGAAATTTTGAAACTGTACACTGTGTACATCAATGTGTACATCATAGTGTACAACAATGGACAATGTACACTATGTGTACATTGTCCATTGTCCCTATGTGTTTGAATATAGCTGATTTTTAACGCTGAAATTGGATAGCGCTACTGGTAAAATACCAGGGCAGCTACAAAAGCAGAGCTTTTTATCTACAGCAGTCATATTGCGGCTGGATAAAACGTGTGTATATTTCACGTATATTTTTTTTAAATGTTAGTGCTATCTGTCAGCGAGGAGCGATATAATGTATTGTCGACGTCGAAAAACGATGCTAAATAGCGCCACCTGATAAGCAGTATACGTACACATTATAGGCAGATTAAATGCTTAAACGGGAACAAGGGTTGACGCGAAATCAACGATTATTCTCATAATTAAGCAAACTTGGCGAGTTCAGTCGTGTTTAAAGATGGATAACTTCTAATGCCGAAATGAAAGCTATAATTATTTCGGTGATAGGGCCATAATTAATTCTCAAGATGTTCCAAAAACGAGATAAGTAAAATAGGGCCATCTCCATATTTCCCGCAATTATTAAACTCTTTGGAAAGCATATACCTACAACCAAATTTACGAAAGAATTTACTTTTTACTCCCTCATGAGCAGCACGGTTTTATGAAAATTCGTTCTGTAGTCTCCAATTTAGCGGAGTTCATACGATATGTGATAAGGATAAAAGCGAGTTCAGTCAACAGCGTTTACACGGACTTTTGAAAGCTTTCGACTGTATCGATCACTAAAACCTAATGAATATACTCGCACTAATTGCCATTAATTGGAGTCATCTTCGGTGTCTTACCTGATACCGTTATGCACTAGTTGTTGTTGTAGGGATACGCTGTTCAAACTTTGTCACGGTTTCTTCCGGCGTTCCTCAAGGCTCCCACTTGGGACACCTGATATTCAGTGACATTCAAGATATCGTGAAGTGTTTGCGATTTTCCAATTACTTATATTATGCCGATGATCTGAAGGTATACACATAGATAGAGAAGAAAAGCGATTGCATGTAGATCCAAAGCGATCTAGAGTACGCACATACCCTCTCTACTAAATCTCAACTAACTAATCAGACTATCACATAAATAACTTTATTTGTATCATCCCCCTCGCAAGTCCACCATATTAAATTCAAATTAGCGCTTAAACATGCTGAATCTAATATTTATACTTATGTATTCGGCGCTTATATAACGGTGGCTTATATAACGATCCGGTGACATAGTGGCTAGGTCGCCTGATCTCACATTATAAGGTCCCGCATTCGATTCCCGGCTGGGGCCATTTTCCTTTGTGATAAAATTTACGGAATTGCATTTTAAATTTTGTTGATCGAATGAAATAACAGAACACACACTTACACAAATGTTGCACGCATACATATAAATACGTCATAGTAGGGTTGGTTGTAACAGATTGTTATATGACAATAAACCGGCCAATGCGAAATTTCGCGATAAAGAGTAGAAACAAACAAACAAATATATTCTTGTTAATTAAAATAACTACATTTTATAAACTCTGCAGAATCCTTTACTGGGTAAAAATGGCTCGGTAAAAGTAAATACTGATGATACCTCCCTTTGTTTCATCCATATTTGCTGCTATTTACAGTGTGACTTTACAGTAACACTTTATTAATTATAATTAATTTTTACTCATTTTGTTACGTCCACGTCATGCGGTCAAACACAGACGTCGACTCGCCCAAGCTGCTTAATTTGGAAAGTGTAGTAACACATTTTTTTATATTTTTATATTAGAAACGCTATATTTTTATTCGGCTCGCGTGGGCAATATTGCCTGCTAGATTTGTCAAGTGTAGTAAAAGCATCGAAATAACGTCGCGAGAGTCGCATCAATGCTTTCACACTTTTAAATCCACTTTGGAGCTGCATCAGGCATTTCACGCTTGGCATCTAGGAATCCACTTTGATACGGATCCAGCCGAGGCATTCCGCACTCCCCCAGGACTTAGATTTCTATTCCTCGACAGCCCATTGAAGTGACGCGCTCGCTGAGTGTTACTTTTATACTGAAATCCTATTATGCTCCTATAGTGTCTACCTTGCTTTAGATAAATGTATATTGGTAAATTGGACTCAGGGTTTGCAGACCAATGTTATTGACCATAGTTGCAGACCAGAGGTAGCCGCTTTTATTATTAATAATAATAAAATATTTATTTGCAGTTGCCAATACAACAAAATACAAAATTAAAAATTGTATCTGAAAATAGATGAAAACTTTGTAATAAAACTACAAATACTTCAAATTAGGGGTATCCTCATCTTAACCTGGTTTTCAGGATACACCTATTGTTGATACAGAACATCACAATTTAATAAAAATAAACAAAATAATTAAATTCAAATAAATCAATGATTTAAAAATTAAAAATCTATTTAACAAGAATTTAAATAATCAACATGAAATAAAAACTGTAGAAATCTATAAACAAATGTAAAAACCGTAATAATTATCAAATTAACATGCAATAGTTTAAAAAAAACAACTAATATTTGCTTTCTTAAAAAAAATAATAACCTATTTTGTGACCACTTGTAATAGTCCTTTAATAGTCCAATTAATCTCGATCGCAATGCCATTCCCAAACGATTTTATAAAACTGCAGAATATTGAATTTATGCTTTTCATTTATGGATATAATGTTTTATCTACAAACATTTACTTATAGTTTTATAAATTTGAATCAAAGGGAATTTTATTATTTCTTACCCTTGGAAGAGATATTACTTCACCTGCAGCTTATTTGGATATATTGGAAGAACTACTGCATTGTTCAAGCTATTTCTAAAGCAATAATTCAGAAACTCGAATGACTAGATAGGTTGAAAATAATACTTCGATTTCTGAACAGACATTAGAACCATTGCCGAATTCGCAAGATAATTGTAATTTAATTCCAGTAATCCTTATTAAGACTAACAGTACTGTCGACTAAATATTTAATGAAAGTAATATCGCATTGGTCTCTAACTCTGAGTATTCTGGAATGGATGTCATCGGATTTCGTTTGTGAATAAAAACAAAAAATAAGGAGGAAGGGACAAAAATATTTTTGTAGAGTAGAAAGAAATGAAATTACTAAGACGCAAAAATATACATACTAAACACTTTTAAAAATAAACACTGTAAGAGGATCGTTTTATCTAAATGACACCTCAACAAAATTCTTTTTTTCTAGATATTTTCTGGACATTTTTTTTTATAAAACGATTCCTAAGAATTACATTAAAAAATATATGCTCTTTAGTGAGATATCAGTAAATCTAAACGCATACTGACAATTATATATAAAATGTTCTTTAACATTTTAGTTTTAAAACTACGATTTCTTATAAAAAAGATTCTTTTGCAGTACCTATATGTATCGCTTTGATAAATAAAGGCTTCCGTGATAATTTCTAAATTTAAAATTTTTGATATTTATTTCCTCCGCTCTTATACAAGGCAAATGACTCATTATCTTGGTAGGGTATCTTCATTATTATTACACGACTGCCCAGTAAAAAAGGAGTGTAGGTAAGAGCCGGTCCACACGATGCGGTGCGTCGCCGCACCGCAAAGATTTCGCCGTATGGGCATACACACGTGGAGTGCACGGTGCGACGCCGTAATGTTACTACGACGCTGCAGTGTGCGAATAGTATTGTAGTTAATTGTACGTAGAACAGTAAAATGAGGTAGGCAATGCTAATATCTTCTTCGATGGTACTAATTTTATACATTTCGATTAAATATTAACAAAAATACGTGAAAACAAATGAAACGGGCAAGCATGTACCATCCTTCGACTGCACTTAACAACTGAGCGGTGTCGCTCCAGAGCATATCTCCAGTTTGCATGCAGTGCGACGCCGGAACGCACCGTGTGACATACCATGGATATTTGACATTCCAGAATCAAAGATTATCTGCGAATGATGTAACACTTTGACAAAACTCTGCTAAAAAACGGGTTTTGTGGCGTTTTCTATAAATTACGTTTCATTGATGTCTCCGGCTTTAAGTACATGTAACCATTGAAACTCTTATTTTTAAATTAAACCTTATGTATCACATTGAGAAAACGGTTCTCATATACAAAACATGCTTGTTTAAATATGATTTATCAATATGGCAACGTAAAAGAATTGTTAAGTTTTCTACTGTTCAACAAATAACTACCCATTTTTAATAAATACGTAACTGACCAGTGAAAGTGTCCTTAATAATCATAAGAGGTAACAAGGTGTTTTAAATCCTGGCAGCGAAAAATATTTAAAATTGCATTTGAACAATATTGTATTATAACGCAATAGATTCAGCAGTGTTCACAGTTCTGGTATCTTTGTTATGATTCGTTTTCCAGAAAGTCACCTTGTCGAACAGTATTTGACGGGCCTCAATTTGTAACATCATGTAGACAAAAAGGACAAATTTATATCCATTGGCAAAATAAACAGGGTCCTTAGATAAAAAAATGTTCAACACGAACACCCGGCGCGTGTCGGCTTTTCCCCGAAAAACAATTTAGGCCTGAAAAAGCGTGTTTTAAAGCGGCAAACAGTGAATTTACATATCCACTTTGTCCTTGCCAGTTCATTAGTGCGTGTATCAAGCAAGAACAGGCGGAGACGAGGTGCCTTCCATTGCCTGAAACGAAATTTCAATAAGGGGTACCTTTCATGCTGATAAACAAATTTAAATTAAGCATTCCGCTACCGAATTAATTTGTTTTGTGACCTCGTCAACTGGCGGAAATGCTTCTTTTGTATGCTATAAACCTACTTGCCAAAACATGAGGGTGTATATGGTCTGATTGAAGTAAATATTTTTATCAAATTTAGATGAAACATAAAGTAGTTATTTTTACAAAGTAATCTATAATACATATTATATTTTTTCTATATTCTATCTATGTTCCATTGTTAAAAAATATTTTAATTAAATAATATTACAAAAGAAATCATGCGTTATAGAAACCCTTCTCAAAAAAAGGAAACTACCAGATTTCATCTCTGTAATATAAATGATAGAGAAAAAAGCCTAAAACGCCCAATATTTCATGACAAAAAAATGACAATTTTAACCCATTGCATGCCAAGATTGTATATTATTTTTGGCCGTAATTACAAAAATTACACTTACTTTTTGTTTTATTTCAATCATCACCCTACTGCAAGTCAATAACTACCAAAGTAATAGTCTTTCATATGAAAATTTCTTCAAGTCTTCAAGTCAAATGTCTTCAAGTCGCCCGAGATAACTCGAACTTGGCAGTTAAAGGGTTAAGATTGTTTTTAAAAAAACTAACTTAACCTACCGCCATATAAGTGTTTATGTATTATTACAAAAAACTACTTAACCTACCGAAATGTATATATTTGACGGTATTTTGAATGCTTATATCTCGCCTATTTATTGAGGCCGAATAAAGATTCTTGCAGATTGCAGAATCAGCGTGGAAAATATAAATAGGTTACTTTAAAAAATCAAAAATGTAGGACGGGTTCCTATAATGCATTAAAAAACTATAAAACATGTTAAAAATATTTCATTATGTGATCTTTCTTCGTGATTCTTGATTTAAATATTACACTCTAGGTATGTTTAAAACCATTTTTATAGCATTACGTAGTCTGTCATAACCTCCGTATTTTCTTAATGATTACGCATTTATTTTATTAACCCATATATGCCCAGAACTATTTTGGGATTTCGATTTTGGTTATTTTCAGATGTTTGTTTATTATGATAGGTCCCTATAACAGTATTGACTACTTTTAGTATGTATAATTTATTCTAGGTATTTTAGTTAAGTGCCTGTTCCACAAGTCTTCGCTGTATATTTGCCTGACGTATCATTTTCGAAACACCGAAGTTATAAAGACATTATAGGTACGGAAGTTATAAAGACATTATAAATTAATATTAAATAATTCTAAAAATACGAATAAGTCCATAATTTACCAAAATATACTACAAAGCTATGATACTTGTACAAAGCTTTACTCAACTATAATTACTTACTTTTTTTCGGGAGACATGATTTTTGCACGACGCGAACACAACTTGCATCGCTTACTATTTCAATCAAAACTGTCAATGCAGCATAACAATGCATTGCTAATAGCGGATAGTTCCCTACTCTTGCAGTATATGGCAGTTTTTTTGGATTTTACTTAGCTTACAAAGGATTTCAGATGCTTTTACAAAAGTATTACTTCTTGTTTCGTTTTCGAATCACTGGGCATATATGGGTTAAAGCCAAATCAATTACGGTCTATGATAAAGATATAAAGTTATCGTTCTATAAAGGTAAGTTCCAATGTTACTTATATATATATATATATATATATATATATATATATATATATATATATATATATATATATATATATATATATATATATATATATATATATATATATATATATATATATATACATATATATATATATATATATATATTTTCAATAATATATAAAATTAGATTCATGAAAAGTTACTTATCTGGGGTCCTGGTGGACCATGTATATATATATAGGTATATATATATATATATATATATATATATATATATATATATATATATATATATATATATATATATATATATATATATATATATATATATATATATATATATATATATATATATATATATATATACTATATATATATATATATATATATATATATATATATATATATATACCTATATATATATATAATCCGTCCTTTTGGGGATGCAAGTTTTAATACACTGGAATGACAGGCGTCCACTTGGTCCAGTGATGACGACATGATGGAGGCCGTTTGCGTTTTGTAATTTGTCGCCATTATTATCTTAATTGATTTACGAGATAAGGTTATAATGTTTTATATGTCAAATTTCAATGCGATCATTCTACAGTTCTTCTTTTTATGATCCGTATAGTGGTTTACAAGTTATGGTCGTTTTTATCAAGGTCATCG